>CM075882.1:7318026-7963026 GCA_038021265.1 Cyprinella venusta
AGAGAGAAAAAGACTTGCTCCCAAAAAATTAAGTATGTGTGTGGATGGTCCAGTGGCTCAGTGGGTGAGCTCTCACTTCCCAGTTGGGAGGTTCCTGGTTCAAGACTAGGCTGGACACTGGAGCAAGGGACGAGGAGTGAAGATTGTGGAGGATTATCTAGGATTAGAACTATAGATAATAGTGTGTATGAGGTAAGAAATTAAATATTTTTTGGTGCATGCTAATGTTGTGTACATTTCATGTATTCCAAAATTAAAATTTTGGTTAAGTCCCACAAAAAAATGCCTCTCTCTGCAGCAACACCGCTGCTGGATATCGTCCCAGAAATCCCCAGGGGGAGGAGTTAGGTTATTTCCTCCCCCCTTCGTGTCCTGACCGTCTCTCGTCCCCCAGCTGCAGATCTGGAGGATGTTCGTCAACGCAACCATGCTTCACGGTCCAGCGGTCCCGGTCTTGAACCAGGAACATCCCAACCTCCCGATTCGGGAGTGAGAGCTCATCCACGGAGCCACTGGACCATCCACACTCAAACTTCTTTTTTTTGGGAGCATGTCTTCTTTATTTGGACCAAACCGGTGAAAGAAGAGTTTTACCAACAAGAGACTCGAACCAGGATTCTCCACACAAGAGCGCAACACTCACACCACTGAGCCACTGGACCATACACGCTCATACTTAATTTTTTGGGAGCATGTCTTTCTCTCTCTTGGACAAACCCATTGAAAATAAAGCATCATAAGAGTGAGGCTCAAACCCTGGTTTCCCACATGGAACCATAACACTCAGACCACTGAGCCACTGGAGCTTGCACACTCACTCTTCTTTTTTGGGGAGCATGTCTTACTTCGACAATCCAGTGAAACTAAAGCATCACAAGAGTGTGATTTGAACCTGGGTTTCCCACATAGAATCACAACACTCAGACCACTGAGCCACAGGAGCTTCTTCATTTCAATGTTTCTGTTTGTCTCAAAAAATCACACTAAAGTAATTTCAACCGCAAAAGTGAGATTTGAACCAGGGTTGTCAACACAGAACAGCAACGCTTTTACCACTGAACCACTTACAGTTGGATGTCCTTTTTGAAGATTGGTCTTTTTATTTGGACCAAACCAATCAAACTAAAAATGTTAACCATCAAGAGACTCAAACATGGATTCTCCACACGAGAGATTGACATTCACACCACTGAGCCATTCAAGCTTCCACTCTTTCACTTTCTTTTGCAGGCATTTCTTTTTTATTTGGACAAAACCATTCAAAATAAAGCATTTTAATGCAAAGAGTGGGACTTGAACCCAAATCCTCAATATGATAGAGGAACACTCTGACCACTGAGCCATTCAAGCTTCCACTTTTTCACTTTATTTTGCAGGCATGTCTTTTTTATTTGGACAAGACCCTTCAAAATAAAGAATTTTCATGCTAAGAGCAGGACTTGAACCTAAATCCTCAACATGATAGAGTAACACTCTAACCACTGAGCCATTCAAGCTTCCAATCTTTCACTTTATTTTGCAGGCATTTCTTTTTTATTTGGACAAAACCCTTCAAAATAAAGCATTTTAATGCTAAGAGTGGGACTTGAACCCAAATCCTCGACATGATAGTGTAATACTCTAACCACTGAGCCATTCATGCTTCCACTCTTTGGCTTTATTTTGCAGCCATGTCTTTTTTATTTGGACAAAACCCTTCAAAATAAAGCATTTTAATGCAAAGAGTGGGACTTGAACCCCTATCCTCAACATGATAGAGGAACACTCTAACCACTGAGCCATTCAAGCATCCACTCTTTCACTTTATTTTGCAGCCATGTCTTTTTTATTTGGACAAAACCCTTCAAACTAAAGAATTTTAATGTTAAGAGCGGACTTGAACCCAAATCCTCAACATGATAGAGTAACACTCTAACCACTGAGCCATTCAAGCTTCCACTCTTTCACTTTATTTTGCAGACATGTCTTTTTATTTGGACAAAACCATTCAAACTAAAGCATTTTAATGCAAAGAGTGGGACTTGAACCCAAATCCTCAACATGATAGAGGAACACTCTGACCACTGAGCCATTCAAACTTGCAGACTTTCACTTTATTTTGCAGACATGTCTTTTTTATTTGGACAAAACCCTTCAAAATAAAGCATTTTAATGCAAAGAGTGGGACTTGATCCCATATCCTCAACATGATAGAGGAACACTCCAACCACTGAGCCATTCAAGCTTCAACTCTTTGACTTTATTTTGCAGGCATGTCTTTTTAATTTGGACAAAACCCTTCAAAATAAAGCATTTTAATGCTAAGAGCAGGACTTGAACCCAAATCCTCAACATGATAGAGGAACACTCTTACCACTGAGCCATTCAAGCTTCCACTCTTTCAGTTTATTTTGCAGGCATTTCTTTTTTATTTGGACAAAACCCTTCAAAACAAAGAATATTAATGCTAAGAGCGGGACTTGAACCCATATCCTCAACATGATAGAGTAACACTCTAACCACTGAGCCATTCAAGCTTCCACTCTTTCACTTTATTTTGCAGCCATGTCTTTTTTATTTGGACAAAACCCTTCAAAATAAAGAATTTCAATGCTAAGAGCGGCCTTGAACCCAAATCATCAACATGATAGAGTAACACTCTAACCACTGAGCCATTCAAGCTTCCACTCTTTCACTTCATTTTGCAGGCATTTCTTTTTTATTTGGACAAAACCCTTCAAAATAAAGAATTTTTATGCTAAGAGCAGGACTTGAACTCAAATCCTCAACATGATAGAGTAACACTCTAACCACTGAGCCATTCAAGCTTCCAGACTTTCACTTTATTTTGCAGCCATGTCTTTTTTATTTGGACAAAACCATTCAAAATAAAGCATTTTAATGCAAAGAGTTGGACTTGAACCCAAATCCTCAACATGACAGAGGAACACTCTAACCACTGAGCCACTCAAGCTTCCACTCTTTCACTTTATTTTGCAGCCATGTCTTTTTTATTTGGACAAATAATTTTTGCACCCAGGTCCATGTGTCGTGGCCCTCTATCAGAATCCAGAGTTTTGAGAAGATTGGAGAAACTTAATTTTTCACCCCCCGAAAAAAACACATAAGGGGTAACACTGTCATTTTTTTTTTCTGGTCAAAATTTTGAGTTTCAATATCTCAGCTCTGCAAGGGTCTACAGCCTCAATTTTTGCACCCAGGTCCATGTCTCGTGGCCCTCTATCAGAATCCAGAGTTTTGAGAAGATTGGAGAAAAAAACATAAGGGGTAACACTGTCGTTTTTGGGCAAAATTTTGACCCCCTCCGATCTTCTTGAAACTCTGGATTCTGACAGAGGGCCACGAGACTTCGACCAGCGCGCAAAAATGGAGGCTCTAGACCCTTCCAGGGCCGAGATATCGGATGTCAAAGTTTTGACCTGAAAAAAAACATAAGGGGTAACACTGTCGTTTTTGGCCGAAATTTTGACCCCCTCCGATCTTCTCGAAACTCTGGATTCTGACAGAGGGCCACGAGACTTCGACCAGCGCGCAAAAATGGAGGCTCTAGACCCTTCCAGAGCCGAGATATCGGATGTCAAAGTTTTGACCTGAAAAAAAAAAAAACATAAGGGGTAACACTGTCGTTTTTGGCCGAAATTTTGACCCCCTCCGATCTTCTTGAAACTCTGGATTCTGACAGAGGGCCATGAGACTTCGACCAGCGCGCAAAAATGGAGGCTCTAGACCCTTCCAGAGCCGAGATATCGGATGTCAAAGTTTTGACCTGAAAAAAAAACATAAGGGGTAACACTGTCGTTTTGGCCGAAATTTTGACCCCCTCCGATCTTCTCGAAACTCTGGATTCTGACAGAGGGCCACGAGACTTCGACCAGCGCACAAAAATGGAGGCTCTAGACCCTTCCAGAGCCGAGATATCGGATGTCAAAGTTTTGATCCGAAAAAAAAACATAAGGGGTAACACTGTCGTTTTTGGCCGAAATTTTGACCCCCTCCGATCTTCTTGAAACTCTGGATTCTGACAGAGGGCCACGAGACTTCGACCAGCGCGCAAAAATGGAGGCTCTAGACCCTTCCAGAGTCGAGATATCGGATGTCAAAGTTTTGACCTGAAAAAAAAAACATAAGGGGTAACACTGTCGTTTTTAGCCGAAATTTTGACCCCCTCCGATCTTCTTGAAACTCTGGATTCTGACAGAGGGCCACGAGACTTCGACCAGCGCGCAAAAATGGAGGCTCTAGACCCTTCCAGAGCCGAGATATCGGATGTCAAAGTTTTGACCTGAAAAAAAAAAACATAAGCGGTAACACTGTCGTTTTTGGCCGAAATTTTGACCCCCTCCGATCTTCTTGAAACTCTGGATTCTGACAGAGGGCCACAAGACTTCGACCAGCACGCAAAAATGGAGGCTCTAGACCCTTCCAGAGCCGAGATATCGGATGTCAAAGTTTTGACCTGAAAAAAAAACATAAGGGGTAACACTGTCGTTTTTGGCCGAAATTTTGACCCCCTCCGATCTTCTTGAATCTCTAGATTCTGACAGAGGGCCACGAGACTTCGACCAGCGCGCAAAAATGGAGGCTCTAGACCCTTCCAGAGCCGAGATATCGGATGTCAAAGTTTTGACCTGAAAAAAAAACATAAGGGGTAACACTGTCGTTTTTGGCTGAAATTTTGACCCCCTCCGATCTTCTTGAAACTCTGGATTCTGACAGAGGGCCACGAGACTTCGACCAGCGCGCAAAAATGTAGGCTCTAGACCCTTCCAGAGCCGAGATATCGGATGTCAAAGTTTTGACCTGAAAAAAAACATAAGGGGTAACACTGTCGTTTTTGGCCGAAATTTTGACCCCCTCCGATCTTCTTGAAACTCTGGATTCTGACAGAGGGCCACGAGACTTCGACCAGCGCGCAACAATGGAGGCTCTAGACCCTTCCAGAGCCGAGATATCGGATGTCAAAGTTTTGACCTGAAAAAAAAAAACATAAGGGGTAACACTGTCGTTTTTGGCCGAAATTTTGACCCCCTCCAATCTTCTTGAAACTCTGGATTCTGACAGAGGGCCACGAGACTTCGACCAGCACGCAAAAATGGAGGCTCTAGACCCTTCCAGAGCCGAGATATCGGATGTCAAAGTTTTGACCTGAAAAAAAAAACATAAGGGGTAACACTGTCGTTTTTGGCCGAAATTTTGACCCCCTCCGATCTTCTCGAAACTCTGGATTCTGACAGAGGGCCACGAGACTTCGACCAGCGCGCAAAAATGGAGGCTCTAGACCCTTCCAGAGCCGAGATATCGGATGTCAAAGTTTTGACCTGAAAAAAAAAACATAAGGGGTAACACTGTCGTTTTTGGCCGAAATTTTGACCCCCTCCGATCTTCTCGAAACTCTGGATTCTGACAGAGGGCCACGAGACTTCGACCAGCGCGCAAAAATGGAGGCTCTAGACATTTCCAGAGCCGAGATATCGGATGTCAAAGTTTTGACCTGAAAAAAAAAACATAAGGAGTAACACTGTCGTTTTTGGCCGAAATTTTGACCCCCTCCGATCTTCTCGAAACTCTGGATTCTGACAGAGGGCCACGAGACTTCGACCAGCGCGCAAAAATGGAGGCTCTAGACCCTTCCAGAGCCGAGATATCGGATGTCAAAGTTTTGACCTGAAAAAAAAACATAAGGGGTAACACTGTCGTTTTTGGCCGAAATTTTGACCCCCTCCGATCTTCTCGAAACTCTGGATTCTGACAGAGGGCCACGAGACTTCGACCAGCGCGCAAAAATGGAGGCTCTAGACCCTTCCAGAGCCGAGATATCGGATGTCAAAGTTTTGACCTGAAAAAAAACATAAGGGGTAACACTGTCGTTTTTGGCCGAAATTTTGACCCCCTCCGATCTTCTCGAAACTCTGGATTCTGACAGAGGGCCACGAGACTTCGACCAGCGCGCAAAAATGGAGGCTCTAGACCCTTCCAGAGCCGAGATATCGGATGTCAAAGTTTTGACCTGAAAAAAAAAACATAAGGGGTAACACTGTCGTTTTTGGCCGAAATTTTGACCCCCTCCGATCTTCTCGAAACTCTGGATTCTGACAGAGGGCCACGAGACTTCGACCAGCGCGCAAAAATGGAGGCTCTAGACCCTTCCAGAGCCGAGATATCGGATGTCAAAGTTTTGACCTGAAAAAAAACTTAAGGGGTAACACTGTCGTTTTTGGCCGAAATTTTGACCCCCTCCGATCTTCTCGAAACTCTGGATTCTGACAGAGGGCCACGAGACTTCGACCAGCGCGCAAAAATGGAGGCTCTAGACCCTTCCAGAGCCGAGATATCGGATGTCAAAGTTTTGACCTGAAAAAAAAACATAAGGGGTAACACTGTCGTTTTTGGCCGAAATTTTGACCCCCTCCGATCTTCTCGAAACTCTGGATTCTGACAGAGGGCCACGAGACTTCGACCAGCGCGCAAAAATGGAGGCTCTATACCCTTCCAGGGCCGAGATATCGGATGTCAAAGTTTTGACCTGAAAAAAAAACATAAGGGGTAACACTGTCGTTTTTGGCCGAAATTTTGACCCCCTCCGATCTTCTCGAAACTCTGGATTCTGACAGAGGGCCACGAGACTTCGACCAGCGCGCAAAAATGGAGGCTCTAGACCCTTCCAGGGCCGAGATATCGGATGTCAAAGTTTTGACCTGAAAAAAAACATAAGGGGTAACACTGTCGTTTTTGGCCGAAATTTTGACCCCCTCCGATCTTCTCGAAACTCTGGATTCTGACAGAGGGCCACGAGACTTCGACCAGCGCGCAAAAATGGAGGCTCTAGACCCTTCCAGAGCCGAGATATCGGATGTCAAAGTTTTGACCTGAAAAAAAAAACATAAGGGGTAACACTGTCGTTTTTGGCCGAAATTTTGACCCCCTCCGATCTTCTCGAAACTCTGGATTCTGACAGAGGGCCACGAGACTTCGACCAGCGCGCAAAATTGGAGGCTCTAGACCCTTCCAGAGCCGAGATATCGGATGTCAAAGTTTTGACCTGAAAAAAAAACATAAGGGGTAACACTGTCGTTTTTGGCCGAAATTTTGACCCCCTCCGATCTTCTCGAAACTCTGGATTCTGACAGAGGGCCACGAGACTTCGACCAGCGCGCAAAAATGGAGGCTCTAGACCCTTCCAGAGCCGAGATATCGGATGTCAAAGTTTTGACCTGAAAAAAAAACATAAGGGGTAACACTGTCGTTTTTGGCCGAAATTTTGACCCCCTCCGATCTTCTCGAAACTCTGGATTCTGACAGAGGGCCACGAGACTTCGACCAGCGCGCAAAAATGGAGGCTCTAGACCCTTCCAGAGCCGAGATATCGGATGTCAAAGTTTTGACCTGAAAAAAAAACATAAGGGGTAACACTGTCGTTTTTGGCCGAAATTTTGACCCCCTCCGATCTTCTCGAAACTCTGGATTCTGACAGAGGGCCACGAGACTTCGACCAGCGCGCAAAAATGGAGGCTCTAGACCCTTCCAGAGCCGAGATATCGGATGTCAAAGTTTTGACCTGAAAAAAAACATAAGGGGTAACACTGTCGTTTTTGGCCGAAATTTTGACCCCCTCCGATCTTCTCGAAACTCTGGATTCTGACAGAGGGCCACGAGACTTCGACCAGCGCGCAAAAATGGAGGCTCTAGACCCTTCCAGAGCCGAGATATCGGATGTCAAAGTTTTGACCTGAAAAAAAAACATAAGGGGTAACACTGTCGTTTTTGGCCGAAATTTTGACCCCCTCCGATCTTCTCGAAACTCTGGATTCTGACAGAGGGCCACGAGACTTCGACCAGCGCGCAAAAATGGAGGCTCTAGACCCTTCCAGAGCCGAGATATCGGATGTCAAAGTTTTGACCTGAAAAAAAAACATAAGGGGTAACACTGTCGTTTTTGGCCGAAATTTTGACCCCCTCCGATCTTCTCGAAACTCTGGATTCTGACAGAGGGCCACGAGACTTCGACCAGCGCGCAAAAATGGAGGCTCTAGACCCTTCCAGAGCCGAGATATCGGATGTCAAAGTTTTGACCTGAAAAAAAAACATAAGGGGTAACACTGTCGTTTTTGGCCGAAATTTTGACCCCCTCCGATCTTCTCGAAACTCTGGATTCTGACAGAGGGCCACGAGACTTCGACCAGCGCGCAAAAATGGAGGCTCTAGACCCTTCCAGAGCCGAGATATCGGATGTCAAAGTTTTGACCTGAAAAAAAAACATAAGGGGTAACACTGTCGTTTTTGGCCGAAATTTTGACCCCCTCCGATCTTCTCGAAACTCTGGATTCTGACAGAGGGCCACGAGACTTCGACCAGCGCGCAAAAATGGAGGCTCTAGACCCTTCCAGAGCCGAGATATCGGATGTCAAAGTTTTGACCTGAAAAAAAAACATAAGGGGTAACACTGTCGTTTTTGGCCGAAATTTTGACCCCCTCCGATCTTCTCGAAACTCTGGATTCTGACAGAGGGCCACGAGACTTCGACCAGCGCGCAAAAATGGAGGCTCTAGACCCTTCCAGAGCCGAGATATCGGATGTCAAAGTTTTGACCTGAAAAAAAAAACATAAGGGGTAACACTGTCGTTTTTGGCCGAAATTTTGACCCCCTCCGATCTTCTCGAAACTCTGGATTCTGACAGAGGGCCACGAGACTTCGACCAGCGCGCAAAAATGGAGGCTCTAGACCCTTCCAGAGCCGAGATATCGGATGTCAAAGTTTTGACCTGAAAAAAAACATAAGGGGTAACACTGTCGTTTTTGGCCGAAATTTTGACCCCCTCCGATCTTCTCGAAACTCTGGATTCTGACAGAGGGCCACGAGACTTCGACCAGCGCGCAAAAATGGAGGCTCTAGACCCTTCCAGAGCCGAGATATCGGATGTCAAAGTTTTGACCTGAAAAAAAAACATAAGGGGTAACACTGTCGTTTTTGGCCGAAATTTTGACCCCCTCCGATCTTCTCGAAACTCTGGATTCTGACAGAGGGCCACGAGACTTCGACCAGCGCGCAAAAATGGAGGCTCTATACCCTTCCAGGGCCGAGATATCGGATGTCAAAGTTTTGACCTGAAAAAAAAACATAAGGGGTAACACTGTCGTTTTTGGCCGAAATTTTGACCCCCTCCGATCTTCTCGAAACTCTGGATTCTGACAGAGGGCCACGAGACTTCGACCAGCGCGCAAAAATGGAGGCTCTAGACCCTTCCAGGGCCGAGATATCGGATGTCAAAGTTTTGACCTGAAAAAAAACATAAGGGGTAACACTGTCGTTTTTGGCCGAAATTTTGACCCCCTCCGATCTTCTCGAAACTCTGGATTCTGACAGAGGGCCACGAGACTTCGACCAGCGCGCAAAAATGGAGGCTCTAGACCCTTCCAGAGCCGAGATATCGGATGTCAAAGTTTTGACCTGAAAAAAAAAACATAAGGGGTAACACTGTCGTTTTTGGCCGAAATTTTGACCCCCTCCGATCTTCTCGAAACTCTGGATTCTGACAGAGGGCCACGAGACTTCGACCAGCGCGCAAAAATGGAGGCTCTAGACCCTTCCAGAGCCGAGATATCGGATGTCAAAGTTTTGACCTGAAAAAAAAACATAAGGGGTAACACTGTCGTTTTTGGCCGAAATTTTGACCCCCTCCGATCTTCTCGAAACTCTGGATTCTGACAGAGGGCCACGAGACTTCGACCAGCGCGCAAAAATGGAGGCTCTAGACCCTTCCAGAGCCGAGATATCGGATGTCAAAGTTTTGACCTGAAAAAAAAAACATAAGGGGTAACACTGTCGTTTTTGGCCGAAATTTTGACCCCCTCCGATCTTCTCGAAACTCTGGATTCTGACAGAGGGCCACGAGACTTCGACCAGCGCGCAAAAATGGAAGCTCTAGACCCTTCCAGAGCCGAGATATCGGATGTCAAAGTTTTGACCTGAAAAAAAAACATAAGGGGTAACACTGTCGTTTTTGGCCGAAATTTTGACCCCCTCCGATCTTTTCGAAACTCTGGATTCTGACAGAGGGCCACGAGACTTCGACCAGCGCGCAAAAATGGAGGCTCTAGACCCTTCCAGAGCCGAGATATCGGATGTCAAAGTTTTGACCTGAAAAAAAAACATAAGGGGTAACACTGTCGTTTTTGGCCGAAATTTTGACCCGCTCCGATCTTCTCGAAACTCTGGATTCTGACAGAGGGCCACGAGACTTCGACCAGCACGCAAAAATGGAGGCTCTAGACCCTTCCAGAGCCGAGATATCGGATGTCAAAGTTTTGACCTGAAAAAAAAACATAAGGGGTAACACTGTCGTTTTTGGACGAAATTTTGACCGCCTCCGATCTTCTCGAAACTCTGGATTCTGACAGAGGGCCACGAGACTTCGACCAGCGCGCAAAAATGGAGGCTCTAGACCCTTCCAGAGCCGAGATATCGGATGTCAAAGTTTTGACCTGAAAAAAAAAAAACATAAGGGGTAACACTGTCGTTTTTGGCCGAAATTTTGACCCCCTCCGATCTTCTCGAAACTCTGGATTCTGACAGAGGGCCACGAGACTTCGACCAGCGCGCAAAAATGGAGGCTCTAGACCCTTCCAGAGCCGAGATATCGGATGTCAAAGTTTTGACCTGAAAAAAAAACATAAGGGGTAACACTGTCGTTTTTGGCCGAAATTTTGACCCCCTCCGATCTTCTCGAAACTCTGGATTCTGACAGAGGGCCACGAGACTTCGACCAGCGCGCAAAAATGGAGGCTCTAGACCCTTCCAGAGCCGAGATATCGGATGTCAAAGTTTTGACCTGAAAAAAAAACATAAGGGGTAACACTGTCGTTTTTGGCCGAAATTTTGACCCCCTCCGATCTTTTTGAAACTCTGGATTCTGACAGAGGGCCACGAGACTTCGACCAGCGCACAAAAATGGAGGCTCTAGACCCTTCCAGAGCCGAGATATCGGATGTCAAAGTTTTGACCTGAAAAAAAAACATAAGGGGTAACACTGTCGTTTTTGGCCGAAATTTTGACCCCCTCCGATCTTCTCGAAACTCTGGATTCTGACAGAGGGCCACGAGACTTCGACCAGCGCGCAAAAATGGAGGCTCTAGACCCTTCCAGAGCCGAGATATCAGATGTCAAAGTTTTGACCTGAAAAAAAAACATAAGGGGTAACACTGTCGTTTTTGGCCGAAATTTTGACCCCCTCCGATCTTCTCGAAACTCTGGATTCTGACAGAGGGCCACGAGACTTCGACCAGCGCGCAAAAATGGAGGCTCTAGACCCTTCCAGAGCCGAGATATCGGATGTCAAAGTTTTGACCTGAAAAAAAAACATAAGGGGTAACACTGTCGTTTTTGGCCGAAATTTTGACCCCCTCCGATCTTCTCGAAACTCTGGATTCTGACAGAGGGCCACGAGACTTCGACCAGCGCGCAAAAATGGAGGCTCTAGACCCTTCCAGAGCCGAGATATCGGATGTCAAAGTTTTGACCTGAAAAAAAAACATAAGGGGTAACACTGTCGTTTTTGGCCGAAATTTTGACCCCCTCCGATCTTCTCGAAACTCTGGATTCTGACAGAGGGCCACGAGACTTCGACCAGCGCGCAAAAATGGAGGCTCTAGACCCTTCCAGAGCCGAGATATCGGATGTCAAAGTTTTGACCTGAAAAAAAAACATAAGGGGTAACACTGTCGTTTTTGGCCGAAATTTTGACCCCCTCCGATCTTCTCGAAACTCTGGATTCTGACAGAGGGCCACGAGACTTCGACCAGCGCGCAAAAATGGAGGCTCTAGACCCTTCCAGAGCCGAGATATCGGATGTCAAAGTTTTGACCTGAAAAAAAAACATAAGGGGTAACACTGTCGTTTTTGGCCGAAATTTTGACCCCCTCCGATCTTCTCGAAACTCTGGATTCTGACAGAGGGCCACGAGACTTCGACCAGCGCGCAAAAATGGAGGCTCTAGACCCTTCCAGAGCCGAGATATCGGATGTCAAAGTTTTGACCTGAAAAAAAAACATAAGGGGTAACACTGTCGTTTTTGGCCGAAATTTTGACCCCCTCCGATCTTCTCGAAACTCTGGATTCTGACAGAGGGCCACGAGACTTCGACCAGCGCGCAAAAATGGAGGCTCTAGACCCTTCCAGGGCCGAGATATCGGATGTCAAAGTTTTGACCTGAAAAAAAAACATAAGGGGTAACACTGTCGTTTTTGGCCGAAATTTTGACCCCCTCCGATCTTCTCGAAACTCTGGATTCTGACAGAGGGCCACGAGACTTCGACCAGCGCGCAAAAATGGAGGCTCTAGACCCTTCCAGGGCCGAGATATCGGATGTCAAAGTTTTGACCTGAAAAAAAAACATAAGGGGTAACACTGTCGTTTTTGGCCGAAATTTTGACCCCCTCCGATCTTCTCGAAACTCTGGATTCTGACAGAGGGCCACGAGACTTCGACCAGCGCGCAAAAATGGAGGCTCTAGACCCTTCCAGAGCCGAGATATCGGATGTCAAAGTTTTGACCCGAAAAAAAAACATAAGGGGTAACACTGTCGTTTTTGGCCGAAATTTTGACCCCCTCCGATCTTCTTGAAACTCTGGATTCTGACAGAGGGCCACGAGACTTCGACCAGCGCGCAAAAATGGAGGCTCTAGACCCTTCCAGAGCCGAGATATCGGATGTCAAAGTTTTGACCCGAAAAAAAAAACATAAGGGGTAACACTGTCGTTTTTAGCCGAAATTTTGACCCCCTCCGATCTTCTTGAAACTCTGGATTCTGACAGAGGGCCACGAGAGTTCGACCAGCACGCAAAAATGGAGGCTCTAGACCCTTCCAGAGCCGAGATATCGGATGTCAAAGTTTTGACCCGAAAAAAAAACATAAGGGGTAACACTGTCGTTTTTAGCCGAAATTTTGACCCCCTCCGATCTTCTTGAAACTCTGGATTCTGACAGAGGGCCACGAGAGTTCGACCAGCACGCAAAAATGGAGGCTCTAGACCCTTCCAGAGCCGAGATATCGGATGTCAAAGTTTTGACCCGAAAAAAAAAAACATAAGGGGTAACACTGTCGTTTTTGGCCGAAATTTTGACCTTCGATATCTCGGCTCTGGAAGGGTCTAGAGCCTCCATTTTTGCGCGCTGGTCGAATTCTCGTGGCCCTCTGTCAGAATCGGAGGGGGTCAAAATTTCGGCCAAAAAAAAAAAATGACAGTGTTACCCCTTATGTTTTTTTTTCAGGTCCAAATTTTGACCTTCGATATCTCGGCTCTGGAAGGGTCTAGAGCCTCCATTTTTGCGCGCTGGTCGAAGTCTCGTGGCCCTCTGTCAGAGTCCAGAGTGACAGAGTCCAGTGACAGTGTTACCCCTTATGTTTAACCTGGGTTCAAATCACACTCTTGTGACGCTTTAGTTTCACTGGATTGTCGAAGTAAGACATGCTCCCAAAAACAGAAGAGTGAGTGTGCAAGCTACAGTGGCTCAGTGGTCTGAGTGTTATGGTTCCATGTGGAAAACCAGGGTTCGAGCCTCACTCTTACCATGCTTTAGTTTCACTGGCTTTGTCCAAGAAAGACATGTTCCCAAAAAAGGAAGTGTGAGTGTGTATGGTCCAGTGGCTGAGTGTTGTGATTCTATGTGGGAAACCCGGGTTCCAGCCTCACTCTTATCATGCTTTAGTTTCACTGGCTTTGTCCAAGTTAGACATGTTCCCAAAAAGGAAGTGTGAGTGTGTTTGGTCCAGTGGCTCAGTGGTCTGAGTCTTGTGATTCCATTTGGGAGACCCGGATTCGAATCACACTTTTGTGATGCTTTAGTTTCACTGGATTGTCGAAGTCGTCCCAACTCGTCCACATGCTCCCAAAAAAAGAAGAGTGAGTGTGCAAGCTCCAGTGGCTCAGTGGTTTGAGTGTTATGGTTCCATGTGGGAAACCAGGGTTTGAGCCTCACTCTTACCATGCTTTAGTTTCAAGGGGTTTGTCCAAGAGAGAAAAAGACTTGCTCCCAAAAAATTAAGTATGTGTGTGGATGGTCCAGTGGCTCAGTGGGTGAGCTCTCACTTCCCAGTTGGGAGGTTCCTGGTTCAAGACTAGGCTGGACACTGGAGCAAGGGACGAGGAGTGAAGATTGTGGAGGATTATCTAGGATTAGAACTATAGATAATAGTGTGTATGAGGTAAGAAATTAAATATTTTTTGGCGCATGCTAATGTTGTGTACATTTCATGTATTCCAAAATTAAAATTTTGGTTAAGTCCCACAAAAAAATGCCTCTCTCTGCAGCAACACCGCTGCTGGATATCGTCCCAGAAATCCCCAGGGGGAGGAGTTAGGTTATTTCCTCCCCCCTTCGTGTCCTGACCGTCTCTCGTCCCCCAGCTGCAGATCTGGAGGATGTTCGTCAACGCAACCATGCTTCACGGTCCAGCGGTCCCGGTCTTGAACCAGGAACATCCCAACCTCCCGATTCGGGAGTGAGAGCTCATCCACGGAGCCACTGGACCATCCACACTCAAACTTCTTTTTTTTGGGAGCATGTCTTCTTTATTTGGACCAAACCGGTGAAAGAAGAGTTTTACCAACAAGAGACTCGAACCAGGATTCTCCACACAAGAGCGCAACACTCACACCACTGAGCCACTGGACCATACACGCTCATACTTAATTTTTTGGGAGCATGTCTTTCTCTCTCTTGGACAAACCCATTGAAAATAAAGCATCATAAGAGTGAGGCTCAAACCCTGGTTTCCCACATGGAACCATAACACTCAGACCACTGAGCCACTGGAGCTTGCACACTCACTCTTCTTTTTTGGGGAGCATGTCTTACTTCGACAATCCAGTGAAACTAAAGCATCACAAGAGTGTGATTTGAACCTGGGTTTCCCACATAGAATCACAACACTCAGACCACTGAGCCACAGGAGCTTCTTCATTTCAATGTTTCTGTTTGTCTCAAAAAATCACACTAAAGTAATTTCAACCGCAAAAGTGAGATTTGAACCAGGGTTGTCAACACAGAACAGCAACGCTTTTACCACTGAACCACTTACAGTTGGATGTCCTTTTTGAAGATTGGTCTTTTTATTTGGACCAAACCAATCAAACTAAAAATGTTAACCATCAAGAGACTCAAACATGGATTCTCCACACGAGAGATTGACATTCACACCACTGAGCCATTCAAGCTTCCACTCTTTCACTTTCTTTTGCAGGCATTTCTTTTTTATTTGGACAAAACCATTCAAAATAAAGCATTTTAATGCAAAGAGTGGGACTTGAACCCAAATCCTCAATATGATAGAGGAACACTCTGACCACTGAGCCATTCAAGCTTCCACTTTTTCACTTTATTTTGCAGGCATGTCTTTTTTATTTGGACAAGACCCTTCAAAATAAAGAATTTTCATGCTAAGAGCAGGACTTGAACCTAAATCCTCAACATGATAGAGTAACACTCTAACCACTGAGCCATTCAAGCTTCCAATCTTTCACTTTATTTTGCAGGCATTTCTTTTTTATTTGGACAAAACCCTTCAAAATAAAGCATTTTAATGCTAAGAGTGGGACTTGAACCCAAATCCTCGACATGATAGTGTAATACTCTAACCACTGAGCCATTCATGCTTCCACTCTTTGGCTTTATTTTGCAGCCATGTCTTTTTTATTTGGACAAAACCCTTCAAAATAAAGCATTTTAATGCAAAGAGTGGGACTTGAACCCCTATCCTCAACATGATAGAGGAACACTCTAACCACTGAGCCATTCAAGCATCCACTCTTTCACTTTATTTTGCAGCCATGTCTTTTTTATTTGGACAAAACCCTTCAAACTAAAGAATTTTAATGTTAAGAGCGGACTTGAACCCAAATCCTCAACATGATAGAGTAACACTCTAACCACTGAGCCATTCAAGCTTCCACTCTTTCACTTTATTTTGCAGACATGTCTTTTTATTTGGACAAAACCATTCAAACTAAAGCATTTTAATGCAAAGAGTGGGACTTGAACCCAAATCCTCAACATGATAGAGGAACACTCTGACCACTGAGCCATTCAAACTTGCAGACTTTCACTTTATTTTGCAGACATGTCTTTTTTATTTGGACAAAACCCTTCAAAATAAAGCATTTTAATGCAAAGAGTGGGACTTGATCCCATATCCTCAACATGATAGAGGAACACTCCAACCACTGAGCCATTCAAGCTTCAACTCTTTGACTTTATTTTGCAGGCATGTCTTTTTAATTTGGACAAAACCCTTCAAAATAAAGCATTTTAATGCTAAGAGCAGGACTTGAACCCAAATCCTCAACATGATAGAGGAACACTCTTACCACTGAGCCATTCAAGCTTCCACTCTTTCAGTTTATTTTGCAGGCATTTCTTTTTTATTTGGACAAAACCCTTCAAAACAAAGAATATTAATGCTAAGAGCGGGACTTGAACCCATATCCTCAACATGATAGAGTAACACTCTAACCACTGAGCCATTCAAGCTTCCACTCTTTCACTTTATTTTGCAGCCATGTCTTTTTTATTTGGACAAAACCCTTCAAAATAAAGAATTTCAATGCTAAGAGCGGCCTTGAACCCAAATCATCAACATGATAGAGTAACACTCTAACCACTGAGCCATTCAAGCTTCCACTCTTTCACTTCATTTTGCAGGCATTTCTTTTTTATTTGGACAAAACCCTTCAAAATAAAGAATTTTTATGCTAAGAGCAGGACTTGAACTCAAATCCTCAACATGATAGAGTAACACTCTAACCACTGAGCCATTCAAGCTTCCAGACTTTCACTTTATTTTGCAGCCATGTCTTTTTTATTTGGACAAAACCATTCAAAATAAAGCATTTTAATGCAAAGAGTTGGACTTGAACCCAAATCCTCAACATGACAGAGGAACACTCTAACCACTGAGCCACTCAAGCTTCCACTCTTTCACTTTATTTTGCAGCCATGTCTTTTTTATTTGGACAAATAATTTTTGCACCCAGGTCCATGTGTCGTGGCCCTCTATCAGAATCCAGAGTTTTGAGAAGATTGGAGAAACTTAATTTTTCACCCCCCGAAAAAAACACATAAGGGGTAACACTGTCATTTTTTTTTTCTGGTCAAAATTTTGAGTTTCAATATCTCAGCTCTGCAAGGGTCTACAGCCTCAATTTTTGCACCCAGGTCCATGTCTCGTGGCCCTCTATCAGAATCCAGAGTTTTGAGAAGATTGGAGAAAAAAACATAAGGGGTAACACTGTCGTTTTTGGGCAAAATTTTGACCCCCTCCGATCTTCTTGAAACTCTGGATTCTGACAGAGGGCCACGAGACTTCGACCAGCGCGCAAAAATGGAGGCTCTAGACCCTTCCAGGGCCGAGATATCGGATGTCAAAGTTTTGACCTGAAAAAAAACATAAGGGGTAACACTGTCGTTTTTGGCCGAAATTTTGACCCCCTCCGATCTTCTCGAAACTCTGGATTCTGACAGAGGGCCACGAGACTTCGACCAGCGCGCAAAAATGGAGGCTCTAGACCCTTCCAGAGCCGAGATATCGGATGTCAAAGTTTTGACCTGAAAAAAAAAAAAACATAAGGGGTAACACTGTCGTTTTTGGCCGAAATTTTGACCCCCTCCGATCTTCTTGAAACTCTGGATTCTGACAGAGGGCCATGAGACTTCGACCAGCGCGCAAAAATGGAGGCTCTAGACCCTTCCAGAGCCGAGATATCGGATGTCAAAGTTTTGACCTGAAAAAAAAACATAAGGGGTAACACTGTCGTTTTGGCCGAAATTTTGACCCCCTCCGATCTTCTCGAAACTCTGGATTCTGACAGAGGGCCACGAGACTTCGACCAGCGCACAAAAATGGAGGCTCTAGACCCTTCCAGAGCCGAGATATCGGATGTCAAAGTTTTGATCCGAAAAAAAAACATAAGGGGTAACACTGTCGTTTTTGGCCGAAATTTTGACCCCCTCCGATCTTCTTGAAACTCTGGATTCTGACAGAGGGCCACGAGACTTCGACCAGCGCGCAAAAATGGAGGCTCTAGACCCTTCCAGAGTCGAGATATCGGATGTCAAAGTTTTGACCTGAAAAAAAAAACATAAGGGGTAACACTGTCGTTTTTAGCCGAAATTTTGACCCCCTCCGATCTTCTTGAAACTCTGGATTCTGACAGAGGGCCACGAGACTTCGACCAGCGCGCAAAAATGGAGGCTCTAGACCCTTCCAGAGCCGAGATATCGGATGTCAAAGTTTTGACCTGAAAAAAAAAAACATAAGCGGTAACACTGTCGTTTTTGGCCGAAATTTTGACCCCCTCCGATCTTCTTGAAACTCTGGATTCTGACAGAGGGCCACAAGACTTCGACCAGCACGCAAAAATGGAGGCTCTAGACCCTTCCAGAGCCGAGATATCGGATGTCAAAGTTTTGACCTGAAAAAAAAACATAAGGGGTAACACTGTCGTTTTTGGCCGAAATTTTGACCCCCTCCGATCTTCTTGAATCTCTAGATTCTGACAGAGGGCCACGAGACTTCGACCAGCGCGCAAAAATGGAGGCTCTAGACCCTTCCAGAGCCGAGATATCGGATGTCAAAGTTTTGACCTGAAAAAAAAACATAAGGGGTAACACTGTCGTTTTTGGCTGAAATTTTGACCCCCTCCGATCTTCTTGAAACTCTGGATTCTGACAGAGGGCCACGAGACTTCGACCAGCGCGCAAAAATGTAGGCTCTAGACCCTTCCAGAGCCGAGATATCGGATGTCAAAGTTTTGACCTGAAAAAAAACATAAGGGGTAACACTGTCGTTTTTGGCCGAAATTTTGACCCCCTCCGATCTTCTTGAAACTCTGGATTCTGACAGAGGGCCACGAGACTTCGACCAGCGCGCAACAATGGAGGCTCTAGACCCTTCCAGAGCCGAGATATCGGATGTCAAAGTTTTGACCTGAAAAAAAAAAACATAAGGGGTAACACTGTCGTTTTTGGCCGAAATTTTGACCCCCTCCAATCTTCTTGAAACTCTGGATTCTGACAGAGGGCCACGAGACTTCGACCAGCACGCAAAAATGGAGGCTCTAGACCCTTCCAGAGCCGAGATATCGGATGTCAAAGTTTTGACCTGAAAAAAAAAACATAAGGGGTAACACTGTCGTTTTTGGCCGAAATTTTGACCCCCTCCGATCTTCTTGAAACTCTGGATTCTGACAGAGGGCCACGAGACTTCGACCAGCGCGCAAAAATGGAGGCTCTAGACCCTTCCAGAGCCGAGATATCGGATGTCAAAGTTTTGATCCGAAAAAAAAACATAAGGGGTAACACTGTCGTTTTTGGCCGAAATTTTGACCCCCTCCGATCTTCTTGAAACTCTGGATTCTGACAGAGGGCCACGAGACTTCGACCAGCGCGCAAAAATGGAGGCTCTAGACCCTTCCAGAGCCGAGATATCGGATGTCAAAGTTTTGACCTGAAAAAAAAAACATAAGGGGTAACACTGTCGTTTTTGGCCAAAATTTTGACCCCCTCCGATCTTCTTGAAACTCTGGATTCTGACAGAGGGCCACGAGACTTCGATCAGCGCGCAAAAACGGAGGCTCTAGACCCTTCCAGAGCCGAGATATCGGATGTCAAAGTTTTGATCTGAAAAAAAAAACATAAGGGGTAACACTGTCGTTTTTGGCCGAAATTTTGACCCCCTCCGATCTTCTTGAAACTCTGGATTCTGACAGAGGGCCACGAGACTTCGACCAGCGCGCAAAAATTGAGGCTCTAGACCCTTCCAGAGCCGAGATATCGGACGTCAAAGTTTTGACCTTAAAAAAAAACATAAGGGGTAACACTGTTGTTTTTGGCCGAAATTTTGACCCCCTCCGATCTTCTTGAAACTCTGGATTCTGACAGAGGGCCACGAGACTTCGACCAGCGCACAAAAATGGAGGCTCTAGACCCTTCCAGAGCCGAGATATCGGATGTCAAAGTTTTGATCCGAAAAAAAAACATAAGGGGTAACACTGTCGTTTTTGGCCGAAATTTTGACCCCCTCCGATCTTCTTGAAACTCTGGATTCTGACAGAGGGCCACGAGACTTCGACCAGCGCGCAAAAATGGAGGCTCTAGACCCTTCCAGAGCCGAGATATCGGATGTCAAAGTTTTGACCTGAAAAAAAAAACATAAGGGGTAACACTGTCGTTTTTGGCCGAAATTTTGACCCCCTCCGATCTTCTTGAAACTCTGGATTCTGACAGAGGGCCACGAGACTTCGACCAGCGCGCAAAAATGGAGGCTCTAGACCCTTCCAGAGCCGAGATATCGGATGTCAAAGTTTTGACCCGAAAAAAAAAAAACATAAGGGGTAACACTGTCGTTTTTGGCCGAAATTTTGACCCCCTCCGATCTTCTTGAAACTCTGGATTCTGACAGAGGGCCACGAGACTTCGACCAGCGCGCAAAAATGGAGGCTCTAGACCCTTCCAGAGCCGAGATATCGGATGTCAAAGTTTTGACCTGAAAAAAATAACATAAGGGGTAACACTGTCGTTTTTGGCCGAAATTTTGACCCCCTCCGATCTTCTTGAAACTCTGGATTCTGACAGAGGGCCACGAGACTTTGACCAGCGCGCAAAAATTGAGGCTCTAGACCCTTCCAGAGCCGAGATATCGGACGTCAAAGTTTTGACCCGAAAAAAAACATAAGGGGTAACACTGTTGTTTTTGGCCGAAATTTTGACCCCCTCCGATCTTCTTGAAACTCTGGATTCTGACAGAGGGCCACGAGACTTCGACCAGCGCGCAAAAATGGAGGCTCTAGACCCTTCCAGAGCCGAGATATCGGATGTCAAAGTTTTGACCCGAAAAAAAAACATAAGGGGTAACACTGTCGTTTTTGGCCAAAATTTTGACCCCCTCCGATCTTCTTGAAACTCTGGATTCTGACAGAGGGCCACGAGACTTCGACCAGCGCACAAAAATGGAGGCTCTAGACCCTTCCAGAGCCGAGATATCGGATGTCAAAGTTTTGACCTGAAAAAAAAAAAACATAAGGGGTAACACTGTCGTTTTTGGCCGAAATTTTGACCCCCTCCGATCTTCTTGAAACTCTGGATTCTGACAGAGGGCCACGAGACTTCGACCAGCGCGCAAAAATGGAGGCTCTAGACCCTTCCAGAGCCGAGATATCGGATGTCAAAGTTTTGACCTGAAAAAAAAACATAAGGGGTAACACTGTCGTTTTTGGCCGAAATTTTGACCCCCTCCGATCTTCTTGAAACTGTAGATTCTGACAGAGGGCCACGAGACTTCGACCAGCGCGCAAAAATGGAGGCTCTAGACCCTTCCAGAGCCGAGATATCGGATGTCAAAGTTTTGACCCGAAAAAAAAACATAAGGGGTAACACTGTCGTTTTTGGCCGAAATTTTGACCCCCTCCGATCTTCTTGAAACTCTGGATTCTGACAGAGGGCCACGAGACTTCGACCAGCGCGCAAAAATGGAGGCTCTAGACCCTTCCAGAGCCGAGATATCGGATGTCAAAGTTTTGACCCGAAAAAAAAAACATAAGGGGTAACACTGTCGTTTTTGGCCGAAATTTTGACCCCCTCCGATCTTCTTGAAACTCTGGATTCTGACAGAGGGCCACGAGATTTCGACCAGCGCGCAAAAATGGAGGCTCTAGACCCTTCCAGAGCCGAGATATCGGATGTCAAAGTTTTGACCTGAAAAAAAAAAACATAAGGGGTAACACTGTCGTTTTTGGCCGAAATTTTGACCCCCTCCGATCTTCTTGAAACTCTGGATTCTGACAGAGGGCCACGAGACTTCGACCAGCGCGCAAAAATGGAGGCTCTAGACCCTTCCAGAGCCGAGATATCGGACGTCAAAGTTTTGACCCGAAAAAAAACATAAGGGGTAACACTGTTGTTTTTGGCCGAAATTTTGACCCCCTCCGATCTTCTTGAAACTCTGGATTCTGACAGAGGGCCACGAGACTTCGACCAGCGCGCAAAAATGGAGGCTCTAGACCCTTCCAGAGCCGAGATATCGGATGTCAAAGTTTTGATCCGAAAAAAAAACATAAGGGGTAACACTGTCGTTTTTGGCCAAAATTTTGACCCCCTCCGATCTTCTTGAAACTCTGGATTCTGACAGAGGGCCACGAGACTTCGACCAGCGCGCAAAAATGGAGGCTCTAGACCCTTCCAGAGTCGAGATATCGGATGTCAAAATTTGGACCTGAAAAAAAAACATAAGGGGTAACACTGTCATTTTTTTTTTGGCCAAAATTTTGACCCTCTCCGATCTTCTTGAAACTCTGGATTCTGACAGAGGGCCACGAGACTTCGACCAGCGCGCAAAAATGGAGGCTCTAGACCCTTCCAGAGCTTAAATATTGAAGGTCAAAATTTGGACCTGAAAAAAAAAACATAAGGGGTAACACTGTCGTGTTTTTTTTTTGGCCGAAATTTTGACCCCCTCCGATCTTCTTGAAACTCTGGATTCTGACAGAGGGCCACGAGACTTCGACCAGCGCTCAAAAATGGAGGCTCTAGACCCTTCCAGAGCCGAGATATCGGATGTCAAAATTTGGACCTGAAAAAAAAAACATAAGGGATAACACTGTCATTTTTTTTTGGCCGAAATTTTGACCCCCTCCGATCTTCTTGAAACTCTGGACTCTGACAGAGGGCCACGAGACTTCGACCAGCGCGCAAAAATGGAGGCTCTAGACCCTTCCAGAGCCGAGATATCGAAGGTCAAAATTTGGACCTGAAAAAAACACATAAGGGGTAACACTGTCATTTTTTTTTTGGCCGAAATTTTGACCCCCTCCGATCTTCTTGAAACTCTGGATTCTGACAGAGGGCCACGAGACTTCGACCAACGCGCAAAAATTGAGGCTCTAGACCCTTCCAGAGCCGAGATATCGAAGGAAAAAATTTGGACCTGAAAAAAAAACATAAGGGGTAACACTGTCGTTTTTTTTTTTTGGCCAAAATTTTGACCCCCTCCGATCTTCTTGAAACTCTGGATTCTGACAGAGGGCCACGAGACTTCGACTAGCGCGCAAAAATGGAGGCTCTAGACCCTTCCAGAGCTGAGATATTGAAGGTCAAATTTTGGACCTGAAAAAAAACATAAGGGTTAACACTGTCATTTTTTTTTTTGGCCGAAATTTTGACCCCCTCCGATCTTCTTGAAACTCTGGATTCTGACAGAGGGCCACGAGACTTCGACCAGCGCTCAAAAATGGAGGCTCTAGACCCTTCCAGAGCCGAGATATCGAAGGTCAAAATTTGGACCTAAAAAAAAACATAAGGGGTAACACTGTCGTTTTTTTTTTTTTTGGCCGAAATTTTGACCCCATCTGATCTTCTTGAAACTCTGGATTCTGACAGAGGGCCACGAGACTTCGACCAGCGCGCAAAAATGGAGGCTCTAGACCCTTCCAGAGCCGAGATATCGGATGTCAAAGTTTTGACCCGAAAAAAAAAAAACATAAGGGGTAACACTGTCGTTTTTGGCCGAAATTTTGACCCCCTCCGATCTTCTTGAAACTCTGGATTCTGACAGAGGGCCACGAGACTTCGACCAGCGCGCAAAAATGGAGGCTCTAGACCCTTCCAGAGCCGAGATATCGGATGTCAAAGTTTTGACCTGAAAAAAATAACATAAGGGGTAACACTGTCGTTTTTGGCCGAAATTTTGACCCCCTCCGATCTTCTTGAAACTCTGGATTCTGACAGAGGGCCACGAGACTTTGACCAGCGCGCAAAAATTGAGGCTCTAGACCCTTCCAGAGCCGAGATATCGGACGTCAAAGTTTTGACCCGAAAAAAAACATAAGGGGTAACACTGTTGTTTTTGGCCGAAATTTTGACCCCCTCCGATCTTCTTGAAACTCTGGATTCTGACAGAGGGCCACGAGACTTCGACCAGCGCGCAAAAATGGAGGCTCTAGACCCTTCCAGAGCCGAGATATCGGATGTCAAAGTTTTGACCCGAAAAAAAAACATAAGGGGTAACACTGTCGTTTTTGGCCAAAATTTTGACCCCCTCCGATCTTCTTGAAACTCTGGATTCTGACAGAGGGCCACGAGACTTCGACCAGCGCACAAAAATGGAGGCTCTAGACCCTTCCAGAGCCGAGATATCGGATGTCAAAGTTTTGACCTGAAAAAAAAAAAACATAAGGGGTAACACTGTCGTTTTTGGCCGAAATTTTGACCCCCTCCGATCTTCTTGAAACTCTGGATTCTGACAGAGGGCCACGAGACTTCGACCAGCGCGCAAAAATGGAGGCTCTAGACCCTTCCAGAGCCGAGATATCGGATGTCAAAGTTTTGACCTGAAAAAAAAAACATAAGGGGTAACACTGTCGTTTTTGGCCGAAATTTTGACCCCCTCCGATGTTCTTGAAACTCTGGATTCTGACAGAGGGCCACGAGACTTCGACCAGCGCGCAAAAATGGAGGCTCTAGACCCTTCCAGAGCCGAGATATCGGATGTCAAAGTTTTGACCTGAAAAAAAAACATAAGGGGTAACACTGTCGTTTTTGGCCGAAATTTTGACCCCCTCCGATCTTCTTGAAACTGTAGATTCTGACAGAGGGCCACGAGACTTCGACCAGCGCGCAAAAATGGAGGCTCTAGACCCTTCCAGAGCCGAGATATCGGATGTCAAAGTTTTGACCCGAAAAAAAAACATAAGGGGTAACACTGTCGTTTTTGGCCGAAATTTTGACCCCCTCCGATCTTCTTGAAACTCTGGATTCTGACAGAGGGCCACGAGACTTCGACCAGCGCGCAAAAATGGAGGCTCTAGACCCTTCCAGAGCCGAGATATCGGATGTCAAAGTTTTGACCCGAAAAAAAAAACATAAGGGGTAACACTGTCGTTTTTGGCCAAAATTTTGACCCCCTCCGATCTTCTTGAAACTCTGGATTCTGACAGAGGGCCACGAGATTTCGACCAGCGCGCAAAAATGGAGGCTCTAGACCCTTCCAGAGCCGAGATATCGGATGTCAAAGTTTTGACCTGAAAAAAAAAACATAAGGGGTAACACTGTCGTTTTTGGCCGAAATTTTGACCCCCTCCGATCTTCTTGAAACTCTGGATTCTGACAGAGGGCCACGAGACTTCGACCAGCGCGCAAAAATGGAGGCTCTAGACCCTTCCAGAGCCGAGATATCGGACGTCAAAGTTTTGACCCGAAAAAAAACATAAGGGGTAACACTGTTGTTTTTGGCCGAAATTTTGACCCCCTCCGATCTTCTTGAAACTCTGGATTCTGACAGAGGGCCACGAGACTTCGACCAGCGCGCAAAAATGGAGGCTCTAGACCCTTCCAGAGCCGAGATATCGGATGTCAAAGTTTTGATCCGAAAAAAAAACATAAGGGGTAACACTGTCGTTTTTGGCCAAAATTTTGACCCCCTCCGATCTTCTTGAAACTCTGGATTCTGACAGAGGGCCACGAGACTTCGACCAGCGCGCAAAAATGGAGGCTCTAGACCCTTCCAGAGTCGAGATATCGGATGTCAAAATTTGGACCTGAAAAAAAAACATAAGGGGTAACACTGTCATTTTTTTTTTGGCCAAAATTTTGACCCTCTCCGATCTTCTTGAAACTCTGGATTCTGACAGAGGGCCACGAGACTTCGACCAGCGCGCAAAAATGGAGGCTCTAGACCCTTCCAGAGCTTAAATATTGAAGGTCAAAATTTGGACCTGAAAAAAAAAACATAAGGGGTAACACTGTCGTGTTTTTTTTTTGGCCGAAATTTTGACCCCCTCCGATCTTCTTGAAACTCTGGATTCTGACAGAGGGTCACGAGTCTTCGACCAGCACGCAAAAATGGAGGCTCTAGACCCTTCCAGAGCCGAGATATCGGATGTCAAAATTTGGACCTGAAAAAAAAAACATAAGGGGTAACACTGTCATTTTTTTTTTGGCCGAAATTTTGACCCCCTCCGATCTTCTTGAAACTCTGGACTCTGACAGAGGGCCACGAGACTTCGACCAGCGCGCAAAAATGGAGGCTCTAGACCCTTCCAGAGCCGAGATATCGAAGGTCAAAATTTGGACCTGAAAAAAACACATAAGGGGTAACACTGTCATTTTTTTTTTGGCCGAAATTTTGACCCCCTCCGATCTTCTTGAAACTCTGGATTCTGACAGAGGGCCACGAGACTTCGACCAACGCGCAAAAATTGAGGCTCTAGACCCTTCCAGAGCCGAGATATCGAAGGACAAAATTTGGACCTGAAAAAAAAACATAAGGGGTAACACTGTCGTTTTTTTTTTTTGGCCAAAATTTTGACCCCCTCCGATCTTCTTGAAACTCTGGATTCTGACAGAGGGCCACGAGACTTCGACTAGCGCGCAAAAATGGAGGCTCTAGACCCTTCCAGAGCTGAGATATTGAAGGTCAAATTTTGGACCTGAAAAAAAACATAAGGGTTAACACTGTCATTTTTTTTTTTTTGGCCGAAATTTTGACCCCCTCCGATCTTCTTGAAACTCTGGATTCTGACAGAGGGCCACGAGACTTCGACCAGCGCTCAAAAATGGAGGCTCTAGACCCTTCCAGAGCCGAGATATCGAAGGTCAAAATTTGGACCTAAAAAAAAACATAAGGGGTAACACTGTCGTTTTTTTTTGGCCGAAATTTTGACCCCCTCTGATCTTCTTGAAACTCTGGGTTCTGACAGAGGGCCACGAGACTTCGACCAACGCGCAAAAATGGAGGCTCTAGACCCTTCCAGAGCCGAGATATCGAAGGTCAAAATTTGGACCTGAAAAAAAAAACATAAGGGGTAACACTGTCATTTTTTTTTTTTTTTGGCCAAAATTTTGACCCCCTCCGATCTTCTTGAAACTCTGGATTCTGACAGAGGGCCACGAGACTTCGACCAACGCGCAAAAATTGAGGCTATAGACCCTTCCAGAGCCGAGATATCGAAGGACAAAATTTGGACCTGAAAAAAAAACATAAGGGGTAACACTGTCATTTTTTTTTTGGCCGAAATTTTGACCCCCTCCGATCTTCTTGAAACTCTGGATTCTGACAGAGGGCCACGAGACTTCGACCAGCGCGCAAAAATGGAGGCTCTAGACCCTTCCAGAGCCGAGATATCGAAGGTCAAAATTTGGACCTGAAAAAAAAAACATAAGGGGTAACACTGTCATTTTTTTTTTGGGCCAAAATTTTGACCCCCTCCGATCTTCTTGAAACTCTGGACTCTGACAGAGGGCCACGAGACTTCGACCAGCGCGCAAAAATGGAGGCTCTAGACCCTTCCAGAGCTGAGATATTGAAGGTCAAAATTTGGACCTGAAAAAAAAAACATAAGGGGTAACACTGTCTTTTTTTTTTGGCCGAAATTTTGACCCCCTCCGATCTTCTTGAAACTCTGGATTCTGACAGAGGGCCACGAGACTTCGACCAGCGCGCAAAAATTGAGGCTCTAGACCCTTCCAGAGCCGAGATATCGAAGGTCAAAATTTGGACCTGAAAAAAAAACATAAGGGGTAACACTGTCATTTTTTTTTGGCCGAAATTTTGACCCCCTCCGATCTTCTTGAAACTCTGGATTCTGACAGAGGGCCACGAGACTTTGACCAGCGCGCAAAAATTGAGGCTCTAGACCCTTCCAGAGCCGAGATATCGAAGGTCAAAATTTGGACCTGAAAAAAAAACATAAGGGGTAACACTGTCATTTTTTTTTTGGCCGAAATTTTGACCCCCTCCGATCTTCTTGAAACTCTGGATTCTGACAGAGGGCCACGAGACTTCGACCAGCGCGCAAAAATTGAGGCTCTAGACCCTTCCAGAGCCGAGATATCGAAGGTCAAAATTTGGACCTGAAAAAAAACATAAGGGGTAACACTGTCATTTTTTTTTGGCCGAAATTTTGACCCCCTCCGATCTTCTTGAAACTCTGGATTCTGACAGAGGGCCACGAGACTTCAACCAGCGCGCAAAAATGGAGGCTCTAGACCCTTCCAGAGCCGAGATATCGAAGGTCAAAATTTGGACCTGAAAAAAAAAAACATAAGGGCAAAAATGGAGGCTCTAGACCCTTCCAGAGCCGAGATATCGAAGGTCAAAATTTGGACCTGAAAAAAAAACATAAGGGGTAACACTGTCATTTTTTTTTTTTTTGGCCAAAATTTTGACCCCCTCCGATCTTCTTGAAACTCTGGATTCTGACAGAGGGCCACGAGACTTCGACCAACGCGCAAAAATTGAGGCTCTAGACCCTTCCAGAGCCGAGATATCGAAGGTCAAAATTTGGACCTGAAAAAAAAACATAAGGGGTAACACTGTCGTTTTTTTTTTTTTGGCCAAAATTTTGACCCCCTCCGATCTTCTTGAAACTCTGGATTCTGACAGAGGGCCACGAGACTTCGACCAGCGCGCAAAAATGGAGGCTCTAGACCCTTCCAGAGCCGAGATATCGAAGGGCAAAATTTGGACCTGAAAAAAAAACATAAGGGGTAACACTGTCATTTTTTTTTTGGCCAAAATTTTGACCCCCCCGATCTTCTTGAAACTCTGGACTCTGACAGAGGGCCACGAGACTTCGACCAGCGCGCAAAAATGGAGGCTCTAGACCCTTCCAGAGCCGAGATATCGAAGGTCAAAATTTGGACCTGAAAAAAAAACATAAGGGGTAACACTGTCATTTTTTTTTGGCCGAAATTTTGACCCCCTCCGATCTTCTTGAAACTCTGGATTCTGACAGAGGGCCACGAGACTTCAACCAGCGCGCAAAAATGGAGGCTCTAGACCCTTCCAGAGCCGAGATATCGAAGGTCAAAATTTGGACCTGAAAAAAAAAACATAAGGGCAAAAATGGAGGCTCTAGACCCTTCCAGAGCCGAGATATCGAAGGTCAAAATTTGGACCTGAAAAAAAAACATAAGGGGTAACACTGTCATTTTTTTTTTTTTTTGGCCAAAATTTTGACCCCCTCCGATCTTCTTGAAACTCTGGATTCTGACAGAGGGCCACGAGACTTCGACCAGCGCGCAAAAATTGAGGCTCTAGACCCTTCCAGAGCCGAGATATCGAAGGTCAAAATTTGGACCTGAAAAAAAAACATAAGGGGTAACACTGTCATTTTTTTTTGGCCGAAATTTTGACCCCCTCCGATCTTCTTGAAACTCTGGATTCTGACAGAGGGCCACGAGACTTCGACCAGCGCGCAAAAATTGAGGCTCTAGACCCTTCCAGAGCCGAGATATCGAAGGTCAAAATTTGGACCTGAAAAAAAAAAAACATAAGGGCAAAAATGGAGGCTCTAGACCCTTCCAGAGCCGAGATATCGAAGGTCAAAATTTGGACCTGAAAAAAAAACATAAGGGGTAACACTGTCAATTTTTTTTTTTGGCCAAAATTTTGACCCCCTCCGATCTTCTTGAAACTCTGGATTCTGACAGAGGGCCACGAGACTTCGACCAGCGCGCAAAAATTGAGGCTCTAGACCCTTCCAGAGCCGAGATATCGAAGGTCAAAATTTGGACCTGAAAAAAAAAACATAAGGGGTAACACTGTCATTTTTTTTTTGGGCCGAAATTTTGACCCCCTCCGATCTTCTTGAAACTCTGGATTCTGACAGGGGGCCACGAGACTTCGACCAACGCGCAAAAATTGAGGCTCTAGACCCTTCCAGAGCCGAGATATCGAAGGTCAAAATTTGGACCTGAAAAAAAAACATAAGGGGTAACACTGTCGTTTTTTTTTTTTTTGGCCAAAATTTTGACCCCCTCCGATCTTCTTGAAACTCTGGATTCTGACAGAGGGCCACGAGACTTCGACCAGCGCGCAAAAATGGAGGCTCTAGACCCTTCCAGAGCCGAGATATCGAAGGGCAAAATTTGGACCTGAAAAAAAAACATAAGGGGTAACACTGTCATTTTTTTTTTGGCCAAAATTTTGACCCCCTCCGATCTTCTTGAAACTCTGGACTCTGACAGAGGGCCACGAGACTTCGACCAGCGCGCAAAAATGGAGGCTCTAGACCCTTCCAGAGCCGAGATATCGAAGGTCAAAATTTGGACCTGAAAAAAACATAAGGGGTAACACTGTCATTTTTTTTTTGGCCAAAATTTTGACCCCCTCCGATCTTCTTGAAACTCTGGATTCTGACAGAGGGCCACGAGACTTCGACCAGCGCGCAAAAATTGAGGCTCTAGACCCTTCCAGAGCCAAAATATCGAAGGTCAAAATTTGGACCTGAAAAAAAAACATAAGGGGTAACACTGTCATTTTTTTTTTGGCCAAAATTTTGACCCCCTCCGATCTTCTTGAAACTCTGGATTCTGACAGAGGGCCACGAGACTTCGACCAGCGCGCAAAAATTGAGGCTCTAGACCCTTCCAGAGCCAAAATATCGAAGGTCAAAATTTGGACCTGAAAAAAAAAACATAAGGGGTAACACTGTCATTTTTTTTTGGCCGAAATTTTGACCCCCTCCGATCTTCTTGAAACTCTGGATTCTGACAGAGGGCCACGAGACTTTGACCAGCGCGCAAAAATTGAGGCTCTAGACCCTTCCAGAGCCAAGATATCGAAGGTCAAAATTTGGACCTGAAAAAAAAACATAAGGGGTAACACTGTCATTTTTTTTTTGGCCGAAATTTTGACCCCCTCCGATCTTCTTGAAACTCTGGATTCTGACAGAGGGCCACGAGACTTCGACCAGCGCGCAAAAATTGAGGCTCTAGACCCTTCCAGAGCCGAGATATCGAAGGTCAAAATTTGGACCTGAAAAAAAACATAAGGGGTAACACTGTCATTTTTTTTTTGGCCGAAATTTTGACCCCCTCCGATCTTCTTGAAACTCTGGATTCTGACAGAGGGCCACGAGACTACAACCAGCGCGCAAAAATGGAGGCTCTAGACCCTTCCAGAGCCGAGATATCGAAGGTCAAAATTTGGACCTGAAAAAAAAAAACATAAGGGCAAAAATGGAGGCTCTAGACCCTTCCAGAGCCGAGATATCGAAGGTCAAAATTTGGACCTGAAAAAAAAACATAAGGGGTAACACTGTCAATTTTTTTTTTTGGCCAAAATTTTGACCCCCTCCGATCTTCTTGAAACTCTGGATTCTGACAGAGGGCCACGAGACTTCGACCAGCGCGCAAAAATTGAGGCTCTAGACCCTTCCAGAGCCGAAATATCGAAGGTCAAAATTTGGACCTGAAAAAAATACATAAGGGGTAACACTGTCATTTTTTTTTTGGCCGAAATTTTGACCCCCTCCGATCTTCTTGAAACTCTGGATTCTGACAGGGGGCCACGAGACTTCGACCAACGCGCAAAAATTGAGGCTCTAGACCCTTCCAGAGCCGAGATATCGAAGGTCAAAATTTGGACCTGAAAAAAAAACATAAGGGGTAACACTGTCGTTTTTTTTTTTTTTGGCCAAAATTTTGACCCCCTCCGATCTTCTTGAAACTCTGGATTCTGACAGAGGGCCACGAGACTTCGACCAGCGCGCAAAAATGGAGGCTCTTGACCCTTCCAGAGCCGAGATATCGAAGGGCAAAATTTGGACCTGAAAAAAAAACATAAGGGGTAACACTGTCATTTTTTTTTTGGCCAAAATTTTGACCCCCTCCGATCTTTTTGAAACTCTGGACTCTGACAGAGGGCCACGAGACTTCGACCAGCGCGCAAAAATGGAGGCTCTAGACCCTTCCAGAGCCGAGATATCGAAGGTCAAAATTTGGACCTGAAAAAAAACATAAGGGGTAACACTGTCATTTTTTTTTTGGCCAAAATTTTGACCCCCTCCGATCTTCTTGAAACTCTGGATTCTGACAGAGGGCCACGAGACTTCGACCAGCGCGCAAAAATTGAGGCTCTAGACCCTTCCAGAGCCGAGATATCGAAGGTCAAAATTTGGACCTGAAAAAAACATAAGGGGTAACACTGTCATTTTTTTTTTGGCCGAAATTTTGACCCCCTCCGATCTTCTTGAAACTCTGGATTCTGACAGAGGGCCACGAGACTTCGACCAGCGCGCAAAAATGGAGGCTCTAGACCCTTCCAGAGCCGAGATATCGAAGGTCAAAATTTGGACCTGAAAAGAAAACATAAGGGGTAACACTGTCATTTTTTTTTTGGCCAAAATTTTGACCCCCTCCGATCTTCTTGAAACTCTGGACTCTGACAGAGGGCCACGAGACTTCGACCAGCGCGCAAAAATGGAGGCTCTAGACCCTTCCAGAGCCGAGATATCGAAGGTCAAAATTTGGACCTGAAAAAAAAACATGAGGGGTAACACTGTCATTTTTTTTTTTGCCAAAATTTTGACCCCCTCCGATCTTCTTGAAACTCTGGATTCTGACAGAGGGCCACGAGACTTCGACCAGCGCGCAAAAATTGAGGCTCTAGACCCTTCCAGAGCCGAGATATCGAAGGTCAAAATTTGGACCTGAAAAAAAAACATAAGGGGTAACACTGTCATTTTTTTTTGGCCGAAATTTTGACCCCCTCCGATCTTCTTGAAACTCTGGACTCTGACAGAGGGCCACAAGACTTCGACCAGCGCGCAAAAATGGAGGCTCTAGACCCTTCCAGAACCGAGATATCGAATGTCAAAATTTGGACCTGAAAAAAAAACATAAGGGGTAACACTGTCATTTTTTTTTTTGGCCGAAATTTTGACCCCCTCTGATCTTCTTGAAACTCTGGATTCTGACAGGGGGCCACGAGACTTCGACCAACGCGCAAAAATTGAGGCTCTAGACCCTTCCAGAGCCGAGATATCGAAGGACAAAATTTGGACCTGAAAAAAAAACATAAGGGGTAACACTGTCATTTTTTTTTTGGCCGAAATTTTGACCCCCTCCAATCTTCTTGAAACTCTGGACTCTGACAGAGGGCCACGAGACTTCGACCAGCGCGCAAAAATGGAGGCTCTAGACCCTTCCAGAGCCGAGATATCGAAGGTCAAAATTTGGACCTGAAAAAAAAAACATAAGGGGTAACACTGTCATTTTTTTTTGGCCGAAATTTTGACCCCCTCCGATCTTCTTGAAACTCTGGATTCTGACAGGGGGCCACGAGACTTCGACCAGCGCGCAAAAATGGAGGCTCTAGACCCTTCCAGAGCCGAGATATCGAAGGTCAAAATTTGGACCTGAAAAAAAAAACATAAGGGGTAACACTGTCATTTTTTTTTTTGGCCAAAATTTTGACCCCCTCCGATCTTCTTGAAACTCTGGACTCTGACAGAGGGCCACGAGACTTCGACCAGCGCGCAAAAATGGAGGCTCTAGACCCTTCCAGAGCCGAGATATCGAAGGTCAAAATTTGGACCTGAAAAAAAAACATAAGGGGTAACACTGTCATTTTTTTTTGGCCAAAATTTTGACCCCCTCCGATCTTCTTGAAACTCTGGATTCTGACAGAGGGCCACGAGACTTCAACCAGCGCGCAAAAATTGAGGCTCTAGACCCTTCCATAGCCGAGATATCGAAGGTCAAAATTTGGACCTGAAAAAAAAACATAAGGGGTAACACTGTCATTTTTTTTTGGCCGAAATTTTGACCCCCTCCGAACTTCTTTAAACTCTGGATTCTGACAAAGGGCCACGAGACTTCGACCAGCGCGCAAAAATGGAGGCTCTAGACCCTTCCAGAGCCGAGATATCGAAGGTCAAAATTTGGACCTGAAAAAAAACATAAGGGGTAACACTGTCATTTTTTTTTTGGCCAAAATTTTGACCCCCTCCGATCTTCTTGAAACTCTGGATTCTGACAGAGGGCCACGAGAATTCGACCAACGCGCAAAAATTGAGGCTCTAGACCCTTCCAGAGCCGAGATATCGAAGGTCAAAATTTGGACCTGAAAAAAAAAACATAAGGGGTAACACTGTCATTTTTTTTTTGGTGGAAATTTTGACCCCCTCTGATCTTCTTGAAACTCTGGATTCTTACAGAGGGCCACAAGACTTCGACCAGCGCGCAAAAATGGAGGCTCTAGACCCTTCCAGAGCCAAGATATCGAAAAAAACGTAAGGGGTAACACTGTGGGGTTGTTTTTTTTTTTTGGCCGAAATTTTGACCCCTCCGATTTTCTTGAAACTCTGGATTCTGATAGAGGGCCATGACACTTAGACCTGAGTGCAAAAATGGAGGCTCTAGACCCTTCCAGAGCTGAGATATGCAAATTCAAAATTTTGACCAGAAAAAAAAAACGACAGTGTTTTTTTTTTTTTTTTTTTGGGCGAAAAATTAAGTGTCCCCAATCTTCTCAAAACTCTGGATTCTGATAGAGGGCCATGAAATCTGACTTCAGTAACAGGCTTTCAAACTGTCCATTCTAATGGACAGACACATTTAAAAAAATCCTGATTTAAAAAGTGTAACTCTACAGTCGATCTTTCACTGTACTTAATAAGTCAAATCTTTGTATTTTACAGACAAACTATGAAAAAACTGGCAAAAATCTATACAAAATGTAAATACACCTTAGAAAATGTTGCTTGCTTCTGTGTTTGGAGTGAAGTTCTGCCATGCTTCTCTTCAATGTAGTTTTAAATATAATTACTACATGCAGAGCTTTACTGGCATTTGTTTGGATGACAAACGTGCAATCCCATGGAGTGCAGGCTTTAAACGAGGTGAAATGCTTCAGAAGTTAAAAAAGGGGGCTGACATGTGATGTCCATTGTAATGGGTTAAGATGAATTGCATTGTGTGATCTTTCCAAAAGGAAATCATGAGGATTAGTGATAACCCTGCATTAACAAAGTGACAGCCTGAAGGTCAGAGGAGTAATTACAATCCAAATGCCTTTGATATGCTCTCCAAATGCGATTGCTATTATGACTCAGTAGTGTATTATCAGTTCTGCTGTACAAAATAGATGTCAGACTGACACATCAGAGGTCCACTTGCTTTTGTTTAGCTGATTTCATAACGCTGGAGGATTACGTGAATGCTCATGTAAGGGTTTCATTGAATGTTTGATGTGCTTGATAATTCATTCAATTGTTGCATGACATTTTACATTTGTTTATCTCCTAGCTTCCATAGTGACAGTGATACGACTGGTAAATAATGCAGTGGACACCATTGAAAATGAAGGTATGTCTCAATTTTCATAATACTGAATGAATGAATGAACTCAGTGCTTAGCATCTACGTCACAGCTCTCAGCCCACCCTCTGTCTGTTTATTGGCCGGCTGTTTTCAGGCCGGAGGAAAACTGAGAGATGTCGATGTCGATGTCAGACTGAGTACAGAAGCGAACTGTAATAGAGCGGAAGTATGAAGTCCGATGCTGTCAGGCTACTTTATTTAGCCCTAAATGAAGAACAAAAAAGAACTTTGCCATGAGTATCGAGGCCTTTAGTCACAGGCTAAAAATGAACAACACTTGTGTCCTGGATCTTTGCCCTGACGTATTCTGTTATTCTTATTAATTTTAAAAAACTTGTGGTAACACTTTACAATAAGGTTCATAGTTAACATTAACAAAGAATGAACAATACTTCTTCAGCATTTGTTAATCTTTGTTAATGTTAATTTCAACATTTACTAATACTTAATTAAAATCTTGTTAACATTAGTTAATGCACTGTGAACTAACATGAACAAACAATGAACAGCTAGATTTGTATTCACTAATGTTAACAAAGAATAACAAATACAGTAACAAATGGTTAGTTCATGTTAGTTAATGCATGAACTAATGTTTAATAAATGAACCTTATTGTAAAGTGTTACCAAACTTGTGAACTACAGTAGTAGGTTTTTTGCCTGATTGGAACCAAACCAGTGAAGAAAGATTCTCTGGAGTGTGGAGTCTGAAAACTGTAAAAAAAAAAAAAAAAAAGAAGAAGAAGAAGAAGAAGAAGAAGACATGGAAGAATACTTATCTTGTTTTTTTTCCTAAAGGATTTTAAAAAAATAGTATTTAGTTTTCTGTTTAAATATTATTTAATTAATTGTTGATCTATTGTTTTAAATAAATTATTTATATATAACATAAAAAATGATCAATAATCGTTGTTCTGTTTAAGTATGATTTCAATTTTAGTAAAAATATTTAGCATATTAATATAAATTAATATTTAGTAATAATTTTTAAAAAATTATCATGAACATATTATTAATGAGCATAGCAACATCATCATTACAAAATAAATCCAACAAGTGATCAGGTCCTTGATTTTCCTGCTTTTTAAAATGGCTACTAGGCAAATAAAACATTTTCAACTCATTTATTTATTTATTTATTTATTATATGAGAAGAATGAGGGCACAGAGCTAAACAGGAGACATCCACCACTGCCAGGAAATCGGTTGCCTGGATACAGCGGTCAATCACACAGTTTAGCATCATTATAGACCATTTCACAAGATGTAAACAACACTGGTCCAGAAGCACTTCCTGTTTCGTTTTTTTAACACTACATTAAAGCTGGGATAAAATACAACCAACAGAACATATAAATATCAATCAAAAAGTTAAACAAGCATCTTTAAGATGTTTTCTTTACATGTGAAATAAAGAAAACAGTTACAAACTGAAACAGGAAGTGTTTCTGGGCCAGTGTTGTTTACATCTTGTGAAATGGTCTATAGGGAGAAAAAAAAAACTGACCACAGAATGCTGCAAATGAAAGTACTGAGCTGTAGAGTCATTTTGTAATAGTTATTCTGTTTACCTTTTCATGCAGCATGCTTTTTTGAACCCTATAATATTTAAAGGTAAAATCTCTTTGATTTTGGCGCTTGTCTGAAGTATAAATCATTGGTTACAACACGTAAGCCATACGTTTCCCCGTAAACATTCAAAATGTTTAACAAACACTCTTCTTGTTGTTCGGGCTTCAGTTTGCAAATGCCAGGAATATTCTGCACAACAGCCCGAATTGCATCGCTTGTCTCCATATCCCCGGTCGTTTTCGATTTCCCTAACCTAAAATACAATCTCAAACTCGGCACTTAGCGTCTACGTCACGACTCTCAGCCCGCACTCTGTTCGTCGATTGGCCGGCTGTTTTCAGGCCGGAGGAAAACTGAGAGATAGGTCGCTATCTGACTGAGTACAGAAGCGAACTGAAATTGAGTGGAAGTACGAAGTCTGATGTAGTCGGGCTACGGGAACTCGCAAGCTCATTTAAAAACCACGTAATGGTACACAGACGTCACTGTTCATTTCGTACCTCGGTTTTGGGGTCACTCACTGTTCGATATGAGTCCGGTACAACAGGGAAAAGCAACATGTCCCCAGTGCTAGGTTTCTTTTCATTTATTTTGAACTGACAGTAACTTGCAAATTGCAGTTTGTTCCCCCTAGCAGCATTGATGGTAAATCCCAGATGGAACAGTACACTCTCTCCTTTTGTGAATTACGCACAAAGCCAGGACACGGATATTTCATCACTGAACTGTAGTGAGACATCCACGACACAAATCACCACAATGCCAAATAATTTTGTTCATTATAACAGCAGGTTAAATGAACTTAAAACTACGGTTCTACATGTACCGTTACACCCCTACTAGTTATCTATTGCTAATTTCGGATTGGTTTATACAGATGTTGTTCCCGGGCAGTTAGAATGTTGATTTAGTTATATTAAACTAGGGATCATGCTTAATGTGTTTTCCTCTTCTCCTAACAGTTGCAGTTCTGGGTGACAGTACCACCTGTGAGTCCTCTTTATGTTTGCCTTTATTGATCCATTTTACTTTACTAATATCTGTCCATTTATTTCACATGGCCAAGCATACAGTATTTTTAAACCATGTACCTCACATTAAAGCATTCCATCTTCAAATATTTCATCAAGCATGGACAACTCAATTGTTCTGAATGTTTTTATTATTATTATTATTATTATTTGGCTTTTTGTTGTTTATTTGTTTTCATCTCATAACTCATTAAAACACATTTATGTCTTTTCACAGCAAGACCACACCTCCACTGTGAGGATGAGATATGCCTGAAATTCGTCAAAGAGTGTTTTATGAATTGTAAGAGATGACATTTGCGTTTACTGTACTAAATAAGATAGCGTTTATCCAAAATGCATCTAGTGTATTTAAATATAATCAAGATCCCATGACGTGAACTCAATTAGCATTTTCCATCAAAAATTCATTGAAGACTTATACAAAATGTGCAAAATTCATAAAGTTACATCTAATGAAATGTGCATAATTTTTCCAGCCTACCAATGGCAAACGACAGAGTGGCTCGACACGTGTCTCCCAGGCTTGGAATCACCGCCTCGAGACCAGACCCCTACACCACCACCCCCACCCCATCCTGCTCCCCCACCTCCCCTGTCCTCCTCAAGGTTATGTGGCACTCCTACCCGCCTGGGCGGCAGCTTTCGGTTGGACGGGAGCACCCTATCGCTGCAAACTGGCTACCCGTTACGACGCTACCAGGGCCAGAGAGATTTCCACTCTTCTCTAACCCTGGATGACAACAACTCACCTGTTTATGAAGAATACCGCGGCCCGAATCACTATGACATCACCTCCGCTGTTCACCCACTAGGTTTTAGCGAGGGCCGATCCACACCTGACCACCATCACTCCAGCCAATACCTGCTCTCTTACCCTCCACTACTAGCCTGGGAGGAACGTCCGCATGTCTGGGAGGACACACACCCCTTCGGAAGCCGGCAAGAGATCGAAAGAACGGACAGAATTTCACTCCGGGCCCAACGTTTTCGTAGTCAGAGCCCAAAGACATCTTTGTCTGGCATGAGAGAGTATTACTGACCATTGACAAACAAGTCCTTAATTAATCTGGATGCTTGAGTTCAAGCAACTGAGGACTCGTCCTGAAGGTGTGTGCTGATGTCTTTGGAATCGAAACATTTGGACTCTCACTGCCTCAATCATACTGTACAATAATGACCATTCTTCAAGGACCTTATTAAAGGGTTAGTTCCCCCAAAAATGATAATTCTGTCATTTACTCGCCCCTGACTTTTTTCTGAGGAACATGAAAAGTAAGATTTTTGTAAAGATGTTTCAACTCCCGCATTGTATTTGGATCTTCTTTTGTGTTCCTCTGACGAAAGCCAGTCATAGAGGTTTGGAATGACGTGAAGGTGAGTAAATTGTCATTTTTGGGGTGAACTATCACTTTAACTAGGTGTGTGAGAGAACATGCATAATTTTCACCATCTACTTTCTCATTGGCGCATCTGAGAAGCAGCGTGATACTATGATTGTGTAGGTGCTACTGTGTTGATGGCTTTATTGATGGATTCTATGCAGTGTTTCCCTACCTGGGGTCCAGCAAACTCTGTGCTCCGCATAAGGATGGCCAGATCTTCTAAGTAGATATCCAAGTATGTCCTAGGACCGGCAATGTTTTGGAGAATCTGATGGAAAAAGGAAACCTGTATTATTCTTTGGACTGCAAAAGCCATGAAAAAAAAGTCAGTTTAATTAGATTTTTATCAACGCTTCAAGGTTTGTAAAGATCAAGGTTTGTAAGGATTAAGGTTTGTAAGGAACTACATATTAATCACTCATCACACATCTGGTGTTTCACTTTTTTTTTTTTTTTGCTGTTTGTGCCGCTGTTTTTGTGATTTTTATTTAGTTTAGGAACACAAAACTGTCATGCTGATATGCTTAACATCTGTGTTTATTGATTAATGCATATAGTATGAAGCAGACTTTCTGAACAAGAAAAGGTTGTATTTATAAAGCGACTCTCTCATCAAGGTGGCTTTAATTTAATGTACTTATTTTTTTTATTGTTTAGTCTACCTGGCTACAAATGGGAATGTTTTTTTTCACCCAATGCCTCGTATCTCATTCCCAGTAGCAACTGCCCATATAATATATGAGGTGTAAAAATCAGACTGGGAATCTAGGCGCAAGATTTTTCTTGGTCCATGAAAAAAAAAATATTGTTTGGTTAGCCCTTGAAAATGTTTTTATTTCGAATACCTCATTTTAGTGATTACAAATAGACTTATGGAATAATAATTATTAATATTATTGTTGTTGTTGTTTTATTTGCACCTTTGTAGAGTTCAGGGTCATTTCACAAAGCATTATGTTAATAATGTTTTATCTTAGCTATTTTATTTGTTTTATATTAAGTTTGTATCTGTAAACAAGATATTTAAACCAGAGAATATTTTATTAAACCAATAAATCAGATTATTTAAATGGTTTTCAGGATGAACCTATGGGTCGGAGGGTTTTGATGGTCTGTATTGACTTCATACATATTGATGTTGTCTATTTAATGTGTAAAACTCATCCTGTAAGAATAAAACCCTATACATTGTCCAGTGTAAAATAAAATAAAAGAACAACTACCTTATGCATCATCTATAGATTGATTTAACATAGATTGCTGGATATATCGCAATAGTATCTAGATCTAGATCTATCTATCTATCTATCTATCTATCTATCTAGGCTTTGCGCATGCGACCGGTATTTGTGTTTGTAGCTCCGGAGAATTTCTTCATCAATCCTTGATTTGCTTCTTTTCCACTCATTTATAAACAAGCACCTTCGATTTTTATATCATGTGAACTTATCCTCGATACTATTCCTCATAAAAAACAATTCGATTGCTCTGACATCGCTACTTATATCCAAACTTCCGAATCTCGGCTACTAGCCTTTAGCCCGCTAGCATTTCACGCGTGGCCTCTCGCCTATCGGCCGTCTCCTTACACACCCGTTTCACTAAGGATACTGGTTATATCCGGCATTTTGTCCTAAATTAGTAGTGATATTTGTAGTATCACTACTAATTTACTGTTCATCCGTTATAATGGCGAACGAATCAGATGCGTGTCTAACCTTACCTTTGAGTGCAGGTGAAGACACATTCGAGCTCTTCTCGGTGAAGCAGGAGCTGGAATACGTCGAGAAACAGATCCGTGGTCTGCTGGTGAAGAAAGCCGAGCTGTTGGATCGGCGCTCAACGCTTGAAGCATCACGCGCCGACGCTCACAAATCAGTGGTTAGTAATATTAACTCTTTGAACCCGACTTCCTCGACTCCGTGTGTTCATCTGCCCAGAAGGACGCGACCATCTCTGGCTTCATTCACCCCGGCACCGACACAACACCATGGACCATGGATCACACAGCGGAAGACTCGAGCCAGGACCAGAGCTGCCTCTCCGCCCCTCCCGGTCTTCGAGATCTCCACTCGGAACCGCTTCTCCCCTCTTCGCGAGCCGGAACGCGACGACGCCGTGATCATCGGCACGTCCATGGTCCGTCATGTCCGCGCTACCTCGGATAAAGGTAAGGTGTGGACTCACTGCTTTCCTGGTGCTCGTGTTCTTGATGTCGTTGCACAGGTTCCCGAGATCCTGAACGATAAGCGCGTCGGAGCTGTTGTGCTGCACGCGGGAGTGAACGATATCAGGCTGCGGCAGACTGAGGTACTGAAGAAGGACTACATGTCCCTGATCGACTCGGTACGCAGCACAGCTCCTGAAGCAACGATCATCGTGTCTGGACCGCTCCCCACGTACCGACAAGGACAGGAAAGGTTTAGTAGATTATTTGCATTAAATGAATGGTTAACGTCACTGTGTAATGACCAGAAACTGCTCTTTGTAAATAATTGGAATCTGTTTTGGGAGAGACCCAGGTTGTATAGTTCAGATGGTCTCCACCCCAGCAGAATCGGAGCGGCTGTTCTGTCGGACAACATCTCCAAGATGTTACAGACCAGATGACTAAGTCAAAGTCCAAAACACACCCTTTGTTGCCCAAACTTAACTAATTTGCACAGTGTGGAACATTATATAGAAACCGTGTCTATTCCTCGTTTAGTGAAACCAAACAATAAATGTAGTGCAGGATCTAGCAAAAATCTTATTCTAATTAAACCAGAAAATCTAAATATCAGTGAACAAAAACAATCTCTAAAGTTAGGTCTTCTAAACATTAGATCGCTCACACCTAAGGCGGTTATTGTAAATGAAATGGTCACAGATAATAATTTCGATGTTCTGTGCCTTACTGAAACCTGGCTTAAACCAAATGAATATTTCGGTCTAAATGAATCTACTCCACCAGGATACTGTTATAAACATGAGCCCCGTCTGATCGGTCGTGGCGGCGGTGTTGCAACAATTTATAAAGATATTTTTAATGTTATTCAGAAAACGGGTCACAGGTTTAATTCATTTGAAGTACTTGTGCTAAATGTTACGCTCTTAGATGTAAGAAGGAAATCCATATTATCTCTAGCCTTGGCTACTGTATATAGACCTCCAGGGCCATATGCAGATTTCCTAATAGAGTTTGCAGACTTTCTCTCAGATCTATTGGTGAATGTCGATAAAGCAGTAATTGTTGGAGATTTTAACATTCACGTAGATAATACAAATGATGCTTTAGGTGCTGCGTTTACAGACTTATTAAACTCCTTTGGGGTCAAACAAAACGTCAGTGGCCCCACTCATCGTCTAAATCATACACTAGATTTAATTATATCGTACGGAACCGATCCAACTGACATAGATATTATACCGCAAAGCGATGACATCACTGATCATTACATGGTGACTTGCATAATACGCACTGCTGAAATATGTCATGTTGCACCACGTTATAGACCAGGCAGAACAATCCTTCCAACCACTATAGATAGATTCTCAAATACCTTACCTGATCTATCTAAATTGCTAAGTGAACCCAAACAAACAGATGAATTAGAGGAAATGACTAGCAGTTTGAGCACCATTCTCTCTAGTACATTAGATATTGTTGCACCAATTAGATTAAAAAAGGTTAGAGAGAAAACTAAAGCACCCTGGTACAACAGTGATACGCACGCTATCAAGAGAGAAACCCGTAAGTTAGAGCGTAAATGGAAACAAACTAACTTAGAGGTCTTTAGAATCGCGTGGAAAGACAGTATGTCACGTTATAAAAAGGCTCTAAAAACAGCCAGGGCTGAACATCTCCGCAAACTAATCGAAAATAACCAAAATAACCCAAGGTTTTTATTTAACACCGTGGCTAGACTAACAAACAAACAGACATCACCAGAGCAAAATATACCGTTACAGTTAAGCAGTAATGACTTTATGAATTACTTCAACGAGAAAATAGAAAGCATCCGAAACACAATTATAAATGTACAATCCTCTATGGTGTCTTATGATTCAGCCGCACTTATGGCCCCTCTAGAACAACTACACCGCTTTACAACGATAGGACAGGAGGAGCTAAATAAACTTATCACTGCATCTAAACCCACAACATGTTTATTGGATCCAATACCCACTAAACTACTAAAAGAACTATTACCTGCAGTAGAAGAGCCTCTCCTCAATATTATTAACTCGTCTCTATCTCTAGGTCATGTTCCAAAAATATTCAAGCAGGCAGTAATAAAACCTCTCATTAAGAAACCACAATTAGACCCAAAAAAGTTAGCGAATTACAGACCCATTTCAAATCTTCCATTTATGTCCAAAATATTAGAAAAAGTTGTGTCCGCTCAACTATGCTCTTTTTTGCAAGAAAATGATATCTATGAAAAATTCCAGTCAGGATTCAGACCGCATCATAGCACTGAAACTGCGCTAGTTAAAATTACAAATGATTTACTTTTAGCTTCTGACCAAGGCTGTATCTCAATACTAGTCCTACTTGATCTCAGCGCTGCGTTCGACACTATAGATCATAAAATACTCTTGGATCGACTACAAAACTACACTGGTGTTCAAGGACAGGCATTAAGCTGGTTCAGATCGTATTTATCGGACCGTTATCATTTTGTCTGTTTAAACGGGGAAAAATCAAAGATAACGTCAGTAGACTATGGAGTACCGCAAGGATCAGTTTTAGGCCCTCTGCTATTCTCAATATATATGCTGCCACTTGGTAATATTATAAGAAAACATGGAATTAATTTCCACTGTTATGCTGACGACACTCAATTATATATTTCATCACGACCAGACGAAAACACTAACTCCTCTAAATTGACAGAGTGTCTCAAAGATGTAAAATGCTGGATGACGCGTAACTTCCTGCTATTAAATTCAGATAAAACGGAGGTATTACTTATTGGTCCAAAAAACCACTCACAAAATCTCTTACAACAAAACCTTAATATAGACGGATGTCCTGTTACTTTATCCACTACAGTAAAAGACCTGGGTGTTATACTAGACCCCAACTTATCTTTCGAAAATCATGTTTCATATGTTACAAGGACAGCCTTTTTCCACCTTAGAAACATTGCTAAGCTACGTAACATGCTATCTCTCTCTGATGCAGAAAAGTTAGTTCATGCATTCATGACCTCGAGACTAGATTACTGTAATGCTTTATTAGCCGGTTGTCCTGCATCCTCAATAAACAAGCTACAGTTAGTCCAAAATGCAGCTGCTAGAGTTCTTACTAGGTCAAGAAAATATGATCATATAACACCGATTTTATCATCTCTGCACTGGTTACCTATTAAGTTCCGTATCAACTACAAAGTACTATTACTGACCTATAAAGCCCTAAATGGTTTAGCTCCTATGTACTTAACAGACCTTCTCTCGCCCTACAATCCACCGCGTTCCTTAAGATCACTAAATTCAAGGCTTCTGGTCATTCCTAGGATATCTAAGTCCAGTAAAGGAGGGAGGGCGTTCTCGCATCTAGCTCCAAAACTCTGGAATAGCCTTCCCGATACGGTCCGGGGCTCTGACTCGCTGACACAGTTTAAAACTAGACTAAAGACGCATCTCTTCAGTCAAGCATTCACATAATGCTCACCTGTCAGTCCTCTTTTATGCCATACCGAACCGTTTGCCACTGAAATTGCTTAACGCACCAGTGGGGCTCGATAGCCTTTTAGACAAACGGGTCGGTCCGTATGGCTGAGTTGCATTGCGGAGAGTTCGTGAGATAGTGGTTTTCTAACACCGACACCCGTACAATGGAAATTAGCTCTATCAGCTATGCTAATTATGAACATCAGCTATGCTAATTATTTCCCATCTGCCTTTCTGCTGTTATCTCGGGACGCTTTTCCCGAGAAAAATGGCGTTCGTCAGGTCCAGCCTTGTATCCAGCATCTCACGGGGGTTTCGGATGCCCCACCGCCTGTGATGAGAAGACCAACGCCTGTGAAGAGACGACTCAACGCCTGCGATATGTTATGGGGCTGTTTTAGACATAAATAATATTTATATTTAATATTTATATTTAAACAATATGAATGTAAGCCAGAGGAGAACTGGCCCCCGACTGAGCCTGGGTTCTCCCAAGGTTTTTTTTTTCTCCATCCAATCTGATGGAGTTTTGGTTCCTTGCCACTGTCGCCTTGCTTTTGGCTTGCTTAGTCGGGATTATTTAGGATTATTTAGGATTATTTAATATTTAACAATATTATCGATCTGTGTTGTACTACTTTCATGTTATCACTGTGAAGCTGCTTTGATACAATCTGTATTGTGAAAAGCGCTATATAAATAAATGTGACTTGACTTGACTTGACTAGTAAATCTTGTTGTTTATGTAATTAAGTGAAGCTTCTCTTCCATGACAATTTTGAACTCCCATTTCCTTTATCCAAATCTATGTGATTTACAAATTATGGCAATTTTACTCCTGGCTAAAGTTTGATTGGCATTTAACTGAGCACTTGAGATTGAAGTTATCATATGCACACATAATGAACTAAAACAAACATTTGCACAAGCCAATCTTTCCTGTGTTTGACAGAAAGCCACAGACTCTTTTTTTGTAGTTGCACCATTGCTGTAACATCAACAAGTGCACAATGGGACACTCTTGTTGAATGCAAACAATTTGAGACACTGTAAAATTTCAAAGTGCATTATTTCTCCTTTTTTAGAAACAACTATACAGAAGACAACACAATCCGAAGCTTGTTTACGGGTAAGGTTCCAGGAATCCAGCTTGTATGATCGAAACATAATGACGCTTTTATCTCTGGGCCTTTTGTCTGTTGTGCGGGGACATACGCCGGATTCATCAGAGAGGTGGAGTTGTAAACATCCCGCGGTTCTGTGCTTTTATGCTCTGGGTGTATTTCTCCTTTCAGTGTGTGCTTCAAATGTGCAGTGAAAATTACAGTTATGTACTTTGTTAATGACTTTGGCTCTAAGTCAGTTGAATGGATGAGGGGAGGTTAGAAAAATGGGTCAAATGGCCAGTTGAATGTTCTTTTCCTCAATGGTGCTTTATACACACTCTACTATTTTGGTTGGTGAATATGAATTTGTGTATGAATTTGTATAATCTTGCCACATTAAGGCACATTTTGACAGGATGTAAGGTGGCTCTTAGCCAAGGTCGGTTTACTTGGCGCCATGACCAAGTACTGCAATGTTTGGCTTTAGCATTGGAAGGTAAGCGTAACATGACCAATAAGTTGCCGCCTTTTCTTGCAAAACATTACACTAAAGTCAACAACTTTAATCGGGTACGTGTGCATAGCTGAAAGTTATGCTACTAAAGTGGTAGCTGTATATTGATATTGAAAAGCAACACAAATTAGTGACACTATGACAACAACCACAGTACGTAGTCTACAGGCATAATGACAATATGATATTAATAAATATCACTTACCATTTATAAGTTAAATGGACTTCGTCGACGACGATGCCTAGCAGGTTGGTCCTATACAACTCCGTGGCTAACACGTCTTGCCACTTTCCGCTCATCCAGGCCTCGGGACTGCCGAACAGAAGTTGGTATCGACAATTCTTTATCGCATTTTCTTTCTTGGGACACAGCTGAGCGGCAGATATTCCAAGGTTGACTGCCTCCTGTACCTGGTCCTCCATTAGGCAGATTAATGGCGAGAAACCTGTTTGCAGAACCTGTTTGCAGTTAGGACAGACACTTGTTTAATGTCCCGCTGGCATTGTTTCAGAGCTCCGTATGTTAAAGTGTTAGATCACCCAAAAATGAAAATTCTGTCAGTATTTACTCACCCTCACGTTGTTCCAAACCTCTATTTGTTCTGCTGAACACACAAAAAAAGATATTTGGAAGAATGCTTTAATCGAACAGATCTCATTCCCCATTGACTACCATAGAATGTTTTAATCAAACAGATCTCATTACCCATTGACTACCATAGTAGGAAAAAATACATACTATATAGTCAATGGGGAATGAGATCTGTTTGATTAAAACATTCTTACAAATATCTTCCTTTGTGTTCAGCAGAACAAATAAACACATAGAGGTTTGGATCAACATGAGGGTGAGTAAATACTGTCAGAATTTTCATTTTGGGGTGAACTAACCCTTTAATGGAGTGTTTCATAGTGTTTGAACTTCGACTCAAATATAAAGAATGCGGTCAGTGCTTAACTCAAGCAGTTCAGGGAAGTTGGCAATATACATGCCATTCTAACTTCCCAGAACGATATTCTTGAGCTAAATGTTGTTAAAACACGAACGACACCTATTTACAATCACAGTAACCTACAACCAATTGGCAGCTGACTGTACCTGCCAATAAAACCGGATGTCAGCTGCCGTTAATAACCGGAAATCTAAGGTGAATACCGCTTTTAGACAGGCAAGTGAATTATATTAATTTATTTATCTTTTTAGCACTTCTTTACATATAATACTTTTAGAAGTCATTATTTTATATTTAATTAAAACGAAGTTACAAAAATCATAGACATAAGAAAAAAGCTATACTTAAAAATGCATTTGTTCATATAAATATATAACTTATATGTATACTTGAAGGGATAAATAAATTATGTACATTCACTAAACTTTAAGAAAGTCCTGTTTAAAAAAAAAAAAACATTGTCTAAATGACCTTTGTTTAACCCTTTATGGGGCAAGGAACCATATTTGGTAACTTAATTGCACATTCAAACTGACTCTCCCCAGCCAGTTTGCGTTGTTGTATGAGTGCATATATTTCTCCTAGCCAATCAGCGAAGACCATGCTACGTCACTGATAGTCACATCATGGCATCTGACCAATCAGAAGTTGCGCAGAGCATTTCAAAACTTTAGTGTTGTTCCAGATATTGGAAAATAAGGTTATGCGCTAATACCTACTCCCACATTCAGGATGATAACTTCAAAACAAAAAACGGTAAGTTGATGAAACTCACACATTCTATAGTTGAATAGTTGTGCAACATGTTGACATAGATGTTGTTTGCATAGATTTCTTGAAAATAGTAACATTTGTGGCATGAAAAATGGTAAGACCATATTTGATCATACGCCCTGTTCAGGTAAGATTATAGAATGTCCATATTTAGACATACGCCCTATGCGTGTAGAAACGCCATACTAAGGTATTTTTTCTTCAAATAATACATTATAACCACAGTCTATGATTATAATGTAGGACAATAGTATTTACTAGTGCATTGGATGTCATCACAGGTTTGAATAACATTATAAATTGATCCAGTGGGAAACGTAACACATTTATAGATATTTTCAAGCTATATTAGATATTGAAATATGTGTGGTTTTGGTAAGTTCTATGACCTTTATAACAGTTTTTAATACTTATAATGATATTTTGCCCATCTTATTATATATTTACATATAGTATGACAGACCAGTCTAATGTTACTCACTTATGTTTCTTATTATTTATATTTCAGTAGATCTGCACTTCACTGTTACTAAAAAATAACTCAAACTGGGCTTGATATTGACTCAAAAATGTACTCTCAGTTCTTTGCAGCTATACGCGAATCTTTTACGGCAAGAGGGAGACAGTTGTACCAGCCCACCCCAGCATCAGTGATGATGGGGGCTCTAAGGAGGAAGATGATGATGTGGCATGACCCTGACACCTTCCCACCCACCCAAAATATAGACACTCCAGGCCAGAGTGATATAGGCCTCTCTGTCAAGAGGTGTAATTTAATTTAAAATGTTCCTAATAATAATTTAAAATGTTCCTAAATAAATATTTTTATGTTTGTAACAAGTTTATGTGTTTTTATTATATTTTTACATATACACTTTTTAAGGGAAAAAAAATTACCCTAGACTGGCGAGGAACCATATATGGTCACTTCATTGCCCTTGATTTCCAACCTAAAAAAATAAATAATTTAAAAAACTCAAAAATGTTTAGTAGTCTTATAATATCCTCCAATAACACTCTAAGGTTGAAATTTAGAATTTCCAAGTATTTCAATGAGTGCCCTATAAAGGGTTAAGATCATATTTTGCTATCATTAAGTTCAGTTTTACATTTGCAGCACTTAAATACATTCTTGTATTTTTAAAAAAAAAAGCTAACTTTTGAAAAAGGCTTGATATTTGTTCTGAAATTAGAATTATCAACAGTCTGTCAGTCTGAACCATTCTGTCTTTGTCATCTTCACTACACTTCCCAGCATCCTCTTGTCTCCACAACTAATCTCACTCCCTCAATCATCCACCTGTTCATCGTCCTGATCATCTGTGTCACCTGTCGTCACCTCGTTAGTGTTCATTTGTATCTGTATTTAGTCCTCTCTGTTTCAGTCTCTGCTTGTCGGTTCTTGATTATGTTTCATGGATAGTGTGTGTAATCTTCTGCCAGTCTTCCTTGTACCTGTTTGGAGTTTTTGAGTAAATGTTTAGTATTGGAGCTTTGCATCAGCCTCAGCCTTTCTTCATTTCACACTACTCTGTGGCAGAAGAACTGACCAAACATGGATTTCCCTGCAGTAAGACTTGCCTTGAGCAGGGAAACAGCTCTCTTGAGGAACACCTGCAGGTTTTCCTGGATTTGGTACCAGAAACCAGTTTCAGCTTCACCGCTGTGGCCGCCTGATGGGTCTTCAACCGCTGTGGCTGCCTGATGGGTCTTCAACCGCTGTGGCTGCCTGATGGGTCTTCAACCGCCGTGGCTGCCTGATGGGTCTTCAACCGCCGTGGCTGCCGAGCCCGTTCTCATCCCAAAGCGCCATATACGACGCTTTTGCAAAAGCGTAAATATCGAACGCATATGGCACCCTTTAGCGCCAAATGAGACGCAGAAATATTAGGTCCAAAAGCGCCCCCTAGTGTTCTAACCCTCACCCCACCCCATACCTAAACTTAACCAAAACGAAAGCGTCTAATTAGACGTTAAAGGGTGCCATGAGCGCCGCATTTTTACGCTTTTGCAAAAGTGTCAAATATAACGCTTTGGGATGAGAACGCGTTGGGCTGCCTGATGGGTCTTCAACCGCCGTGGCTGCCTGATGGGTCTTCAACCGCCGTGGCTGCCTGATGGGTCTTCAACCGCCGTGGCTGCCTGATGGGTCTTCAACCGCTGTGGCTGCCTGATGGGTCTTCAACCGCTGTGGCTGCCTGATGGGTCTTCAACCGCTGTGGCTGCCTGATGGGTCTTCAACCGCTGTGGCTGCCTGATGGGTCTTCAACCGCCGTGGCTGCCTGATGGGTCTTCAACCGCCGTGGCTGCCTGATGGGTCTTCAACCGCCGTGGCTGCCTGATGGGTCTTCAACCGCTGTGGCTGCCTGATGGGTCTTCAACCGCTGTGGCTGCCTGATGGGTCTTCAACCGCTGTGGCTGCCTGATGGGTCTTCAACCGCTGTGGCTGCCTGATGGGTCTTCAACCGCCGTGGCCGCCTGATGGGTCTTCAACCGCCGTGGCTGCCTGATGGGTCTTCAACCGCCGTGGTCACCTGAAGGGTCTTCACCGCCGTGGTCGCCTGATGGTTTTTCACTGCCGTGGTCGCCTGATGGGTCTTCACCGCCGTGGTCGCCTGATGGGTCTTCACCATCCTGGCAATGCTCTCAGCCTGCTCCGCCCTTCCCACGTCCTGCTCCGCCCTGGCCATGCCCTCAGCCTGCTTCATCCTGGTCACGGCCTCACCCTGCTCCACTACGTCCACGTCCTGCTCCGCCCTGATCATGCCCTCGTCCTGCTCTGGTCACTCCCTCAGCCTGCTCTGCCACATCCTGCTCCGCCCTGATCATGCCCTCGTCCTGCTCCGCTCTGGTCACTCCCTCAGCCTGCTCTGCCACGTCCTGCTCCGCCCTGATCATGCCCTTGTCCTGCTCCGCTCTGGTCACGCCCTCAGCCTGCTCTGCCCTGGAGGCTTCCTGCTCTAATTCAGCCATGCTCTCGTCAGCCTCCAGGGCGCCCACCCCATTGGTGTTCTACGGTTCGAGGTCACACCTTTGTAAAGGACCTGTGACCTGTTCTGTCACAGTCTTCATCTGAACCATTCTGTCTTCATCATCTTCACTACACTTCCCAGCATTCTCTGGTCTCCACACCTGAATTCACTCCCTCAATCATCCACCTGTTCATCGTCCTGAACATTTGTCACCTGTTGTCACCTTGTTAGTGTTCATTTTGTATCTGTATTTAGTTCTCTCTGTTTCAGTCTGTTTAAAAAAGAATAAAAAATTGTAAAATTTGCTTGATTGATTTTGAGAACTAGTTTAACATTTTTGTATGTGATGCCTCAAGCAATGAAATGAGGACTATTAGTTTTATATGGAATGACTATTCAGCATTCACAAGTATAGTTAATTTGGATTGATATGACATAAGCAAATGATAATGTTATAAAACAGCAGAGAGTTGCATGAAAGCAATTGATGCATGTCCAAAAGCATTTGCAATTTGTTGGAAGGACTGAGAAACTGCTATTATGATGTGGACAAATGACAAAATGTTGTGGAGGTTGAACTAACTGTTGTGCAAATGTAAATCGTGATGTGAGAAATGCACCAAAGCAACTGAGGAAAAACTGTAAAAGACCCAGGACCAGATATGATGAAAGAAGACCAGGAGTCGTGAGGTTCAATTAAATAAGTAATAACATTTACTGTAGAATAGTTTGCAGTTTCATTGGTAGAACCAGGCATCAAAATCTCAAAAGAGGCTGCAGTCCAACACCAGTTGTACCATTTCCATGGTAATGAATGACTTCAGTATGTTGGATACTTCTGATTAACTAAGATTAAAGTCTAAACAATGCTACACTTATGTATAGATAGGTGGGCAAGTCGACATTAATCAAGATAATTGTCATCAGAGAAAAAAAGTTGGTTTGGAGATGATCTCTGGGTCTTTTGTTGCATTTCACAAGACCTGCACGGAGCATTCAATGTATACACAAACACAAAAGGGAATCACAGTTTCTCAGAATCAATAGTAACCAGGAAAAGAGAGTATGCTTCTAAGTGCTGCAGCGATTCAAAGTCTGGTCACAATTATTGCAACGTTTGATAAAATGCATAATAGACGGATTAAGCGAGATCAACAATAGCAAGGAAATAGGGAAAGCTACATAAAACAAACAAGGAAAGGGCACATGAGGCAAAGAATCACTATTAACCAGAAAATGTGTACAATTGTGTTGTGCAGCAACAATGCAAAGTCCAGTTCATAGTTGTAGTTGTTGGGTAGTGTTAAGTGCGTGGATTAAGTGAGGAGGTAGCTGGGGATGGTGCTTATTCAGCAGTGCAACTAACTGCATGAGAAGAGTCTGTTGGCCATTCTGGCTTGAAGAGACCTGTACCTCCAACACAATTGTAGCAGGCGAAGCAAGCCGTGCACTGGATGGAACTGATCTCATGTGTCCTACGCAGTTAGATGAGTTGGATAATTAAGTAGGCTTTTAGACTGGAACTGGAAGAGTGAACGAATTTTCTCTCTCCAGCAGATGACACCAATCACTGCGAAACCCTGGATGGGTGTTTTTCCTCTTTCAACATAACCTAGAGGATTCATAAGAAAATTGTGACATTAATATCCAAATTGCCTTATTAACAGTACACAAACATAGATGCAGCCACATGAATGACTATTCTTACTGCATTTTGTGATTAAACACATTTTCATTTATAACTGATACACCTGGTAAGCAGTTATTGCAAATGTCATTGAGTGTCTACAGTGTGTACATCTGATAATATTCTTGACATATCTTCTCTCTCCAATTTGTTATACCTGAATACTTCAATTTGAGGAATATAAAAATGAGCACGATTAAAAAGAGAATTGAAGACATGTTGACATACCAATACATTACTCAGCTACCATTTTAACCACATTTAAATAAAATTTGAAAGTAAGTAAGTAAAATAAGTAATTATAAACATACTGTCAAGCCAGCAGAAGTGTGCCAGAAGTTTGCTTCTGTCATGTTGTTTTGTCTCTTCACTGATTGACATGGCTGATGCACGCTTCCTCTTTCCAAAAAAACAACAACATGCATTTCGTTACCAAACATTACTTAGCCAATATTGTTTTTATTTACCTATTCAATCTATACTTACCATGCGTCATTTTTGACAGTAGCAGATTCACCCCACCACCGGCAGATATGGGCCATATCATTCTGAAAAGCAAAAGAAATTTGGATATGGAAATGAATTCACACATACACACTCAGAAAGTAGGGAAATCAGAAAGTTAATTCATACATTGTAAAGAGAGGTATTAAACATCGCTTTGGCAATGAAAAGTATAGATCAAATTATTCACTTGTCAATACCTGAAAAAAAAAATCTATTTTCACTGGGATCAGATGGTCTTTTGATGACAATTATGGATGTTGGGTTATCCTTAAAATAAATGCTATGGGGAAACAAAAACACAGTAATTACTTACCATTCGCATGAATACTCCAGAGTCCACATATATAAGATTTTATATGTAAGAACATAAGATTTTGGGAAATAATTGGCTTTTTGCCTGCCATAATTGTTTGGCAGTTACACAAGAGGTGTAGAACAGGGTATACACAGAATTAAAAAAAGAAATGTGGTTATTAAAATAACTGTTTTGTCAAAAAATGTAATAAAACAAAAATCAATAAATGGTTAGATATCATCGGAGTTACCCCAGAAAAATCAGCATTAACTTAATTCCAATCAATAGATCAAGCTACCATGTTAACAAATGCTAAAATGTAATGGCGATAATAATATTAACGTTGTATATTTAAAGTTAATGGTAACGTTAGCCCCTCACAAACAAGGACCACAAGGTGCACAAGCTGCGTTTCTACAAATGATTAAACTAGCAAATTAAACTAAAGTAGGCACAGGTACAGATATTAGATGTCTCTAAGATAAAAAGTTAAAATGCAAATTACAAAGCAAAAATTATCTATTATTATTAATCTGATAATTCATTTATGAACTTACCAAGCCAAAAGCCGCCGCCATTAGCCTAGCTACTGAAAACAAAGACACAAACAACCACAATCTGGGAGACCTGAGTTCAAATCCCATTCTTGTTTAGCCTATATTAAATTGTGATTATATCAAACAAAGTGGCCAAAACACGTTTCTCCAACCCAACCTGGTATCATGACAAGATGTGAAATAATCATCTAAATGTCATGTTTTTAATGAAGCAGTCTAAATGGTCCACTTTGGATAACGTCCGGTTTAACCTCCTCAAACGTGAACTTACACGTTTGCGTTAACACCCTAGGTCAGCGGTTCCCAAACTTTTTTTCTTTTGTACCCCCTTCAATGTCCCAACCGGGTTAGCGTACCCCCAATCCCCACTTAAAAAAAACGCAACAAAACTTAGTTTTATTGCCATATAAAGACTCATGTTTTAGCATGCTAAAATAACCAGAACACGCATGACTATTATAACATCAACAAAGTTTCAATGTAATGCAAGAAAGCTATGCACAAGCTTCCACGTTTAACTCTTTCACTTGTAAGTTTAAAATATTCCAACTGACCCCCCAGCGTGAGTTTTTCTCACACAACCGTAGAACTTGTCATTTTAATGTTTTCATGGTGACGCGTCATTGCTTGTCACAGGACACAGCGCAACCACACAGCACTGAAAGAATCTGCTTTTGTCATTTGTCATTTTTTATAAAAAATATTCACAAATGTATTAGCTAGCTATAGCATGAAACACTGATATTCCGATTGTCAAATATGTGTAAGTTGAAGCGTGTTGTTGCTTAAATGCCTTCACAACGAGTTGAGCTGTATGCGCGATGGGCAGTTCAGAGAATCTGATCTGTTGGATTTACAGCACGTCAGTTTCTCCTCTTCTCACGATTCACGAAATACATGAAAGTAAGAGGCCGGTGAACAGGGAGAAAAATATGGTAAAATGTGAAGCTACCTACACACTGTGTATCTGAAATGATAAAACGTGTCGTCTTATTATAATGAAAAAGATTATTATTGATACTTCCATAGATGTCAGTAAAATCAAAATCATTGTTTTGCTATTACTTATGTGTATTTAAATGTATGAAATTTAAAATAAACATTATGTGGTTGAAAACACTTAATAGTTGTGATATACGACAACACTGGCTCAGTGCCAGGCAACCATAGACGCAGCCAACACTCGAAAGCACGTTTGAATTTAAAAGTTGATAATGCGGCACCTATCTTCTACGTTCTATCAAAAACTGATAAATTACAGTTTTTTTTATTTAAAATATGAGCGATTACAAAGGAAATGTTTACAGTTCATGTTTTTTTTTATTTATTTATTTTTTTTGTATGAAAAAAATACCACTTAAAAAACAGACCGCCATTACATTTTTCCTCTCGCGCACCCCCTGGTGGCAGCTCGCGTACCCCTGGGGGTGCGCGTACCACAGTTTGGGAATCCCTGCCCTAGGTTAACACCTGTCTATGGTTAACACGCATAACACGCTTCAGTGGAGAGATGCCCGGATGTTGACCTATACGCACAACCGGCGCTGCGTCATCATAGAATGTTCACGCCCACTTTTGGGCGAAAGAAACTAGACTCGCCATAGACTTCAATACAAAATAACGGCAAAAACCAACGTCCGTACACAGCCGACAGGCGTAAATAACTTAAGAAATCACTTATATACACCATGTCAAGTAATTATAAGTCCAGCCTGCCTGCCATAGAGCGTGAAAGATTTTTTTTATGCCCGTTATCAACAAGCCCAGGCTACCTGCCATCATAAACATTAATTCATAAAATATACATTAAGGTTTTTTACTTTAAAAAGCGAAATAAAATCATTCACTCGCTTACCTCGTGACTCGACGAGGTAAAAGTAAATGTCCGGGTAGGACACCTCTGGCCACTGGGTGGGGTTGTTACCCCAAATTGACGCTGGGAGAATAAAGGGACATGTTTTTAAATTGGCCAAATTAAGTTTGTGTATGTATTTTTCACACACTAGCAGGGTGGACATATGAAGAGTTCAGATGCAAAAGCCTCTAAGTGCCATTTGAAATTTTCTTCTAAAATGATCATTTTTATCAAGCTTGTATATTTAAGTTCAGTAATTTCACTTAAATGGCAATGAAGAGTACCTATTAATTGTCATTTAAGTGAAATTACTGAACTAAAATATACAAGCTTGATAAAAATGGTCATTTTAGAAGAAAATTTCAAATGGCATTTAGAGGCTTTTGCATCTGAACTCTTCATATAATTACTTGACATGTTTTATATAAACTGATTTCTTAAGTTATTTACGCCTGTCGGCTGTGTACGGACGTTGGTTTTTGCCGTTATTTTGTATTGAAGTCTATGGGGAGTCTAGTTTGTTTTCCCCCAAAAGGGGGCGGGGACAAAATTGACAGTTAAGTTCCCGGATGTGCCGGTTGTGCGTATTCTACGCAATCGCCTCTGCCATAACGACCTATTGGTTTTCATTAAACCGAGAAAAATGGAATTTTGTTTTATTTACGTTCACTGAGAAATGTTCTATTATTTAAAATGCAAAAAACATTTATTATTTTTAAGTTGAAAATGATTCATTTGCCTTGATCCACGCCGAAGAAAACGTCTAAATGTCACGTATTTAATGAAGCAGCCTAATGAGTAAAATGTCTATTTTTCCGGCGTCCTCCCCGCTCCTCGTTTAGGTACGCAAAAACGACGTATTACATCGACATTAAACCACCTTAACCATGTTAACCATAACCTTTCAAATGCTCGACCTAGTTCCGTTGCTTAATTAGCAACGGGAAGAAACTCCTGTAACTTCTACTTCATTTAAAACGTGACATTTAGACGTTTTTTTCGGCGTGGATCAAGGCAAATTAATCCTTTTCACCTTGAAAATAATAATTGTTTTTTTTTTTTGCATTTTAAATAATAGAACATTTTTCAGTGATCGTCAATAAAACAAAATTCCATTTTTCTCGGTTTAATGAAAACCAATAGGTCGTTATGGCAGAGGCGATTGAATAGCCTAGATCAACACCGGGTACCGGGTATCTCTCCACTGGAACGAGTTAAAGCAAACGTCTTTCACGTTTGAGGGGGTTAAACCGTGACATCTACACGTTTTCCAAAGTGGACCAACGTGTAAGTTTCACAAATGTAATTGTGATTAAATCACAAATGTGATTATTTCACGTCTTGTCTTGAAGCAATTTCACTGATTTCCAAAATGATGCCAATGACATTCCACAACAGTAGACTGATGGGTAATTAACCCCCCCCCCCCCCCCCCCCCCCAAAAAAAAATAATAGATCTGCAAGGTCAAACCGCCATAATCTCACAGTCGACTTCCACTGAATCATACGTGCAATGCTGAATGCAAGGAGGATCATTTAAGAGGAAACGAAACTAGTCGTAATCCCTCTGTATTAATACTGGCGTTTACATCTAAAAGTATACCGAACCATGGGGAATCCACACTCGGTGAGCACCGTTTCCTTTGACTTTTAAAACAAGTGAGAGCCAGCCGCTCGAATGACAGAAAGGCGGCTGGTTATATAAGGGGGTGGGGGAGAGATACCGGATTATCGTTCCCCTGTTTCTGCTCGGAGACATGAGAGAGTTAGGGGTGATTATACCCACACAGTCAACTGAATAATACCCAGATTAGACACACTAACCAGGCCTCATCTCCACGCAAACCATCTGCCTTTGCCTCCCGACAGACACACACACACTCGCGCTTTAGCGCCCTGGATGTTAAACACACCACTTTGGAACAGATGCCAGTATACGGCACAAGCTTATAAATCCAGGCGCCAGGAAAAGAGACATACAGACAACAGAGCCATGTTTACAGAGCTCACAGTTGTGCCAAATTCTCTCTTTTTGTCTTTTGCTGATGCATGTAGAAAAGATTTCTCTGACAGTTTAAGTAGGGAAATTGTCAGTTTTATGAGTGGATAATTGGGAAAAGTTTCCTCTACCCTACATTTCAGACGTCAACGACAAAACTTAAGAAACTAAAAACCCATTGTAGTCAATAATTTCACCTTAAAGATCTTTATGCCTTAAAAATAGTTTGAACGTATTGTTGCTTCATTTAGTATACATTGATATATTGAGTCCCCGCCTCCACTCAATCACATGAGCACAGACCTAATACACTTGGCCAGTTTTACTGTATAATAAACACTGCACAATGGCAAGAGGAAATACTGGTTTAATTCAGTATATATGTTTGAACCAGAAACTAATTCAGAAGAAGAAGTGGAAGAGTGATACAATGCCAGATACATAAGCAATGGATTTGATCGGCCTTTTGCTTGACTACGTTATCAAACAGTTAATAATGTTCAAAGTTTTATTGCCATTTGCACAGGTACGTTTCAGTACAGTTTCAGTGCATGGGATTTATTAATAATGTCTTGCTGAAGTTACACAAACCATGTTCCTGTCCGCCATCTCAGAGTCAGACCGCTGCCTTCTAAAAAGTAGCATCATTAGATATGCTAAAGGCATATAGTTTGCATAACATTCATAAACATAATTAACATGCTATATTGCTAGATGTACACAATTTTTCATATCAAAAAAATAAATATATATATATATATATATATATATATATATATATATATATATATATATATATATATATATATATATATATATATATATATATACTGGGATAACTGACTCCCCACTTAATGCCAAAGCCCGCCCCCCTTGTGACGTGATTGGTTGGTTTGTGACGTAAGAAACTGGCGATTTCAAACAGCGTCTTTGCTTCACTGCAGTTTTAAGGATGTTGACTTACTAAAAACACTCCAAAGCATATAAAAACTTGCTTTTCACCAGACAGGTGGTCTTTAAGACAAAGTTAATGCAAATAGATTTGTATAATTACTTTACGATTTTTAGAGGAGGCAAAGTAACGAAAGACATTGAAAGTGAATTGAAAAGTTGAACTCAGTGAACTAAAAAGAACTTTATCTTTGGCTGCATTACAATGATTTCCTAATTCAGAGTATGAATAAGCTTACTGTGTATGTGGAAGGAATTGCTCAAATTAACTGCTCAAATTAACATAAATTTAACAAAAATTAACCAAACTCTGACAATTGGTCTCATTCACTAAGCGTGCGTGCACAATAAACACATGCGTCAAACACAAATAGTTTATTGTGTTTGAACTGGTTTTGAGAGAGGCACACTGAAAAAAATCGATGTTTTGAACGAATCGTTTGACTCAATGATTTAACGACTCACTCATATAGACAATCAGTTGTTTAGTTCCTGAAAGAATCGGTGTGTAAATTAATTGGCTGCATTAATGATTCAATGACTAGCTCATTAAACAGCCAAATGCCAGACATACTATACATCTCAAGAGTAAACAAACATAAACTCTATGCATAAGATAAGGCAATAAATTAAAATCAGATCACAAAGAAAAGAATAAGTGCACCTCGTAGAAATAAAGAGTTCACTGCATGGATTAAGGCACGCTTGAGGCCATTTAAGAGTTTGTTGTTTTGTAGTTCTTTGTTTTGCACTGACTGTTGAAACTAAACTTGTCTGATAGACTTTTAGCTTGGAGCAATGTTCCAGCTTGTAAATAACTTAAGCTATCCAAAGCGATCCTCTTTGAATCAATAAAATACCGCTCTAAATGAGACTCCATTGAGTCCTTAAATCACCAAAGCAAAGTACATGGTAATTCTCCAATCCAGGCATAATCATATTTGCATTAGACTACAGATTGTTTTATGCTTATTTTATCACTAACTACCATGCGAACAGCCAGCGGTGCTGCACACAAGACATTATGTGTCTAATAAAACAAAGTCCTGTTCTTTTTACACATCCACTTGTTTGTTCAGGTAAAATTTTAGTTTTCAGAACACCAGTTTTGACAAAAAAAGTCTGGAAATTGGGAATAGCAACCCATTTAGATTCACACAGCAGCTGTCCTGACTTGCTCTTCACGGCTGAGTTTGGGTTCCAGATTCAAACTGCAAAACATAACTGCATGGCAATGATTTAGAGTCTGACACCAATTTCCTATTTTTCCGCCTAAAACTGCCTGTTTACTCAGCCTATCTATAAATAAGTGGCAGGTTATTAGTGTCACTCAGATTTCCTACAAGTTTCTGTTTACCACAAAGGCTGTGAGCGCAAAGAACATGAGAGTCAAGATCTCTCTTTGCCTCCGTTCCAAAACATGGTGAATTGCCTTGCTTTGTATACTGCCTATGGGCTAAGGCACTCATTTTGGACACAATACATAGGCAGAAATTCAGAAGTCCACAGAGCACTCTATTGATATCAGTAGATGGATAGCATGTTACCAAGCTAACAATATGATACTCTAATGAGCATAAAATACAGTGATGCACAGAAATTTAATGAATGAGTTTATGTCTTTATTAATTAACTTATGTGTATTCATATTCTTAATTAATCACAATCAAAATTTCTCTTGCTCTGTCCACCTTTTTTAATTAGCTTCTCGTGGTGCATTGTGGGATTGCATTCTCAGTTAGAATACTGTAATACATTAGAGACAGCCTTAGCATAGGGAAACATCTTCAAATGCAGTCGTAGGTGGTTCACTAGGGTTTGGAACAGACTTTTTAAATTTTATTTTGGGATCACAGCCCATTTGTGCTGAGGAGCATTCAGTTACTGAACAGATCGGACACAGGCACATCAACATTTTTTTAATAGTGTATTATTAATTATTTTTTAAAATTATTTATTGATTCATTTCAGCTATTGGACTGATGATTGCATGTTACAACAATTGCGTTCTTGATGTTGTTTGTTTTAGTTTTTTGTATCATCTATGTCCACATTGCTGTTGGATATTTGGGGGTTTTACTGTTATGTGCTGATGTTCAACGTGACTCTCTTAAGTGCAAAGCAAATTCCCCTCGGGTCAATAAAGGTTTCATTCATTCATTCGTTCATGTTCTCTGTTCTTGAGTTTAAGTCTTCTACAGAAAGCAGTCTCTCTCATTAAACTGATCTCCTGCAGTGCTGGAGATCCATGTGCCAGTGTGATTCAGCTTGAGTTTAATCATCCCTATTATCCAGTGCATTTCCTCAGTATCTAGAAGTTGCGCTTATAAACAATTGATGATTATACTGAAAAAAATGTGGTGCAGCCAACCATTGGGGTTTATGGGATAAAATGCTTTAATGTGAAAAAAAGACTCCAACAGATGCTTGTGGTGAGATTAAAAGGCATGGCACTGTTGCAGAACACAGCAAAACCATAATCGCTTCAAATGTTATCTTTCGTATGTGAGAGCTGCCTTATGTTCTCCATTTATTAGCTTCTCGAGACTGAAATATAGAGCACAGTTCAGACATATCTCAACTACTCTTCCAGTTTTTCCACATTTTCTTTGAATACATCACTTGCCAAACTGTCTCAATTCAGATTCTGTATATGGTACTTTGCAGTGGGAATGAAGAAAAATACCCTGAGGATATTTTCGACAGACTTAGATCAATTACACATGCTTTCCATCCAGTATTAGTGAAGTCATTAAAAACAGAGGGAAATTATATTCTTGTGCTATTTCAAATTGCCATGCCTGTCAGTCATACTCTAAAATATTCATAATTAAAGCATGAGTAGAGTACGATTTGACCTAAAGATGTCTCAAATGGCAACTGCTCGGCTTGTGCAGGAAGAAGACAATCTGGAGGCTGCCAATTTTCTTATGGAGCATTTGTCATGTGACTTATGACTGTTAAAGACAGATAAAAAAAAATCTGACAAAAAGTATTTTGTCAGAAAGCATGATTGCTTGTGATTTGAATGGCTGTGAGAAAGTTATTTGCCATCATAACTGTGTAATTCCATTATCTCCCAGCAGGGTGATTTGACTCTAACACCTCTCAGCACCAGAAATCAGCAACTTCCCCAAAGTCCATATTTAGAGAGCCTCTTCTTATTATTGATATGAGGAAATAGCAAAATCTCAAAAACTGCTCCCCCAACTCAAGTTTAAATAACTTATTTCAAATCAGCAACATAATCTGACAAGCCTGTTATACATGCAGACTACTAAACAGACAATTAAAAGTTCATTTTAAAGAGCAAAGTATTCATACAAGCATCAAACTATGGATACAGACACTTACCGGTAGTCAACTTGCTCACGTTCCAATATGGCTGCCGGTGGCCACTAAAGAGACATCTATGCATATCTATGCCTATGGTCTTCAAACCCACTTGATAACCTGTTAAATACAGGAAACACAACATATAATTAGACATCCTGAATCAAATTCTTCCTTACTATAGGCTGTGTGTGACAACAATAGTAGCCCCCCCCCCCCAATTCACAGTGATCGTAAAAGCGCAGGCAAAAAGTTCCCACATGACCTACTTCTTCCAGTGAGATTCTGAAGTGTGCATACGATGGACACTTTGCTATCCCATGAGGCCACTGGAGAGGATTTGTGAATGGCAGTGAAGCGAATACAGGGCAACACAGACTCAGAGCAATTCGTAACTATGTTTCAGCGTATGGCATGGTTATGTTTGGGGGTGAGGTTCAAGATGACGATGACTGTTGCAAGACAGCGGGCTCACATGTCTAGAGTGGTTGAATGTGGCATCTATGCATGCTATGGTGAAGAACACAAGAGATTACCTGATGGATGTAACACATGACAGGTCAAATGGAACATCTCCGAATTACATTTATACTACACACATTCATATTAGAACATACATTCATATTATTCATACTACTTTTTTAGCAGTCATAAAACAAATACTTATTCAAAATAATTATCCACTCAAGAGATTATGCAATTTCGCACTGATTTTCGGACTTCAAAAACAGCGAATAGTGCCGTTTACGGGTTCAAGCCTGTTTCACATGAGAATACTACCTCAGTAACCAAATATAAGTGCTATAATTCATATGGCACATTTAAAGTAAGCTTTTATAAACTTGCAATGTAGACTGTAGTCTCTGGACCCACTGTGTTTTAATGGTTCATTAAACATGAATCACTGTCTGATCATCTGGGATATTGGTATGGAAACAAAGGCTTTTGGCATCATTTAGACCCAGAAATGGGGACTTGTGATGTCATATTTTGGATACAGATTGGGACAGACCCACAGTCATTGGTGGTAGCAAAGTTGATGGGAAGAGTGTATCAGATATTCAATGCATTCTAATGGGATTATTTTGTTTTTTGGGCAGCTTCAACCCAATCTCATCAGAAAATGTAATACGAGATGGCTATTTCGTATGAATTTGTACGATTTGATTTGTATGGAAATGTACGATTTTAAGAAAAAAGAGGTCCACCCTGAACCTCAACAGCAAACCCGCCAGTATGCCGTACACTGAAACATAAAGTACTTACGAATTACCCCGGGACTGAGTTGGCAACTTGGCATATAGTAATTTAAATGTGTTTGATACAGTGGATAACATGCTAATGCTATATGCTAAAGCAGTTTCACATTAGCATACAAAACAACCATACACTACACAATTTTCTGGCTTCCCAAGGTGTTCTGGATGTTACACAACACTGGGGAAGAGTATGGTTGGATATTTTAAAATCAATGGAACTGAGAGAAATCGAATTCCATGATGCTGAAAGCAGCGTTTGTTGTTGTTGATATTAGTTGCAGAGGCAGCTCTTGAGAGCCAATTAGAAACATTATTACGAAATATTAAAGTGACCTTAGCAGGGTCGAATCACATAACCTTTGCAGGTGGGGTCAGAATTGATCTGGTGGGAGGATTAAAAGGTTAAGATTTTATGATTTATGATATGACTTTGGTACTGTTCAGCATTATAGCAGTCATGTCAAGTATTAGTCAACTGCTCCTCGGTTGACTGTCAATGGTAAAAAATAAATAAATAAAAAATATATATAATTCATTACCCAACTGAACAAGCCTTGAGCAATCAGTGCTTTTGTATTGAGTTTAAATATATATATAAAACATTGATTAGTTTTACTTTTTTCCTTAACATTTCATAAAAAAACCTATTTCTTAAATCATTTCTAATCAATAAGCAAGAGGAAATGCACCCAGTGCTGCTGTTGCTACAGTTACGAATGTAACTTTCACCCGCATGTATGGACTATAAGTAAAAACGTGCTGTGATTCGCTTTGTTAAAGTTTCTGCTTATCTAATCATAACTGTAACTTATTTTTAGTGCTATTCATTTTAAAATGTGCACACAATGTTACATTTTAACACACTATTCATCAACTGTTCAACAAGATAGTTCATTATTTTTTAAATTTAGAATAACTGAATTGATTTATTAGATATAGCATGCAGTTACTTAAAAAAATGTATGGTTTATTTTCCACTGTTTTCATGTATGAATAAATGCATTTGAACCATTTACTTTACACTTTCACACAATATCTGGGTCTTTGAAAAACATTAATTCAAAAAGTAAATCAGCCAATGTTTAAAGGGATAAACAATCAGGAAGCTTGTTTCTGCCACTCTCACCATTCTGACTTTTGTTCTTACAATTGCATGATACAAACTCACATAAAAAGACAGATTTGTGAGATATAGGCTAGACTCGCTCAGACTTTTGTACTCATAAATTTTGTATCTTATAATTCTGAGATAAGTCAGAGTTGCAAGAAAAAAAGTCAGAATTGCACATAAACTCGCAAATGTGAGTTATTAAGTCAGAATAGCCATTAGCTTGTGTACTTAGGCAAAATCCTGAAATTAAAGGCTTTCTAATTCCGGGTAATTCAGGCAGAGACCCCAAGGTTTCACTTTATATGGATGACCTTACCCTCTTCCTTACTGATAATAATTCTATAAAGAAAACAAAAGCCTATTAAACGGGATAGTGAATTATTCTTTGAGTATATTTACATCAACGAGGAAAAGGACTTTCATCCTATAAAACAACAACAACAAAAAGATTAAATCAAACTTATTAAGTCATTTTGCAGTAGAAATCAGGATACATCTACTGACATTTAGGATATGCTTCAGTAAAACCTTCTTTTTCAGGTTGGTTGAATTCAGTTATAATCAGTAATCTTAAATCATTTATTTAATTTCAACAAAACCTGTTTTCAGGTTGGTTGAGCTCAGCTTATAATCAGTCATCTTAAATGATATTTTCACTTCAATAAACCCAGTCATTGTAGATGTTCAGTAAAATTTCTAAGTTGAACTGACTAAAAATCAGTGTAGTAGGCTATGCGTCTTTTTTGACATCCTTTGGGTTAAAAACTGGCACTGAGTCTGACGGTAGCCTATATTTTAACGCATGTCCATTTAAGGTGCTATTTAAATATTTGTAAACAATGCAAATAGTATTAAAATTGTTACCTCAATGATCTATTTACCTAATTTCCTTAAAATGACTTGTTGTAACTTAAAGTAAACCGTTTGATTCCATCATGTTTTTGATGAATAAAACCAATTGATATGTCACCACAAGAAGTACATTTTGTTAACCTGAAACACTTTTATATTAAAAGTAACACATAACCACCACAGCCAGCCTGCATATATTTTTGAGGAGCTCAGCACACGAGTTGTTATGACAACTCCCGCTCAAATAAGAGATGCGCTGCGCGTGGTTTGCCTCAGTTCGGAGCGCGAGCCAATCATCTAGCCAGCTTCTCCTCTGATCACGAGCTGGATTTACAATTCCGAGCAGCTGCTTTAAAAAAATAACTTGGAGCGAACGAAACGGTCGCCATGGGGCAACACGGCGCCAAGACTGTCGTGTTCCTTATTAGTTTTAAGGTGAGGAGGAAGCAAGCAAGGTGAACATTCGCGTCAGACAAAACAACTGACCTACAAGACAGAAATGAGTTTGAGGTGCTGAGAAGATGTTGAGACGGACTCTATCTCGTATTTCTGGAGAGAGGAATAAGGGACGCGCTGATCAACCACAGGCGACACAGATTCATGGCTCAACTGTCCCCAACTTCTGTTATAACAAGGCAGCTGGAATGACTCGCTTCTTACAAGTATGGGAAATACCAGTACAACGAAAAGATACAATATATCCAAGTATATAGCCAACCCTTTTACTTTAATAGACTCGGTACGTTCTGAAGTTGTTCTATTTACTTCCTCAGGTTCCGTGAATAACTTTACTAACCAAACCTCGGAGAACAAGTTATTCCGGGATGACAGAAAATATCGCCTTTCTGACGAACAGCACAGAATTGGGGCACGTCGGTCGCGCGTTGGGTTCGAGCGCGCGTCCTGCCTGGGCAATAGCGGTGCTGGCCAGCGTGCTGATCTTCACCACTGTGGTGGATGTTTTGGGTAACCTGTTAGTCATCATTTCGGTGTTCAGAAATCGGAAACTGAGAAATGCTGGTGAGCTTTCATTTATCTTTATGGGTTAAACGCTGCGTGCGCTCTTCATTGATAAAGTGATTCACGCGCCTGCGAATGGGGATACAGTGTACGAAATGACTTGTTTCCCCGTTACTTGACTCGAATCTCATTTGCCATGCTGCCTCAAGTGTCAATAATGGTAAAAAAAACGTGCATATATTCACTGAGATGCTCACCTGTGTTTTAGGGTTTTGAGTTAGTTAAATGTAAACCATTTACACGTAGGCTTAACCTTACTCCTGAATTATGAAGTAATTTACTAACATCAGAGTGTTTCTAGCGGAGAATTAGATGGTAAAAAGAAAATGTCTTGAAATGGGCAAAACATCACATGTAACCATCCCCAAACAGCAAAAGTCTATTAAAAAGTCAGCTTCTTTTGGAAGTAGACAGCTAAAAGTTTGTTTTGAAAGCAACATCTTAGCACTGAAAGTGCTCATGCATAAAGAATTTGAGACTCCCAGCAACCATATCAATATTTTTGTCACTCACAAGTTCTTCACAGTTTTGGGGAGAAACATCTTGTTTCAGCATTTTTAAGTCAGAGCTTAAGGTTGTGTTAAGATCACCTCACTTCGACCATGGCATGAAAAATTTACAGCAGCTTATCACCCTCAGCAGTTTGGGCTTCAAAGACTTATGACCGTAGTTAAGGCATAACTGGATGTGTACATCAATGAAAAATCGGGCACCCTTCTGAGCCTTGTTAGACCGTTCATTTAATTGTAAATGGGTGCGTTTGATGTTTTTGAATTGATGTTAAATCTAATTACCCACCTGAATGACCCCCTAACACATGAACAAATTGTGTTTTCACACATAATCCTGTCTAAAAAATGTTTTAGGGGAACGGTCAAACAATTGAACGAGTCAAACTGCTGCAGGAGTTGTGATGACACTTAAAGATTCAGAGGAGAGATATATTTAAGCTCTTTCAGTGGCTTTGACAATGTGTTTAATTAAATGCATGTGAGTGTTTGTGGGGTCGTTCCACACACCATGATGTGACCGAGTGGGACTGCATTTAGAACCGTTTGACAGTTTGCGCATCTGAAGGGACATACACAAGACGAAAATGGCTAAATATTTAGTGATCTCAATCGCAAATCACTGGTCAGGAAATTGGCAAGAATTACACAAATACTGTAGATAAGGTAACTTAGCACAATTCACAGAGCTTTTTACAAGAGCCAGTGTTGTACTCCTCAATGTTAATGGTTTACAACAGTTCATGGGTTGTTGAACAGTGTCTTGCAGTTCATTTGAGTTTAATGTGAGATTAAAATTGAATAGGATCCAAATCTGGACACTGATCAGCCCAAAACATGATCCTGATGGACTTGTTCTCAAGCCACTTCTTGGTTGTCTTTGCAATTCGAACAAGAGCATCGTTAAAATCTGATCATTCCTCAGATAACAAATTTTCATTTGTGGGAAGCAAGCCATTTATGCAATATTCTCCTCTACTCCAAAGCATTAAATGGCTTTTTACAGTGAACTCAACGACACTCTTCCTCCATGCTTCACTGTGGTAGAGATGCATTTACAGTATTATTATATTTCTCAGCAGATTTTCGAAGACACCGCTCTGGAGCATCACCAATTGTGTTTCTGGCCAAAAATTAATTCCGTCTTTGATGCTTTCCAAAGACAGCAATGCCTTTTTAAGCAGTGCATTTGTTTAAATTTGGCTAATTTGCTGATCAATAATTTATGGTTAAGACAATTAAAAGCTTAGTGTTTAGACTTTGTTTTTTTTTGCCCAGGAGTGTAACTGACACAAGAGCTCGCTTCAAAGCTCATGCTTTTTCTCACTGAGCAAGAACCAGACCTGTCTGCTTCAAAGGCGCACTAGCAGTCATATATCACCCTCTGTCTGATAGACACTCCAGCCTCTCTCTGCCTTCCCCTTCCAAAGCTATTCAAGCACATGGAGGTGGCATCAACAGCTCATTAGATTGAGTATGAATGCTGTCAGATTTTGCACGTGGTTTTCCCCCCGATGGCTGCTGCGATTGCTGCTGTCTTCTCGCCTGAGTGGATCTTCTCTGAAGGAGGAGAATTGGTTTCTTCATCTTTCAGCCTTTTGTCATTACTGGGGCCAATCAGGCATCTCACACAAGTAATAACACTGTCACTAACACCCAAAGAGGCTTTAAAACACCACGAAAGTGCATGAAGAAAATTGGATATTTGGTGTGCGCCGTGTGTACTAACAAAGGCAGAGAAACAATGGAAAGTGAAAGCCTGAAAGTGTCTTCAGAAGTAGAATTGTATGTTTCTAGAATCCAGTGCGCAGATTCATCTTGTAATCACAAGCATGGAGATAAAAGATTTCTGACCGACAAAAAAAAACTTTTACATTAACGAAGCACATTCTAATGAGAGGACGGGTATGAAAGAGACTCTTTCTCTTTATGTGTTTCGCTTCTCCGTTTATGTTATGTAGAACTGATGCCATGCTTTATTAATCAGACTTCCATGTCGAGTTCACATTCAGGGTTACTCGTACAGCTGTCATTTAAAGGCACATGGTGACCAGGGCTCCTGGAGTATCTCTGTCGGTTGGCGCCTCTCCCTTGCACTGTCCCCTGTGAGGTTATGTAATCGTGTTTCTAGAAAGGAGGTTGAGTGCCAAGTGAAGTCAGTTTCCTGGCAGTCCCCTGCTCTGCCACATTACAGTAGTCAGCATGACCGTCAGTACATGTGTGTGGTGAATATGGCATCGCAAGCCACAGGACACCAATGAGACGGACTGAGTGTTTCCGTGCTGTGTTTGGGGAAGTGTAGTCTTATCTCATTTTAGCTTGAAGTCAGACAAAATAAGACTTTAGGCTTGACATGAAGCCAAGACTTTGGAGAAGATTAGAGATCGCTAAATGACTGTGACTGGTATGACGTTAGCTGTAAGTTTTGATTAAGTCAGAGATCTGAGGTTCGGATTCATATTTGGACTTAAAAGGATAGAAAACTGTCAACATTTACTCACCCTGAAATTGTTTCAATTTAGCAGGTTTTTAAAAATTTCTCTTAAAGCTGCATTTGTTTGATTCAAATTATAAAATTATTTAAAAATGACAAAAATATGTCATATATTTAAACATTTTAATTTATTCCTCCGATGCAAAGCTGAATTTTTTAACATCATTACTCCAGTCTTCAGTGTCAGATGCTGATTTGCTGCTCAAGAATAATACATTTTTCTTAGCATGGTTTCTTAGCATCTTTAATATATATATATATATGTTTTGCTCTGTTCCACACAAATGTCTTTTTGCTTCAACTAAAAAAAAAAAAAAACGATTTTATCTTTTACAACAGGGATGAATGATTTTAATTTTTGGGTGAACTATTCCTTTAAGGAATATTTAGAGATATATTGTGTTTGGTTCTTGTTTGTGTTCGGAGGGAAGTTTGTGCATTCATGCTTATTTCTCGGCCACAGGGCTATGCATGATTAAACCTAAATCGGGTCAGTGTCCATCCGCAGAGTTGTCAAAGCCTCTCAGCATCTGTGGTGCTTCTCGTATAAGGTGTATATGTGCTCTCTCTCTCTCTCTCTCTCTCTCTCTCTCTCCCTCCCTCTCCCTCTCTCGCCTATCACACGGACAGACAGAGACGCAGGGAAACCAAAGAAATGAACACCAATGCGTAGGCCTGTCACGATAAGAAATTTTGTTGGACGATAAATTGTCCAAGAAATTATTGCGATAAACAATAAAATTGTCATTCTGATACCATTTACATCTAAAATAATGATAATGGCATAATGACATACACCTTTTCAAAGATCAATACACTTATTTCTAAACCAAAAACTATAAAAGCAATGGACTCTCATTTCTGTTAGCAAAAATGCACTTGAATAAATACCAAAAACAGTAAATAAAATGAATGAAAACAAAACCCCAACCTACACTATGATGAATTATTTGACATTGGACCATTAACACACAAACCACTGTTAATTTAACAAAAGCAAGCTGCTACTGCATGCATGGTCTGGCATGACTGAATGCGCGCAAAGTGCGCTCCCTCGATAATTCCTAAAAAGCTGACAGTTCATCGTGATGTCATTCATCTCTGTTATTATCAACGAAGCTGACTGCACAATGAATCTTTCATAATATCCACACTTTGTTTGTTATAATTAGAGGGTTTGCCAGCATACAGAATTCAGCACTGAACAAAAAGTCCGTTTTGAGCGGTGATGGGAGTCTATCTTGCTTCTGATTGGCCAATGCGTTAAAGAAATCAACCCATATGTCTGTGATTGGCTACATCGCTTAACGCTGCAAACATGTTATAAATAAAAACACTGGCCTGTAATTCGTTTCTATTTTGTGTTAGTTGTTGCTTTTCTGTAAGAATAAAAATCTATTAGTTTTTATGTTTTATTCATAGATATTTCTAGTTTGCGGGAGTCCCACAAATCATTGTATTCTCCCTTAACACACAGAGTGAGTGTATTACCGCTCGCACTCGGCCATCAAATCTAGTGCCGTTCTGCACTCAGTTATGTTGGGAGTGCATGTCTCTAGATAAATGGGAAATATTGGCCCGCGGGCTGGGTCGGGTCAGGTTTGGGCACGGGCAGAGAATCTAAGCCCTAGTTCACACCAAAGAGCCGAGAGTTGTCATCCAGTCTCTTCGGTAGAGAGAGACGAGGAAAACAAACAAGCATGCAAATGGAAATTATCGCGGCTTGAAAGATTTTCGAGATTTTTTTTATCGTTCGATTAATTGTTTATTGACTATCGGGACAGGCCTACAAATGCTGATGAGTCTTTGTTTGTCTGACATTTAGAAACTGAAGAAGAAGTGGGAAATAAAGGAAGAACAGAGCCTTTCTGCCATTCTTACGAATCCAAATCCCTTTTATATCTGTTTTGAACTTGTGCATTTAGGACCCTTGGGCAATTCTGTTAGAAGGTGGGTTTGGACTGGAGAACTGTGAATTGGAGGCATTGCAGGCTGAAGACGGTCTGAACAGTGTTCAGAGAGGGAGAGAGCAGCCCACCTGCTGTTATTTAGTGCCTGGACACCCTCCTCACAGGGCAGAAAAACTGTTTCCAGAAGCTACAAAGTTTAATGTGGCTAGGGTCTACTCTGAGGCAAGCAATGCAGTTTAAAGCACTTTAAAGACATTCAACACCGAGGATTTTAAACACAAGACCTTTAGGAATGTAATGTAGCAGATGATTGATTGCGCTTTCTGTTGTATTACTGAAAGTGATAACCTCAGGTCTCTGGCAAGAAGTCAACTTCGCTGTTTTTCTAGTATTTTCAAAATAGTAGGCTCTTTCTTGTTATACAATACTTTTTTTTAACTTTATATTTATGAAAATAAACTTTTCAAGGCATTTAAGCATAACTTATTTACAGTGCAGCAGTGATAAAATGAACAGGATGCTAATAAAAGCTATATCGTAGATTATAGCATACACAAATACACTCACCTAAAGGATTATTAGGAACACCACACTAATACTGTGTTTGACCCCTTTTCGCCTTCACAATTTCCTTAATTCTACGTGGCATTGATTCAACAAGGTGATGAAAGCATTCTTTAGAAAAATTCAGCTTTGTCATCACAGGAACAAATTACATTTTTAAATAGATTAAAATTGTAATAATATTTCACAATATTACTTTTAAAACTATTTTTGATCCAATTAAACAAAAAAACTGATTAACAGACTTCTTTCGAAAACATTAAAACAATATACTGACCTTTTGAACAATACTATGTGATAGGGACACGTAAGTGTATAACATGAATGACCTAGTAAATGTTTTTGTCTATTACATCCCCTGTGGAATGGTGCTTGCATCTGCCTTACTGAATTTGGCTTGTTTTTTCAAGAGGTTTTAGATCATATAATTATATTCAATCTACTCAAGCCCAGTTGAGCTATAGCATGGCACCAGGAGAGCACGTGTCAAAAGGGAATTCACCAATGTAATAGAACTTTCCTCATGTCCTTATTCCTCTTTCACTTTTTTTTTTAGATTTTATGCCAGTCTTACCCTCACTGATGTACCAGCAAATGCCATTGCCCAGGGAGGAATTTGAAATTTAACGGGTAGAAAAAGAAATCTCTACCAAACAGTTTGTATTCAGTTCTTGTTTCGCTCTACTCAAGGTTCAAATAAGAGACAGAGTTTCGGCTTCGGTTTCATGTTTACTTGATAGGTTCACAGCTGTAACTGTCTGTCACACCCAGTCTGTTCTCAAGATGGCAGCCTCTTTTAAACTTTTTGAAAGATGCTTGCATTTGAATGCATGAAACAAATATTTGTCCACCCTTTCTGTCTCCGTCCAATTTAACAGACACAACCCCGATACTCACTGGACCATGATGTTGTTGTCTCAGGATGTATCATTCAGCAGACACTTTAAACTAAAGGTCTTGCAGTTGGACTTTTGCAATGACGGTAATCTGGTATCACTCGCGATCTTGCTCAAGAACACTTTTCCCTCCCTATTATTATTTTTTTTGTGCAAATCCCAAACAAATGCACAAATAATAAAGCATGTTAAATTAAACATAACTAAACTGACGCTGAAGGGTTTCTCAGCTTTGCAAATTTTACTTTGCTCTCTAGGCAAATGTTCTGTTTTACATGCGGCATGCTGACATTACCTTGGCATAAGATGAAACAGCAAAACCCTGGACAGACAGGCTGAGGCATCACCATGATCTTCAAACCCATCCTTCTTGATTTCACAAACCAGAGACCTGGCAAAAAAAAAAAAAGTGCTCCATGTCAAGATTTCTGAGATTCATTTATGCATGCGTATACATTGGGGACTGATGTGATTACTTTACTTTAACGAAATCCATCATTCCACCCCCTATATCCAGTGATAATAATGCAAAGCTCTTGACTAAATCATTTGATCACTGGGAATTGTGGACTGAGGCACACAATCTGAATTTCATGAACCCCAAGTTTGATCTGATCAAAGATTGCATGCCTAAAGCATTTTAAACCCTTTAAAGTTTTACTTTTACATCAGCATGAAATAAAAACCCACACTCTTCAGAAAAAAAGACAAATTAAGCAAACCCACCACACACACACACACAACGTATATCTTCACCGCAGCCAGAGAAGATGAACCTCTGTGATGTGTATTCTGCTGTTTGCAGTTACATAACATAATCTTAGACATTTTATTTACATTACTCCATGACTCCTCTGATTCACTCTGAAGGAGTCAAAGGTCAACATGTTGACATTTTGACAGGCCTTCAACGAGGATATTGTTTTTTATGTGGCTGTTTCAAGGGCTGAATGATGTAATAGTGTTTGGCTGGAAGGAACAGCAGTTCAGAGGGGGCTGTCTAATCGCAGGGTGGATTGTAGAGATGGAGCCGGTGTGGTTTGATATAAGTGGGATATACTAGTCTTTTTCAATTTGTGTTGGCAGAATGACGTGAAACTCAGGCAGCAGTTATACTTTGAGAGGAAAACTACAAATTCCAGGGCAAGAAGAGTAATATTTTGAATGTGGCGAGAGCCTCTATGTATAATTTGTGTGTTATATAATGGAAATTATACAGATGGTTTTGGTGATCAGGTATTAGAACTTCCACAAGTTAGTATGGGCACAATGGCTTACTGAAAATTATCCTGTATTTTTATGACCAATTAACACTTTAAAGGCTTTCCATGTTTTCACTTTTATACAGTGGGGGTGCTATTAAACATTTGGGAAATAGTAAAGAATCTCCAGATCTGAAAACAAGCGAAGCAGCAGCAGAAACCAGCATTAAACGCTTTGCATACATTTGTAAACTAACCTGATTATCAGACATTAAACAGCATATAAATCAAAACTGCCGTAGGGAGGGAACGACTGTGAAGCTTTGGGGATGTCGATGGACGAAGTGGACGATCTGGACAAAAAAGCAATTTTCATGAAATAAGCAGGTTCATATTCATTAAGCTACTTATATTCAAATCATAATAGTGATTCAACTATAATATCTGTTATTTCATGTAAGTTTATTTTATTAATTGCTAATGAAATATGATGATGGTTGTACAAAGATTCTAGTAGCCTTATCATAGAGCCCCCTCAGGACATTGGGGAGCTGTTTGAAGTGCAGTGGCTCAAAGGCACAATATAGTGCTTGTCGTTTGGTTCTACTGAGAGTGCATGCTTTCCGGTTACCAATTAAGATTAGCCCTTGGTGCTCTATTTGGGCCTCAGTCCAGTTTTTCATCATTCCTAGTTCACATACGCCAAAATTTGCAATCTGTAAAAATATAACAAAAAATATTTCTCATCTACATATCCCAAAATGATTTCCACATTTTGACTAGTGTGAAATGACCTTGTGAATATATCACTCCAAAGGAACTCCAAAGTTGTTCCTCAATAATTTGCCTTGACCGAGACCTTCATCCTGCTGCATGTTATAATAGATGGATAAAAAATTGAACTGCTGGACTGAGTATAATTCACAGCGAGGTTAATATTGATAAGGACTTTAACCTTACAGGATCAAGGTTTATACATTACACGTTGAAACTACACATTTAATGCTACGCTCCTCACTGATGAAAACCTTTTGAAATGATGAAAGGTTGTGATCAGGTCATTTTGCTGATATGATACCTTGAAAGCAGTAATGTATTGCGCATGCTTATGACATGAGAGCTGTAAGTAACCCAGGTTTGAATTTGCTTTTTTTTATTCCTCTATTTCCTCTAAAGATGAACACACACACACACATATATATATATATATATATTATAATTTTCTGCATGGTTGGGTCGTGGTGTTACAACTCAGGATTGGTCACTTGTTGAATGGCTGCTATTTCACTATAGCTGGCCAGTTAACGCAAGTTAATACAATTAAAATGAAATATCTGATCATCCTCCATTAGGCGGTCACTATATATCTTATATTGTCTGGAATCTCTTTCTGACGTATTTATTTGATCAACACCATTAAAAGTTGTTTTGGATCGGCACGTTTTAACACTGCTAGCATGTTTTAGCTTTCTCAAGCCAACAAAATAATAGTCGCTGTCATTATCATTGTGTCAACACTAATATTCTGAATTCATTCGCAGTAACATTTTCTCAATTCATTATTTATTTACTTGGTGCTTAATCATATGCAGTGGAGAGGTCGCATGTGGGATCAGCTTTTATCAATTATGAGTAACAGCGCAGATGCTGTGCTAATGGGCACATAAATGAGGCTGCATGTGAAGTTTCTCAAGGTCATCCTCCTCCATTAGTAATTACACTTCTTGAACCCAAGTGGAATTGAGCTCAGAGTGAACCATAAGCCATACTCAGCAAGAACAGGAGATGTTCAATTTCCTCTAATTACGCATGGATCACCTTTGACTCTCTGAAAGAAGTTTTATTTTGGGCAAAATCATTCACCCTTAGGTTTTTCTTTTGGGTTTAATAAGAGGAACTTAAAACATGTCAGAGCAAAAGTCAATCCTGTTCACATTTTTCTTCCAATAGCGTACTTTCTTGTGTAATAAAGAAAAGTTCTGGGATATATAGAACATTTGGGGTTATATATATATATATATATATATATATATATATATATATATATATATATATATTGTTACCGTCAAACTCGAATCAAAATTACAATGTTGTAACAATGTTGATAGTGTATAACAGATTACAAACCAAACAATACTATATATATATATACAATATATATATATATATATATATATATATATATATATATATACAGTATATATATATATATATATATATATATATATATATATATATATATATATATATTGGTTATAAGTAAATAAATGTATATATATATATATATATATATATTTTTTTTTTTTAAATAACTTCTGTTTGGCAAGCACCAAATTATTAAAATTTAATGTTTTCAATAACTAGAAAGTATCCCCCCCCAAAAAAAATAAATAAATAAATAAATATGGCATGTCATATGAATGCATTTTTCAGTTTATATAAACATGCTCCTTCTTGCTAGTTTGTATTGTTAACTTCAAATGAAATGTAAATGTGAATTGTCTTCATTCGCACTGAGACATGGCTGGAGTTTGGTTTCAGCACCATGGACAGTGCAATAAAATACTTCAAGGCTAAAGCTTTAACTCAGGAAGCTGTCTGAAAAACAAATAGGATTTGCATGGATCAGTCAGAAAGGACTGCGTGCATTTCTGCTGATGATTTGGCTTCATTTTTTGTCTATGCTCTCTGGCTATATTTCCTGACCTTTTGGTTTTTCCAAGGGGTTCATTTTATTATTACAGTCATGAATTAATCATACTATTGACTTAATTATATTTAAAAAAAAAAAAAAAGATTAAATAGCCATTTATACAAGAGATGCACTACTGCCCTGTATTGGCTCTATTTCCATTTTATTCTGTTGATTTGTGTGGTCATTCATTCCCAAGAGTTCCTGTACCTGTCTGGATGAACTGCCTGGACACAATGAAGGATTTCCTTAATGGCGTTAGGTTAGAAATGGCAGGGTCAAGACTTAATATTGCTCTTGGCATGGCTTCCCAAAAACTTTTTGCAAAGGTTGTCCAGATCCGTAAGGAAAAGCAAAAAAGGCCACCGGTCTTGTGGGCATGTTGAAGCAGGAGTGTCTGTCTGTCTCTTACAGCTGTAGCTCTTCTTTTCTGCACTTAAAGTCTTTGACAGGAGAGCAGGGCATGCATGTATCATTTTATACTACTCTGAGGGTTTCATAACCCTGTCTGACCCTGCTCAAGTGTTTTTATAATGAGCCTTAGACATAGGAACCCTTACCTTCTGTTCTGTCTCCACAACTTTTCCCTAGATTCATCTGTCATTTCCTATTTGGAAAGGTTACAATGTGAAAGAGAACCTGACAGACATTTACGTTGTATGTTCAAAACTGCTACTTTTCAGGACATGGTAAACAAGATATTGTTGTCAAAGTTGAATCACTGTAAAAAAAATATTGTTGGTTTAACTTAAAAAAAGTAAGTAACCTGGTTGCCTTAAATTTTTAAGTTGATTGAACTGGAAAAAGTGAGTTAAAACAATGAAGGAGATTTCTTTAATCATCAGAAATTCAAAATAATAAGTTATCTCAACTAAATAAATGATTTAAGTTGATTTGACAAAAGAAAAAATGTTGTGATAACCACTGTAAGAAAATATTTTCAAGATTTGTTATCACAACATTTTTTCTTTTGTCAAATCAACTTAATTTATTTAGTTGAGATAACTTATTATTTTGAGTTTCTGATGATTAAATTGATCTCCTTCATTGTATTAACTCACTTTATCCAGTTCAATCAACTTAAAATTTTAAGTTAAGCCAACAATATTTTTTAAAGGTGAAGGCATTCATACACACGCCCTTTTGTAAGAGGATTAGGCTAGCCTTTATAGTGATTGCATATGAAGTTAAACCATTAACTGGCTTTAGAGATTTTAAAACTTGCTTATGTTACTCACAGGTTGGTTTAGATGTGAACACAAAAAATGGCATTTATAGCAGCTGAGTCTTATTGTGTATTATTTCATGGTACATTCATCTACAGAGCAGCGGTATGACCTTGATTTTGCTTCATCTCAGGTTGAATTATAGTGGCTGCATGGGGATAAAAGTCTAAAGAAAAGAGAAGAAAGCACAGAGATGAAAGGTTGGGCTCAGGTAGGTCAGTGTAATTGTATTTATCATTTCGCTCGTTTTATCCTGTGAACAAAGCTAAGAATAGGAAATAGCTGAAAAGGGAAAAGTTTGAGTAATTTCAACATGACAAGCTAAAACAGGTTTTAAGGTTTTTGAATCATTTTTTAAAGGCCACAGCGATGAACAGAAGAGAATATTGGGTTATGATCTGTATAATGTCATGCTGAGAAGTGCCAGGAATGATTTTTGGCATTTGCTGAAAAGGATGGGGGGGAAAAATGGGGTTTTTTTGATGGGGGATGGGGTTTTTTTGGTTTGTATACGCTTTGCTATTGGTGGTTTCTGACAAAATTCATGTCAAATGCTTTGAATTGATTTAAAAAAAATCTGATTAATGGGGGCCCTTAGTTTATGGCCCTCACGTTTCTTCCAGAGCAGGGAGGGAGAGAGGCACTGACTGAATGTTAAATTGGTCTGGATGTCAAAAAAGCTGTAGGCAATGAGGGGAAAATGTGTGCCTGATTAAAGCTCTTCACCCCTCATGACTTTGATACAATTATTTATTATTCTTTTAAAGGTGAATCTCATGAAATTCGGCAAGAATATGTCCAGATCACATTTTACTCCAAAAAGGAAAGAAAAAAAAGAAAGAAAAATAAATAAATAAAAGCAATCTGTGCATAAAGAAAATTAGCATGATTAAGCATGATTATTATAATTAAGCACAAATTCCCCAAAGCATGCACACATAGACATCAAAGGGGGTTTGAGCACCTGCCTCTTTTCTTCCCTTTTTCTGAGGGTCTTTTATATATAACTAACTCTCACTCTCTCTCCGCGCAGCACACATCGGCACACCAGACACACAGAAAGGTCTTCACGGCAACCCGTCAAAAGTTCTGTTTAACTTGAAATTGTGACAGAAATAGGCTATATTCCTGTTGTACAGTAGAATTTATTAAAACTTTGTTTTAATTATTGTTTAGCTCTTTGTTTGACAAAAACATTTAATATGATTAAAAGTTAAATTAAATTAAATTTAATAAAATTTAAATACACAACACAGAATATCTGGAAAAAAAACTTTTGTTAGAAATTAAAATGTATTTAAACTTAAATTATATCAATTCATTTATTGAAATTAATTTAACCCTATCACACGTAAGTTTAAAATATTCTAACTGACCCCCCAGCGTGAGTTTTTCAAGGCGACCGTTATGTTTCCACGGTGACGTGTCATTGCTTGTCACATGACACAGCGCAACCACAACACAGCGCTGAATGAATGATGATCTGTTTTTATGTAATTTTTCCTTTTTTATTAAAATATTCACAAATGTATTAGCTATAGGATGAAACACTGCTATTTCGATTGTCAAATATGTGCAAGTGGACGGGTTTTGTTGTTTAAATATCTTTATAACAATTGAATTAGTTGAGCTGTATGCAAAATAGGCGGCGCCATTTCAGTTTGTTTTACAGTTCAGAGAATCGGATCTGTCAATTCCTCCACTTCTCACGAAATACATGGAAGTAAGTGGCTGGTGAACTGGGAGGCTCAAATGTAAAGCTACTTACACAATGTGTATCTGATATTAATAAAACGTGTCATCTTATTATAATGGAAAGGATTATTATTGCCGCTTCCATAGACATCAGTGCGTATTTTACAAACTCAAAATCAATGTTTTGCTATAGTACTTATCTGTATTTAAATGTCTAAAACCTAAATAAACATTGGTTGAAATCGTCTCAGATTACGACTGTAACCTATGTTCCCTGAGATCAGGGAACGAGACAATACATCGAATGAAGCTAAAGGGAACCATAGACAGTAAAAGAAATGGACAGAGCGACCCCATTGATTTCAACGGAGAAGATTGTCTGAGCGACTGTGCAGGCTCAAACTGAGACAGTCTGACAGTTGAAAATCTTCTAGTAGCTGTGCCAAGACAAATCTGAATCACCTAAATAAATAATTGTATACAAGTTAGAAAATATATAGTATAAAAAATATATCTGACGCATTATGGTAATGCGTTGGGGGGAAATATTCTTTTTATTCATCATGAAATTAATATCATGATGCACAAAAATCTGAAATCTTATTGATCCTTAAATAGACTTGCAAAATACAGCTATTAATCATGAGGTAAAATGTGACCTTGCATGTGTTTGTAAGATTCTTCCTTCCACTTCGATTATTCTACCTGGGAAATCACTTTCTGAAAATGATGCCTCAATTTACAAGCATGCACCTGTAGCAAATTTGTCTTACGCAGGTAGGGCTATCTGGACTCTATGCTAATAAGATGACTCAGTCAGCGGTTTCTACATGCATACAGTAATCTGTAAATGATGACTGTTTAACATAAAAAAGTGAGTAAATGGATTGTTCGTTTTAACAGAGCAGAGCGTGCATGAGATGAATGTGAGAGGGCAGAGACTGGAAGAGAGTGCATTGTTTTAGAGAGCGATGTGTTCTCTGCTGTCACAGTGTTATCAAAGGCTTCACGCTCCCTGGAGATGCTTTTGAAGTTGATGTGATTCAGCCTTTCTCTTTTCTTTTCGCTCAGTAGCTTTGTCATTCTTGATTCTTGTTTCCTCTCTCATTTACTCTCCGGTTCTCAACGTGTCATTCACGTGAGTTTACCCCTATATTCAATTTAAGTGCCACCACACAGGCTTAGAGGGGCAAAGGCAGGAAACGGTGCATCGAAAGTGGCGTGTGTACTGCGAAATAGTCAACATAAATCGGCTTACATGAATGCATAAAATGATTCTCATGCACAGCTCACAAAAAATAAAATGTGTGCTAGTTGCCATGAAAAAAAATCTGTTTTGACATAAAAACTAAAAAGCGTAGTGTTAGTGTACTACTGTTCAAATGTTTGGGTTTTGTCTTTGAAAGTAATTTCTTATGCTCACCAAGGCTGCATGTATTTGATCAGAAATACAGTGAAAATTGTGTTTTAATATGTTTTAAAATAAAATGTATATTAAATCTGAATTTCCAGCATCATTATAGTCTTCTGTGTCTCATGATCTTTCAGAAATCAATATGCTGATTTGCTGCTTAATTAAACTGACTTTTTCTTCCAGGATTCTTTAATGAATAGAAGGTATGAACAGAAGAAAATAACATAATTTATTTGAATTATAAATCTTTTGTAACATTATAAATGTCTTCTTTACTGTTACTTTTGATCAATGTATGCACCCTTGTTGAATAATTGTTGCTGCACCCTTGTTGTTGACCCCAAACCTCAAATGAATGTTCAAGATGATAATCATAACGGTTTAGTCATATCTACACAGTAAATATGAATAATAACATATATATTTTTGAGAAATTTATTTGTAACGCTTCCTTTTACAGTACAGTACTTACGTGTACTTACTTACCTAGTACTGCTTAATATAAGGTAAGTACATGGGTTAGGGGTAGATTCAGGTTTAGTACCTATTAATTACCCAGTAATTATAATTACTTTAATAAGCACATAGTAAGTACATGGGTAACAGGACTGTAAAAGGAAGCGTTACAGTTTTATTCATGTACGAGCTAATTTCTTATCCGGTCACAGTCTAATTGTGAAAGTTTATGTTTGATTGACATAAAATTGATCTGGCAACAGTATCAAATTGTGCTGGCAAAAACAAGATTATTAACAAGCCCTCTTTCTCTTGCTCTCTTTTGCTCAGGCAACGTGTTTGTTGTCAGTCTGGCCTTCGCTGACCTGGTGGTGGCTTTCTATCCGTACCCGCTGGTGTTGTACGCGATCTTCCACGACGGCTGGGCTCTGGGGGACACCCAGTGTAAAGTCAGCGGCTTCCTGATGGGCCTGAGCGTGATCGGCTCCGTTTTCAACATCACCGGCATCGCCATCAACCGCTACTGCTACATCTGTCACAGTTTTGCCTACGGGCGTTTCTACAGCTACCGGAACACGCTGCTGTTAGTGGCCCTGATCTGGGCGCTCACTGTGCTGGCCATTCTTCCCAACTTCTTCGTGGGGTCGCTGAGTTACGACCCTCGTGTTTACTCCTGCACCTTCACGCAGACCGCCAGTAGCTCCTACACTGTGGTCGTGGTGGTGGTTCACTTCCTGGTGCCCATCGGCGTGGTGACCTTCTGCTACCTGAGGATTTGGGTTCTGGTGATACAGGTGAGGCGGAAGGTGAAGAGCGAGGAACGCTCCAGGGTGAGACCCAGCGACCTGCGCAACTTCGTCACCATGTTCGTGGTGTTCGTTTTGTTCGCGATCTGCTGGGCTCCGCTCAATCTCATCGGACTGGTGGTGGCCATCGACCCAGAGGTCATGGCTCCACGTGTTCCAGAGTGGCTCTTTGTGGTCAGCTACTTCATGGCCTATTTCAACAGTTGCCTCAACGCCATCATTTACGGACTCCTCAATCGGAACTTCCGAAAGGAGTATATGCGGATCATGACGGCGATGTGGATTCCTCGGAGGTTTGCGACTGAGACCTCCAGGGCCGCCACAGATGGGATCAGGAGCAAACCCTCGCCGGCCATCAATAACAATGAGTGACTTTTGTTTTCAGCCAATCACTGTTCAAAAAAAACCCATCATGGATGCATGAAGCGAATTTATTACACTTGGAACTGTGAACACTTGACTTTATTTAATGCTACAAAACCATTATACCTACCCTATCTCACGACCAATTCGTACGAATTCGACGAATGATTAAAAAGTGGCTAATTCCAGCCCATTCTCACCCCCAAGGCGTCACCTAACTGACGCTTCGGGAGCATTTTGACCATGCTTCAATGTTTGACGCTTTAGGCGCCCTTTAGCGTCAGTAAGATGACGCCCTAGGATCGCGTGTACCCTACCCCCACCCCACACCTAAACCAAACCGCATCCTTCAACTGACGCTTTCCTTTAGCGTCAGTTAGATGACGCCGCGGGATCGCGTCATGTAAGTGACGCTAAAGGGCGCCTAAAACGTCAAATATTGAAGCATGGTCAAAGGTGATGCCTTGGGGTGAGAATGTGTTGCTAATTCGTAATAATTCGTACGACCTCACTCGTACGAATTCATATGATTTGTCTAAACCCACGTGATGGGTAGGTTTAGGGGCGGGGTAAGGGGTAGGTCATTTGTACGAATTTATACGAATTGGCCAATTCGTAAAATATGTACGATTTAGCAAAATCGTACTAATTTGTACGAGTGAGGTCGTATGAATTGTTACGAATTAGCCACCTCGTAAAATTCGGACGGATTCCCGTGAGATCGGGCTGATTATACACAACTCAGGGTGCTTATTTTATTTTTGCTGTTGTGATCCATTCCAACACACTATTATTAAGAAATATTTAACTCACAATTTATATTGATTATATTAAATTAAGTACCTTTTATTTTATGTATATACAGACTATTTACTGGAGACATTTTGTACAATTTTGTGGGTCTGTTGTATATATATATTGTATAAATCAGTACTCTTCACATATTTATCAATTCAGAAATTCTGCCTTACTCTTGAACTTTCACATGAAAAACAGAAAAAAAAATGATTCAAGGTGCCAAAAGTTAATACATTGCCGGCAAGTATCTGATATACCAAATCCGTTTGTCTTATCGAACCAGATGAGATTCTGAGAGCATCATAATTTAAATGTAACATCAACAGCTCTTTAATGAGCGAAGAGCTTCCAGCACAGCAAGATAAAGCACAAACTTAAAAAAAAGCACCTCATGCGGATTCAGCCACGAGAAATTGAGCTTTTTCAAAGAGAACGATGACAGCGTGCGGTCAGTCCGTCTTCACTTTCAATTTGTGTTCACCTCTTATCTTTCGAACATTAAATGTCATTCATGACTTTGGGGTTATTACTTTGCCAGGAAATGTGCATGTCTCTGAAACCACATATTTTCTTCAACAAATGATCTGGGAGCAAAACGTTACCGGAATTTCTATTAAAAGACGGGTAAAAAGGGAAAGTATTAAGACTTTGTTTGAATGTATGATTGTTTTTTTTTCTCTGTGCTTGTTTTTTTACTTGATTTTACAACGTGCGTTTTAATCCTCCCCATATTACGAGACGTTCCATCCAGTGGGATTGTGCTGTGTGAGAACATGCTCTACCATTGACCTCAATAAAAGAAAGCAACCAAACTGATGAAAGCCAAGTCTATCTGTGATTGTGCAACCTCTCTTTGGTATGAATGGGCTGTGAAGGGATTATATGGAGAGATTGGGATGAGCTTGCTCCTTATGGCCACATCTGCACAGGGAATTATGGGGGATGTGTGGCTGGCATCCCGGCAGATGGAGGACTGAAATGGTTGATAACATAAACACTTGGCCAAGTTGAGAGCGATCTTGTCATCAATTTGCTGAATGCATTATCCGGAGGGGTTTCAGGGAGAGTCAGTTTGAAAACCGTAGCAGAGATTCAATGTGAGTAGACAAGCCTTTGGAATATAGAATTAGTGAAGAAAGCAAATGTCATTGACAATTTCAGGACATTTTGCAAGCAACTCATAATTTAAAGTAGTTAACTCACAGTAAAGCTACTCTTTTGGCAAAGTAAGTTACCTACACAGGTTCAGTGGGGTTCTATATAAGGGCTCAATTTAAAGATACAATATGTAATTTTTTTCGCTGCTAGGGGTCGCTAACCTCTTACAATAACAAAGGCATAGGTTGATGACGTCAAATTTATGGATCTAAAAATGCTTATGAATAACTTTGATGTTTTTATCATGACTGTGGTATGAAGCAGGGTTCGATTGCTAATGAGAGACAGATATTAGCGTCACACGCGAGTCCCGCGGATATATAGGAACAAGGACATTTTATTCTACCAAACTACCCGCAAGTGCTAAATTACTCACATAGGTGAATGTATTGGACGAACGAAGCTTGTGAGGTAACGCAGCGCTGTTTCACTTGGTCTACATGATCACACTAAACTGCATTTGAGTGTGTTGAAAGTTATAATGTTTTTGTGTTAGTTTGTTGGCCGTATGAGACTGTGATGGATCTGCCATGTGCCTTGGCAAATCACATCTAAAAAATTAGTCCATGGCCACAAAAACAGGGAGCAAAGTAGTCTTCAATTGTGATGTTGTATTGAATCTTTGATTGATTGATAAAATTGATTGATTAAAACTAAATCCATTAAATAATTCAATGATGGGTCCCCAAAAAGGTTCGATATATGAAGCGCCTGACAAAACCCTTAAAGCTACACTGTGTAACTCTTTTAGTTTATTCTTAGCTAAAAACATTTAGTTCTTTCAAAAATATATGTGCTCATCAATGTATATTTACTTCGTTCAAGTAATAAAGTATTCTCGTGAGAGTATAATATGCCATTGAAAATACATACGGGTAAGGGGTTCTAATGTCGGTCGCCATGTTGCCCCTCCATCTTGAAAGTACATTAGCCAAAGAGGGACATACCCGTTAATTCAAGCTTTGCCTTTCGCGTTTGAGTTAACATTAATTAAACAACCGTGATGTATTGTTCTCCTTTATAATTTTGGTCCCACTTTATATTAAGTGGCTTTAAGTACTATGAACTTACATTGAACAATAAGTAAAATGTATTATTGTGTTCCTGTTGTATTGTAAAACATTTTTGCTGCTATTGAGGTGTGATACAGGTAAGGTTAGGGAGAGGTGTGGTGGTATGGGTCGGTTTAAGGGTAGGTTAAAGTGTGAGGGGAGGGTCAACTGTGTAATTACAAATGTAATTGCATAAAGTAATTATAGCTGTAATTACATGCTGGTATTTTTAAAATATAAGTACAATGTAAAAACATGTATGTACACAATAAGTCCATTGTATCAAATTATTAATTTCAATGTAAGTACATAGTACTTAAAGCCACTTGATATAAAGTGGGACCATAATGTTTGATTTTAAAACTCCGATATCATGTTTTGTGTGTATAAATTATGTGTGGATATTCCCAAACTCTCTGACAGTGCGATCTATGTGATGTACGCCATACTCTCGAGTACATTTCAGAAGAGGCAAGGCGGATCTCAAACAAGCCTTAAATCAGCCTGAGTGACGGCATAGCTACGCCATGGAGTTGACGCAGAAGCATAATTGCACGCTCATACACAAAACATCATTTCAAAACATTTATGCAACACACTTAAAGGCCCTAGAGAGAGACTGGTAAACATTTTGAAAATGCACACATATGCTTGCTTAAAGAAACACTTTGCATATAAATGCAAACTAATAAAATGCATGGGATTGTGGGAGAGCAATCACGGATCGGGTGAGTTATTGCCATCTGTCTGAGCTCAATCATATTGTATCTCTGAAAAAAGCCCTCAGCCCTTGGTTTTGCCCTCTGAATGCTCACTGCGTGCTGTAAATTAAAAAAAATCTAATATTAAAAAAAGATGCTTTATGGAGGGGGTTAAATAACACATATCATTTTTTTGTACGCAACATGTTTACAACGTATTGTGTTACTTTTATAGCACACCTTAAAATTAACATTAGGCTACTGTATTGTTTAAATTAAAGCATTGTTGAATGAAAAATTGTAAAGTACACTTTTCGCTTACACACACACGCAAACACACACGCTTAAAAAACAGCCATAGTTAAATTTATTTGACACAAAAACACTCACAAATTTTCCTTCCTCGTATATCAATCAATACCATTTTCAATACCCCTTTGGTTTGAGTTTTTACAAATCCAGAAAAATCTATGCTCCAGTCAAATGCCTTTAGAGATTCATGTCTGCATCCTTTTTCCTCAAAACCATGCGGCCACAACAGTTCATGGGTGAACTGGGACTTAAAATCAGCCTGAGACGAGACCTTTACCAGCCCTTCAAAACCGTCACACAGATAATCCACTGCCATCACACACATCAAATACAAATATCTTTCCCCTGCTTAAAATTATCTTTGCATATAGCTGTAAAAACAGTAGTGTGTGTAGTCTACAGGCCATTTTAGTATGAATAGCTGTAAGTATTAAGAACAACTTATGTTTGGTCACGGATGATCTACGAATGATTTGCGAAATGATTTAGCTCTTATATAGTGTAGTGAAAATATTCCTAGCATCAGTTGGGTTTTGACGTCAACCCGATTTTCATTTCCAACCAAAATCCAACCCCTTGTAACCAAAATCATCCCCTGCCTGTCGTTACTACTTTCTGCTCAAGGATATTGATAGATTTGTAGTAGAGTAAAAAGTATGATATTTGTCTTTCAAATGTAGTGAAGTTAAAGTAAAAGGTTTCCAGACAAAATAATACTCAAGTAAAGCACAGATATTCAAAAATCTATCTATCTATCTATCTATCTATCTATCTATCTATCTATCTATCTATCTATCTATCTATCTATCTATCTATCTATCTATCTATCTATCTATCTATCTATCTATCTATCTATCTATCTATCTATCTATCTATCTATCTATCTATCTATCTATCTATCTATCTATCTATCTATCTATCTATCTATCTATCTATCTATCTATCTATCTATCTATCTATCTATCTATCTGAGCAAGTCTGAACAAAGGAGCCAGTCATTAACAGTCACCATTAAATTTGTGTGCATGACATTACAGTTTTTCTCAGTCGCTTTGGTGCATTTCTCACATCCCTATTTACATTTGCACAACAGTTAATGCAGTTCTCAAAACAATTAGTACAAACTGCAAAACCTACTTGATAACCTGCAAAAGTGCGTCACTTGCTCAAAATGGATAACTCACTCCTCAAAAGCAAGTATTCATGTCATTGAAAGTGTCAGTGTCGTCAAGATGAAAAGTCCTAACACCAGTGTTTATGAACAAGATAGTCAAATGGCTTTGTCATGTTTTCATTATGACAGTTTACTTTGTAAGTGTGTGCCAATGCAAAAAAAAGTCAGATTTTGGTGACACTATACCTGAAAATGCTCAAGACAGTCCTATAAACTATTTGCACAGCCATTTGAAAACTACAGTAAAGTTTCACATTACTGTATTTAGTGAGGTACAGTAATTGAGAACAAGACACTGAATATGTTTCACATTTTTACTGCATATGCTCTTTTTCAATTCTAATTTGTTCACAGCATTGTGCAAAAGAAAAAAAATACACCCTTATTTACTACAAATAATAATTACGTAATACTGTAATACTCTCTCCTAAAGGATTATTACTGTAGGAACACCACACTACAGTAATACTGTGTTTGACCCCCCCTTCACCTTCAGAACTGCCTTACAGTAATTCTACGTGGCATTGATTCAACAAGGTGCTGAAAACATTCTTTAGAAATGTTGGCCCATATTGATAGGATAGCATCTTGCAGTTGATGGAGATTTGTGGGATGCACATCCAGGGCACGAAGCTCCCGTTCCACCACATCCCAAAGATGCTCTAGTAGGTTGAGATCTGGGGACTGTGGGGGCCAATTTTAGTACAGTGAACTCATTGTCATGTTCAAGAAACCAATTTGAAATGATTCAAGCTTTGTGACATGGTGCATTATCCTGCTGGAAGTAGCCATCAGAGGATGGGTACATGGTGGCCATAAAGGGATGGACATGGTCAGAAACAATGCTCAGGTAGGCTGTGGCATTTACTGTAAACGATTCCCAATTGGCACTAAGGAGCCTAAAATGTGCCAAGAAAACATCCCCACACCATTACACCACCACCAGCAGCCTGCACAGTGGTAACAAGGCATGATGGATCCATATTCTCATTCTGTTTACACCAAATTCTTACTCTACCATCTGAATGTCTCAACAGAAATCGAGACTCATCAGACCAGGAAACCATTCACCTCTGACCTCTAGCATCAACAATGCATTTTCGCCCACAGGACTGCCACATACTGGATGTTTTTCCCTTTTCACACCCTGGTTTTTCCCTTTCACACCCTGGTGTTTGTAAACCCTGGAAATGGTTCTGTGTGAAAATCCCAGTAACTGAGCAGATACTGGGGAAATACTCAGACTGGCCAATATCACTGTACATATTGGAACTGAATATACAGCATACATAGTACTGTAAATCATTCATGCACATCTCTTCTCATCAGTGAAAGCTTCTCATCAGTGAAAGCCTGAAATAAATTGTTCAGTTTAGGGGGGAAAAAGCAGATTTAAAAATTGTCAAAACAGATTTTGACAACTAGTTTAACATTTTTGTATGTGAAGACTCAAGCAATGAAATGAGGACCATTAGTTTTATATGGAATGACTATTCAGCATGCACAAGTATAGTTAATTTTGACTGACATGACATAAGCAAATGATAATGTTATAAAACAGCAGAGAGTTGTATGAAAGCAATTGATGCATGTCCAAAAGCATTTGCAATTTGCTTGAAGGAATGAGAAACTGCTACTATGTTATGCACAAATGACTAAATGTTGTGAAGGTTGAACTAACTGTTGTGCAAATGTAAATAGTGATGTGAGAAATGCACCAAAGCGACTGAGAAAAACTGTAAACCCCAGGTCGCTACAGAAAGACTGTTCATGTAATGAGTGTCACTTTGGATTAAAGCATCTAGTAAACAAGTGCTTACAAAATGTTTTTTTTTATGTTGCCTCAGGGCGATTATGCAGTACAGGGTTAAACAAACACAAACAGACACACTCTGTCCCACACAGCACAGGAGGGAGTGTCACAAATGACAGGGACGCATCATGACATCCGTTAGCTCTTTTCTCAAACTTTAGATGTCACATTTTATGACCTCTTTCCAAAATCACAAAGGACGTTATTGGGCTTGCGAAAATGTGATATCAAATCGCCAACCCGCAGACAGGAAAATCTCTTTGGCCACAGACAGGCACTGATGTAAAACGGCTTCTCATGAAATGTCACATGCATGCATGAATAAGCAAAACACTCCAGTGTGTACACACACACATACACGCACACACACACAAACTGCCCTGGGTTTCAGCACCGTCGCCGTCAAATGTTGATCTGAATCTTGCACGACATGATAAAAGCTTCCTCCTCAGCTTCTACACCAATTCATTTCTTGCCGAGAAGTAATTTTGCATTCATGTTTCTTCACCCTAATGACTACAGAGGCATATTTTATGATATAAAGGCGAGGACACAGCACACAGAGCTACTTTTGGTTCTTACTGAGAGCGTTGGAGAACATTTGAGCAGATCGCGAGGAAGTGCTTTACTAGCTATTAAAAATAAAATAAAAAACAATGCTGTGGCTGGTGGTTCTGGTACGTTGTGGGTTCAAACCCCACTAAAGGGACCATTTCTAATTTTTGCTTTTAAAAAATAGCTTGAGTTTACAACAACACTTCTCTTTAGCTTCTGTGCAAGACTGTGTCCTGACTAGGCCCAAATTGATGAGTTGTATCTAAGAAATGTGTCTGCTCACTGAGAATGCTATTGCCGTAACATTCAGAAGATATTTTGATGTTTTATGAAGAGCATGATTTTAAACCAATGAGATTTCACTGTGGATTGAGCACTGTAAAAAACAGAGATAGCGTTTATTACGTAAATCCACACAGAATGCAAGAGATTGTAGGATGCAGAGCTTACATCCATGGGGAGTGATGAAAAAATGGAATGGGGTAGGGAACTGACTAAAAACCAGGAAAACTAACTAGGAAGGCAGGCAAAACAGGAGTGGAACACAGTGAAAACGAAACCAAAGCTGAAGTGAACGTACACTCTTAGAAGAAATGGTTCTATTTCGAACCAGAAATGGTTCCATCCCCCGCTTCATATATGGGACTCCAAAATGGTTCTATATAGAACCATTTTTTTTGGTAAAAGGTTCTATTGGCCAAGTATGGAACCCCAGGGTTCTATGTACCCAGAGGAACCCTTCTTTTAAGAGTGTATAGAACCTTTTAGGGGTTCCAAATATGTAGCGCTGATAGAACCTTTTACACTCTAAAAAATGCTGGGTTGTTTTAACCCATTTTTGGGTCAAATATGGATGAGCCCAGCCATTGGGTTAAAAATGTCATTTAAAAATGTAACCCATTGGCTGGGTTTGTCCATATTTGACCCAAAAATGGGTTAAAACAACCCAGCATTTTTTAGAGTGTAAGGTTCTATATAGAACCTTTTCTTCTAAGAGCGTACATGTTACATCTATTTATTTTCAATCTATGAAATCAAATGATTTCAGGCGCAGTGACTCGGGTAAGTTTATGGATCTCACTAAAGAGTTGTAAAGAGTATCTAAATCAGGAGTGTAAAAAAGGAAGCAGGCAAATTGTGCATAACAGTGGATCGCAGGACCAGGATTGAAAACCACTGTATTATAAAACGATGCATTAACATTTTTACAGTGCTAGTCCAAACACCTCCTGGGCCCTCTGTGTGTGTGCATTTTTGTATGTGTGTATATACTGAGATATACTGATTGTATAAAAAGTGTGAAACCACGGCCTGAATTAATAAACCTCACTTCCTCCACTGACCTTAAATCAACTTGTGTGCACCAACATGCCTGGAAGTCACATCACCCATAAGTGCACATGCAAAACCACAGGTGTACCAGCATGCCATCTGCACCGTAATAAAATAATAAGTAGTGCACACTTCTGAACTCAGCTGGGTTGTTCTGAAGAAGCTGCTTGTAATGACAGAGTAGTTGTTTCTGGTGGTGTGGCAGGTTCCTGAAAGGCAGATGTCCTGAAGGACAGAGTAAATTACTGTATCTGTGCGGCCAGCCAACTGTCAGCTCAACTCGTTGCCGATGACCTTGGAATTCTATTGTTGTTCCTTTGACTAGGCTTGAGTAATTGCACTCAAAGCTTGTAAGGAAGGACAGTGTGATGGGGAGGGGGACTTTGGAAGACCAAAAGCATAAATCAGGTTTAATGTGCGGAGTTAAGTGTGTAAGTCAGATACGAAGAGATGTAGAAATACAGTAAGTGTGCATGTAAGCTTATATACGATAATACACACACACACACAAACCAAAAGCAAAACAATCTATAATCTTTGATGCTTAGTTCATGGAGTGTGCACATCAGAAGTGAACTGCCAATCAAATGCCATGAAACAATGAAACTGCGATTCACTTCTCGTGAGAGACGGCACAATTCAATTCTCTCTTCTGATGAAGATTAAGAGGTGGAAGAATGTGAAGTACTGTATATAGATGAATTTACACAGCAAGTAGAAAATAGCTTGTTATATCAGTGCAAGTAAAAGTTGTAAAGTTAGTTAAGATAGTTGTAATATAGGTATACAGAGACTCAAACACACATCTGCCAGTTGGAGCATGATCACCACCAGAGGGCACTCCCTTTATGTTCTTTGCTACCTCTTCGGCCACGTTTACACATTTAGCAAAATGAATATTTTCCCCCTATCCACTTTCAAAAATAACATCGTTCACACACCCGCATAAATATGCCGTCGAGCGCCATCATAACTATACCAAACCTATTGGCGGCAGTGTAGGGGTTAAGGATAAAGCCATGCAAGCCAATCAGAATCCTCAGAATCGACAAGAGAGAACCTAAAACGCCGTGTCTCCCAGTTCACATGACAACACATAACCAGCCTTTTCAGAAATTCCCACTTTGGCCGGAGTTTTTAGAAATAATCGATTTCTGTGATAAAAACGGGGTTTTCGCGTAAACGAGAGGCCAATCCGCAGGGAAATATCTGCGTTTTCCCTTTGTGTAAACGGGGCCTTCATTTCCCAGTACCCATTGCCCAACTCATTAGGTGTGATTAGGTTCAGCTGTGTGTCATCAGTTTGTTAAGCCCTGCCTATGTAAGCCCTGTGTTTCTTTGCAAAGTCTTGTTAGTGTCACACTGCATTTCTGAAAGCTCTCGCTTGACCCCAGTGTTATGGTCCTGACCTTCTGCCCGGTTTCCAGGATTTCCCTGTTTGATTATCTTCCCTCTGGTTTTGACCCTTGCCTGACATTTGGATTTTGATGGATTATCCTTAATAAATTGCTGCGTTTGGATCATCTGTAAAGCTTTATCTATCAATTCCACGGCAGCCATTGTAAAGCTGCATTCGCGACATGTTGTAATTATCACAATTTCACGAGTTTACACTTTCATATAATCAGATTTAGTATAGAATATGTGTATTTGGCGTGCTGTGCGAGGAGAGAGCTCTGACCTGGGAATTTGGCCTGAATCCTAAGTACAGTGCACCTATAAACAATAGGCTACAAGGTCCCCCCCCCCAAAAAAAAAATAAAATAAAATAAATAAACATACATGGATGAATTGTTCACAGTATGATCTATGATGTTCATTTAGAAAATTCTATAGGCATATGCAAGTCTTTTTCTCATCAAAAGATTATTTGCTAAATGAATAAGCCCCATTTTGAGCCTTATTCTGCTAAGAAAAATGTACTAAGGTAATGGAGTCAGACTGCAATACTATGATACTTTTGATATACTAAAAGATGACCATTTGTACTGCGCTTACAACTCCAAGGTGAAGTGTCCGTGGTACTTATATGGCACCTTCATGTCACATCTGCCAAAATTCATTTTTGTTAGTTAGTATCCTCACAAACTGTTCCTGTTTCTCACAAGCTATTTGTTAAAACAGCTCGATAAAAACGTCTCCGAGATGCCGAGTGCCTCGATCGCCCTGTCACGCCCTCATGACATACAGCAACGGACACACATATCTCAGTGCCACTTTCTCCCTCACTTCCCTCTTTCTCCCACTCTTCACAAAGAGAAAGTGCCATTACGTGCCATTACGTGATGCAAAGACCTTGGAATATGAACAAAAGAGTTCCTTTAAAGTGCGTTTTTCTGAGACGGGCCATGATTGGAGGTCATACGGAGGCTACGACGGTGAGGATGATGGTCCTATTCACCTTCAACATACTCTAATGCCCCAGGAAGACTCTGGCAGCTCAGAGTAATCTCCTGTCAGGTTAATGACAGAGCAAGCGAGCGAGCAAGCGATTGCCAAATTGAAGGACACAGGACGCTGTTACCTGTGCTTTTTTTTAACACGTGTTCTGTCATCTAAATCTTCTCTGTCATGCACAAGTTTGACAGCGTGATACAAAAGTGAAGAATTATAAATAAGCACTTAGTACACGAGCTTTGTGTTTCTCAAATTTGAGATAATTTAGCACGGATTAGCTGCATCAGCACAACATGTCAGTCCAGAGTTAGTTTTCCTCAAACTTAAAGTGCAAGTGTAAAAATCTTGTAAATAGCTGCAAGCAGCAATTTCCGGGGTTCAAGCGGTTTAAGGCCTTTAAGCATTTGGGTAAAAAGATATTATATTTTATTTAGCAAGCTTTTTACCGTCTCAATCATAGATGGAAATGACCAATTACAGCCAGTACAGGAATTTTATCATAGGAAAAAAATGTATTTAAAGTTTTTTATCAGTTACAGTAATTGAATGGACATGTTTTTTTGAGATTCATCAATGTAGGCATAGACAATCATGGCACCTCAGACAAAGACACTACATAACAATTTCAAATCAAGTCAATCGGACTGTTGCAAAGTTGTAGCTACTTTTATCACGTTTTTTTTTTTTTTTTTTTTTTTTTTTTGGTGTGACCACAGATCACCAAATGTGTTTTTTTGAAATAATCGCCAATATTTAACAAACGATTTAATGGGGATTTTTTGACAAATTATCAGTGGTCAAATCAGTGGCTGTCTGAACTATTCGCTCATGAAACTGAAAAACTAAAAACTTGGTTTTGGTAACTGAAATTAAGTGTAACTTATAGAGAATGTGAAGATATGTTACGCTACATTGCTTGAAGCTATTATGAATAAATTGTGGCTGCTGTCAAAATGCACAATGGATTAGCAAAAATGTATTCTCTTGACATGCTTAAGACATAATACATGTATTTCAAAGTCTGTGCTGCCGGGTTTAGCCATTAAAACTATAATACAGGCAACATTTGTAAGATCTTTATCTATAAATATTTGTAATATTTATCACAGTCCAATTCAGTGTGGAGGCAAAGCACTGAATGTTACAGAGGATATTATGCGTCATGAACACTAATCAGCATTAGAGTGGGCTCAAAACTGACCTGAGACACATAAAATTACAATAAACACCCCAATTAAAACAAGTTAATCAGAAAAATGGTAATAAACCACAATCTGTGCGTTAAAATGGCATTATGAGAATGTGTCGGAGTATTTAATATGCCACAACAGGAGTCAGGGACCACATAACAATAATGCAAAAGAACCACCGAATCGTTTTTTTGATACTGGTTCATCAAAACTAATTGTCTGAAAGAATAAATTTGCAGAAATGAGTCAGACTTACACTGCTAATGAATCTCTAAACCTTCGGAGGGCATTCAGGGAAAGGTGGTGACGAATATCGTGGCCCATGGCTTTATATGTGTTCAATCAATATTTATTTATAATATGTGTGTGTTCTTCAAATATCTTTTTGAAATATTTTTTTATTATACTATGTTTTCCAAGAGCTGTACATTACATGTATGTAGTATACAAATCTAAAATAACAATGTGATTTTTTTTTTTATCCTTGTGGAGAGAACTATAGAACAAAACTTCCAGAACCAAGGCCACTGATAAAGTAGTCACAGTTGCAATTTGTTGCAATCAATAGTGACAAATTTGTGCATCTCTAATGTAGCTGTTCAGCAGACTTTATCAAACGCAAATCAATTAAACTATTCAAGTGTTATGCCAAATGCCTCAAGTCTCAACTCGATCGTTTTCCATTTTTCTCCTTCTTGTCCTCTAACATAACAGCATAATTGTGAGATTGCATACTCGAGAATCACTCATTTCCTACTTCACGTCTTGAAACAATATACAACTAAATGTCATGAGGAAGACAAGAAGGAAAAAGAATTGCAAGAGGCTTCCTAAGGTCAATCAGGCTCTCTTGGTCCCTGTCCAGATGGTGATTTGAGTCTGTTATCCTTCTGCCAGAATTGGCCCAGCTGGGAAGTCATGAGGTCCATTACACACCAATGAAGCCCATTTGTTGATCCCATTTTGAGGGCCGATGTCTTGCTAACAAAAGATCACTTACCCTCACTGAGGTGCATTTAAAGGCAGCGGTTTTGCTCAGATGTGCACTCGCACGGACACACACAAACATCTCTGACAGACACGTTTTATAAATACTAAATGATGCCTCCACCTTAACTGGTCTGTTCTGTCAGACTTTATGTTTGTCTGGGTATGTGCTCGTGTCCTCTGTGTCTGAGAGAATGAAAGAAAGCAGAGCAGTGAGGGAAAGAGAGGACTTGGGCATTTGAAGTGCACTTGTGTCCCTGTAGAGGAGAAACAGAAGAAAAAGTTGAAACTAAACAAAAGTCACGCTAAGAGTGAAGTATGGGTTACGAGGAAAAGAAAATAAAGCCAGTGTAGTGATATATTATCATTTTAAATCAGAAGTTTGTTCAAGTAAGTAGTCCTATGCTCCATCTGAAATCTTGTACTTTATGAGTTCGGACTACATCTGAATTTAAATTTTCTTTGCAACCGTTAGAAAAGTATGTTCTGAATATGGGTACTGTAGTATGAATAAAATTCGGATGTACTAAATTCGCCATGTTGTTACTGATCTATCAGCCAAAGCCACAAAAGGCAAGCCTGCTACCTTTAGCCAAAAAAAGCTTAACAGCTAATGCTAACGCTGCTGTTGCGGAATTCAAATTTCTTTGAAGTGAAACAAATTACTGTACAGTGAAACCCCATAGACTCCCATTCATTCTGCACTCGACCGCGAGCGCCCCCACATGGACAGAGATGTGTTACTGCAGCCAGTCCAGAAACCGGAAGTAACCAGCCAGTGCTAATTCACTTCAATTAGGCATTCTCTGGCTGTGCCCTAAGTGCAACTCGCAACCGAACCACAAGATGGCGCTAAAAAATACACACTGCACCTTAAACGACTATAATTTCAGGTCCTTCAGAGTCCTCTTTAAACTATCATTTAACCTGCAATCCAGAGGATGTTTCCATGTGTAATTTCTCTCTCCCTCTCGACTCTTCCTGTTCGCACTCACACACACACACTAGCATATTTGATTAAAAAGTAATTTGCCACTAAACACCTCTCACATAATATGGAAATGTAAGCCTTTGTAATAATATTAAAGTGCAAAAACACATGTTAATTATTCCAATGTAAAATCTAAATGAAGTATAAAGGCATATTTCCAAGGTTCTTCATGGGATATAGAAAGAGAGTTTTTGCCACAACTTACTCTTGCAATTGAATTTAATTAGCCTGTATTTTATTATAAATAATTTACATTCTACCAGAGAGGCTTGGGAGATAAATTGATATAACAAGTGTATATTTATTAATAGCTCGGCAAGCATGAATTTATAAAGTTCTTTGGCGTAGGGCCCGTCCTTAGCGAGCAATGTGAGGGTAGGAGAACCTGCATGTCCTGCCTAAAGATGAAGGCAAGTATCTGCGACAAATGCAAGTACCAATCTTTTATACTGCGAGTGTTAGTACATGATTGGTTAGAAGTGTGGTAATACGTGACTGACACTGACTGAATCTTACATTTCCTGTTATTGTCTCGAGAGTCTTAAGTCAAAGAGTACGACAATGATGTTCGATTAGCAGTAAAACACCAAAAACTTCTTTCTTCAACCAGTTTCAGTGTCATTAAGCATCTAAAATAAATAGTTTTCATTCACATTTTACTGCTTTTTTATGCCATCGTGCATACATTTTTTATGCCGTCTGCCTATATTTGTAAACACTTTCTTGATAGATTTCTATACTGGTTCTCTTTTGCATCTCTATTGAGTCTTTTTAAATATTTACTTTGCCAAACATTTTGTGTCTGAACAGTGTTGTACATAAATCTGGATATATGTGGGATTTGTTATGGTTATGTAAAACAAGGCCAGATAAACATGTTCAAATAAATGTTTCATTGGCGCATATTCAGAAGAGCACTAATGCTCGTAATGGTCTAATGTCTGTGACGGACTGATGTACACTGCTCAATCTTCATGAAGTGTGTGAAAGTCAGTCCTATCTAACAGGGCTATCTTTGTTAACATGGATCTAAGAATAGACTCATGCTGGGAACTTACTTTACATAAGCCTTTTCTATTGAAAGTCAGACAGGTGCAAGATAATTGGAATGAGGAGTGTGTGTTTGTGAGATTATCAATGCATGTGTCCTCACACATTAGTGGGTCATTATGCTGGAACTAGGCATCTTCCATGAGCTTATTTACTGAAGATGAAGCATTACCCATAATGCACCATTCAGAAGGTGCCTCTGTGCCATTTATCTGCTTGAAATAAATAAATAATTGAAAGGCTTGCTCAGCAGAGAGGTACAAAGACAAAGGCGGGAACAGCATGGGCACATCTTCCATGCTGTTGCATAAATTAGTTTAAACATTAAAGGCCAATTTGAGATTAAGATCCTGTAGCTGACGTGGCTCGAGCCCCAATCACAGCATATGAATGCACAGTCACTGGAGAGATTCAATTTATTACTCACATGCTCTGACAAATGAGCCCTGGCAGGCCTGGCATCGCTGAGGCCGTGAACGCGTACCGCACACATTTACGGGTCACGCAGATGTTGGAATGCATGGGTGATCTGTAGAAGAGAGAGACATAGAGAAAAAGTGAGCGATTGATCTCTCTCATTATGCTGTAAATGCTGAGAGTCTTCCTGTTTAAATCGTCAGATCTTCTCTTTCGCATAAATGGCAATGGTCTTCAAACATCTCTAAAAGAGAACAGACTTTGACACACCTCCAAACCCATCAGTTCTCCAGACTACACAGAGAACACAGTCCATTAAACCTTGAAATGAAATCAAAGCCCATTCAGCTGCTCCATGGGTGACTCCCAGTCTGATCATTGAGCCATATTTGAATTAGAACACAACCAAGACCACATAAATCATTATGCGAAATTGTTTTTTTCCTAACTGGAATCTTTCCTAAACAGTATGTGAGATTAAAATAAGCCCATTCCAAATCCTTGTGTACCAAAGGTGTTCAGAGAATGCACTTATGCACAATTTTAAGCCATTTTGTAGTGTGAGTGGTGTGTTCAAACTGAAAAGTCCAAAAAGATAAAGTGCACTTCAAATGCCCATGACACAATTAATTGGAAAAGCCAAGTGTGGGACCTTATGTTAAAATAACTGTATACGTTATAGTACATAAATGTAGTGTGTCATTTGGAGCAAAACTAGTATACTATTTTAGATTTTTTTTGAATAGCGCATCTATGAAAGCTTTTTCTGACCCAAATGTGTGATAAAAACACCTGCTTCTTAAATGGAAAAAAAAATGTGAGGCTCATACATCTCCCAGTACTTAGCTGCCAATGCTTAGTTATTCTAGTACACAGATTGAAAGGGGGTCTGTGATATCAAAACACAAGTTTATGACTTGATTTAGCATCTCCCAATTCTGGTGTGCTATCTGCTAACACTTAACTATGCTTAATAAATACTAATACTAAATGTATATGTCAAAATGGGGGTCTGTGATATCAAAACAATTCATTGCTGAGCCCCAATTCGCTTATACTACGCTCTATTTTGTGAAGAAAAAGTGCATTCAGTACTTTTGAGTAAGCAGCAAAGGAGTCGGCAAGTTTGGTACACACAATCATCTTGTTAACATCCTCTCCATTTCATATAATTTAATATCCAACTATATTGGAGAGAAATGTAGCACATTGAAACTGAGTGTGGCATTTAAACATAAGTTTACACAAGACTGGTTAGCATGTCCCTATACAGGTGGAGTATCTTAATAGATGCTAACGTTTAGTTATGCTAAGCTAAAACGTTCCCATCATCAGTTTTAGCGCATTCTAGTCTATATATTTGCCAATTGAGATGCAGCTAATGTGTAGGGAAGAAGAGAGAGAGACTCTGTTCTGTAACTCAAAGTAGAAAAGTTTGAGTCAAAGCTTTAATATCAAAGCCAACTTCAAACACTTTAATGATGTATGAACCGTTGTCAGGAGCCGTTAGCATTATTCAGCACTCAGAAGGTTCAAATCTTCACCAGTTCTCATATAGTTGGACTTTTGAGTGCAAATATTCCCACATATATAACTAGTTTAATCATTTCTGTCCTTAATCTGCTGATTTTGCACATTTATTTTGTGCGTAGGTGTTTTTTTATGAAGTGAGTCTTATCTGAATTTGACTGTCCTTTTTTAAGTTCCTTGAGCATCAATATACAGCTGCAGAGACTTCAGTTGGAATCTTTTACAGATGCTGGAGGCACATCAAATCTCTAAAATGAAGTTTCTGATCATCAATGCACTGATAACATGCAGAATGGACCATGTTTGGAACATCTAGAGTGTATTATATAGAATAAATGACAGATTAATGATGATTAATATGATATCTTTAAGATAAGACAAGACTGGAAGCTAACCATGGAATGGAAAAAAACGCAGAGCACTGTATATACAGTAGTTGCATAATATAGAGTGGGAGACTCTATAGAAGTCAGCAAAGAAACTTCCCCCTCTTCTCCTATTTTCACATATTTCAGTATGTGACAACAGGAGAATAGCTCTCTTTTCTCTACCATGCACGCCTCCCAGTCCATCCAAGCAGAGGTGGTTGATTCAGAAACTTCCCACCCTAATCTCATTTGGAGTGTGTGCTGTGGATTTGAGCAATTTCGCCTCTCTGGAATGCTTCAGTAACGTTGTTAATTGTGATGATTCATGAAATTGTGAGTCATGATTCATTTGTCAAACCCTGCTCTCCTTCGCACTGGCCCAACTCTCCCTTCTTTCGTTTAATTGTCATATGCATTAAATAATACACTAACTGGTAGATTTGAGGACACTGTGTTATTGTGAAGTCATTTAAGACTAAGAAAATCGTTTTACCAACACAGCTAAAGAGAAATTGATTTTGAAATTGGCAGTTATGTAATTAATGGTACAGCTTTTAAAATAAATGAAGAAAAACTGACCATTTTATGGGTATAAAAGCAGACACACAATAAAACTGCACAGTGGACAACCAAACACGCAGTACACGTAATGTACACCATTCTTTCCGTAAAATGAAACTGTCATACTACATTTGCCAAGAAAATCAAATCAAATCATTATGTAAGATGGTAGTATTAGTTAAGGAGCTTGAGACATTTACTCTTGGGACTCCAGCAAAACCATCTACATCTATAATAGACCGCTTTACTGCCTGGTGAAATGTGCCTTTACTGTACTTATAATTGTTTTTCTGGGTGAGCCAAACTTTGGGAATTATTTTCCTACAAGGAAACAAAAGATTACAATGTCTGAAAATAAAATGTAAAACTATTTCACATTTCATTCGTCAATGAAATGTGAAAATGACATGCTGTTGGTTCTTCTCATACAGTAGTTAGATGGATCTTCTCTATTGTTACATCATTCCATCTCTCACTCATTTTTCCTAAACATGTATTTATGTACGTTTGTTTATTCATGTTTATGATTTAGTTAATAAAACTTGTGCACTTTATGTATTTGGTTCTGATTCACAATCTCTTTTACGATCATGATCTTGCTACATGCTCAAAGCGCTGTACACGCTAAGAAATAATTATTCTTCTGTGGCCTTGGAAGATACCGTTTTCTTAGAATAAATTAATAATCAGAAGAGTTTGTTGGACAAACTGATTAATTGATTGTAATATTAATTTAGCAACGTCAAGTTAATCCAATTAACTGATCCAAATATTCATAATTAATCATAAGTTATTATTGATTATTAATATTTCCTATTGCTAAGTGAATGATTTTTACAATGTGCTGAAGCACAAAGACTGAACAGCACCCTAGAAACGAAAACACAATTGCCAACAGGCTCCTTTTGTAAAAGTCTTGAAAAAAACACACAATGGGAGGGGAGAACTGCAGACTTGGACTGAGGCAAACCCACTTCAGCGAAGTTTCTTGCTTTGTAGTTTCATGAAAGAGCCAACAAATCAATAGAAATGCTAAAGACTAGTAAATGATCCTATGCAGTAGAAGGGAACACAGCGAGATGAATGCAATTGTAAAATTTGGCTTTAGTCTGTATGTGATAAACAAAACTGAGCTCGAGCCTCTCACTGAAGCTTTTAATGATATATGAGAATTTCTGTTGTGTGTTTCAATGGAAATGTCCTTGGGACCAGGCAGCATAATACAGATGATTGTCCTGAACTAAAAGAGATGCATAGTCAGCTGTTCTCACATGTACACACACATACTTTCTAAAAGAAAATTCACTCTTTGTTGCCACTTTGATTCCGCTCCCCAAAATCCATTAAACAGCACATCTAAAGAAGAAGCTGTTTTTCTTCCTCGTTTACATCCTCCCTTCAGGGGCCCTGAAGAAAATATAGTGTCTGACACATTCCTTATTCTATTTTTCATTAGTGGTACTCTCCTGCTCTATTAAGTTTGAAGTGAAAACAAGTTCATCAAGAAAAGAAAATTCTAAAATAATATCTGACTACCATGTATTTTGAAACATATACTGTATTTCTTTCTTCTTTGAAACACAAAAGGAGATGTTCAGCAGAACATTCAGAAGCTGTTATTTTCTATAGAAAGTGAATGGTGATCATGTCTGTCAAATAAGATTTTCAGTGAATATCTACAAGTTTTACTCTGTTTGCCACACAAAGCTATCAAATTACTTCAGAAGACTTAGAATATCATGCATTAGTTGTGTGACATACTGTTATGATGTTTTTATGGTGCATTGTTATCCTTTTTGAGCCTTAAGAGCCACTAGTTCCCATTCACTTCAGTTGTGTTAAAAAGATCTGTTTAATTATTACACACTTCTGTACATTTCACAGTAAAAACATAATAATTCGGCTTAGGCTAACCCTACCCTTATAATAATTTCCTGGATTTTGTATATGTATATATATATATATATATATATATATATATATATATATATATATATATATATATATATATATATATATATATATATATATATATATATATATAATTTTTTATATAATTTTTTATTTTATATTATTTTTATTTTATATTATATTTTAATAAGTCTCGCACCAAGGCTACATTATATCAATAAAAATACAGTAAAATTTATTTTGAAATAGTATTACAATTTAAAACATTTGTTTTATATTTGAATATATTTTAAAATGTAATTTACTCCTGTGAAGACTAAGCTGAAATATGTCCATCATTTCTCCAGCCTTCGTTCACATGATCCTTCAGACATCATTCTAATATGCTGATAAGCTGCTCAAGAAACATTTATCACTGTTGAAAATATCTGCTTAATATTTGTAATATTTAGAAGCAGTTTACAATATTGACCAAATACAGTAACAAGAATTGAGCATCATTAATAATGGTTAATACCATAATGATGCTACAGTAAGTGGTTGCTAGGGCGTTGCTAGGATGTTCAGGATGGTTTCTTAAGTCAAATGTGCCCACCCAAAGCATTCTGATCTCTATTTGACTCCAGCCCCTCCTTAAAATGGTTAAATTTTATAATGTATAGCCCAAAAAAATATTTACAATCAATAAGGAGTCGGACTGAAGTGCATGATGGGATTGTCTTTCTTAGGCCACAATACAATTACCAGACTAGTTTGACTGAACATTTCTGTCACTTGCATCTGCAATAAAAGTAGACAGTTTGGTGTCAGCAACATTCCTCTGAGACTGTAATCAAATTAATTGTGCTTGTGTTTTCTCTATTTAATCAGAAGTGCTATAGTAATCAGTATCGAGCAATCAGCCAGTTAATCAGTAGCATTGTTACTACACTGTAGGGCACTTCTGCTACTCCTGCCATTTAAATCCACAGAGAAAGTGACAATTAATAGCAAAAAGGCCCAATTTAATACCGAAATTAAAATATGATCATATACAGTATATTAACCAAACATCAACCAATTTTTTTTAACATTTCATGCTTTTGGTAGATGTTGCCAGTATTAGAATTGAACACACCACTTTGGGAGATTTGCACCAGTTGCACACATTTCAAACTATATTTTATGGCCACTGAGGAAAGAAAATAATGGTCACATACTCTGTATTCATCAAGTGTCGGCATGTGTGTGCAGGTGTGTATGTTGGTGTGTCTCGCAGATGGTGGGGATGGACAAGAGGGAGCTGCTTTGTGACCCACAGGTGGCTTTTCGCAGGATACGACCTGCTAAAAGGCAGAATAACACCTGGAGAAAACCGAGAGTTGAAAGGAAGGGAAATAATGAGTGCCGAAGACACTCTCGCACACAGACAAATATTGCGAGTAAAAGATAGAAGTCACAAAGGTTAAAACAGGATGCCAGGGCTCACCGTTTATTTCTCTCTCATAGCAGTATAAGGGTGGGATATATGACCAAAATCTCAATATATCATTTTATTTCAAAATAACGAAATAGATCACAATACAATTTTTTTTCCCTGGAAAAAAGGTGATGACGCTAGCATTTTAGACGACATACAATTTCACAAAACTTAATTATTCTAAAAGCAAAGGAAAAACTAATCCTAGCCTAAGTAAAAAGTTCTCAAGCTTCTTAAAGACAAGTACGAAACACAAGGTCAGTAATAAAATAAAAGCAAAACAAATTACAAGCAATGATAAACAGAAACAACAACAAATTAATACAATTGAAGGGAAATGGAAAACACAAAAATCAAAGAGATGTTTAGCAGAATGTTTAAGCCACTCTTTTCTATATACGGAATGGTGACCATGTCTGCCAAGTAAGATTTTCATTGAATAACTACAATTTTACTCTGTTTGTAATAGAAAGCTATCAAATTACTTCAGAAGACATGGAATATAACGCATTAGTTGTGTGACATACTGTTATGATGCTTTTATGATCCATTTTTATTCTTTTTGAAGCTCGACAGCCACAATTCCTAACAAAATTCAGAAGGAACACATTCAAATAATCTATCCAATCAGCATGAGAGAAGGCTTTACACATAGCCGACTCACTTATGTTACTCTGCATTTGGCCCCGCTCTAAGTGCCCAACATATTGAAGCTCTTCCTATCTGATAAAAAATATTTCGTCCTTGGGGACTCTCTGCCTCAATGCACCAGCCTAAGGAGCAATTCCCTTCCGCCGCAAGCCCTGGCATTATCTTGGGGGCATCGGCCCATCTAATTGGCCCTTGGATGACAAGACGCCAAGGCCTACTCTCACCCTGGCAAAATTCATTCAGTCATCCCTGCCATAGAGAAATGGACAGTTAAAGTGATAATACAAGCCCTGATTAATTCGGACATTCAATTCTCATGCTGAAGCCTCACAATCCGTACTGGCCAGCTCCCACTCTCTGCCCCGTCTGCTCAGCCCCACAAGAGCACTACTCAAATCGAATTTTGAATCTACTCGAATTTTGCATTGCTTTCGGTCACTATACTATAGCACTCAACTCAATGTTTATATTGGCTTTCTTCGATTTTCTCAGATACTCCGAACCAAGGTTATTATAGATATGATTTTTTCAACCCGATCTCACGGGAATTCATATGAATTTTACGAGGTGGCTAATTCGTAACAATTCGTACGACCTCACTCGTTCGAATTGGTAAGATTTTTGCTAAATCGTACATATTTTACGAATTGGCCAATTCGTATGAATTCGTACAAATGACCTACAATTCGTACGACCTCACTTGTATGAATTATTACGATTTTTGCTAAATCATACATATTTTATGAATTGGCCAATTCGTATGAATTCGTACGAATGACCTACCCCTGACCCCGCCCCTAAACCTACCCATCACGTGCGTTTAGACAAATCGTACGAATTTGTACAAGCGAGGTCGTATGAATTAGTACGAATTAGCCACTTTTTAATCACTCATACGAATTCGTACGAATTGGTCGTGAGATAGCGTTGGAATTTTTACATTCTTCTTCTCTTCAGAGTTTCTGATGATTAAATCAATCTCATTCATTGTATTAACTCACTTCTTCCATTTCAATGAACTTAAAATTTTAAGGCAACCAGGTTACTTCATTTTTTAAGTTAAACCAACATTATTTTTTTACAGTGTGTAGGGTCGTAGGGAGTGGGGAGGCTGGAGTCTTTCCCAGAATCTGGGGTCGTAGGCAGGAAAACACCCTGAAGAAATGGCCGGTCCATCACAGACACACACACGTAATTATTCAGTATTCACATTCGCAAATACAGGCAAACTTACAGTCTCCAATTCCTGACTCCTGTATGTCTTTGAATTATGAGGGAAACACAGAGGAAACATGGACAGAACATACAAATTCCACACAGAAAGGCCTCCTGACACAGCTGCAACTCCAATACTGCACATACTTTTGCTACAACGCCATATGAACATATCCGCAATAGAAATAATAATACAAAATTCACATCGGCTGTTGAATTTCCACCGGTCTACCAGTATATCTCTGACCTCTAACTGACAATGCTGAGCAAAAGAGAAGTTCTTAGTGACATAGATTTATTCTGTTTGTTTTAAGTACTGCATAGTAATTCATCTCAGTGTGTGTGTGTGTGTGTGTGTGTGTATAAAGCGGAAATTAAATTGCTAACGCAGTGTAAATAGGTCACTTCTTATAAGATTCAAAACATTAAAATTCCTCAAGGCTCCGAACTTTCAAATCCTTGTTAGGGGTGTGGACTGCATCTTAAATGTTACCTATTATCAGAGGCAATACAAGCTCATTTTTTCCCCGTTTCAAAACAAAACATTTAATCTCAGTCAAGGCACACAAGGGTAATTACTCTGTGTATAGTCATCGTTTTGTTGCCGCATGTAAAGCATCCAACTGCAAACAGAACTTTTAATTAAGGCTATACTTGCATATTTTATTCATTGCTGTTTAAGGACTTCTCAAAATTGTGTTGACTGTACTTATAAACAATTCTACATTAGCATGTATTTTAATTAATGATACTATACTTTCCTCTGTGGACAGCGTAGGGCCTGCTGACATTTTGATGAACTGAAAAGAATAAAAAAAGGGAAGAGGATGAGAACACAGACCCTTGAGAATGAAACTAGTGTGAACACATTGTTGGATTGAGTTTCCTGAAGTTTTGACACCTACGGCTAAAACAACTTGCTCTCTCGCACTATCACAGCAACAGTATTTTACTTTGACTCTTGCATCACCATTACATTGCTTTGAATTTGGTGGTTAAATAAAGAACCAATCCTGTCACAGTAAAATAATAATCTAAATAAATGTGGATGTTCAAATCATGTTCTTAATAATCTGATCAAAATTTTTCTTTCAGGTATATCAGTACACCGTCCTGCCGTTCGGCCTGTCTTTAGCATCCATAAGTTCACGAAGTGCATGGATACGGCTCTTGCTCCCCTGAGGGGTCAACTGGACCAATGTTTTCCTAGTGTTCTGAAAGCAAATAATTGCTCAGCTTAAAATTTGTCCTGTATTGTAGAGTTTTTATGATTGTATGAAATATGCAAATAAAGTTCAAATGTCACTTTTAAGCCAGCAAATTTGAAGCTGGATTTTTCTTTTAGTTGCTGTCCTGTACTTTGATTTGTTTGATAAAGAGAGAACAGTTTCAAATCAAACATGACACAACTTGACCAGACATTGTGTTTTCAGAAAGATCCTCACAGTAACAAAGTCTTCTGCTAACTAATCAACATATTTGCTGTGGAACTCACAGTGTTTCAGTGGACCGTAATATAACTAAACTTCAGATGAGCTAAAGCAAGAGGAAGGATAAAAACCGAGTCGTCAAACATAACAGCACTGCGGAGGGGTGGAGTATCTGCATGGGTCTTTATGTCAGTAACTTTCTCTTTATTCTCAAGGCCACGATTTTCGTCATTGATGGTAAAAACTTGTTCAATAATTCACCTCATAACATTTACCAACAGCGCCAAGTGTTCAGGTTAGCTGAGGCTTGAATGATAAGTAGCATTTAACAGGGATCAACACACACATCTTTTTCTGAACTTTCTCTAAGTTCTTTCTCTAAGTCCGTTTGCATTTACTACACTCGGTGAAAAAACACCCTTGCAGTTGTGTTGTGTAAGCATGGACCCATGCGGTGTCTGCCTTTTAATTTTTAACCACTCAGGGTGCATTCAAGTCCTCCTGGGACATTTTTGTTTACAAGTTTAGAAATAGTGATTTTCAGAGAGCGAAAATATCTATATGTGTAAAAGACTCGCTGGACAATTTAAAGGGATACTCCACTTTTTTTGGAAATAGGCACATTTTACCACTCCCCCACAGTTTAACAGTTGTGTTTTACCATTTTCAAATCCATTCAGCCGATTTTCTGATATTTAGAAGAATATCAGTAACCAGAGTGTTTCTGGTCTCATTGACTTCCATAGTAGGAAAAAAAATATACTATGGAAGTCAATGAGACCAGAAACTGTCTGGTTACTGCTATTGTTCTAAATATCAGAAAATCGGCTTAATGGATATGAAAACGGTAAAACTCAACTGTTTAACTCTGGGGGAGTGGTAAAATGAGCCTATTTCCAAAAAAGTGGAGTTTATTTATTTTTTATTTAAAATGTATTTCTCTAAAGGAAGCTTTTTTTAGTGCTAATGCAACAAAGAGCTAAGGATGTGTGTAACAGTGTATAATAAAAACTATACACAGTAGTTTGTCTTCTAATAACTAGTTAAATTTGTTACTTTTCAGTTAAATCTCCATTTTGCATCATACACAAAATGTGTAAAACTGGTGTCACCCACTCACAATTAAGTTCATATGAGTATTCATGTTGCTCAGCTCGTAAATATGATCATCCTGATGAGGGTGCATCATTACATCAAAGAGAAACGCTCACAGACAGTAAGCCACTAGGCGTGGCTTAGCCAAAGGCTAAATAAATATGGATAAACATGTTAAGTAAAAATATCTCTCTAGAGTTCACATTAAAGAGCGCCAAAATGGTATTTGTTTGAATTTTTTAATAAAATTGATGGAATTTTTTATTTGAGACTTTGTTTCCTATCAAAATTAACAAAGCTTTTTGCAATTTATGCTATGTTTAGTGAAGTTTTATTCAAGCATAAACTAAAAACAGCAAAGATCAATTCTTGGGATTTTAGGAATATATATTGGTTTAACAAAATTAGAATAGATTCAAATCAAGAAAAATCAATATTTTAAATCTAGTTATTCACAAAGACATTGGGGGACAGAGTGAATCTTTTATGCTAGAAAAAATGTCAAAGATTAGCTTTCAGACAAAATCATTTTTAGCTTTGGGAGCAGAAGGAAATCAATGCTTACTGCTGGCCATCTAGAGAAGAAAAAAAAATGCTAGTAAAACTTCTCAGTGGGATACAACAAGAACCTGAAGCCCTGAAGCAATATCTAGAGTAAACCGATCCTGGTTGAGACAGAATGACAGATGCTGAGACATGATGCACCTATGTTGCTCAGTGATCATGCAGTGCCAGCTGTTATGATGGACAGAGTAGGATGTATAGGCTCAGGACAAAGATGTTGGATTTCTCAGGAGTGCCATTCCACGTTGCTTTGCACTAGGCTAGTCAAAAAGCTAAATGTTAAGTTTAGTGGTTGTCAAGCCCAAGAATTCAACCTTGAAATGTCAACAAACAAATAAAGGTGGTCGATGTTCCAGCAAACAAAAAAAGACACAATAAATCTGTATAAATCTATATCTAAAATAAAATGTGTGCCTCAGCATTACTACACCATAAAGAAATACAGTCCAACGAAGTAAATGAATCAATGAGCAATGAAAAGATTTCTTGCTTTTAAAAATAATTTAATCCCCGGCAAGATTAGATTCAATGTGCGTTTTTTCATCACTAAAGCCCCTTTTGGCAAGGATTTTATTTGTCAAAAGTGTTTGTCAAAGATCCCAAAAGGTATTTTTTCATCCATCAGGAGAGAGATTTGATTAATTTTTCCATCCAGCCGTGAGCCAGCCCATCATCCTCATATCCTCCGGCTAAAGCAAGGATTGGCACGGGTTTATGCAATCCAGTCTGCTTTGGAACACTAATACTGCGATGAGCTGCTACAATACACAGCAGGAACTGAAAGTGCTGACTACCACAGGCACAACTCAGACAAATATGCATGTAAGGATGCACACAAGATGCACAAGATCAGTCTGTGTCACATTTATAGACAGTTTAAAGAAAAAAGGCTTAATGCTACAGCATACAATGACATTCTAGAGCAGTGCTTTTTAAACTAGGGAAAACGTTTTAGGGATCATTTAAATATGTTAGAGACAAAAACAGTTTGTCTTAGGCTTGTATTAGACAGTTTGTATTAGGGCAGTCAGTTGAACGCGTTATTAACAGGGTTAACGCAAACCCATTTTAACGGCGTCAATTTTATTGCACGATTAACTTTGTAGTTTTCTTTCACATGCTTTTGCAACAGGACGCGGTGAACTATGAAACCCATTCATTTCATTTCGGATGACGACGAATGGGGTTTCCCATTCGCTGTCATCTGACGGAACTTGGAGTTACAATGAAAGGGAAATAGTTGTTTTTATTTTATGTCCCAATTCTAGAAAACTTCCAAATTTTTGGGACAACAGCTTGGGGCGTTTTTTGTTCCAGATGGATGTTCTGTTTTGGGGTGTTCAGATACTCTTGACCATATAAAGTTACGTCCTCAACTTTTTTTTCTTTCCTCCCTCTCTTTCTCTCTCTGTATCTTTCTCTTCACGCACACAAATACAGATGCATTCATGCATAACAGCAGACTCTGCAATATCCATGCTTTATTTTGGGGCAGTAGGGAATTATCCATGAACGGAGCAGGGCCCGAGAGTTCAGTGTGGACCGAGAGAGTGCTGGAGGCTCATCAGATGGGATCGGCCTAAACTAGGAGGGCAGTGTTCTCGACATCACTGGAATCACAAAACCAGCTTCCCCCAAAATAGCCTGATGCATCCCAGCACAAGCCTCTGAGGCCTATAATAACAGACAGCAGCAAACAGAAAACACAGTGTACGGGACAGTCCAAGGAGTCACATGTCCAGAAACATAATTTTCTCTTACTCGTTCTGTCATTAGTATTTTACATTTTCCCCCTCAGATGTCTCCTACCATCCACCACCTCCTTTTCAATAAATCCATGCCAGAACAACCACAATTTCCTAAATGTTTTGACAGACATGGCCATGTTCACTATAATAGTTTATAGGATTATTTGCAAAGCCTCTTTTGAATGCACAAAATCAGCAGATTTCTGACTTCACCGCGAAAGACACACAATTTACTTCCCCGGCCCCATCTTTCCGTGCAGACTTCAATTGAGTTGGCATTTATGAAAAGCATATATGCTCTCAGACACCATAGGCCTATAATCCAGTGTTATTACGGCTGAACTGTATTTCAACAAATGCCAGAGGTGGCTGGACTAATTTACAACAACAAACAGAAGAGAACGTCTGCTCCTTTTGAAGACGATTGTCAGAAGGATGCTGTTCTGTTGTCTGTGTTCAAAGAAAACATTTTAAAAAACTTTAAGCTGTCTGCAACCAATCTCACACAACATTTTCCTCACACACTGACAGAAAATCTTTCAAAATTAGTAATTAGTGGAGTTGCTGTTTTTAATGTCACATCACTTCACCGTCAGGACTGCCTTTGCCCACATTGTACTTTGTCAGTTAAAAACCAAAATAGTCTCTGACATGCCCAGTGGTGCCGAAACAGTCTTGTCATTTCCATTACACAATCCCCGTTCCATACGCACCTCTTTAATCTTCTCTCCAAATCTCTTTTTCAGCTTCTAGAAGGGTGTTTTATGATATCATCTGTTGCTGTTATTTTTAATGCCATTGCTATTCAATCAATCTGGCTGAATCTAGGAAGTGTCATGCTCTAAAAACAGGGATTACAGGAACTGTCATGCAAACAAGAAGATTAAGGTTATAGAAAAAGCATGTGATATCTAATCAAATTCTGTGCGGGAAAGTGAGACAATGTATTAGAACGGTCACAGGCATCGTCACAAACAGTGAGATAAGTCGAATGAATTTACCACACAGACATTCATCCTGGGGAACATCCAGTGACTTTTACATTTACTTTTTAAAACTTAAGTAGAAGTGAGTATATACAAGTATAAAATGTAAAATAATGATGCAATCTAAAAATAAATTATGGCAATATGTGAAATGTGTATTTCGTTATAGTATATTATTTTTTAGTCTGGACTGTGTTTGTAATTTATGTTGCAGTGCAAAAAAAAGGGTCTGAAAAGAAGTGCGTTGGATTTGCATGATTTAATCACGTACGTCGGTTCCACATGAATCAATTAAGTTCAACTTAATTTGTTGTCATAATAAAAAAGTCATTTTTAAGTAACCAAATAAAGTAGATTCAAAGTGATTTTAATATGGTTCCCTATCAGGATTAATTCATTATATTTCTTATACTTTGAGTCACATGACTAAATAATAAGATTGTATAATTAAAATTATTAGCTAACACTTAATTTCAACATTTTTACTCTCCTCACTGAGGCCCAAGCAAAGCATGCTGGGAACTAGTTTCAGCAAAAAAAAAATATTTTCGAGTGCTTGATTAGTTGATTTCTGCCCTAAATAATGTAATAGCAGATTACACATTTTAGAGAATTACATAAATTGAAAGCAAATAAATCAAGTTTAGAAGAGAAACACAATGTGTTGCGTGATCACAAAGAATATGATTGAGTAAATTGGACAATATGTTTAAAAACCATTATTTAAACCATGCCTCAAAATACTAATTCTCTTCCAGGTTATAGGATTATGAACAGAACAACTCTACTCAAATATTCCAATTGTTTGGTTTCATGTCACATTAATACAAAACATATCCTTTCTCGTTAATCTTTTTGCAGATTAAAGGCAAAAACCACTCTGCTTTGTGGATGGATCCGTAAAAAAAAACATCTGCCAATATATAATTCGGTACACTGCCTGTGACCTGATTTAGCCCTTAACAAATAAAGAGACACCAAAATTGATGCTGTTCAGCTGATGCAAGAAAAAAATTATCTATAATCAGAGCAGATCAAATTTCCAAAACATTTAGGCCTATTCTTAATATTTAACATGCATGGATGACACTACAAAGGCATTCTCAGTTTTATTTACTTAATTTGTATATGCATTAAAGCCACTTCAAAGTCATTTGACGGCACAAGATGTCACTAAAATCAAATAAATGCTTTTATAATTCAATATCTCAGCATATATCTGTCGTTCAATAATGTTCATATTTAATATGCTGTGGAGGCAGCTTTGCAGTACCTTTCAAACTACTGTAGCACTGCCAAAGATAATCACAAAATTTTATGTAAATAACAGTTAATACTCATTATTGAGTATCATTCCAATTTAACTGAACAATATGAAAATTATATTGAGGATTAACTCAACATCTTTGATTAACCATATTCTCGTTGATTATTACAAGATAAATTAGCACTGCTTTAAAAGTCTATTTGCACTTAAAAATGAATAATAATAATTACAGTATAATACCCATACAAGGATAAAATCTCTATAATTGATTCAAACTCATTCAAAATGGCATCCTTTACTTAGAATTTAGCAACTATCAATTTTTGAGTATTGTGGTAATAGCTTAGCCTATCGAAACATGCTGCTACTAACAACAGAATCGCCCACCTTCAAAAACAACCACTCTTGTTTCAAGGTACAGATAACAACGAAACAGTGTGCTCAAAGTATGAAGCAAACTGAGGTGATGAAAGATTCTCACTGACACTCTGACAGTAATAATCCAAAAATGCCTCTATTTTTGCCCGCCACAGCGAGAAAAGCATTATAACGGCCTGGAGAGAGGATTGGCTGTTCTGACATAATGCCATATTCACATGAAATCCAACCTCTCATTGAACCAGAATATTACAATAAATTGACTAAGCCTGAAGCAGTTAGGCTGGTCTCAAAGATATTTCAGCCACAAAATCATCCGGCTCTGCAAGCAGAACTCTACACAAACCATTTATTTAGCCCCAGCATCAAACAAACACATTTTCGAACGGGAAGCTACAAAAACACTGTTTCAAGTTCATCTTGATAAACTCCAGACTCTCTGGATGTAGAGTTTGCTTAAATGTAGCCATATTTTCAGCAGGGGGTGCATAGGGATGGTGAAAACAAAATTCTGCTGAGCAAATCAAAAGACAACTCCAAAGCTGCAAACAACTTTGTTGTTCTGGCAAGAGTGTGTTGGCTAATAGTTTAGCCATGTGTGTAGTCCTGTACTGTAAAGACCTTGGGAGTTTGTCTAAATGTCTCGCTTAAGGCTGCAGGGACATCATGAGGTTTTCCCTTCGAAACCAATCAGTGCCAATCAGGCTGGCCAGAAACCCCACTGGTATACTTGAAACTCTCTGGAAGTCAAAGTCTAGGCTGGCAAATGACAGAACCACTCAAGCCACTCCCATCCCATACAGAGAAAACATCAGCGACAACATGCTGTGACTTGGTAAAACTGATATGAGGTTTCTGCCGGTTTTGAAACATGATGATCCTTGTAGAGCTGATAACTGGTCTGATCATAACTCCATTCGAATCCATCTCATATGAGAATATAATGCAGATATTCCCTGGCACCTTAATCCCATACCATGAGATCTCTTACAATCTTCTGCCTTACCTCTACTGATGTCAGACTCCCTCATCTATGAGAGCTGCCCCTTCAGACTGTAGGAAGACACACAAGCTGCATACAAAGAAATTAAACCGAGTTGGCCTGTATCAAAATCAAGCTATAAATATTTTAGAAATCAAATAAAACCACTCTACTTACCCAAGGGTAATAGCCCGAGGGTGTTTAATCAAAGTCCCATTTAGGCAAGTCATTTAACTCGGTAGCTACCTTTGAAATGCCAGTACAGCTCCTATCTCTATGAATGGGGAAACATTCAATTCTCCACAGCTGTTCACGAAGCTTATGATGTAATTCCATATTTGAAATCACAAATGAAATCTAACAACAACTGTCTCAAATTTAGTTTCTGAACACTCAAAAAAAAAAAAAACCCCACAATTTTTTAGGCTGGATCAGCCAGTGAGCACGAGCAGGGCTAAGCGTGTGTCTCGGAACACTTACACTTTCTATAGCAATAGGAGCTTCAAAAGGCAGCTGCAGTGAAGCCCTGAATTTACCAATCGGTGATTGGCTCTTTTACTTAAACCCGAAGTATACTGCGGCCATCTACGCACTTAACGAGGGTTAACGAACGTCCGTCCAACCAACCCAATCTCACGGGAATTCGTACGAATTTTACGAGGTGGCTAATTCGTAACAATTCATACGACCTCACTCGTACGAATTAGTACGATTTTTGCTAAATCGTACATATTTTACGAATTGGCCAATTCGTACGAATTCGTACGAATGACCTACCCCTGACCCCACCCCTAAACCCAACTATCACGTGGGTTTAGACAAATCGTACGAATTTGTACGAGTGAGGTCGTATGAATTAGTACGAATTAGTCACTTTTTAATCACTCATACGAATTGGTACGAATTGGTCGTGAGATAGGGTAGGTCCACCCCGTCCACGTGCAGCCGAATTTTTAAGACCACATGGATTGTGCACGTACAACAGCGCATGCACAAGAAAATTAATTCACAATGATTCAAAATTGTGAATTAATTCAAAATTGTGAATTAATTCAAAAATCAAAGTACAATGTGGGCAAATTAAATTAATTCAGAATTAATCCACTAGGTGGCAATAAGTAATTGTACTATGAAAGTGTCGAACTCGACCATTCGCCCTCATCAGCATTTAAGTGTCTTTTAAAAGCTGTGTGGACACGATTGTGCATCTGGATTCGGATATTGAAGTACACCTTGGCCTTTAGATGGCGAGACTTATTCCTCCAAAAGAGTTTACCTGTCCAAGCATACTTGGAAGTTTCTAGTACCACATCTGCAATCTCAAAAAGGTACTCTGCATGCCTCTTTGATAAATCAAACTAGATAGCAACTGATTACCTAAAGCATAACCTTGATGACTGGGCTCCTTCAGAGCTAAGACATCCCCCACTAAATTGCTGTCTTCATTGATCCAGGTCTCCTTAATGGATCTCAAAATGACAACTAAACTACTGCAACTTTTCCTAAATGCCATTTGAGTGCATCTAACAAGATGATCCTGGATTTGCTTTTGATCTGGAAATTCTCTTATTATTATAATCTTACAACTTCCTTGATGTCCAAAGAACTCAATTCAAGACACTGTTCCTCGCTTACGATTTACAAAATCCCACACCATGACTGGCTACCTAATATTCCAATCTTGACTGGCTTAATATAACTTCTGGAAGTAAGGGCACACAGGCGTTTTTGAGTCCACTTGAAAAAAAGTCAAACTGATACAATGAGAGCTTTTGATACACTCTAAACAATGCTGGGTCAAATTAACCCAACTTCAACTTTCACTTTCAACTGTAATTTTTTTAATTGCATTTTCAACCCAACATTTGGGTTTGTACATATTTTACCCAAATTTGGGTTGAAACAACCCAGCATTTTTTAGAGTGTAATCACTGGATTTGCAAAGTTTGCCATGTTATAAGCATGAAAGGTTTCGAGTTTTGTTTGAGGCACTAGTAAGTTGGCTAGATTCACAAGTACAAGATAAGAAATTCAATGCATTTTAAATAACGGTGGGTTCCTTCTTTCCTTTAGAGGCCCAGTTTAGTATGCATCCTTTAATATCAGCAACCTGCGCTGGTAATTGTCACTCACATGATTTGTGTAAATTGCTTTAGAAGCCAGAATTGTTCATAGCATAAATATATGATATGAGTAGGATGTTTGAACAGCAATGCTACTGAGATCCCTAGAATAGCTAAATAACTGAATTCGCTGTCATACCGCGACCTGTAAATGCCAATCTCAAGGCCCTTCATGCAACCAATAAGTCAGCCATGCCTATACTATTCTGAACCATGTTCTTTTCCTCTGCCTTTTCTTCAGTCCCACTTCCTTTCAGATATGATCATTAAAGAGGCTACTTATAAACAAGTGGGATAGAAAAGGAAAGGCAGAAAGAGAGAGAAAGAGTGTGGAGATACAGAAGTGTGATTATGTCTGATTATGGCAATGAATGCAATGTGCCCCTTGATATTGCAGGCATTACTTTTGATGAATAGAATTTACTCCAAAAGGAGTCATGAACTGCATTTTTTTTTTTCAATTTTTTTGCATGAAAAACATCAGAATTTAGATGTAAGCTATTTTCTATCCTGTTTTGGCCATCTACTTCAAACACTCTACTTTGATGGGTGTGCCGCATTCAAGACTTGGAAGTAAATTCCCACTGCTATGAATGGGTAACATGTTTGCGTATTAAAATAATTTCCAACTGCCCAGCCATTACACGTGTGGAATTGTTTTGAGAACTTCCGATGTTGAAAAATATCTCATTACATAGTTTGTATATTTCATATTAGAAACGTTTGCCAAAAATGTGTATTACATATGCTTTATAAGTCTTGTATAAGGTTGTGGAAAATACAGTTTAAAGCTACACTGTGTGATTTTTACCCCCATCTAGCGGTGAAAAGGTATATGACCATCCAGTGAATATTAGTTTCTGTTCCTCTCAATTCCGATTTCGTTTTAACTCCTACGGTGGCCAATGTAGTCCAAGATTAACATGGCTTCCAGTTCGACCTCGTCCAAGAGTGTTAACTCAAACGTAAACGCGATAGGCGAAGCTTGAATTAATGGGTCTGTCCCTCTTTGGCTAATGTACTTTCAAGATGGAGGAGCAACATGGCGACAGACATTAGAACCCCTTACCTGTATGTATTTTCAATGGCATATTATACACTCACGAGAATACTTTATTACTTGAACGAAGTAAATATACATTAATGTGCACATATATTTTTGAAATAACTAAGTGTTTTTAGCTAAGAATAAACTAAAAGAGTTACACAGTGTAGCTTTAAGTACTTGGAGTTACCACAATTATAGCTGACAGGATAACTTAGTGTTTCGTGCATCATTTTTATTCTCAGTCTCTCTGAAAAGTCAGCGTCAAACTGCGTCTTGCTTAAAAAACACATCTGCCGTAAACAAATACCCATTTAACTACTTAGGATGTTTGCGTTGTAAGACTGTTCAGGGAGACTTTAGATTTAAATACGGTGTCTCATTATGCAATGTTTTCTTAGTCAAATCATACAATTTCCTATTGATTCAATAGAACATGTGAGCTCACTATAGGGAATACCAATATGGTGGCGCGGTGGCTTCACTGTTTATGACGTCATGAGCTATCCATTCATTATAGATCAGTGGTGTAGATGTGTGTCAGCTGCCTGCCTACTGGACCTTTTCTCTGTTGTGCAGGAGAAGCAGATCTCACCCTAATGACTCTGATGAAAAGTGAATACTGGTTTATGGCTGAAACAGCTCTATGGATGAACACGCACATGAAGCAACTCCCTTGGAAAGTTTCGAAAACGAGGTGTTGTAGTTTCAAAAATGAGAAAATCGACTAATAATGTTTTTGTTTCCCAATCCCCCCCAGGGAAGGCTCGATTGATCTCTCAGCAAGATCATTACTTTGATAATAAATTATTTCACTCACTGATCTAGAGGAAGTGATGACACTCAGACCATTACATTCATAACTAGCAGAAGCAAAAAAAAAAGTAAAAGACAAAAAAAAACCCAAAGAAAAATCCAAACTACAAGTATTTCTTGATGTGGTTTTAAAGCCAAACGCTGTTGACAGATATCTGATTTGGTACTGAGGTCTTGGTTTCACTTTACCTACTTACAGGATGTTGTGATAAACCTTTGTTGGTAGTCATGCAAACTTCCTGGTTCCATTTCTGATCGAGTCAAGCAATGGTGAGTCAGTCTCACGGCATGCGTCACATAAAAGCCTGTATTTTGAATGCAATTAAATGATAAAGCCAGTCACAGATAAAACATAGCCTCACAGAGATTTGTTGGAAATGAAATAAGGCTGTTATTGTACAACAGTGAATCTACTGTTATCTGAAATTGGGAGGCATGTTATTACAACGTTAACCTGACCTGAATTTAGCAAGCAATTCCAACCTGGATCATATATTACACTTGCGTCTATTCAATGACATGCAAATTGTTTGCCGGCATTTTGGGTTTTAGCGGAAACCCGCAATTCGATCTGGTTATTTACGCATCTAGCGTTGAACGCATATAATTATGATAATCTCTTACCAAAAGTTTCATCACACTCGCTCCAGTCATTTTTCTGATCATACATAGTTCAGTTTTGCCTTTTGATATACAACTTCACAAGAGCGTCTGACTCATGCAACTCCTGTCGGCTAGAACATCATGATTACATTTTGATATGACTAGAACAAAGTATCTCAATTCAAACACCTTTAACTGTCAGGAATTTTTTATCATATGCGATTTTGATGGAAAAAAAAAAACAATTACTCTTAAATTGGATAAGGCATTTTCCATGTCAAAAGAAACTACTGGTCATTACAGTCATTATATTTCTTTCTCTGCTGTTCTGGTCTCTATATATGCAATCATTTCAGGTTGGATACATTTTTCATTCATTTTTGGACCTTCTTGTCATCAATACAAAATCTTTAAAGGAGAGAAAGGCTTCTGAAGAGCTTTAAAGCAGGACTGGCTTGCTTTTAGCACAAGGCACTCCAATTTCAAAATGCGGACTCATCATCCATTTTGTGTTTGAGTGTGTACAAGTGGGCATGTGTGCCTCTTTGAGTGACTCTTTGTTTCATGTGTTTAGGAGCTACTCAACTACAGATAGCTCAAGGACCTCAAAGAAAGGCCACACTCCTAATTGTCTATAATTATAAACAACTAAAATGTTGAAAATTTAACAGAAACAGGTAATATTTGATCACTATATTGCAAACACAGCTTCAAATTATAAATTGTGATGTTGGTTAGCAACCACAAACTTTTTTTCGAACAGTTTGAAAATGTTGGAACGTGTCAAAACTAAATAACCCTCATTATAATTAACGAACAATAGTTTGAAAATGTTGGAACGTGTCAAAACTACTATAGGGCTGTGAAAAGATTAATTGTGATCGCATCCAAAATAAAAATTTGTGTTTACATAATATATTTGTGTATGCTGTATATAATTATTTTGTATATATAAATACACACACATGCATGTATATATTTAAACCTTGTATTATCTTCATATATTGTATTATCTTTAATATATATATATATATATATATATATATATATATATATATATATTTGCACTTCAATATATATATATATACACAAATGTAATGTAATTTTACTCTGTTTTTACTCAACATTTGTGCAGTTTTTCGAGTATTTTTGATATCTTTTAATATTTATTTAAATAGGCTTTTTTTTTTTTTTTTTTTTTTTACAAAAACACAGCATAGTATGTAAAATTCACTTTATAAAAGACCCAGATTTCTAATTTTTCTTCATGGAGATAAACATGGTAGTTTAATGCATTTTTCAATGCATTTTTCATAGTTTAATGCATTTTTTTGGAAAATGAAGTTTTAATATATATAATATATATTATGTATTTTTATATACAGTATTTACGTGCAAAAGATTCTTAAATATATACATGCATGCATATGTATTTATACAGAATAATTATACACAGCACACGCTCATATATTATGTAAACACAAACTTTTATTTCGGATGTGATTAATCTTTGCACAGCCCTATATAGTCAAAACTTAATAACCATCATTTTAATTAACACACCTGCCTAAGTGCTGTGACAATTTAGAGAACAGAAAAGATTATAGTTTTCTGTTTGATGCTGAATTGAATCACACCTTGAATAAAAAGCAGTACAAATGGTAGCAGAATCTCATTTGGGCCACAAAAACTGCTTGAGGGCAGCTCTGAGCTTTCAGTAAAAAAAATAAAATAAAATAAATAAAAACACAGCCAGCTTATTCCCTGAGGATAAAATTGCTCCTTTGATATATTTTTTTAAAGAAATAAAAAAGATGTTCTGTGGATGTTTGAATAGAAACTCTCCTCCACCTCCTACATCCTTTACATACTCACTCCACTTATGAAGAGTGTTCTGAAGAAAACTCCTACCTAACATGAAGAGGAAAATCATCATGGGTAAAATGAAGAGCTTGGCTAAAATGTCAAGATTAACAACCCTTACAATCTCTGGATTCAAGAAGCACAATTCAAAGAGAATCTACTGGTTAGTAACAAGAGTGAAGATAACACTTTACATGGGCCTACATCTGATACACAGAAATAGAAAACGACTGATACTTCGAAAACAATGAAGTATACAGCATAAAAACACTTAGGCCTACATTGAGAAAAGGATGCAAAGGAAATGTAACAATAAATGGTGCAATAAATTGAACTAATGGCTGTTTTAGACAGCAAAAACAATGCGGTAACACTGAGCTCATCAGCTTTATGTTAAAAGTCAAGAATCTCAAACAGTACATCAAGGTCAAGGGTTTGAATACGTCATAACGCAATGTACGTTTCTTAAATAAAAGCAACTGACAACTGCATATATGTATAGGTTTCATATGCTGAATAAGCGGTTAATTGTGTCACAGTACTAAAGACCTGAAGGCACAATTTTCTTCACGCAATGCCTGATTTATTCACCTTTTCATCTCTATTTTTGCTCATTTACGAAGTGTAGGATATGCGCTGCTGTGAAAAGAGGAATAGCTTGAGGACAGGGTCAAATGAAATTAACCTGAATCAGATTTGAAGCACCCTGATTCATTCCTGTTCTGGTGCACAGTGTGACCTCAGTCCAACAGAGCGCAGAACCTCATCGGTTTCGTCACCACCTTTACATCATCGGAAACACATGTGCGAGCGCACACATGCTAGCACTCAAACACATAGTACTCACATGCGGACAATCCCTAGGACATGTCACATCGCATTTAAATCAGAAATGGGTTCACTAGGTCTATCTGCTATTTTATGCCAAGAATATGCACATGCCACACAGTTTAAAGGCTTTGTTTTCCACTCTATTTAAGCACTCGTGAATTTGCATAAGCCACGTACGGTTTTGCGGCCTTTGGCCTGAAACAGCCAGAAAGCACTTAGCAACTCACCTCGGTGACTCACTCACAAGTGATTAGCAACTGTGATTGAGTTAGTGGAGGAATACTAGTTTCCATCCGGAAAACAAGATGGAGAGTGCATTGACGCTCTGGGCTCGTTTCACTGCCAAGACATTAGAATCATTTGCACATTAAATACCAAGCCTCTTTTAACATCTGTGTTTTTCACTAAACATCTGTGTTTCATTTAAAACAAGTGGCCTCAAACTGTGAGTATAAAAAAAAACTCTTGAAATGAAATGACATGTAATCTGTTCTAAAGCTGTAGTGTGTAATTTCAGTCAGGTGATCCAACAAACTCCACAAACAGGTCTCCATAGCAAAACTAGCCCAAATAGCCCATACTTCAGTCAAATATAATTTATGCAATATGAGAGGGTAACACTTTATTTTGATAGCCCACTTTAGACAACTAACTATAAGTAACTTTGCCGCTACATGTCAACTAACTATCATTAGAGTATTAGTAGACTGTCTGCTTAATATATGCTTGAGTAACTTAGCAACTTACAAGTCAACTTGTTCTCCTAACCTGAACCCTAACACCTAACCCTAACCTAACAGTCTACTGACAGTCTACTAATACACTAATGACAGTTAGTTGACATGTAGTTGAAAAGTTACTTATAGTTAGTAGAATGTCTAAAGTGACTATCGAAATAAACTGTAACCTGAGGGGGAATTAACCTATGACAAAAGTTTAAGGCCTTGTTTCACAGACCGGGCTTAAATTAAACCAGGATTAGACCTTAGTTCAATTAGGACATTTAAGTAACTTTTATAAATGTCATTAGGGCTGGGCAACGATTAATCGCGATTAACAAAATAAAAGTTTGTGTTTACATAATACATGTGTGTGTAGTGTGTCTAATTATTTTGTGTATATATAAATACACAAACATGCATGTATATATTTAAAAAATATTTGCATGTATATACTTTATATATATACATAATTAATATTATATATAAATATAAATATAAATATTTGATATATTAATAACACATTTTTCTTAAATATATAAATGCATGTGTGTGTATCCAAAATGAATGTTTGTGTTTATATATGTGTGTATATATAATACAAAATAATTATACACACACATATATTATATAAACACAAACTTTTATTTTGGATGCGATTAATCACAATTAATCGTTGCCCAGCCCTAATTATAAATGTGATGTATGATTGGTGTGCATCTTGAGATAAAACAATGGAACTGACGTATTTTAAGATATTTCAGTACAAGTTGTTTTTTCAGATAAAACAGCTCAATTTTGCATTTTAATCTAGGACTAGTGTTTACTTTTGGAAATAGTCTGTGAAACCAGGGTAAAAGTAGACCAGACTTGGCAACCCTGTCTACAACTTGACACTGGTTGGACAAAATAAAATAAAAAAATGTTAGCGCCGCCCACAAACTCCTGCCATTGTTTGACCTTCTTTTGCTGTGTTGGCTGGTCAGCATAATAAAAAAGTACAACTTTGAATTTTAAAGTGTAAGTCACTTATTATTCAATATTCACAACTAATCTTTGATCACCAAAATGACATATTTAAACGTTTTTATCCAGTGGAAATAGCTTGAATGCAACTCTACACCCCCTACTTCATTTAGTACACATGGAACAGTGAATATGCTAATTAGCCCCACCTCCACACACACTCACACACACCAGCTCAGAGAATTCACTCAGCCAACTGAGGTAATGGTATTGCTCTTTACAACGTCGGACACATAACAGTAATAATATAAGCCTTTTGCTTGACTATGTTATCAAACAGCTAATAATGTGTTGCTAATGTTACACAAACCATGTTGACATTCGCCATCTCAGAGTCAGGCAGCCATCTAACAATCATCAGAAATGCTTTGAGCAACTTAGAACGTCAGTGAAGAAAGGCATATATTCATCATAACATCGTAACATATATCATACACCCCGCTAATTTACCCGATATTTCATATCAGCAGAAAAAATACCGGGATCTTTTCTTGAGCCTCCCTTGCTTCAAGACATAATAATGATATGCTAAAGCCCACCCACATGTTGACGTGATTGGTTACAAGTTAGTTTGTGATGTCAGAAACACCAGCGATTTCAAACATAAAATGTAATTTTTTTTTTTAATTAAAAACCACCACATAACAACATTAAAACGTGATTTTCACCACAGGGGACTTGAACACTATTCAGGCTAATCAAACTTAGAAATTGACAAATATATTTGTTCACAATCCCTAACTACAAAGGCACCCACAGTGACAATTAGAACACCTGGCAACCATACAGCAACACCTCATCATAGTGGTGAAAATGTAAAAATTTAGTTCTTATTCACATATTTTAACACATCAGCTAACATTCGCCATTTCTACCTTCCTTTAGTTTGGTGCTAATATCCTCTGGGTGGCCAACTGTGTCACAAGCATCAAATACGACAACCGAACTCTTTCAGTGAGCAAATGAGACACACAGTTAATATTCATGCAAATACGAGATTAATCACCTACGCTTGATTATAATGACAGACGGTACAAAGCGAACAATCATGTGCAAATTAGTTTGTACTAATAGTGATTAATTACACCACATTGCCATTTCTGCTTATGGAAGTGCAGTTGTATTACAGACAACTGATAAATGGTTAGTCAGATCAACCCCTCTCCAGTTAATCCATCTCTAAAGGTGTGGGAGTACCTGAACGCAGTGTTTCAGTGAGTCATTACTGCTCACAGTTCAGCTAACACTGATCTGACATCGACTGTGTGTGCCGAGATGAACGGCCCATGAAAGGAGAGTCTCACTTTCTCTCTCTGTTATGACAGTGGGGACGCCTTGTATTCTCCAGGGATTGATCCGTTGGAAAGGCTTGACACTGGTTCACACCCCCACAGTCCTGGTATGGCAGGTATAGCCCATTGAGACGAGTTGAGTCATGGACCAGATTCTTTGGGTATTAGCCATGCTGCGATCTCAATGGCGGTTGGGGGAGAAGTCACCAAGCTTAGTCATCCCTAGTGAGGGATTCGCTTGACAGCAGGGAAATGTATGGGTCTGAAACCCACAGACAAACACTTTCATTGTTTTTGGGTACTCTAGGTAGTCAGTCACGGACTGGCTTCCACAACACACACTGCTGAAAGAGGCTGTTTGCAGATGCAAATGGAACATGTTTTCGTTGCTCTTTGGGATTTTGGATGTTTACAGAGACATCCGCGCCAAGCACTTATGTAGAAGTGTTATTCCCACTTGGGATCGAGAGTCTATTACCATGTGCTGGAATATTTGCACACTCATGACTAATTGCACACACCATTGTGGTGAATTCAGGTTATTATAGTCCGATATAAATTCATAGATCAGTTTCATTTGATGTAAACAGTTTTCAGGTTATATACACAAACTACCCTTCAAAAGTTTGTGGTCAGTAAGATTTTGTACCCCCCAAGACTTCATTGATTTGATGAAGTAATACAATACTGTAACGGTCACCAGCTGGAGTGCCCTTGAGAGCCACCAGAGGGCACTCCACACAGACTATTATCACTCCCTCACAAACTACATTTCCCAGAACTCACTGCCCGGACTCATCATCACTGATTGCATTCACCTGTGTCCCATTACCTTGTCCATTAGGCAAGCAGAACGCAAGAACGACGTGATGACAGAAGCTAGGGGCTGGAGTTCGGAGAATCGATTTCTAAGTGCAGAAATCGATTGTGGGTCAAGTCTCCAAGCTTTATTTGTATGATGCACTACGTAGAGCGTTTCAAAACATTCACTTACAGTATGATTTCATTTAGGATGTTACCTTAGTAGGCGGTATGCAGCTCACTGGGTTTTGAACTGAGCTATACAAAAGCACACATCTAGCCCGGTCTTTCTTTCTAGCTCTCTTTCTCTTTTGTCTCTCACTCGCGGCCACACACAGCTTACAAATAAATGCTGCTCAGACTACAGGCACGTGTCGTTCTTGATACTAATTGACATCTTTGAGATGGCAGGAGCCCGTCTCTGTCAGAATACAGCTAATAGCTTCTGGCACTCTGCTACAGTAAGTGGTCGAGAGATTTGATCAGGATGAAGCAGCCTCAGAGCCTTGCTTTACCTCCTGGGTGTCCCTTTAGCACCACTGTTCTCAGGGAACAAATTAATCCCAGGAAGAGCAGGATTCTGAGGAAACAGCATCCTGTGGAGGATCGGTAAACAATTACTTGAAGCTTGCAGGAGGCGTTGGAATATTAGACACTGAGTGGTGCTGTGAAATACACAGGTGATCTATAATTTGACAGGATATTACAACAGAATATTATTTTAGAATATTACAACATCACAGTTAAAGAGCATATTGCAGGTAAAAAAATCTAAATTAATACATAACCTTGTATGAAAATACCATATGAAAAGTTAATGCAGGATTTAAAACGTTTTAAAACAACATAAGGGCGCTAATTTAGTAGATAAAGTGAGCGTTTCTTGGACTGCTCGTAAAAACAGCTTTTTTTCAACATCACGTCATTTGACGTCATGTTAGGGAGCCTCACCCTCGGCTCAGTGCAGCAGAGTAGGCTGGTATTCAGTGAGCGGTTTATGTCTTATACAAGGACCGGCCACCAGGGGGCGATCGAGACGTTTTGGCTTCACTTTTGAGGGCTTATGGGGCACACTATTCGTAAACCTACCAATGCTAGGGGGGTAATGAATTGGCAGGGGTCGAAATTCGACATGACAACATCGGTCCTTTCAGACAGAACGCGGCAGAATGTGCAGCGCTACGCCAGTTTTCAAGAGTTTTTGGATGCCAAAAAGTTTCTATTGGCCGCGGAAATTTTTTTTTTAACTATTTTGAATTTTGACCGTGGTGTGCGCGCCGCTGCGCTTGTGCTCGACAAAGCAACAAAAGGCATGCCGCTTCCTGTTCCAAAAGCATGTGGGAAAAACTACAAAGTTTGCTAGACCAAAAAGACCGTTAATCTCACAATAAAAAAATTAATCACATTAAAATGGGTTTGCGTTAACGCCGTAGCACATTTAACTGACAGCCCTAATACTGTTAGTTAATGAATTTGTAATTTAAAATCTATGATTTAATTTCGACAAATATATATCTATATATAACAAATAATAATAACATTAACAATAACAAAATATATAAATAATAGATAAATAAATGCCAATTATTATTATTATTATTACAGTTGTATAAAATAACAACCGTTATTATTAAAAACTATATTAGGCCTAATACTATAATAACAACAATTATATATTATTATACCCAATATTACTAATATATTGTATTATTATTAACAATTAGTATTATTATTATTCCATAAAGAACAATAATAAAAAGATAACAAATAAAAAAAAAAATACTGGTATTAGCACAAAAATGAAATGACACCCTTTAACACAAACTTTTTCAACAACAGAAGTATCTCAAGGTTTCCCAATATGTGTGGACACTGCGTCACTGCACTTTAAATGAATCACAAACTGGTCTACTTAAAAGCACCCAGTAGATTAAGCATGTCCTTTTGTGGCTGGAAACCAATTTAAAGACTGATTAATTATACACTAAACCTCTGAAGCACAATCCTGGAACCTGTACGTGCCCCTCGACTTTTAACCCACGTGTCTTAACAGAGCAAAGGCATAGATGACACGATCCTTGGAATGGCATTTTCCTCCACGCCTTAGAGCACGTTTATGTAAGCTAGCATAGCCGGAAACATCTAAAGGCCCAGTATCAGTCATTAAATTAATGAGCATATCTCTGGAGATTCATCATGCAAAACAAAGATGTCACAACAGGCTGTTCTTCACGTTGAGATCTGTTCATCCCCGAGCAGTGGTGCTGACATGGTGTAAGACGTCCTTATGCACATTTGTTCCTCCATAATGGACGAAACATCTCTTTTCAGTTACGTTGTGTCCTAAAATGACCAATGTATGTCCCTGACACCAGAAGGTTAGAGACTTTTCTTCAAAAGTTTAAGGTTTGATAATCAATTATCAAAACAACCAGCATGATCCAAGTCACCTTGACCACACTGTGTGAAATGGAGAGCTGAAACACCACCAGAAATTACAGTCTTGGAAGAAAATCAATGGTAAATGCTAAGATTAAAACAGTCTCCCGTGGACACTCAATGACAAGACATGCTCTAAGGAGAGCTTTCCAACCCTCTATTCAACGTAAACAAAACTCAAGAACGTTTCACTCGCGTCTGCCGCCCGCAGACGTGTTCAGACTAGCAGACGACAGAGTCTGACGTACGCTTTCAATTACAGATAGTACGAGGGGAACAATTCTCAGACCTTCAAAGGTAGCATTACACATCTGGGGTAGATTCAATTTAATCTCCAAAGCAAGCTGAAAGCAGTATCAAGGGTTTAATTAAGAATAAAATTTAATTTCCAAACTTCTCTTGAATTAACGAAGACAAACTCATTATTAAAGCCTGGATATAAACAAGCCAATTACACCCAGAGAGAGGAGTGAAAAACATAATAGCCTATGAAATCGTGTTTTAAAGCAATTTCAGCTTCATACAATTAAAATGAAATGAACATACCCCAGTCAGAGTGAAGATAAAACAATGGTTCAAGGTGTCGATATTATAAGATGGGTTTGGGGATGGCACGAGATTCAATGAGTCATTTAATGAAGCACTCATTAAAGCAGATTCACTTCACAGAACTAGAACGCCTGCAGGAAGGAAGAATGAGAATTAAATGCAGCATAAAACTCTGTGTTAAAGGCCAGAACGTGAAAAACAGAAGATTAATTTTAGCTATCAGAAATTTGCAGGTGGTCTATGGACAAAGACGTGTGTGTGAACTGGAGAACATGGGGAGGTCGACATTAGTTGTTACAATTTTTTACAATCAGGTTGCATTAATTATTAAAGGCCATATTTATGTATAAACATTACATTAAAGGGATACTCCACTTTTTTTGGAAATAGGCTCATTTTACCACTCCCCCAGAGTTAAACAGTTGGGTTTTACCGTTTTCGAATGTATTCAGCCAATTTTTTGATATTTAGAAGAATATCAATAACCAGACAGTTTCTGGTCTCATTGACTTCCATAGTATATTTTTTCCTACTATGGAAGTCAATGAGACCAGAAACTGTCTGGTTGCTGATATTCTTCTAAATATCAGAAAATTGGCTGAATGGATTTGAAAACGGTAAAACACAACTGTTTAACTCTGTGGGAGTTGTAAAATGAGCCTATTTCCAAAAAAAGTGGAGTATCCCTTTAAAGATTTGGCCAAAATGTGATGAAAAGTGATGTAATGCGATACAATTAATGATGAAATATGTATAAATATAAACTCTTGCATACAGACATTACGTGACATTGTACGTTACATTATGCAACATTGTATGTTGGAGAAAAACATAAAATCCTCTGCAAGAGTCAAGCATTTTAAGCATCTCATAGTTCCTGAGAAATAGATTTTTGACATTGAGACTATTGTCAAAAAGTGGCCCAATTTTTTCTGAACCAAGTTCTCTGAGTGACAACTTGACAACTCCCCTTAATAGTGGAAATGTGACTGTGTGATACACGAGTATGAATATGCTTTTCTGTGTGGTTGTTTTCAAGTGTTCTTGGCTACTGAAAGCAAGTGTACTCTAGTCTTTTATAGTTATGGATGTGATTAAGAGGCTAAGCAGAGGAAGCACTGCTCTCTGATCCTCCCCTGAGCTCCCGCTGTCAGCCGCTAAAGAGACAGAGGCTGTAAATGAATCCTCTCTTTACACACCAGTTAAAAAGACTTCAGAGCCACACCGACAGCCCAGAGACCAGCCTGTCCAGCTTGCATCAGCCCGTTATACCCAACGCCTGCCAGCTATATCTGGCTGAGGGCCAGAACAAGCTTCAGCTGAGCTGAATGAGGATCTGTACGGCAACATTAACCTAGACAAGATTTATGTATCAGTTCAGCACAACACTTCCTGAATTCTCTGAACTATCAGCATAAAACCTGTATGACATCAATGACCTCAAACATCATTGATTTTCACATGCCTATGGGTCTCATTCGTTAGCCAGTGTGTACAGAGTGTGTGCAACAATTTCATGAATAAATCATGACTTCACAAACTCAATACCACACAGAAAAAAGCAAATATATAATTTGTCTTGTAATTATAATTATGAATATTAATTATTTATCGTATTAGTTTTTTATTATTTGATAATAATAATGAATATATATATATATATAATATTTAATAATTTGTAAAATTATTATTATTAAATAAGAAAAAATATTAATAATAATAATTATAAAGTGTTAATTATTAATTATTTTTAATTATTATTGAATATACTGAATCATTTTTATTTAAAAAAATTGTTTATTACTAAATAAGAAAATAAATGAATATACAATTACATATTATTTTTATTTGTATAATTAAATTCAATTTTCTTAATTATTATTGAATACCTGTATACTAAAAAACCCTATTAAAAACAAAAAAAAAACTATTAAATGATGTATAATTAATCGATAATTATTACTGCTATTATTAAATAAGAAAATAAATACATATTAATGAATATGTTCAATAATTATTGTTATTAAATAAGAATAAAAATTCACATTTATTGTCATCATTAAACAAGATAAATAAATATATAAAAAATATATTTGATAATTATTTAAGAAAAATAAATCATTTATTCTTGTTGTTACTATTATTATAAGAACACAGTGAGTGGACCACGAAGAACAGTCTTTTGATATCGGCACACACTGCTAGGTTTGATCGGATTCACTGCGCAGAAAGGCATAGCCGGTGGGTCACTCAGTCTCTGACAGCTCTCTGCAGAGAGGTGCTAGAGCCACCTAGAGACTGACCTATCCGAGAGAAAGACAGTTTTATTGGCCTTTCTCTTCAGGTCAAACATTGTTGGAATGTTGGAGAAACTGCAGTCCTGTTGTGAATAGACGACTACACACACGCCTTATGAAAAGGCCCACAACATCCAAGCATGTGGGAGTATTTGATGTAGACAATGAGTCAGAGCTTAACAGACGTGACCAGGTTCTCCATCAAGGTTTATTTACTCAAATAATATAGCAGCTCAGTAGGCTGAGTGCATGGAACAAGGTTGTTGACATGACAATTTAACTTCTTTCTCATTATTAACACTGTTGTCAATTTTTCATATACGCCTGGGTCCAATTAGGCAGACAAAATAAAAATGTAGATCAATAAAATGTGCACTCAACACAAATACTAATTAATAATTGGAATATTAAAAAATAACAGCATAACTATATAAATTAGTGCCTAAAATATTTCCACAACCTGGAAAATGTACATACAAATAATAATGAAAAATTATATGTAATAAAATAGAAAAGTTATATACTGTATACTGTGTATACTGTATTTCTGATCAAATAAATACAAAAAAAGTAAGTGAACTATCCCTTTAAGATAAAAATAAAGACAGAAGTCATAGGGGTAGTGACATAACAGAATGTGGGAGCGAACGCTGTATGGAGACGGCAACTGGTGGTTCATGGCGAGATCAGAGGACAAAAAGAGCGATGTGAAACATCTCGTCTCTCTCCATCATTGAATCATCGGACTGACCTGCAGATCAAAGTGGTCAGAGCAGATCTGAAGCCATGTCAAGCTTCACAGCTCTCAGTCATACTCTTGAAAGTGCTGGCTTGAAATTGTCACTGCACAATGCAAGAACAGGAAGAAGTGGGCAGCTCCCCAGAAGGTCGGGAGTTTGAGCATTGCTGCAGGCATGCTAGCCCTGTGACATCTCGTTGAGATGCCCACTGTGTACCGGTAGAATGCCCTTGAGCGAACCACTTAAACCAGTTCTGCTGCAGGGGACAAGACTTATACTGCAGTGTGACCTCTCTGTTGGATAAGAGACTCCGCATGCTTCACTCAAAACACCACAACATCCTGTCTAAAGATAACAAATAAAGACGAGCTAGGGAAGTACAGCATCTTTGCCTTAGATATGTGTTGTTTAATATCTACTCATCTATCCAGTCAATTATAAAGGAATATTGCAGTGTTCATTATAAATCATTTATCTGTGCACGTCTCCTAAAATAATTTGCGCAATCATTAGTGTGCAATATAGCAAGTAAAAAAAAGGTGTAACGATTTGCCAGAAATTCTAGCCTATATAGGTTTGTAACAAATTTGCATAACACCAGTCTATGGTCTTCATTGGACTTCTGCGGAAAAACTTGTTTTCTTTTTTTTGTGCATATATTCTCCTCGCTTCATAACATTTAAGGGTCCCACTTTATATTAAGTGGCTTTACGTACTATGTACTTGCATTGAATAATAAGTACAATGTATTATTGTGTTCCTGTTGTATTGTAAAACACTTTTGCTGCTATTGAGGTGTGATACGGGTAAGGTTAGGGACAGGTGTGGTGGTATGGGTCGGTTTAAGGGTAGGTTAAGGTGTGAAGGGAGGGTCAACTGTGTAATTACAAATGTAATTACATAAAGTAATTACAGCTGTAATTACATGCTGGTATTTTTAAAATATAAGTACAATGTAAAAACATGTATGTACACAATAAGTCCATTGTATCAAATTATTAAGTTCAATGTAAGTACATAGTACTTAAAGCCACTTAATATAAATGGGACCCATTTAAGTTAAACTATTGGAGTCACATTATATTTTAACAATGTCTTTAATACCTTTCGGCTTTGAAAGTGGTAATAACGCTGCTATCAATACGGAGGGGTCAGAAAGCTCTCGGATTTCATCAAAAATATCTTCATTTGTGTTCATGAGGGTAATTAATGACAATTCTCATTTTTGGGTGAATTAAAGCTTTAATAGCATTATTTCAATAAAATGATCATGACTGTAATTGGGATTAAAAATCGGTTTTTGTGATAAAAAACAAACAAACTGGCCTCTAATTTTATCAGAAAGTGCCTTGAAAGTACATGTTTTTCTTTATGGTATATAAATAAATAAATAAATAAATAAATACATTTTTATAAAAAATGTAAATATGACAAACTGCAATATAGCATAACTACAACATATTACTTCATAAAGATATAAGTCTAGATATATAGATGCATAGTAAGAAATCTTTATGGCTGGTAAATTTCCTCCTTATTAGCAAAATATGTTAATTTTGTATCCTGCTTAATCCACACAGTTATTGCAACCTGAATTTAGCTGCCCTAATTTAATCAACTCAATGTGTTCATGATAATGTGTGACCTAATGAGACAATGATCAAAGAAACACGAGTGATGATGACATCCTCAAGAAAAGGTCACTTTCATTCATCTTCACATAACACTAATAGAGATCCCATTAGAGGTGGTGGACTATATCATCATTATTAGGGTTGTTGATACATTGATTGTTTGCCAGATTCAAAAATAAATGATGGGCCTGCAGTGCATATACGGAGTGAGTTCTTTTCAAAAGAGCCCTTTACACCATGAACTAATGAAACACAAGTGAATACATAACGATGTGCTATAGAGATAGCTACAGTAATCACTCTCAGGTCATCGTGTTAATGTTAACTAGTGTCGATTCAATTCAAACTTGGGTTTGTTTCACAAAAACAAAGACATTTCTCATGTCAATATAGATTGGTTTCTTATGCAAGTTTATGTAAGTTTTGGCCAAACACTTTTGGGCCACTTTTATAACTTTTAAAACTATTATTACTTTTAATTAAAACTCTGAGGTAATGTAAGATTCCATTTTCCAACAGAGTTGTTGGACCCCAAAGTGATTACACTGGCTGAGACTAATCTCGATCTCATTAGAAAAGATAACAATATCACGAAGTGGTGATTTTGAAATAATTTAAACAATTATTCATACAGATTTTAGATTTCAGAAATTAGCAAGCATGAAAATAACCCCTAAAGCTAACCATAGTAAGTAGTAAGGAAAGTAGATGGTATCCTGCAGGAGACTATAGTATCTTGTATGACACCAGAAATTTTTGAGCCGAGCACAACTAAGGTATAAACAGTGGCAGCGCTATACCGGGGCTTGCTGGGGCTTTAGCCCTTTCCAAAAATTGGCTTAGCACCCCCTTTGAACTATTAAGCACAAGAAAATCCTGGAGCCACCACTGGGTATAAGCAAATATATCGTTGCATAATACAGTCTGGTGAACTCGATAGAATCCCTTTAAGTCTCATTATAGTGAAGCTAAACATGATTTTGTGTATTCAGATTCAGAATGATTGTTCCCATCTGACGAAACTTAATCAGAACTTCAATCGTTCCACTACTCTTGTCTGGGTGCAATGTCTGCCTATTTACAAGCTCAAAGACATTCGTGTCATTCCTGATAACGACAAGCGAGACTGGCTGACTGCCTGTTTACCTGATTTGCACAATTTTATTAATCAAATTATTCATTAAAATGATGCAGGCTGCATTTATTTCGTTCAGCCTCACTGAATTTGTCCCAGAGTCTTTGCCTCAGAGGAACAAACACACACAAGTGACACGCCAGCACACATAAGCACACTTTTTAGAGGTTATATGGATTACATCATCAAATGCTGTGCTCACTGAGTCCTACAATGAAAGAAGATATTTTAGTCCTTTGGCAGAATACAAAGTCTCAAATGCATGTTCTTTTGACAAGCAAATATTACAGATGACAGCCGCTCTTGGCCTTTGGAAGTCATTTAACTTGAGGACATCAGACCTTTTACACAGATCAAATAATTCCCTATTTGTAGCTGTCTCTCTAAATAATACATCTCTAAATTTAAATATGCGTGCCCTCAGTACACCGTGTGTCACATTTCCTCCATCACCATGATGCTGCTGTGATTTGATATTTTTCAGCTTATTTCCCCACGCTGCTATCAGCTGCCACATTAATGGATCTAACGTCACTTCAGTGTTGTACCTGAACGCGTTCACTTAACGATAGTGGCGGCTGCCACATGCGTCATCAAGACATTAAGCAGCATGTAGTCAATCGGTTCCCAACCGGGGGTCGTGGCCCACAAGGGGGCCTCAGCAAGCTCTGTGGGTGTTCGCGTCATATTTTGAAAAGTTTTGAGCAATGAGCAAACGTCATTAACTTTTTTCTGTTCAAAATTTACAACATTTATCTAATGAGCGAGTTCATCATGAATCCATCAATCCGTGTTTTTGTCTTATCCTTAACCACTGGTACACCTATAATGAGTGTTTACATTGGGACTATTTTACACCCTAAGGTGGGCCCTAAAATATTTTCTCGGGGAAAAGGAGTGGTAACACTTTATTTTGATAGTCCACTTTTGCGGCTACATGTCAACTAACTATCATTAGAGTATTAGTAGTCTGTCAGCTTAATATCTGCTAACACTTTATTTTGTTGGTCCCCCCCAGACATTCTACTGACTGTAAGTAACTTAGCAACTACAAGTCAACTTGTTCTCCTAACCTGAACCCTAACACCTAACCCTAACCTAACAGTCTACTGACAGTCTACTACAGCCTACTAATACTCTAATGATACTTAGTTGACATGTAGTTGAAAAGTTACTTATAGTTAGTAGAATGTCTAAAGTGACTATCGAAATAAAGTGTAACCAAAGGGATTCTCAGACAAAAAAAAAAGGTTGGCAACCACTGATGTAGTCGACAAAGCATCAAGGAGGCGTCGCATCATATGGTCGGTTTTAAGACAAGGTCGGGGAGGATGGGAAAAATTGTACATTTGTGTGCAAACTTTGCCCCCTGATAAAATAATTGCTGTCTGTGGTTTTATATGGGTCGTGACAATAATCAAAATAGTAATAATAATAGCTTGCAGCAACCAGTGTTGGGTAAGTTACTCTAAAAAAGTAATTAATTACCTCTTCAACAGTGTAATTAGATTACTGTACTAATTACTCTCTCTAAAAAAGTATTTAATAAGTATTAATTCAAAATCCCATATCTATCTCAACCAGCTGAATAATACAAGTATAGACATGAATCTGTTTTAATTCTTTCAAATAAATACTATAGACCATTTTGCAAGATGTAAACAACACTGGTCCAGAAGCACTTCCTGTTTTAGTTCTTTTATCACTACATAAAATCTGGGATAAAATACAACCAACAGAACATTACATTATAAAAACATACTTATTAGTGGTGAGGAGACAATGATGAAGCCAATCAGTATATGGGGATGATTAGGAGGTCATGATGGACAGAGACCAATGGGCAAATTCGGCCAGGATGCCAGGGTTACACCCCTACTCTTTCGAAGGACATTCTGGGATTTTTAATGACCACAGAGAGTCAGGACCTCGGTTTTACGTTTAACCCGAAAGACGGTGCTCTTTGACAGTATAGTGTCCCCATCACTGTACTGGGGTGTTAGGTCCCACACAGACCACAGGGTGAGCACCCCTACTGGCCTCACTAACACCTCTTCCTGTAGCAACCTAGTCACACACATACACAAACACACACAAAGAATTTAACAGAGCCATCTGAAACACTTTAAAATCCAGGTCGTCATAAATGAATTACTACAGGATCAAATGAGTAACGCGATATTAACATTCAACTACTATTACAGTAACTAACACAAAACTCTGATTAATGGATTAGTGCTCAATTGAATGTGATAGTAGTTCACTGGAGTTAACTCAGGTTGATTGGGACACTTTTCCCAAGTCATCTCAATGACAAAAGTGTCACAATCACCCTGAATTCACCCCTATCAACTAATCAGAAACTACTCTTTTTTATACCTCCCAGAGGACTATGAAAATTACCATATACAGGTTCATTATTAATGTGAATAATGCATAATGTAGAAGGAGAAGTTCTAGAAATGACTGAATTCATCGCAAGCATTTAAGGTTAGGGATATGCATTCCTTCTGAAGGATTTGATAGTTCCTCCGTCATTACTAGTGGGTTCCCATGATCTTCACTTTCGAATTAATTACACAATGCATTATTCACATTAATTATGAATTATACTGTAGTAGTTCTTACAGTAGTCCTGGGAGGTATGAACAAAAGTTAGTTATTGATTAGCTAGTGAACTACTGCATTCAACTTATCACTGTTACTTACAATATCAAGTTATTTATAGTTTCTTGTAGTAGTAACTAGAATGTTAATAGTGTTACTCATTTGTACCTGTGTAGCGATTCATTAATGATGGAACAGTTACCGAGCCATCAATTCCATTCTTCCCATTTACAGCACTCATTGCTTCATTATTATTTCATAGTGTGTGAGTTTGATCTTTTTCTACAAGACAATGATAATGAGCTTCAAAAGACGTGAGGAATGGAAAGGCACATGTGAATGTTCTCTGAGTAAAAGGTAGTTAGTTCAGAAGCGAGACAACAGAGTTAAATCTAAGGTTTCTCTGCTCTTCTGACATTCAGTGCAGGAAAGCAATTGCTTGTAAACTGTTTTTATTATAATAAATAAAAATAGGGATGCATGATATACTAAATCATACCAGTTATCTGCCAAATTTTTAGGTTATTTTTGTGCATGTTCTTTTCTCTTATTTTTACATTTAGATTACTTCTGCTATCTGTCAGGTGTGTGTGCCAACACGCACTGAGGCGAACAAGAGGTAATCCAAACAATACAGTCTTTGTTAATAAAACCAAATGCAGTTCACTGAAGATGTACGGAAGAAACTCAAACCACATATAAAGCTGATGAGAACCAGCAAACACAACTGAAAACTCAGGGCAAACAAGGAACTAGAATAGACAGTTGAATATAATCAGTAACTAAATGGAAAAACAGGGTACATCAAAACTAAACTATGGGTTCGTTTACATTTAACAGTTTCATTTGTGTGCATTTTGGCCTTTGATTTGCATGGCAATGATATTTTGGGGGCCTGAACATGAAAACGGGTTTCAAAGTTTTGAAAAACAATACTATTGTCATCTCTGTGTAAACTACAAAAACATGAATTTGCAAAAATGGCGATGTCATCATAATTCATATATTACACGTTAAGCCTATTGTCACTGTGTTTTAACATTTGTGCTAGGCACAGTGTTTCTTGACAAGTTAAATCGCCATCTACTGGCCTAACATACATAATACAGCATTTTAGTCATTTTTCGCGGATCTGTGTGAACGGGTTCGCTTTGACAACATTGTTGTTTGTACATGAAAAACACAAAAGAAAAACATTTCAGTTTTTAGTACATCATTGTCTCGTAAACACACCCTAAAAAGAAACGCATTAACAAAATGAAAACTAGTGACAAACTAAACTAAACATATTCCTGACACTTACACTCACTTATTCTTTAAAAACACTGTTAAATGTAAACTTTAGCAAATCTCTAAATTAATATGTATTTTCATACTATAATAAAATCAATAGTTGTATATAAAACTTGTAGCATTTCGTATTTAAATCATTTTTATTTTTTCATTGATTTGGGCAAATAGTAGAATTATAATTAACAACATGAAAGTAATTATCGGCTTTTGTGCATTCCATTTATACTGTTTACTTAATTTTATTATGTAAACTCGTTGCCTTAATTTCATTAAGTAAGCATAACTTAATTGCATCAAGTTATTCTTACTTAATCCATTTAAGTTTTGTCAACTTAATTCTGTCTGTGATCTGAGAAGTGTACTCCCAGAGTGCATTGCGGCATGAATAAAAAAAAATGGTACTCAAACCAGTCAAGTAAAGTTTACAAGGTTTTTCTGAGTAACGAAGGCATAGAATGCAAACAGTACAGATTACTAAGAAATTTTAAGTAAGTTCAACAAATTATTGGACATTAAGTTAAGTTAACAAAAAAAATTCTTAGTAAGAAAAATGTTAGATCTTACAGTGAACATCATTAATTACTAGTATATAATACACTCAATTTTAGGTTTTCAAGCTTTATTTTTAATTCATGTTTTTAGACAAAATATAGAATTTTAATATTGGCCAGAATTATAATATCGTATATGTCACTACTAATGTATCCTGATTATGTAACACCTAGGCTTAAATATACTCTCTCCACTATAGATTCCTGTCACGTCTCATTTAAAGATGTGAACTAACAGTAAATTGAAATAATAACAAATAAAGAAGTTAAACATTTATGAGGACCAGTGGGACATGCCATCCAGCCTGATTGTTTGATATAAAATCCACAAATAATAACATCTTTGTCAGCAGGGGCTTTCAAATTTGATGAGATCTTTACTGTCTGCTGTATCTGTGAAAATGTGGCCGCAGCTTGTCATTGCATTCTGACAGGAAATCGAGGAAGACATGCTGTCACCGCATAATCGGAATAAGGTCATCATTGTCTCTTGAATCAGTGCACTGTGCTTATCAGGACTATAAACTCCATCTCTCCACACACTCTAATAGAGCATCTCTCCATTAAGCAAGCTGTTTTAATGAAACGAAAACTATACTGCACAGCTTAAGCCAAGCCGAGCGACTCGATCACAGAAGTAAATCTTGCTAGACTATGAAAATAAACCAGTTCCTGTCTCTCTGGTGGTGTAGCACATTTCCTGTATCTCTGCTGCTGTTTGACTCTTTCTGTTAAGACTGTTGGTTTCACAGATATGGAGTTTCTGATGACAGAGGCAACTTACAAACTTCTTATTTTATGCATGATACAAGGTAAGAGGGGCTTGCATTTCTACAAACAAAGACGTTTAATAGCTTTTGAAGTGATCTGGTCATGTGGTTAGTTGTTTAATGATGTGAACTGATTGTTTTTTCCAATTTGTTATTTAGTCAAAAGTGCATTCAAATTGAAATTTGACTTACAGTAAATGCACAACTCCTATGATAACCCTGATATCATTTCTGTGTTAAGTCAAAAATTAGGACAACTGTCCTGATTTCATAATAAAATAATTAGTTGGTGAGAACAAAAAAAAAAAAAAAATTAGAACAAAAAATGCGAGAACAAAAAATAAAAAGTATTTATCAAGCATCTCAAGCATTTTTTTAGGGAAAAAATGAACAAAAAAACCCTGCTTCACTGCTTATTAAAACTTCCAACCAACAGGCACATATCACATAGAAGACCACATTAACCCTTAAAGGGATACTCCACTTTATTGGAAAATAGGCTCATTTTAACTCCCTCAGGGTTAAACGTTACCGTTTTCAAATCCATTCAGCCGATTTTCTGATATTTAGAAGAATATCAGTAACCAGACAGTTTCTGGTCCCATTGACTTCCATAGTAGGAAAAAAAAATAGACTATGGAATTCAACGAGACCAGAAACTGTCTGATAAATATACTGAAATTCTTTTAATTATCAGAAAATCGTCTGGATAGATTCGAAAACTCTGGGGGAGTTGTAAAATGAGCTTATTTCTAAAAGAAGTGGAGTATCCCTTGAAAACATATCAGAAAATTAATGTGATTCATCACAAAGCAAGTTTAGTTCAGGTTGTAAGATGCCATGTGGTGCAACAAAAAATTTAATGATGATAAAAATGTATGTATGTATAAATAAAATAAACTACGTCTTAGAATATATAACTATTTTTAAATGATTAAAATAGGCTCACTCAAACACTATAATCCAAAGAAGATGAAGATATTACACAGGGTTCATATTTAAATAGATCCAAATAGGCAACAAAGATAAAAGACAGCGTGTAAACATAACCACAAACAATGCCAGACAACTGAAGAGTGCACAAGGAGGTACTTCAATACATGGTGGTGAAGACAAAATAATGAACAGCTGTGATCATTACTGTTAGTGTCCATAGTGACTAATAAAAACAAACAGAAAGAAAACTAACAAACTGAATATGGACACACACTCACATGCATACAAGACTTACTGGAAATACATAAAAGTCTTAAAGGGATACTCCACTTTTTTGGAAATAGGTTCATTTTACCACTCCCCCAGAGTTAAGCAGTTGAGTTTTACTGTTTTACCGTTTTACCGAATCCATTCAGCCGATTTTCTGATATTTAGAAGAATATCAGTAACCAGAGTGTTTCTGGTCTCATTGACTTCCATAGTAGGAAAAAATATATACTATGGAAGTCAATGAGACCAGAAACTGTCTGGTTACTGATATTCTTCTAAATATATATATAAAAAAAACGCTAAATACATTTGAAAATGGTAAAACTCAACTGTTTAACTCTGGGGGAGTGGTAAAATGAACCTATTTCCAAAACAAAGTGGAGTATCCCTTTAATGCTTAAAAACAATAAATAAATCAATTTTTATTTTGCGATATATTTTTAAATCATGATTAAAAATGTACAAAAAACGTAAGAAATATATCTAAAAATAAAAATTAAATGTAATACAATTATACTGCAGAATCAGATGACACTGGACTTTTTATAATGCCTTAAAGCTGATGCAATCTGTGGTTTCATGAAAGAAACTGATTATCACTCATGAAAATGTTTTATCAGGAACATACGGAATGCTTATACATCATAACGTGTCCATAACTGCTGTGGAGGGACAGAACGTCAGTCTGCCATGCTTTGTGGGAGAGGAACATGAAATCAAAGTTATCCAGCTGGAATGGCTAAAACGGCAAAAAGGAGATGAGAAGAATGAGAAGAAGATCGTGGTGTACCATCCCTCAATGCCAGAATTTTACTTTGAAACCGGTCCTCGTCTGACGACGATGAACAGTTCAAAAACTGGAAAGCTACAAGGCTCTGTCCTGACCCTGTATGGAGTTACCATGAAAGACAGTGGAAACTATACTTGCGAAATTACTTCTTATCCTAATGGCTCGATTAAAAGAACAACAACGCTTCAAGTCACAGGTAAAACTGCTCACGGTAACCTACATTCTCATACACTCAAAAAAATGTAAAAGTGAACAAGCAGCTGCTGTCTTTCAGAGCCTCCAGCATCAGCGAAGATGTCACATCCGAACGGATTCATAAAAGAGGGAGATGACGTGAAAATAACTTGTTCAGCAAGCCCTCCACCACTACGTTATGAACTAAGACGGTCAAAGGTGAGTCTGATTGAAAAATACATTTCTAAATGCCACGGTTTATACAGCTGTTATGTTGATCTCATTCTCCTCATCAGGACAAGCTATTTTGGATGGAAAGCTTGAACGGAGAGTTCGTTTTACCAAACGTCACCAGAAACAACAGCGATCTGTACATCTGTTCACCTGAATGGCCATCTGTCCAAAATCAGCAAGGTCTCAATACCACTATGGCACTGACTGTCAATTGTGAGTGTTGAGAATACATTCTCTGTTAAATTAAAGCTTATACAAGTAAATAAAATCCATTTCAAATATATCCTATTCTTCCAAACAGTTCTTGACGACATTGAGTGTAACGCAAGCAGCCCTTTTAATGTCAGTTTTGGTGAGGATGTGACGATTTCTTGTATTGCAAAAGCATCTCAGTACTTACAATATAAGTGGATGAGGGTAAGACTGTAAAATATATTTTTACATAAACAGTATTGTTTTAAATAAACATTTTGTAGTGTATTAACTCAGCATGCTTAAAATGACAAATTCATGTGATGATTTTTAGGATGACACAACACTGTCTCTCTCAGACACTTTGTCTCTGACTTCCGTGACATCTAACCAGTCAGGAACATACAAACTGACAGCTGTCTTTCAGGACAATCATCTCCAGACAGACATAGAGTTTTCTATCCAGGTTTTCTCAAAGCAAATCGAGGGTAAGAAAAAGCTTTATTTTCCTCTTTTTTTGTAATTGTAATCATTTGGCACATCGATTTTTAGCTGTGAATATGAACAGATAAAGTCCAAGTTTGCCCAGAGCAGATGCATAGAGTGAAAACAATGGACTTAACGCCACCACTGAAGCCCATGAATTAATTAAACCTTTTGGAACAGAGGTAAACTGATCAATTTCTTCCCTCAGTCATCATCTACATTTTAACCAGCTGATGGTTCCCATAAGGAAATCATAAACTAAATAATCTAATGTAACAAATAGCATTACGTCCTCAAGTACTCTCTTCCATGTCAGACTAATTGGGACAGTGAATAAAATCATCGAGCAAACAAATTTTATTATATATTATAATATAATTCATTTTCAAAACCACTTAAATTGTTAGTTCACCCAAAATGAAAATTATCTCATAATTTATTCACCCTCAAGCCATACATGCATGTGTATATGATTTTTTTTTCTTTCAGCCAAACATAACTGGAGTTATACTGTAAAAAAAAAAATATCCTGGCTCTTCCACTTTTAATGGGAGTGAATGGCACTTTTGAAGCCCTAAAAAAGAGCATCCATCCATCATAAAAAGTAATCCAGAAGTCTCCAGCTAGGAGATTAATAAAGGCCTTCTGAGGTGACACAATGCATTTTTTAAGAAAATATCCATAATTATAACTTTTTAAACTATAACGACTGGCTAACAGTAAAAGCCATACACGAGTCGAGTTCCAGCCGAAGAGTGACCTCTAACCCAATGCATAGCGTATTGATAAACGGAGAAGTGCAGAGGAAGGAGACACATCAAAACACAGCGGGTCAAGAATTAGAGGTCTAAAATGAGAATTATTAAAGGGAAATGTCAGAGGAGCTTGAGTTTGTTGCCCAGCCATATGTTTGATCTGCGAGATTACAGTTTTTAAAGCTATAATTATGGAAATTTTCTAACAAAATTCATTGTTTCGCTTCAGAAAGGATTTATTAACCCCCTGGAGCTGTGTGTATTACTTTAATGATGGATGAATGCGCTTTTACGGCCTTCAAAAAACACTATTATCACTCTCATTATAAAGCTTGGAAGAGCCCAGGGTTTTTTTTAAATATAACTCCAGTTGTGTTTGGCTTAAAGAAAAATTTACACCTGGCTTTAGGGTGAGTAAACTGTGGGATAATTTTAATTTTTGAGTGAACTATCCATGAACAATTTACTCACCATGAAGCCATCCTAGGTGTATACTTGACACACAACGTAATGACGAACGCAGTTGCCCAGTCTTGTTTGTTTGAACAGCATTTGTCGTCATTACGCTGTGCGTCAATTTCAAGTGTTACTCTTTTCATGTAAATCGATGCGTATGGCCGTCTGCTGGAAGCTATTTATTTTAGTCGATAAAGTTTTAAATATGGATATTTTTCTTACACTAATGCATCGTTTCACTTCAGAAGACCTTTATTAACCCCTGCAAATCCGTGTCGAGCACTTTAATCATGAATGGATGCACTTTAATGGGCTTCGTCAAAAGGCCATATACACCTGAGTAAATCATGGGCCAATTTTTATTTTTGGGTGAACCTTTAACCTATGTAGGATGGCAGGAATTCTGGAGCCTATCTCAGCGTCCCAAACTTAGGCAGGGAAACACCCAGGAAGGATGGCCAGACCATCACTGATATTGTTTTACATTACATTATAGAATTGTGTACAAACAAATGTTGAGGAATATTTCCTAATATACATTCATTATATGTTTCATTTTCCCTATAATGATTGTGTTGAAGGAATGACAACACCTTCCTCAGTAACAATCACCAAACATCTGAGGAACTTTACCTCCATGCGAATCAGCTCATGGACCACTGGTGCTATTGCTACAACAACAGAATCTGGTCACTTCCAAACCAGCACATCAAAACCAAAAGTTTCCACGACAAACCTACAACCCGGACACACCAGCCAAAGCACTCCCCTCACTGGCAGCTCTTCTGCTCCACCTGTTGGCAATGCATCTCCATTACACACAAGCACTGTAAAATCTACAGGCAGCTTTTCTACAGAAAATCCAAGCACACGTCCAGAAACAGTTACCGGAAGAAAAATAGTTACTTCTGTTATAACGAAGAAAAACATCACCACCACTGTGACAACATCGGGAGGTAACTCTTCTCTTGTATCAAAATGTAAAAAACTTGCTCTGTCCCTGAAACGACTTTAATTTTCTGACGTCACATACTGTAGTTCGTATGGTCTTGTGATGAGTGCCTCAGTGAAGTTTTGAAAAATTAAATTGTTAGTTGACCTAAAAATTTAAATTCTGTTACTTTAATTAATTACTCACATGTTGTTTCAATCCCTTAACACTTTCATATATATTCAGACCACAAATGAAGATCTTTTGGGTGAAATCTGAACTTTCTGTCCATTGACAGCTACTCAACTGGCACTTTGACGCTTCAAAAAGTTGAACCAATCCATATGAATCCAATTCATATTTCTAAAGAGACATGATCGCTTTATATGACAAACAGATTCAATTTAGACTTATTCACATATAAACAATGATCAGTGAACATAGAAGCTCAACTGAACCTGCTTGACGCGCGAGAACAAAACCTCATTGGTCATTGTTTCTTGCGGAAGCTCAAACATGCTGCGTAACTTGGGTACACAACTTGGGTGTATTTCTTTTTAATTAATAAAATACATTTAATACTTGTGTGTATAATACAAAAACGAAAACATTTACCAAGTCTGCCAAGCTCTGCCTAACACAGAACAAGCACTACACTTTACACATTTTCCAGAACCCACATATTTAATGGTACTTTAGCAAGTTTGTAGTTGCATTTACGCGGTTTTGACCAGCAGGTGGCGCAAGTCTGTGGTGTTCTGAGTGCTTCAAAATAGTGAATCATTTTGCAAAGAAATTGGTTCAAATGATTCAGAGTTTCAAAAAGCTTTGTTTCCCCCATCTCTACTATTGTTTTCTATTGAAATGTTTGTTACAGTTCAACAAGCATTAAAATCTGTTAGCATTCATTGAAATGTTTTATAGCAATAATAGCAAAATAACAAACGATTAAAATATGCTTTACCCAATCGAGCTGCTCTCTGGAGAACTTGATCTTTAGGATCTCCACAATCAACCACATCAACTTGGCATTCAGGCTCGAGTCCATTCTGGTACAGAGCGCCCACTTTTCATGAACAATTGTATCAAAATGTGACTCTCTATGAGATTATCTCCCCTGTATCTTCTTATGAGGGTATAAGATTAAGAATTAGGAATGTATGGCCAAGTGGGAGGTGGGTTTTAAAAGATAGGGACCACTCAGGTACCAGCCTTCCCAAACAAATGGACCAATAAGAAGGAGGGGAGACTAAATTTCACATGGATTAAGATTTCTGTACAACACCGAAATCTGATTCAGATTATTACCCTCTAAATCCCAATAGGAATAGGTGGTTTAGGATTAGGCAATCAGGCACCTTCAATGAAATTAGTCGATTACCGGTAGTCAAAATTAGGCACAACAATGGTAAAGCATCTGGGAAGCATCCTATGTATTAAATAAAAAAAATTTATAAATAAAAAAATAAAAAAATAGGAAATTCATCACATTACTACTAATGTCATATGTCACAAAAGTCATTGGTCATGTATTAGGCTATAACTGGAATATTCTCTGAATTAAATTATAAATCAAAACTTTCACGACTCAAAATATCAACAATTTGTATTCCTTGATATATGTTGATTTTAAACAAATTGAATGTACACAATGAAGTCATCTGATGTTTGTTGGCTGTAACAAGGAAACCCATAAGATGCTGTTTGATTTAAAGTGAGTGATGATTGATATCAATGTGTTGTTTTCAAAAAGACGTGCACATGACTGTATAAACAGGATATGCATTTAGGCCAAGTCTTCAGCTACTCATAAAACTATTATTGGTTGTCTTTTCCTTGCAAATCTCTCATCTCTCTTTCAGAATCAAAAAGCACAGCATATGTCGCTATTCCGATTGTATTGGTGTTGCTCGTGTTGACTGTGCTTCTATACAAAAGACATCTGAACCAAAAAAAGTGAGACTCACCAAAATCATCAGCACATCCACTGTTCTGTTACATAATTGCAACACATTTTCAATCCATTTATCTACATTTTGACTTTTTCTTTTTCAGAATGGATATGCCACCCCCTTTCAAACCTCCTCCACCACCAGTCAAATACACATCAGTGAGGAACCATGATGTTCCCCTGACTGATATTCTTGTATGAATGTGTCATGCACTTTTGCACTCACAATCTGTGGGCCACTATACTGACTGGAACATTTCTGCTGAAAATCTTCACTCAAAATGAAAACTGTGTCATCAATTATTCATTCTCATCTCGTTCCAAACCCATAAAAGTTCTGTTCATCTTCAAAACACAAATTAAGTCATTTTTCATGATGCCTGAGAGATTTATTTTCCTTCATTGAAAGCCCATGCAACCAAAATGAATGTAATCCATGGATTACTTAAATGTAATCCATACTGAGTACCGGTAGTTTAATTCATGTCTTCCGAAGAAAAACGGTTGCTTTTAATTATGAATCGATTTAGTTTATGCTTTTGTTTACCATTGATAAGCACACATATACATTAAATATGTAAAAAAAAAAAAAAAAAAAAGTTTTTCCGGAGATTAATGAAACTCGTTCAATTTTCATTTTTACATGAAATAAACCTTCAACGCATTATTTAGTAAAAATATGAATTCAACCACATTTGTTGTGTTTTTATGTGGTTATTGCACATTTCCTCTGTATTTGAGCATTTATGAATAGGTTGTACATATAATCTGTTGCTCTAAAGAAAAATTGTTATTTGTAACTTTAAAAAATGTGAAAAGTGTGATTTATTTTTTACTGTGCTTTACAAACATAAAAAATTTGAAAATTTTGATTGAATTTTTACTGTGCTTTACAAACATAAAACATGTGAAAATTGGGATTGAATTTTTACTGTGCTTTACAAACATCAAATATATTATTGAATATCTTGAGTAGTTAGCTTTACTCCTAATGCAGCAATGTAAAAAAAAAAAAAAAAAAAACTAAAATGTGTGATTTTTTAAAAGGAAACAACATGTGAGGATAGGTGGAGGTTGGGTTAAAAACTGGGTAAATTCCAAAAATCTGAAATATGATGAGTACCTATGATGAGAGTTTAATCAGAAAATTATCTATCATGTTCAATAGATCAGGTGGATATCGCAGTGTTGACTTTTAATACAGCTGCAAAAAAGGAGAATAAGTAAGTGCTATTATGAATAAGATATTGTTAGGCCTAAAGCCCTCAATGTACCCTACATATTAATGTTGTCCTCATGTTCTGTTAAAAAAGCAAAGGCTAGCAACTGATTGATTCAGGCCTCATAAAACCACAGTTTACACCTCAGATAACCAAGCAAAACCAGCTGCCAAAACCACATCAGACAGTGACCAACAGACCTTAACCTTAAAGGCCAAATCTACAAAAAAAGCCAACTCTGGTCACCATTTATTATAACAGCAAAAATGAGGCATTTTAAAATGCGGTTTACCCCTACGAACAAGCCTTTAATTACTAATAAGATGGAAATAAGACATTTCTGATTAATAAACAGAGACATATGCCTGATAGCGAGTGTATGTGTATGTGCCAAGACAGAGAGAAAACAAGAAAGAGAGAGTACAGCGATGCTTTTGTACAGAGTTTTGTGCATTGTGGTTCTTTGCTACAAAAGCAACACATTCACGCAGAGGGACGTTTCCTGCTCTCGCTATTGTGGTCGGAAATGGAAAATTCTGAAAAAAAGGATTTATTGCTTCAGTGTTCAGATCACCTGTATCCTGCACTGTATAATCATGCATCCGATATACTATTGCACTTCATTATGTTGAGTATTATACCAATGGTGTGTGAGAAAAAACAATAGTTATTTGTGAACATGAAATGTGCAAACTTTTTTTACCTTTGACTCAAAGTACAGTGTGTGTTAAGTTCAATATAGCACTTCTTTTGAAAAATAGCACTCTAATATCTTATCTTATATTATGAATATTATAATAAACTGTAAGAATAATAAGTGAACTTATGTTCATAATAAGTTTGTCTTTGACATTTTATCATATTTTGGTTTGTATAATTTGTAAATGCAGAGATTTGTTACACATTCATTTGTACAAATTGCTGTACGATTACATTTTCATTTAATTTCAAGGATGTAACCAAATATTCAAGTTAAGGGCGACCAAAAGTAAAATTTGAAGAATAGAAAATCTCATATTGATCAACCACTAATCTAAATATTGGTGGGGATTCAGCCCACTAAATGTTTTGAATCTCTGTTTGAATTCTTAATTTTCACCTAATTTTTAAAACAACAGCATAATTTTACTCACAAACAAATCAATGCAAGATTAGAAATGTATGTACTATAAAGTACAAATTACTGAAAAATTATTATTTTCATTCAGCTGATTTTACAAAATGCAAAAAGCAATAAACAAATTCAAAGAAAACCAAAAAAAAACATTTCACACATAATTTGTTTGAAAAAAATGCAATGATAATCAAATGGATTAAATGTTTTCAATGTACATTTCAACACCAGTGAGTGGTTTATGACACTACACAAAGCAGACAGTGTGTCTCTTGAGATGTGAACGTTTGCAACGAATAAGGTAGCCGTCACGTTTCCTGTTTGTAACCGAAAACGTCTAAAGACGATAAAAATAGCACAACTCTGGTGCACTTCTTGTTGAACATGCTCACGTACAGGTGAAAGGTTTTATCAGACGAGCCTTTATCGGACATTTGACCCTAAAAAATCAGGATGTCAGGTAAGAGGAAAAAATGCTTTATCACTTCTGTATGTGAACGTTCTTTGCTAACAGTATTTCATGACATCACACTGTTTAAATACAAGCTGTTTTGTTGTCTCAGTAGAGATTGAATAATGAAATTTAGATTATTGACTAAATTATTTATTGTATTTTTGCACGTTTTCTTTATGGTTCTAAATAGTTTTTTGTTCTTAAAACTTAGAAAAATGATGGAATTGAAATTAAACCCTGACAAACATTCTTTTGAATAATACACTAAATATTCTGCACAAAACAATTGTTAATAATACAAATTTATGAATCTATCCAGACTAAAAAATGTATTAATTATATGAGTGATAATAATTATTTTGTTAGATTCATGAAATTCATTCAGTGTTATGACATGTCCGGAAACGTAACCAAATTTTTCAAATGTTCTTAATGATTTGTGCTTATATATTCTTTAAGATGATATATGGATGATGTATTATACAAATATAAAAATAACTAATAAATAAATAAAAGGTTTAAGAAGAAGAAGAAAAGAAGAAAAAAAGATTTATAAGATAAATCGCCAGGCAAAATAATCAAAGTTTGTAATATAAATATTATATTAGGTGTAATGGGAACTTAATGCAATATTATATCAAATCATGATCTGTTATTTAACTCTCTCTTTAGATAAATGCATATCTGCATATGTGGCTATTTGTCTGACATCTATTGCACTGCTGATATCTGTGTCTATCAATGTTGCATTCTATTTATTAAGAAGAAAGGAAAAAAACTCAGCAGGTATGCTTCATAATTTGAAATTTACAATATACAAAAATATGCAATTTAAGAAAATTTAGTTCACAGTAACAAACTGCCTCTTTGTTTAATCAGCTAATGAAAACATGTTTGAATATGGAGAAGAGCCATTACGTCGAGATTCACTTCAGTCTTACAGGTGATGATCAGCACATTGTTTGAATTAAATTCATATTTTATGTAATTATGTATTCTGATTGACAGAAAAAAGTTTTGATTTAACATGAAATAATCCTTTTCCACAGCCACAAACCTATGTAAATACATTCTGACTGTGTTGCAGGTTTGAAGATGACGAGATGGAAAGACAGGAAAATCCTATTTATGGAAATATCTGTATAGATGGAGGCGGTAGGTTTAGCTCACAAATACACCAATCACTTTAAGTAATCCAATCTCTGTCTGCTATTTACTATTGATAATTAAGCTGTCATGATGACATTGCTATGCATTTAATGCTTGTTCAGGAACTTTCGAAATGTCTCCGGAGGAATGCTATGAACAAATGGCACAGGCAAGCTCAGTAAAGCAGGGATTAAAGGTATGGTCTTCCAACAAATTACATGGAAATTGCTGACATTTGATCTACAGTACTGTTCAAAAGTGATGTCCAGAAGAGATATTTGTTTTATTGAACCTAAGTTACCAATATATGAGTATGAGTGTGTGCATATATATATATATATATGTACAGTATATACATATATATATATATAGTATAGTATATATATATGAACCTAAGTTATATATATATATATATATATATATATATATATATATATTATGAGGTAAGAGCAAAACACTAAACCTGGTTAAGGCATTTTATCTGACAAATTTGTTTGGAAAAGAAAAAGGCAAACTACAGCTACATGTTTTATTTTGCAAAAAAATCTAATAAAATCTGTACAACATGCTAAACGAAAATGCATAGAAAAACAAAAAGCATAAATTGACTACAAAATATTTATTTTTATTGGTTCTCTCTTGTTTTTGCATGTTCATAATTACTTTGTATGACAGTCTGGCCAAAAATGATGTCCGCACAATTGTCCGATGTCTGCACAATGGCATGTTTCATTGCATTAAAACAAATAAAACAATTGACTTTAAGCACATCTCCTTTATTTATAAAAGTAATTTTGGATAAACCGATAAAAGTGTCAATTTTCATGTGGACATCCCTTTTGGCCACTACAGTAAATTAGTATGTGTAAAAAAAATATTTAAAAAACAATGGGCTCACCCATTAACCAGAGAAACATGGATATTCTATACGCTTCAGCACTGTTTTTTATGAAAAATGTGCAAAAATCTGCCCTTTATATATTTATTTTTTACTTATGTATTTGTTTATATTTACTTTAAGGTATTTGTTTTTGTATTGTTTAGTTATGGTTATTAGATGGCCAACCAGAAACAAATCGCAACTCTTAACATCTATTTAACTTAATATCTATTTTTGGGTCTCAGTTTCATTTTATGCAGTAACTATTAAATTATACAGTTTTAAAGTAATATCTGTCACACATTACATGTGTTTTTCAACACTTTCAATACTTGCATTTTCAACACTTAAAATATACGCTCAAAATTAAAAAGCAGAACTTCCAGTGCCGCATTGTGTGACATTTTTCATAAACACTTCAATGGCTTTATGTATAAAAATTTCAAAACCTTCACAAAGTCTGCATGAGAATGTAGCCCTGATAACTATTTTAAGCTCGCCCACCCACACATTTTACTGAAAACAGAGACGTGTGTAGAAGCAGGTCTTTTAATGAACGCAGCTGTGGTCAGAGTTCTCAGACCACTCTTCAGCAGTATGTATGTCAAAGGCATCATTGTTATGCCACATTAATACCTCGCTAGCTAAACGTGAGATATTGTGATATTTTTGGCAAGTTCAAGTCCCTATGAAATCAAAATTGACAATTCTTACTTTTTAACTGCAGTGCTCATTATAAATGATTTATTCATGCACATCATTCATTTATGTGCCCTGGTAGTCATTAATCAATAACTCTGATGACGTGCACCCATGCGAGGCCAACAACAATCCAATCAATTCCCTATACAGTGCAACAGTCGGGTTACGGAAGTAAAAACATTTTTACCATATAGGGAAACAGATTTTTAACCTTCTTTAACCTTTAAAGACAACCCTACTGTGAGCTACCGGGTTGGTAATAGATAGTATTGGCTTTTGTTCAAGATGTTAGCCCGCATCAATTCAACTTACTTTTAATATAATTGCGTTTGACCATGGAATTCATGGTAAAAAAAAAAAAAAAAAACATTACTCACAAAAGTTCCACCAATCAGAGAGTCGCTATAAGCAAAAGTGGCCAAAAAAAAACTCTTTAGCTCCGCCTACTCCCATGATGCTCCCATGATGTTAATCTCCCTAGTCTCAAAATGGTAAAATATTAACATTATATATAAATAATGTTAATTAATTAACAATTAACATTATATATAAAATTGTTGTTGTTAAATTTCTCTCTCTCTCTCTCTCTCTCTCTCTCTCTATATATATATATATATATATATATATATATATATATATATAATCAACATTTTAAAATTAGCTTTATATTCATTTTTTTTTATTTGATTATGCTGTTTGTAATGCTTCATGGGATTGTACGTCTTGTACCTTTGTATTTTTGTCTGATTTAAAAAAAAAATCAAATTAAAGTTTGTTATATTATGAATGACCTTGTAGCTGATTGGCTTGGTTCATGGCTTTTAACGTTTTAAAAAATATTTAAAATCCCTATGGGAAAAATTAATGGAAAAAATACTTACAAAAACAGATGCTGCTGGAAAAAGTGCGGACAAAATCAATTCTACCCTCATTTTTTTCACAAGGATATACATCACAATTTCGAAGACAAGTTGATTTGAACTTCTGTTTCATCCTGACTTTAAAACCTGACTTTTGCGCTATTTCAATACCAAAACCAGAGATGCGTGATATCATAGAGCAGGTTTACAATCTGAGACTTTGAGAAAGCTATTTACCCGTATTGCGTAACTTATTGCAAAATTCTTTTGGTGACCTTTGTTATCTTGCAATTTAACCTGAATGCCAAAATGAGGCAAGGTTTTTTTCCACTGCATTGAATGTGTTAGATCATGTAAATACAGCTTAGGTTTGTTATTATCTCACAGGTCCAGCAGGGGGATGTGTCCTACGCCTCTCTGGATCTGACTGTCAATAAGAAGCGTAAGAAAAAGAGAAAATATCAAAAACAGGCTCAGGCTCACCAAGCCCAGACGCATCCTCAACCCGCATCCCAGCAGAATTACATGGACCATGATAACGAGGCGGACGTCACCCTCCCGTCCCGGAGCAGCAGCCTCATGGTTTCACGTCACAGTATCTACCTCAACAGTCATCAAGTAGCCCTGGAGGCAGAAGAGAGGGAGAGAGAAAAAATTATGGAAATGGAAAGAAATGAAAATGCAGAGAGGGAGTTTGAGATGCACGAAGGCTTTGATCACTCCCTCGGTAGATCAAGACAAAGTCTAAAACAGGACAGTTAACATTGTTAGAGTTACAAGAAGCCTTTAGCATCTTAAGAGATTAAACACAGGAAACTGTGGGGTGGTGCTGTCAACAGTATTTAAAGCACATGGTTCACACTCCAAATTATAATCTTTTTTCTCTGCAAAAGCCAGCAGAGGAGACCAGCTATCCGCTCTGAGATTGCGTCCAATTGAGACACATTTAAATAAGTTTACTACTTTAAATGTGCTTTCTTGTTTCTTGCCTTTAAAGGGATACTCCACTTTTTTTAGAAATAGGCACATTTTACCACTCCCCTAGAGTTAAACAGTTGGGTTTTACCGTTTTCGAATGTATTCAGCTGCCTTTTTAATATTTAGAATAATATCAGTAACCAGACAGTTTCTGGTCTCATCGAATTCCATTGTATATTTTTTTCCTACTATGGAAGTCAATGAGACCAGAAACTGTCTGTTTACTGATATTCTTCTAAATATCAGAAAATTGGCTGAATAGATTTGAAAACGGTAAAACTCGACTGTTTAACTGTGGAGGAGTGGTAAAATGAGCCTACTTCCAAAAAAAGTGGAGTATCCCTTTAAAGGCTCACAGTTTTGGTCTGTTATGTTGTTCTACATAAACAAAGAGGAATATGTAAACAAATATTTAATCAGCTTGTTTCTTGCTATATCATATAGAGTTTCAAGACAACAAATAAATGTATGTTTTATATGAGTGACTTTTTTTCTTTGAAAGCTTTGACGAATGTATGAAGATGTAAAAAATTACCATAAAATGCCATAACGGTACCACAAAATGACCATGAAATGAAAAGTCTCACTTTGTTCTGCTATTGACTCAAATCATTTGTTTACAAGTATTTTTTATTTACAAGTAGCTAGAGAGTGTAAGAAAAAAACGTTCAATAATCTATCTGTCATTTCTGTTGTCAGTCAAATGACAACAACAGAAATGACAGATTATTGAACGTTTTTTCTTACACTCTCTAGCTACTTGTAAATAAAAAAGAAAGAATTTATAAAGTCTTCCTTTTGCTCATTTCACATACCGACGTGAAGGCCAGGAAAACTGCATCAGCACTTAAACTCACCTCAGTAGACCTCTTGGCTTGCAAACTACTACAAAAAATCATGACGTGACGCTCCTTTAGTCACGTGATTGTAAACATGGCCGCGCGCTGCTGAAAGTCATGCGATCGCTCTTCTACTGTGTCTACATCTTCCACATCGTTTCTTATCTTAATCATGTTCAGTTGTAATATATTTGCACTTATATAGACGTTTCATTTGATATATACGGCCAACAATATTGTAATGGACCCCGACGGTCAGCTACGAAATGTAAGTCCGTTCATATGTCTGAATGTGGCGATGTTTTTCCATATGTATACGTTTATTTTTTGTATTCTAATATGTTTGTGATTTTATTGTTCTGTTTTTTGTGATCTAGTTGCGGGACTTCCTCCTCGTTTATAATCGCATGACAGAAATCTGCTTTCAGCGATGCACAAGCAATTTCAACTACAGAAATCTGACAATGGATGAGGTGAAGCAAACATGATTTATAAAAAGTGTATTTAGGGTTTTAATACAAAGAAAGCTTTTAAAAAATACCTTAATTAATGTGTCCCAGAGATGTGAGATATTTTTCATTCATTAATTTTCTGACGTAGGCTACATATTCATTACACATACTAACGTCATCAGGAACGAAACAAAAAGGAGCCAGATTTGAAATAAAATAGACTCATGAGCAAAAATACAAACCAGTACAGCATTAATTTATATAGTAATATATTGACATGGAGGTGCATACAATTTCTGCATTTTTTAAGCGTGTTAAATTAAAATGATTTCAGAGTTTATATTTTATTTTAATTTGCAATCATTTGTAAGTATTCAAAACATGAAATCATGTGACAAATTCATGAAGAAATAAAGAAGAGTCTTTGCATTTTTTTATTTCCATTCTGTAAATGTAAATTAATTAACTTGAGGAGTTCGGCTTGAACTGCCATTGAATAAAGGCCCATTCACCAAAGACAACAACTATTAAGATAACAAAAATATAGTTCTAAAAATCGTTCTCAATATTAAAGAATGGCAGAGTTCACACCACCACAGTTATAACAATAACGGCACAGAGAAATTATATGACTGGAATTACTTTCAGATGATTTTATCCTGCTGATGAACAATAAAAAACCATTGACAGCCAATCAGAATCCTTCCTGCTATAATGAGCTCCAGCATTTAATGTGACAAACATGATGCGCTTAGAATGCACTGAACATTGAATCACTTCTGTCATTATACATAAATTCACTATGATATTCTTATAATGCTTATTTTTCCCTTGTGTTTATTTTTATCAGGAGCGTTGTGTGGACAATTGTGCTAGTAAGTTAATAAGGACCAATCACCGTTTAATGGGCACGTATGTGCAGCTAATGCCTGCGATGGTGCAGAAACGGATGCAGGAGATGGAGAGCAAAGCTGCACAACTAGATAAAGCTGAAGCTGCATTAGAAAACCCATCTACTGCCATCACAGACACATCAACGGAGTCTCCATCAACCCTGGAGATACCAGCCACATCCTCTTCAGTAGTGGGGATGCCCTCAACCACAACACCAATGCTTGAAAGCCTGCAAATACCTTCATCTCCCAATAATCCATCAGATATTGACACAACATCATCGACAAATGGCTCGGCTTTAGGGGAAATGCAGTCAGAGGGACTAGTAGTACCAACAGCAGTAATCACAACATCATCTAGTGTACCTAAAGTAGGTCCCATCTTAAGTGCAGTGGATAAACTCAACCTGAAGGCCAACAGTGTAACATCCACATCAGTCCCTGAAACACGGTCTGCAGGGGGAGCAGGACAGACCCCCCGAACTCCATCTTGATGGTGATGTGCAGAGATGATATGTTTAGGAGATGTTGTTCATGCTGCATATTCAGTCTTAACAGCCAAATTTAGAAGCAGAAGCCTTTTAAGAATGTTGATCATTTTCAGTGGAATGGGTTTCATAAACATTTAAATACCTCTGTTACAACTTTGAATAATGGTGCTCTGTCGGCTAACATGTGAACTCTCTCTTTTAATAAAATACAACATGTGGAAACTAAAGATAGTTATTTTGCCATTTTTTATTAAATCTGTATTTGTTTTTTTGTTTTGTTTTTTCATTATTAACTAGGTGTGGCGTTGGTGAGCCAGGGTCAGATCAGTTTGAGTTTAATTAAGTGGAATTTGTTTACAGTAAATAATACACAACATCATTATTTTGGTTTAATAAATTTTATTTAACCTTTCGTTGGGAGTTAAGTGCGCACACTCTTTAACGTTTATATATATATATATTACTTTATTCAGGACTCAAAAAGAAAGGTCCATAGTACAAGTTACAACAAACAATACAAAAAAATTAAAATACAACGTTCATTACCTTTCATTTGCAATATACAAACAGGTGCGCCAATGTCTCCACAGTCTAGATGTAAACCTAACAGAGCTAAAATTACTATGGGCTAAAGCTTGTATAATCCTGTTTTCAGAGACAGAAATTCGACACATGTATCGAAAAATAAAATTTCTTATTAAGGCAGTACAGGTAAGCACACCAACATTTACAAACATCTGACTGGCACTACTCCATCTTGGTTGTTTTAAAAGCAGTCTCATACCATCGTTATACGCAACAATCAGTCTCTGCATGTTCTTTTTGCTGTACGACCGCCACAAGTGGGCAGTATATAGAGGTGTACAGAATGCTTTGAATAAAGCTACCTTAACATGAGCAGAACACATGCCAAATTTACGAACCAGCACATTAGCCTGACCATATATCTTACGACACTGTCTATTGATATCCTTATCATCTGATAAATCATTTACAATATGATGGCCAAGATATTTTATCTCTTCACACACTTTAAGGGCAGTACCAGATAGAAAGAAAACTGGGAATACTAAATTCCTGTCTAAATTCTAATTCTAAATTCTAAATACTAATACTAAATTCCTGTTTAGTTTAAGTTTACTCTTACCGTTCTTTTTGTTTGTTTGTTTGTTTGTCACGTCTGGCGTCTGAGTCCTGTGAGCTGGTGCACCATTTAAAGGGGTTCAAGTTGAAACATCGGACATATATATATGATTCCGGCCAATGATCGGCCTATGGCCACAACCATTCCGGTTTCTGCTCCGGGGGAGCCCCAAGGACTATTTTGCTTGCTTTTCTTTTGTTTGTTTTTAAGAAGTACATTTATTAAGTGAAGTCATTTGATAGTATTATTTGAGGTGTTTGTTTATGTATGTTGGGTGTTTTTATATTCGTTTATTGTGTGTCACAGTAGGTCCACGCTGGTAAAAAAAAAGGTTTTTCCCTAATGATTTGTCAGTCCAAGGCATATTTCATCAAATAATTAAATGGAAATTATATACCCTGTTTTTATTTGCACATTTAAATAACTTTGTAATGAGAATTTTACTTTTATCATACACCACTAAAATCATCCTGATAGTGACTGATAATTCTTTCTTTTAGTGAAATAGAATTGTATTCTTTTTATTTGAAACAATTTTAAATTATTATATTTTATATTTAAACTTTTTTATATTTATATTAAATTATATTTATATTTTTTTATATTTAAGTAATTTAAACATAAAATTGTGATTAGAAGCTTCGAGACAACCATACAACCAGCTTAAAAATGTTATACATTGAATAATTACTGTTTTCATTTGAATTTTTGTTTACGTTTAAGTCATTTTTTAGAGTTTCTGTTTTTGTTAGTTTTTTAAATATGTAAACAGTTTTTATTCATTTTATTTTAGTTTTAATTATTTTTGATATTTTAGTTCGTAGAGTTAAACTAAATTAAAAGTAAATAAGGTTGCTTTAAAAACATTTTTTAGAAAAATGTAAGTTTAATTAAATATATACCGGTATATTTTATTTAAGTTAGGCTATGTTTTTAGTTTTGGTTAACAATAATAACCCCGATTTAAATTGCCATTTTTTTCTAAATCTGGGATGGTTCATTTATTTATTTAATGAAATAATTAATTAATAGGATACAAAATAATTATTGTATTGTAGGACAGGTAACTTATTCTAGCAGGGTTTATGGTCGAAGAACGCAATCATTTTATTCACCTCTGACGTAACAGAAAGGACAATGGAAATTTTCTAACTTTGGGCTGATGTTTGGTAATTTCGTGTATATAAATAAAATAATATAATAAATAATATCATTAATCATAATCTCAAGCACAGTTCTGAAAACCATGTCCCGAGGCGCATGTTTTTCTCATTCTCCAGCCGGGGGCGCTAAAGAGACGTGTTCTGGGGGGAATAAGTGAGTGTCTCTCGGTGGGGAGGAGATCGCAGACTCGGGCTCTAGTAGGGTGTGGACGCTGGAAGAGTGTCTGTCCGGACTGTCCCAGTCATAACCGTTGGTCCACTCCAGCTGAAAGCAGTCACATAAACAGGTAATTGTAGTTGTTATGATCGATTGAGTGTGAAGGAAGCATGAATCGAGTGTTGATCGTGAAGTTCAGTGACTGTGGGCGTAACGTTATATGACTGCTAGCAGTGCGCTAATACGCTATTGTCCAAGACAAAACTAACGTTACTAACGTTACTGAATAGCCATAAATAAAATCTAGAGTGAAAATAAATAAATTGTGCATGAGTAAGTACATTGTAACTCATATTGTGTTTTTTTCTTATTCTTATTCTTTTGGTTCACCCATAATTAGGAGTCTTTAGACTCTTTGAATGGAGTGTCTGTTAGCTACGCGGCTAATGTCAGTTTTATTGAGAGAACACACTTTACCTGTTTTCTATCTGTCTGCTACAAATACTTTCTGGCTATCTATCTTTCTCCCCGTCTTCTTGAACAAATACCCATCTGTTTCTGTTATATATCTATATAGATCTGACCTGTAACTTATCTATCTGTCAGTCTGTATATCTATGTGTGTCCCATTCCATTAGAATACTTACTGCCTCTCGTCTGAACATAACTTTGTCTGTTCACTCATATCTGTCTATCATTCTAACTGTCTGCCTGCCTGTTTGAACTTTTAAAGGGGTGGTTGATTGTGATTTCACTTTAAATAGTGTGTAATATTGCTGATACAGACTATATAGATATACAGTCTTTTAAAAACCAGGAAGTTTAGTGCCTACAAAAACGACTCGAATAGGACTACAACGAGATACTTCCCGGGTTTTATACGTAACTAACCCATAAATTTACATCAACCCTTCCTCCGGATTATGCGAAAAAGGGGGCATGGCCATATTTCTACGGCTTTGTCTGAAGAAGAGTGTTGCCTTATGCAGTTGATAGTGTGTTATTTTCACCCAGCTCTCAGGTATTCTGTGTTCAGTCTTCCTACTGACGCCGTAGTTCGTCAACAAAAGCTAAAATTTATGTTTGATTATGTTCCTGAAAATTACAAGCGCTCTGTGCTGCGCATTTTACGGAAGACAGCTTGCAGAATCTCCACGAATTCAGTGCCGGATTCAACAAGAAACTGTTACTAAAATATGAACCAGTTCCAACTTTAAAACCAGAGGCTTAATCAGGAGAAAAATGTATCTCAAAAGCTAACTAGCAGTAGTAGCGTTTTTCAAGTAACAGCGGATCGAAATTCTTATATAATAATAGTATAACAGAATAGAAATAATACGATAAAATGTACCAAACATGTTCAGAAACGTTCTATAAGAGCCGTGTTTGGGGAGGTTCTGCTTGACTCTCTTTATCGCCGCTTTCTGGGTCTGATTCTGGCTCAAACTGATATGGCAGTATCAACACCATTATTTACACTGGAGCACATGCAATGTGAAAGTTGCTTGTGCTCCAGAAAGTTGCATGTGCTCCTGTTTCTGAGGGAGTAGTTTCATAGAATTAGGAAGTCAACCGGTCGTTCAAATGGCGAAGGATAAAGCGGCGTACAATAAAGGTGAAATTTATGAAAAATAAGAAAACAACAACAACAACAACAAAGACGTGTTATATTCCACCCCATAAACACAATCATGCAAAGAAAAAAAGCAGTAAACCACCCCTTTAATTTTGTCCCCATGCATACCGGCCTGTTTTTCTTCTATTTTGTTATATGTCAGTTTAAATAATATCTGTCAGACATCTACCTGCCATAAAACTATCTTTTTGAATACATACACCTGTAGGCCTATGTCTGTTTGTCAAATTCTACTCATCTTTCCATGAGTCTTATCATGTTTACCTTTTAGTGTCTTTGAGATTGAATTCATATTTAACTGAATCAATATCAGCCTGCTTTTATCTAATTTGTCTGTCATTTTCTGTCTCTCCAGTTTCCCAACTCAAACATTATCAGCAAAGAATACAGTACATGATGGTTATAATGAAAAATAGCTTCTTAAATGTATTTGACGCAGTTTCCTTTTTGTTTTTAATAAATGTGACATCTACTTAAAATCTCTAATTAAACAGAAACACAGACACAGAAGTAGCTTAACGGGAGTATGACGGGTCTTTGCGAAGAGTGATAACAGAGTATTAAAGAAACACATTCTGTTGGCAGTGGGATGTTTTGGACTCAGTGAGGGAGTGTTATGTATGTTATAACAAGCCAAGACCTGCATTATTACATGGGTATTCATCACCTAGGCTATCACCACTTAATGAACAATTTTTTTTTACCTGAAACAAAATCTACCTTTGGGTACAAATAAAGTAACTTGAACTTGAATCTACACATCTAAATTCTCCACAGGCAGACATTTTTTGTTGTAAACAAATTCAACCCAAGCATGACCCACCGTATTTGGTGACGTGGAAAATCTACTTTTCAATAATAATTTTGTTTTCTTCTTCATTATAATATCAGGATCATGTAGACTTTATTCCCCATCCAAAAAACATAGTACCTGTGCCTTCAAGTCATGTGTATGAATTTCATTTTTTTATTTGAATGAATGAATAAACAAGTCAAGACTGAGCATCATGTCATTTAGCCTCACCCTTTCGTTTTTGGCTGGCTACTTGTAATTTGTTCCCTATCTTGTCATTGTTCCCTAGTTACTTGGACTGTGACAGTGTGTTTGTTTTGTGCAAGCTTCGGACACCTCATCTGAGCTTCCTTCTTGTATCTCTGCAGTGCAGCGCAGACACTTACCCTTAGGCAGTGAAGAGACTGTCCCAACGCACCCTTCCCCTGATTGGATGTTCTGTCAGCCCTTACCTGTCGACTTCAGGGTACAGCTGCATCAGACGCCTCTCCCAGGACACTACCGGTAGGGAACGAACGATTCCGGTAGTGTGAGAGGAGAGAGGGTGCCGAGATGGATGACATCTTCACTCAGTGCCGGGAAGGCAATGCGGTAGCTGTCCGCCTCTGGTTGGACAACACAGAAAATGACCTAAACCAGGGGTGAGTATGAATTTAGTCAGAGCTGTTATTATTAAGTGGATTCCAGTGTGGTTATTAGCTGTTATTACCTTAATTTCTTATTCCAATGGGTAGGGGAGGATACTTGGAGGCCACGGCTTCTAAAAACTTGTAAAGAAAATGTCCTGTTTACTTTGTGCACACATGGAGAAGGATCTTCTGTCAAGGCTTGTCCCTTAGTTCACCCCTTACACTTTTATCAGTCTTTTAATCCCTGGGTGCAGTGGCTCAGAGAGACGATGTGGGTAGATTTTATCACTTGTCATCTGTTGTGGATTTCATTCAGTTATTTGGCCTGTCGTGGCATAACATGACTTATATTTCAATCAGATGGTTTTGAAGCATTAAGGAGATTCGGTATTAGTATATTACGCTTGTAGCATATAAAATGATTGATTTCATTTTGTATTTTTTGTTATTATTAGGTTTAATTAGAGTTGTCAAAAACACTTTGACAACTCTAATTAAACCTAATAATAGCCACAGTTTGCAGACATCCCAAGCCTCACGGAAGCGCATGTAAGACAGAGAGCATCCTGATTGGCCAATTGATAAAAATCGAGAATCGAACCGTGACCTTAGAATTGAAAATGTAATCAAATCGAGGATTTGGAGAATCATGACACCCCTAGTATCTAGGGGTGTAACGATACACATATTCGTATTGAACTGTTCGGTACGAGGCTTTCGGTTACGTTTTTGGTACACATTTTTCCATTGGACCATTTTTCCTGCCGACCAAAATTTCGTTATTTCAAATGTAGGCGTGTCGCACTTGGCAAGTGCACTCATAATGTAAGAGATGCTGGCGTGACCACAACATTGGCCAACTTCAAATGGCAAATGTAATATGAGGTGATCGAAACTTAGCTATTTGTTATTTTGCGGTTGATGGACCATTTATCAATTTGAAACAATGCAGCGCGAGGCGATCTTAATCAAGCAGCACTGTTACTACAGCAAAATAAAAAAAATTTAATTCACCACTGAAGTAATAACATCGCTGCGAGATCTAGTGAGAAACATTCACATTTTTCCGTTATTAACGAATCAAACAGCACCGACGTGGAAACCAGGAACAAACATTGTGCCATGAATGAACTATCCAGTGTCCACAAATCAGCAACATTCACCATGGATTTACTTTATTGAAGTGTGGCAGGAATAGTAGGCTATAATGCTTTCAAGTAACATCACATCGGTTTTATTTTGACCTTATGAATACAATGCTGCCCTCAAATGTTAATCTGAACTAAAATAAACCTTTGTTATAACTACTAAAATATTACATTTAAATTTGTCCAAGGAGCTGTTTTGTTTTATAAGCTCCAGTAGTATAGCTCCATCAAAAAGGTCAAAGTTAAAAATATCATACTTTATGATGTTAGTTTTAATAAAAATATAATAAAAAATTAAATCAAAGAAATTTCTCTGCAATTTCTATCTTTTTGCAGTATCGGAAACGAACCAAACCGTGACACAGGAGTATCATATCGAACCGAACCGTGAATTTTGTGAACCGTTACACCCCTACTAGTATCTATGTAAGCGCTCGATGAAGAGTGTCAAAGACACAATATTTTTTTTTGGAGCGTTGATCATTGTAGCCAATCACAGACATATATGTTGAGCGCGTGAACACAATGGCCAATCAGAGGTGTTTAAGAATCCGTTCAACAGGGTAAATGCTGGTATCATCACTTTTTTTTTTCAGCACCGAATTTGGTTCTTTTGACAACTATTAATATTAATGTTAGTCATCAGTTATGGAGCATATTATTAAATCATGGTTAGAGAATGTTAATATTGCACATTCAATTTTTGGTAAACTCATCATGGTTAGCATAGGTTTAAAGAAATACAACCTAAAATATCCTGTCTATGTCTTCTAAACGAAACGAAAAACATTCCACACGTGTTAAAGACCAGAATTTCACTTCTATCCCTATATGGTGCAAAGCATACACAGAGTTGATCCATGCACCCTCTTCAAATACCTCCATCTCTGCCAAGCTCCCTCTCACAAAACAGCCTTGGCCTTCCTTCCTTTACTAATACATCCCAGAACAGCTGAGCAGCACGAAAGAGAGAGAGAGAGAGAGAGAGAAAAAAAAATTCTCAGGTGGATCTTGTAAGGAATTTGATTGGACCTGCATCTCTTGCTGTCAGCCACAAGAGTTATTACCTGACAGGAACTGTTGGGAGACTAATGGTTCGCCGGGGCTGATTCAGCTCAAAATCAGCAGATTGCAGGCAGCGGCTAGTTTAGATGAACCATTTAGGGAGGCGTGGCGTCATGTCCGATGTAGATCACAATCGAGGCATTTCCTGTGCTCTTCACATGGCTGAAGTTGTGACTGTAAAGAAATGTTTGACTTAGTGTCTTGAAAAACAGCCACCAGGGGAAAATACCAACTCCGTTTTTTTTTTGTTTGTTTTTTTTAAGAGAAACCCTTCATATGTTAACGCTCTCGTTGTCTGCTATGTCAATTCCCTACTCTAAACATCAGCTGATCTTTTACAAACCTGTGTGAGTAGGAGTCTGCTTAATTTGTGACTCATATAAGAGGGGGAGGAGAGAACGGTCTGGGCTTAAACTAAATGGTTAGGACGAATAGTTTCCATACGATGAGCTCACCAAGCAAAGCATGCTGACTTGAGCCATACCAGTCCTCTCTGTGTCGCTGCTCTCTCTCTCTTTCTCTCACTCCCTCTCTTCTTACCCATCTCAAAGTGTTTTCCTTTTCCAGAAATAGAAAAACTCCAGCGAAGGGATTTGCCTTTTGCTTTAGCCTGTTGAGGATTGCCTCATGAAATGATTCCTCTGCTAAGAAGAGGGAATGTGTGATTCAGTTTTTTTTAAGGGCCATGAAGAGTTTTAGCATGGCTTCAGATGTCACGACCCTACGCTTTTGTGGGAGGAGACAGGAAATTGCAGACATACATGGGTGTAGTTAATGCTTCGCATTACAGCATGTCAGTCAACAAACTGAACTTTGTTTAATGTCCATCTTAACTGATCTAGAGGTTTTCTTTGGAAATGTCCTTATATTTTGGCCATTATGCCAGTCTCTGTTTAAGTTGATTTTGAAATTGCTGGGTTTGTTTAGCTTTAAAATCAGCGTGAAATGAAAATAGACATACTTTACTCACTATGATTTATTAGTATCCTATGTTTAAAAATGACTCCACTTTTGAAATTATCTTCCTGATAAACTGAAGGGAAAATAATGTTAAGCAATTTCCCAAAAAGCTACAGCATAGTACAGTCTAGACATTGTTTTGGCAAACAATTTAAAATTGAAATAACTGATGAAAATGTTTTTTTTTTTTTAATTTAGTCAAAAAATGCAAATACTTATATAAAAAAGTATTATTACAGTAATAAAACAGCACGAAAAGTGTAGAAAAGGTTTCCTCAAATCTCAGCTGACAAGATTTTTCTGTTTCAGTTATGTTGGTAAATCTTTCATGTACAATATAAATCCGTATTAACCAAAATGTCCGACCAAACTAATTTTACAACAATGTGAAAAATAAAATGTATTTTCATTTGACTTTTAAAAATGTAATTTATTGGAAAACATTCATTACAAAGGTCAAGTTTTTACATTTACCTCAGATAAAGAAAAAAAAATACAAATTTACTGATAAATCGTATTTAGTTAGAGAAATTCAGCTCATAATCATTTAGAACAAAAATATGTATTCAATTAAAAACATCTATTTTGATTTCATGTAAACATTACAGTTGGACAAGGCTATTAATACGTGTTTTTAAATTTCAAGTAATATTTCAAATTGCCAAACTTGGTCTAAGTTTGTACTGATGTGTTTTTAGTATTTTGCACAATATTGTTAACTAAAATGTTTTTAAAATGTAATAAATTGAAATAATATGACTAAACATTGAGTAATAAGTTCTGTCTTTCTGTATGTAGTTCTATGCTCTTGCAAATTTTTTTTCTATTTTTTTTTTTTTTTTGGAGAGGGATCTTGTGTGCAGTGTAATTTGCTGTGTTACACCACCTATGCAAGTTGTTTTGAAGATCGGATATCCGTATCACAACACAAGTTTTGCATCTGTGCTCCTCTAGTAGCGAATGGCATTTCAAGCTGACTGAGTCTGCTCTCAATTTTGTGTCTCAAAGAGGAACTAACACTTTTTGTGGATGTTTTTCATTCTGGAAGTCTGGACGTGACTCAGAGATGCAAATGATAGTAGAAGAAACTAAATGCCAGGTTAAAGCTGTCTTTGTCTCTGTGGCTTTAAAACAGACACCGAATCTGCTGCAGCTCGAGCCAATCAAAAGCACATTTCTAAAATCCGTTACTATTATGCTAAATGCTTCCTGTATTTTAACTTCTTATTTTTAGCCGCACCGTCTAAAAATAGAACATCCTTTTTGATGTGCGGTTTGAATCAGAAAGTACCTTTTAGATGTCCAGCGATATTTTCTGCCCTGTTTCAGTTACATTTCCTGTAACATACCTCAATTTGGCCCACTTCACTAGCCTGCAAGCTCAGATATGTTTATAGACCATGGCGCCTCACTGATGTGTGGCTCATGATCTAATTCAGTATGAGCTTCACTCAACCAGATTACTCCACCAGTGCTGAAAGCTAGAAACCTGAACTCAGATGTGGAGTGGCACGGTTAAATCATCGCCTTCTGCAACTCCAGAATGCTTTTTGGCCGAAGGAAACTCTTAATAAGAGAGCTTTTCAACTCTTTGATCGTATAACCGCAGACTCGAGACGAAATCTTTCAACTGTGTGACTCAGTATCAATGTTTACATAGTCTGTCTTTGTACGTTTGTAAGTCTGTTAGCGTAAACGTTCCTTTCTGTCTTTCTCATTGTGTGTGTATGTGCTTGTTAACAGCGCATGCTTCACGTCCTTACAAGGACAAGGGAAAGTGACTGGGCATGAGTTGAGCAGGCTAAGGAAGGGAGCCAGTGGAAGAGACTTGTTGAATCTCATTTCCTGGTGTTCCCGCTCCAGTTTGCTCAGTCCTGGCCTCTACTGCTTTATTAGTGGCGAAGCTTGAATTAACGGGTATAGATGGGGGTAAAAATCACACAGTGTAGCTTTAAAAAAAACTTTTGCTTATAATTTACTCACCCCCATGACTGTCATCCAAGATGTCCATGTCTTTGTTTCTTCAGTCGAAAAGAAATTAAGGTTTTTGATGAAAAGTTGAAAACATTCCAGGATTTTTCTCCATATAATGGACTTCAATGGGAACCAAACGGTTCCAGGTCCAAATGAGAGTTTCAGTGCAAACTGTTCAAAGGGCTTTAAATGATTCCAGATGATGAGTAAGGGTCTTGTATAGCGAAACGATTGGTCATTTCAAACATAAATAACAAAGTTTAAGTTTTATAAGCTCAAATGCTCGCCTTGCTCTGTTCTGTGATGCAAGTTTGTGACTCACCTGTTCGAACTCGTTCATCGAAATGAAAATGATCAAAATGATCTTTTTTTCGAGTCATTTGGTTCATTCAACGAACGAAATTAACAAATTGACTCGGAAAAAGATTCGTTCGTTTTGGTTCCCAATAAAGTGCAATATATGGAGAAAAATCCTGGAATGTTTTCATCAAAAACCTTAATTTCTTTTCGACTAAAGAAAGAAAGACATGGACATCTTGGATGACATTGGGGTGAGTAAATTATCAGCAATAGTTTTTTTTTCACATTTCTTTCCTTGAAATGTGCCGCTTGGCCGGAAATAATGAACATTCCGGAATTCCCTTTGGGAAGCTCATCCAGGATTCCAATCCACTTTAATGAATTGATTTATTGAGGGCAGGGGTTCTTCCTCTTTATTTATCTTTATTTTTGGTTTGTTGTTTTTCTCTTTAACCCCTTCAGCTGTGGCCAAACTTGACTCGGTGTGTGTGTGTGTGTGTGTGGTCTGGTCCGGTCTTTTCCGGCAGGACCTTGTGAGAAATTTCAGCAGCTCTCCCTAAGTTTAGCCACACTACTGGCCTGACTATTTATCCAGAGGCTTCCTACTGTCCTGCACACACCCAGCTCTTCAACAAACACTTCATTACAACAGACTTTACAACTGATCTCTGTCGGGATGAGCATAACCAGCTGCAGACTTTACCTTTATAACCCTTTCACAGCAGTTGCGTTCACTGGTTTTAATAGTAAAAACCTGAATTGGATCAGTTCATGTGAGCCGTCAGATCACTGTGTTGTTATTGTAACTTAAGTGTCACTGTCGACTTGAAGAAAGTGCGAGTTTTACTGCGGTTTTGAAAAGGAAATAGGAAGGCCTGAGAACGGATCTCGGACTCGAACAGCGGGGGGTGGGGGGTGTACATAATCTAGAGGAAAGGGCCAGTTAACGGCTGTTTATATTTAACTGGCTGGAGACAGACAGCTGAGAGAGAGAACACTAGCCTGACTGGAGACGGTTTACCGCCAACCACTGCTTTAAAAATACTGCCTTGATATAAAGGGACAGCTCGCCCAAAAATGAAACTACTGACAGCATTCCCCTACCTGTGTGCACTCCAAAAATATTGGTTTTAACAAACAAGCTTAATGTGATACATATCCGTCCGTCATACATTAATGAAACGGGTCAGATATTATAATATTAAAAATGCAATTTAAGTACGTACATTAATCTTATATTTAGGCATAAATATTTTTTGAGTGTGACTAAGTATTGATGTGATAATTATGATGTGCTTCTGACATATGTTTGACAGGGATGATCACGGGTTCAGTCCGTTGCACTGGGCGTGCCGTGAGGGTCGTTCGGGTGTCGTGGATATGCTCATCATGAGAGGGGCACGCATCAATGTCATGAACCGCGGCGACGACACACCCCTGCACCTGGCTGCGAGCCACGGCCACCGTGACATTCTGGCCAAGGTGCGAACAGAACGTAGTGGATAAACGCTCGCTAACACACTCACACATCTGCACCTGAGCAACCACAGTGACCACAACGGTCATGGAAAGGTGTAAACAAACACACAGCTGCAAAAAGAAGCTCCCAGAGTTATAAATACTTTAACACACAAACTTTAACCCTTAAGAATGAATAAAGGAACTGACATTGTCCATTTTTATGCCTTTTAGTTCTATAAACAGATTTTAAATGGATGATTTGTGTTTTCTGTTCTGGATACTGAATCATCTTGTGGTTTGTGTTGTCTAGCTCATCCAGTGTAAAGCAGATACCAATGCGGCAAACGAGCACGGCAACACCCCTCTCCATTATGCTTGCTTCTGGGCCCATGACCTGGTGGCTGAGGTTAGTCTAAAGTGCCCTCTGCTGGGAAAATTGAGAAATTCTGCATTGTTTTAAAAATACTTCAGTTGGTAGAGGGGGATCAATGGCTGTTTTCCATGTAATTAGAACAAATGGGGACAAGAGCTTTGAAAAACACTCTCAAGGTCATAAACCGATAACGGGTCCGGAACTATGTAATTACAAACGTTCTTTGATATATAAAAGTCCTGATGAAACATTAACAGTCAAATGACCAAACGTTTCACACAAAATCATAATTTTAAAATTTATTTTACATATTATTTGAATGTTTAAATTCCAGTTTCAGCAACCAATATACTGATAAAAAGTATATATGTCTATGAATTTTAATTTTTTCAATATTGATCATATTTGATTTAAATAGTCCACACAAGTCTTCTGAATCCATACAATAGCTTTTTGTTGGGAAAGAAACTACATGAATTGATTTTCACCTGTGAAACACAACTAAAGATATTTTGCAGAATGTCTAATTTTGGTCTGTGTCTCACATAAAGCATTAGTACGGTTTCATAAGACTCGGAATATAGTCCTAGTAAGTGATTACAGTCATATTAACCACTTTTGTGTTATTATTTATTTACATAATTTTTGGAGCTCTTTAGTGCCAAAAACTTAAACGAAAATTAGAAATGTTGACTTGGCCACTACAATAAAAACACTAAAGTACTAAAATTATTAAAATTGAAACTGAGGTAAATATATTTATATAGACAAATGCAAATGCATACAAAACATAATAATTTACAGGATTTCTATGCTTTTTGGAAAATTATGTAATTTGATTTGAGTAATTTGCAGGTTTGGGAAAAGTATGGTAAAATATCCCATATTCAGTTTTCTAAAATATAAAATTAAGAATTTCTAAAATATATATCATACAAGCAGAGTCATTTCATGGCAAAAGTTTAGTATCGTTTAGTGACTGTAAAACACAACTGAATAAATTCAAGTTGCACATTTTCATTATGCAAAACTGTTTGTCTTTAACATATGCAAGTCTCTTTTCAACTTTACTAAATTAATGTGCGTATGCCACTCAAACCAGCAACAGATAAAGGAGCAAACCATCATTTAATTCGTACTGTACTTTGGTGATTGCGCAAACTCAAACCATGATTACAGTGTCAAACGTGAATATGCAGGTTAAAGTATTTTTGGTTTCTTCTCATCATGCAAGTGCTAATATTTACAGTTGATTGTACTTTATACCAAATATAATTCTGCATGAACCATTTGTGTGAAACGTGGTCTTAAAAATCTTCAGAGGATTTTGGAAATTTGGATCTGAAAAAGTATGGAATTTTTAAAAATTGATACCTAAATTGAGTTTCTGTTGTACCTGATATGTGATTGTATATATTCTCTCCAGGATTTGGTCAATAATGGTGCTCAGGTGAGCATCTGCAACAAATATGGTGAAACTCCACTAGACAAGGCCAAACCACCGCTTGCTGCAAATCTGAAAGGTGAACTCTCTTATTTACGAATGTAGCAAATGTGACGTCAGCAAGTAGATTTGTTGGAGGATTGTTTGCTTACATTGTGAAGCTTCAAAGATTTGTTTCTGTTATAATATGTTGTGTCAGGCCTAATAATTCTGCTGTGTTTATGAATCAGAGCTGGCGGAGAAACAGGGACAGAGCCTGTCCAAAGTTCCTTTCAAGGACTCTTTCTGGAAGGGAACCACTCGAACTCGACCACGTAAGTGCCCTCAGAACATCTGACTCTCATTTGCATTCATAATGCAGATGCTTTGGCAAACAGGCCTTTTATTGTCATTCAGTGTAACTGTATATAGGTTGCAATATAAGATTATTTGAATTATCCACAATAAAGGTTTAATTGTGTATTTTTTTTCATGATGTCTGCAGGTAACGGCACACTAAACAAAACCGCGGGCATAGATTATAAGCAGCTCTCCATGCTGGCCAAGATCAACGAGAATCACTCTGGGGAGGTGAGCTCATTTACCAAACTAAACCACAATAGCTCAGAGCGCTTATGGAAACACTGATGTCTCTCTTTCTGGCAGCTGTGGCAGGGCCGCTGGCAGGGCACAGAGATTGTGATCAAGATGCTTCATGTGCGGGACTGGACTACTCGAAAGAGCCGTGACTTCAATGAGGAGTATCCTAAACTAAGGTGATGAACCGCCAGTCCGATGTGCCCAGATTACACAGATTAAAGGGAATGAATTCTGTCATCATATACTCACTCCAAATCAGGGTTATTATAGTTGCCTCAAATTAAAACTTAAACTATTTCTTTACTTGTTAAAAAATAATATAAATGATAAAAAGTATAAAAATATTAATTAGCTATTTGTCAAGGAAACATTTCTGTTTTTCATTTAGTTTAACTTGATGTTCTAAAATAGCAAACTAAAACTGAAATAAAAATTCATAAAAACTATATGACTAAATGGACATTTAAAAATAAAAAGGATACAAATACATAAAATTATTAAAGCTTTAACTTAGATACAATATATAACGGTTTTCGCCGCGAGGGTTTGCTAACCTCTTACAATAACACAGGGGTAGGGTCGGGTGACAAGTGAAAATTCCGGGACGGACAATTATTTTTGAATGGGTATTTCTCTGAAATTAAAAATCTTTGGGATATTGTAAGTACAAAACTGCAGGAAATATATCACACTGTGCAAGTGTTTGTTTTTTTTTTTTGGATATTTTTACCGTTGTTTGGCACCATTGACTTACATAGTATGAAAGTCAATGGTGCCCCACAACTGTTTGGTTCAAAATATCTTCCTATGTGTTCAGAAGAAGAAAGAAACGTATACAGGTTTGCAACATCTTGAGGGTGACTAAATGATGACAGATTTTCCATTTTTGGGTGGAGTGTCTCTTTAAAGGAGTAGTTCACTTTTAAAAAATAACTTTTGCTGATTATTTACTCACCCCCATGTCATCCAAGATATCCACGTCATTCTTTCTTCAGTCGAAAACAAATTAAGAAAGTATTTTTATCACTTGATAAGACCCTTATTTATCGCCTGGAATCGTTTAAAGCCCTTTGAACAATTTGCAGTTTGCACTGAAACTGTCTTTTGGACCTTGAACCGTTTGGTTCCCATTGAAGTCCATTATATGGAGAAAAATCTTGGAAGTGAACTACTCCTTTAAGGCTTACAATAGCTTGATGTGACAAACATAACATCAGTTAAATTGTCTTTCACCAATAAGCTTCTGCTTCATTTAGCTGTTAACTGCTGCAACCGGATTATTAAAATCATTCAGACTGGTTTTGTGAACTGAATCCACAGATTTATTATAAAGAACAGACTCAAAAGAGTGATTAGTTCACAAATCAAGCTGATTCTGAACTACTGTAAGAGTACCACATTATCGCGTTCAATTCTCTGAAATAAAACGAAAAATTATTTTGTTTTCTATTTTTTTTTTTGTTATGTTGGTGTGTCAACCAGATTCAATTATCAAAATATCATAGTTATCGTCAATACAGGTATATCATCAATACCAAAGGGAACAAATTTAAAGATAGAAAAAAGGGAAAAGTTTAGGTGAACTATTGTATTCCTAAAGAGAGGGCAGTCCTGATCTGTGTAATGTCTCCATCGTGTTAGTGGTCTATTGTATCTGTGTGTTCATGTGTCCCGTTTCCCCTACTGTAGAATCTTCTCCCACCCCAATGTGTTGCCCATGCTGGGGGCCTGTCAAGCTCCGCCCGCCCCTCATCCAATTATAATTACACACTGGATGCCCTATGGCTCCCTGTACAATGTGCTTCACGAGGGGACCAGTGAGTAAAACACACATTACTGTCTCACTCAAATCATGTGGTGTATGTCTGTGTCATTTGAATGTTTAATGTTGAAAATATGCTTTAGTTCTCTTTCAATTCTGGACATTCTGGAGTTATATTTACTTATGCTGAGTATTTCTCAAACCTACTCTTCTATGTTCTTTTTTCTCTCGTCCATTTAGACTTTGTTGTGGATCAAACGCAGGCTGTTAAGTTTGGGCTGGATATAGCATGTGGAATGGCTTTCCTGCACACACTGGAGCCCATGATCCCTCGGCATTATCTCAACAGCAAGAGTGTCATGGTGAGCAACGGAAAGCAAACGTTTCCCACTTATCTTGGTTTCTACAACTGTGGGGTTTTCCAGCTTGTCTATTCCTGTCTTTTCTACTAGGCGACATGAGCTTTGCTGTAGATTCATTTCCACCAGACATTCATTACTCAATGTTCACCAGACATTGCAAAATACAAGTTTGTTTACTTGCTGTCATGGTATGTGGAACTGATTCAGTGGAACTTGCCCTCCACAAATTTAGTCTCACAACAGGAACTGCTGTAGACGGTCTCAGCTCTCTGTGAAATTAGTTTCCTATTTATTAAGAACAGGATTATATGAAGCAAAAACAGTGAGCTCAGCCGAAATAACCGTTACATGCTCCGTTATTCTAATGAATCTGTTCTCGTTGATTCACTGACAACAGATTGACGAGGACATGACGGCCAGGATAAGCATGGCAGATGTGAAGTTCTCCTTCCAGTGTCCCGGCAGGATGTACTCTCCCGCATGGGTGGCACCTGAAGGTATCAATCCTCTCCTTCACTCTCTCAAACTTTCACAAAAATGTCACTTTATCCAATATATCAGTCTAATGTATGGTCACATTTCTGCGCATTGAGGCAAAAACGTCCATTGTTTATTGTCAATAGTGTAGTGATGCATGAAGCACCGCTCACACAGAAGTCACTTTCAAACCAAGCAGCTTTGTTTTGATGAACGCGGTAAATCTACATGACTAATGTTGCCAGCGAAAACTTGCAGAACAACAATAAATGTAATGTTAAACTTAAGTTTTGATCCACTGATACCTTAACACCTCCCTCCACATCTCCTCTTAGCCCTACAGAAGAAGCCAGAGGAGATAAACCGGCGCTCTGCGGACATGTGGAGCTTCGCCGTGTTGCTCTGGGAGCTCGTCACCAGAGAGGTGCCGTTCGCTGACCTCTCGAACATGGAGATCGGCATGAAGGTGAGATGGATTCCATCATATGCACCTGACTTTCCACGCTAGAGCCAAACCAAACACCCTTATATCTATTCTCCCCACTAGGTGGCACTAGAGGGACTGCGGCCCACCATCCCGCCGGGCATCTCCCCCCACATCTGCAAGCTAATGAAGATCTGCATGAACGAGGACCCCGCCAAGAGGCCCAAATTTGACATGATCGTGCCCATCCTAGAGAAGATGCAAGACAAATGAAACAGCCCTGCAAACACTGAGTTCACAGTATTGCCTTAAAGTTCACCACTCACCAAAGTGCTCTATGCCACTGTAGCCCTCTGCTAAAGAAAAAAAACGCTTTGTGGAAGCGCTGTTGAACATTTTTTTAAAGCCACGTTCTCACTGTCCTATATTCTTACATGCAATCGGTGAAGATGACGTGTGCTTGTGCATATATGTGTTCATCTGTCCTTTTTGGTGTTTTCTGGACGCTCCTCTCTGAACCCTGTTTTCTATAGCCATTAAACAAGAAGTGGCGGCAACGGTCTTTGGACGCAGTGAATGTACAGTGAAATCAGTTTTCAACTAACCACTCCCACATTTTCTGCATCTTTTCGCTCCATTTCTGTCATTTTCACTCCATCAAAGGGACGCCACCAAACTCAAAATCTGTATTATTTGCAAATGTGCATGCATCAGCCGCTGTTAGTATTTAAAGCATCGTGCCATTGTCTTTCAACTATGTGTTTGCTTTAGATTGTCCTGATCGCAAAAGTCCTATAGGCCAAGTTTGCCTGAGATTTATCCGTTTTTATTTATCCGCTAATGCCAATTTTATGCCTTATCATGCAACAACAAAAAAATAAAAAAAATCAAACTATGAAGTGCCCGTAATATCATGATTGTACAGTCCCTCTCATAGCAGGGAAATACACTTAATAAAAAAAAACTGATATGTTTGATTAAGGTACCACATGCTTAAAGGAAGAGCCATTTACACGTCACATCAAATGTGAAAATGTTTGTCACAGATGTCTGTAATTCTAGCTCCCATAAACCTACGTATTTACTTGATCCATACAAATGCATGATTTCTGCATCCTCTGTTGTGTAACTAACATGCCTCCGGCTCCTGTATTCTAATTTGTACATGTTAAGCATGTTACGTGCTGAAATATCTGAGAGATTTTTATACTTGTTAAACGTGTTTTTTTCATGGGTGATATGTTAGGCTGCCCATGAGTGCCTTTTTTTGCTTTTCTAAACACTACATCTATTCACTTCCTTGTTTTGCTTTCACAATGTTCCACTTATCCGCTCACCAGTATGCAATAGGAAAACCAAGAGACAGAAACAAGCATACTTGACATCTTTTTTTAGTTTCAGTGTTTCTTTTTTATGTTCTGAAAAGCAAATAGCGGTGATAATGAAAAAAAAGACTGGTTATCTAACTTATGCTTACTTCTTTCTCACCCTGTGAGGTTTTTAATGAAACTTAATTCTTTATTTTGGAGATTTGGACTGTTTATATTTTATTCATGATAACTAAAGTTTACTAAAAGAAAAATAAGAACAAATAAAATGTTTTGGCCATGCAAAGTGTTTTGATCTGTGTTCATTTACCAGTCAGGAAATAAATGAGTGGGTTGTTGACATGAAAATTGACAAAAGTGTTTTACGATGTAAGTTACTTCTAAATAAAAGACTTATTTAAAAAAATTAACCTGAACAAAATTGTATTTGTTGTTGAGGATCTAAAGGGGTCATGTTTTTGGTTTTCTTGTCACATACATAAATTATCAAAATTCCTTCATGTTGGTCATGGACCATTTTTCATTAATCAATACTGTTTTTAAACTAAATTGCTATTTGTTTTTAGCTAAATATTTTAAATGTATATATTTTTATACTGTCTCTTGATAATTATACCACCTGGACGTTTTAAGCCCGTCAAAAATATAAACAATTTGTATAACGAAATTGGAAAAAAAAAATATATATATACATATCTTAATAGAAAGTCAGCTGTATCAATTTAATAGATTTTTTTAACTATTGAACAGTTCTGGATAAAGAATCAGCTTCACGTCGTTGTCCTATATATTAATATATACAACTATATAATAAATAATACTGTCATGTTTACAAAAGCAGTAAGGCACGTGACTCGAAGTTTTGGCCGCAGCACGTCACGTGATCAGTCAGCTGACGCAATATAAACACTGTCTGCAGGACCGGTTGCTCGGGTCGTGGTACAGTTGTGAGGAGGGCAGACAACTGGTTCTTCAAAACACACTTTAGATATTCAATACTGCTTAAAAATAAAAACAATTCGAGATATTACGACGCTTGTTTTATTTACTCCAGGTGTAACCATTTATTCCTCCGAGTCTGTTCAAGAAAGAATAAACACATTTTCCTGGAGTCGTCGCTACAGAATACGTTAATGACGGGGAACTGAAGTTACAGTTTACCGCAGTGTCGCAGCAAGGATGAAGCGCCCAGGTTTCGGGTTGTCCACCTTCAGCGGTGTCTTCATGGTCTGGACATTGTTTTCGGTGCTTATTGTCTTCTCATACCCTCTTGAAGGTGACCAAGATGCGCACGAGCTGCGGTTGAAGGAGTTTGATCGGTTGAAGCTCGGGTTCAGCTGGCACAACATGTCCTGCGCGGTGTGTAAAGCGTTCTTCGCCACGGTTGACATCGCGCTGCTGGTGAGACACGTACTTTTACGCTGTTAACATGATGTTATGCCTGTTTTACTCCCCTGGTTTTCTTGTTGTAATAAAGGTTTTGTTTTAGAAAGCTGAAAGTGTTCACAGTTCGCTTTTGTTCAGTAAGATATTCGTTGAGCTTGCCTGCCTGTCATTATAGGCCAAAATGTTATATATACCTACAAATGTGTATATTTATGTTGTAGCATCTAAATAATAAAAAATAATAATAAACTTGCCTTGCCCTCTAGGAGGCTATTATATTGTATGCATTAATATAATAATTTTAAAATAACTAAAATTGTTTAAAATTAATATTTTTTACATTCTTTATATATAATATTAATGTTATACGTTATATTGTATATACGTTTATATATTTAGAAAAAATAAATAAAATTTCAAATAATTATATACAATTTATTTTTATTTTATACATTAAAGTGAAAAAGTACATTAAACTGAAGGCATATTCGAAATATTTAAATGCATATTTATACATAGTTTTGTTCGCTTGTTATATTCTAAATGGATAATTGTTATGCTCTAACCTCAAAAACACCTGTAAAAAATCATTTGACGTTTTTGATCGGTCCATGAAAATAAAGAGTGGCAGGTATTAAGTTCTGTGCTTCCTTTATGACCAGAGTGACTCAAACAAGGAGCGTGTGGCACACTTTCTGGGAGATGCTTGTGTCCGACTGCACCTCGCTGATGCAGATGTATGCCGAGAGATCACTGAGCTCTTCCGAGAAGATTTCATCAGTGCTCTGCAGGAGTCCGTCCTCATGCCATCGGAGGCCTGCGCTCTGCTGTTTGGACCTGTGTGTGGCCATTTTGATATTTATGCCCCCTGGAATGTATCCCTGCCACGGGTCCCCAAACCCCCAATTAAACCACACACGCCTCCCAAACCAGGCTCTCCACAGAGCAGGATCCTGTTCCTCACAGATATCCACTGGGATGCGGAGTACGCTCAAGGCAGCCTTGTGGATTGTAAGAAGCCACTGTGCTGTCGGAATGACTCCGGAAGGGCCAGTTGGAGACACAGTGGAGCCGGATACTGGGGCACGTATGGCAAATGTGACCTGCCTCTACGCACAGTGGAGAATCTCCTCCAAACCGTAGCCAAATCTGGCCCATGGGATTGGGTGTACTGGACAGGAGACATCCCAGCACACAACGTCTGGTCTCAGTCCCGGAAACAACAGCTGAATGAGCTCACCGTCATCACTAGACTGATACTCAAACACCTGGGGCCTAATGTAACCGTGTACCCATCTGTGGGGAATCACGAGAGCACGCCGGTGAATAGTTTCCCACCTCCGTTTGTACATGGGAATCGGTCGTCCCGCTGGTTGTATGACACTATGGCGAAGGAGTGGGCATCCTGGCTGCCCGAGGAAGCGCTCGAGACCTTACGGTAAAGTACTGATGGAAAAACTAGATCACACTCTGATATAAATGAGTTTTGTCACTTATAAATACATAAAATCATCTCCACATAAGACCGTTGTTGTTGTAACTAATTGTTTTTCATTATTATGATTACATCATATTTTGTAGCTTAATATTTTAAATTCATTACTGCATAGATAAATCGGTGATTTTCACATTTATAGTTTTATAATAATAAAACAATGTTTAATTATTATTTATGACTTATTTTCTGGGAGCTTAATATTTTAAATGCAAAATAGTAGTAGTATCATTGTTTTTGCTATGATTAATTATTATTAGACCCACTTTATTATCATATATAGTAGCTAAATATTTTAAATGCAATAGCATAGAAGGATGGCCTACATTTCTGGTGCTTTAACTCTTACTGTTGACAAATAATTATTATATATTAATAATAAATGGTTTATAAATAATAAACCATATTAATCTAACTATTTATTGCTATTGTTTAATTATTAATTTAATTATTACAGCTTTATTTTCAAATGCTATACTACAGATACATTGGTGTTTTATTACTCCTACAGTTTAATTATTATAATAATATTTTAAATGCAAACATACAGTTTGTTTTAATTGTTTGTTTGTCTGTGTTTTGTTCTCCAGGCGTGGAGGGTTCTACACTGTGGAAATTCAGCGTGGTTTGAGGCTGGTTTCTCTGAACATGAACTTTTGTGCACGAGCGAACTACTGGCTGATGGTGAACTCCACAGACCCAGCCGATCAGCTCCAATGGCTCATTCGCATACTACAAGAGTCTGAGAACAAGGGAGAGAAGGTCTGAGAACTTTACACAACTCGAGAAACAAATAAGATGTTCTCTGGTTGGATGTGAAAAACAGAACTGTTTTGAAGCCTTTGCATGTTGCAGCAGTTTAACAAGTTGCACTCATCGTGTTTGTATCTGTGGGTTAGAGGTGTTTAAGCTACCAAGCAAATGGTCATGAGTCAGACCAACCAGAAGCGGATGTGTGATGCAGAGTTTCAGTTTTAATTTGCAGTAGTGGCCTAAAGTGATATTTGTTTTTAATGACCCTACAAGTTTGATTTAAAGGACTTTTAAAACTAAGCTTTAAGGTATTTAACTACCATTTGGAAAATAAAGGCCGACAAATGCATATTTTACTATACAAACAAAATCCTCCCAGGAAAAAGCTTACTTTGACTATAACAATATTAATATTTCGCGGCTTTTCTTTTTTTTGTATGGTCGGAATTTCTTCGTTTGATTTCAAGGATGTCCATTGGACCGTGCAACCGGGCAGCGGAACGCGGTTGGACCGATCAGGAACCAAAAATTCTATCAACACAATTTGGCGTTTCATTACATTATACATTTACATTTATTCATTTAGCTGGCGCTTTTATCCAAAGCAACTTACGTTAGAGGTCGCATGCCTCTGGAGCAACTAGAGGCTAAGTGTCTTGCTCAGGCACACATTGGTGTCTAACAGTGGATTCGAACCCGGGCCGCTCACACCAAAGCCATGTGTCTTATCCACTGCGCCATCACCACCCCGTTATCACAAATAAAACATTTGAATACAAGCACAACTACACAATATGCTTGCAAAATCTTAAACAATTTTGTTAATAATATTTGAATAAAGGGTGATGTTAACAATAACCATAGGCTGGAGATCACTTTTGCCCATTACTGTATTATAATCTATTGTTTTTACCACTAAATGTCACATGATCTTGTAGAAGGGCCCAGGATTTTTTTTCAACCACAAGATATTTAGTTTTGTTTGTGGTTTTGTTCAATAAGCAAAGCTCTGTCTTGTCTCTCTCAGGTCCACATCATCGGTCACATTCCCCCGGGTCTCTGCCTGAGCAGTTGGAGTTGGAACTACTATCATATAGTCAATAGGTCAGTCACAGTTCTGTGTGAACATTGTATAGCCCATCCTGCTGTACACAACTCGTGCACTTTCATCTGTTGTAACCCGTGGCTGGGTCAACACAACTGCGTGACTGCAGCCTAAAGGGTTATTACACGGTGTCTTTTATGATCATAAGTGTCGTATTGTTGTGAAAATGGGTCATGTTGACTGTAACTGCCAGTTTTTGAGATAATTTTGTATTTTTTCCATATGTATCGGTAGTGCAGTGGTTAATGGTTCACTTGAGTCAACTTCACTTTAGCGATCAGCCTGGTTCCTTTCTAATCCCTTTTTTTTCAGATATGAAAGCACCATAACTGGTCAGTTTTTCGGACACACCCACGTCGATGAGTTTCAGATGTTCTATGATGAGGAAACGATGACCCGTCCACTGAGTGTGGCTTTCATTGCCCCGAGTGTGACCACTTATGTCAACCTGAACCCAGGTACTTATTAAACTAGCATTTAGTTTTTTTTATTGTAGCATCTTGCTTATATTGTTTTCACATCTAGCTTTTATATTGAGTTTTCTCTTGTTTTTTTCTTTAGGATTTGGTTATTTGCCTCTCCTTTATTTTATATTTAGTTATTTTTATTTTACAATCTAGTTTTATTAATATTTTAATTATTTATTCTTTATTTATTATTAATTTATTTATTTTATTTTAATTTATTTTCTTATTTTAAGATTACTTTATTTTAGGAATTTTCATTTAGTGGCATTGGTGTCTTTAGAAAAATTGCCGACCGCCTCTTGATAAACTTAACCATGGTAAAATCATTTTCAGTTTTTCATGGTTTATTGCTATAACATCCCTTTTTATGGTCAGGATTTCGTGTTTATTACGTGGATGGAAACTACCCAGGCAGCAGTCGCATGGTTTTGGATCACGAGACCTTTATTCTCAACCTGACTCTTGCCAACAAACAACACTCAAAACCCAACCCCAGCCCGTCATGGACCTTGCTGTACCGTGCCTCTGAAGCCTACGGCTTATCCACGCTTTTCCCTGCAGACATGGACGGTTTGATCAAAATCATGGTGAATGATGACCGTGTCTTCCAGCGCTTCTGGTATCTCTTTCATAAAGGCCACGTGTCAAAGCCCTGCACAGACACTTGCAAGACTTCACTAATCTGTCTCCTGCACAGCGGGCGATACGACATTTTAACGCAATGTGATGTGCTACACGGAGATAAACACTCTTTTAGGAAGACAATGTGTTGAGAGAATATAAAAAATGGCCATCGAGCTCTAATGGGTTTAATACCAAACTAACCTCACAGACTTTTGATTTATTTAGCACTTTCTTTTGAATATTTTTGTTCGCATTTGTTTCATTTTGTCAATCAAACTGTTTGATTTTTGTTCTCGTTTACCATTTAGCTGCTTTGCTATGGTTGTTGTTGGCATTAACAGCTGTGGATGTTTGGTCAAGATTGGGTTAAAGTCAGTTCTCAGAAAAACGTAATTTAGAGCAGTGAACTTGAGAAAAGCATTACTGGTTGAAAATGGAACGGGTAATGACTTCACAACCAAGTGGTGTGTTAGTGCCTCATAAAAACCACAATTGCTCAGTCCTCATTCTCACTTAAAGGGTGTTTTGCGTCACTCGAGTGAATTGTGGTTAGTTACCTTTTTTGTGTGTGCGTGTGTGTGTGTGTTCTCTTCCTGCAATGACCTACCTACACTATGCACACTGGAGCCTGTTTGAGGCAAATCGTATTAGATGACAGTTTGTTGATTCAACACCAAGTCATTATACACTGTTTGAATTCGTTGAGAAATTATGTACTAAGGAGATTCTGTGATTTGTCACTGGCTGATAAATGATTTTCCAATCGTAGTGTGACTTTATAAATGTTATCATATGTAATTTGAAGGTCTCACTAAATAAAAAACAGTTTTTGAAGTGGTTGGTTTATAGGTTTAAATGGGTGATTTCACTTTTCTATTGTCATCACCGGCGGCCATCTTGTCACAGACAAGCTGATGTAAGATGAGTGGTCAGCACGAACACAAACACTCTTATCTCGTTGAAATCTTGACGGATTTACAAACGGTTTGGTTTCTTACAAATGTTATTAATGTGGCTATAATTATCTGGATGATTATTTATTTATACACTTATTATAAGTATGCAGTGTCATAACTACATCTCGGACGTTTATAACAAACCAAACCGTTTGAAAATCAGTACAAAATTGAGCAAGTTATGGTTATTTAAATAGTACATGTACCATTACCACAATGTTACGAGTGAGCGAGCTGCCTGTGACAAGATGGCCGCCAGGTGCAGACGACGACCTCCATTGGCCAGCAGCACTGACGACACATCTAGCCTTTATATACATATCTATGTTTATTTCTATGTTTTTAGCGACATCTAGCGGTTCTGTTGCGAGTTTGCACGCAGGGCTCAGCCCACTGCTCACCCCTCCCTTTTGAAGAAGCTACGGTGGCTAAAACGGGACAAACATCTCTTCGGCTGAGACAGCAGAGATCTAGACAGTAAGCCAAGAGTGTGTAACATTGTCACTGTTTCTGTACAGTCCAAAAATGACATGATTGTAACAGTCTGCACACCTCCGCATCACATAGACTCCATTTACTACACACAATAGGCTTTTTTATTGAAAACTCTTCGCGTTTGACTTAGATCTCTTACAAGATCGACGGGTAGCTAGTAGTGATTCCTGTAACATACTGTTTTACGGTCAACGACATGAGTACTAATCAGCAGTCTCACGAACGTAACAGCATCCTCACATAGTAAAGTCATAACATCCCAACTACATATTTTACACCACTGACAAGGGTAAAGTCACTACTCAGGAGTTTTTGGTTAGCTTCCAACTTTCTGCTGCTTCTCTTTCAAGGTAGTGACAGAGAAAGTCTAATTAGACGGGCGTCTGAAACGCACTCGGCTACGGTAGAAAGGTGACGTCACATATGGCGAACTTCATAGAAGGGGATTCCCATAGAGATTCCCCATTCTAAGGTAATAATTACGGTATTAATTATTAAGAAAGTTCTTTATACACCACTGAAAACATAGTGTCATATTGCATTTCTGTTAATATAAACTTATTTTTGCATTTCTGTTAATATAAACTTTTTTTTTTACATATATTGCACCTCTATGCAATGCCCGTTCTTGTCTTGAGTAGTTCTTAAAAAAATAAAAAAAAAAATAAAAACTTTTGCTGATAATTTACTCACCCCATCATCCAAGATGTCCATGTCATTCTTTCTTCAGTCGAAAAGAAATTAAGGTTTTTGATGAAAACATTCCAGGATTTTTCTATGCTGTAACTGGTAACCAAACGGTTCAAGGTCCAAAAGACGGTTCAGTGCCAACTGCAAACTGTTCAAAGGGTTTTAAACGAGTCCAGACTATGAAAACGGGTCTTATCAAGCGAAACGATCGCTCATTAAAAAATAAAAAACAAAGTTTAAGTTCTAGGAGCTCTTGCTCTGTTCTGTGATGTGCGTTCGTGACTCTCCTGTTCGAACTCGTTGATCAACTTGATTAATTCAGGTGTCTGATTATTGTTGCCGTGACTACTGAGCTCAGGCACACCTGGATTAATCAATTTGACCAATAATGGCAGACAGCAAACAAGGAGCTAGCTAAAGTTCAGGAAGTAGTGAGCTGTGCATAAAGCCAATTCGTTCCTTGAAGGAACCAAATGACACGAAAGAAGATTTGTTCATTTTGATAATAAATATTTACATTATGTAATTGTTTTTTAGTCTTAAACTTATAAAGCATCCCTCTCGTTTCAAATACTCCTCAACACATGAATGCAGTACAGTGCAGAATCACCAGGGGTCGGTATAATGCCTGATGACAACAAATAAACTCAAGAAATAGTCAAGTATTTTCCATCGAAGCATGTGTTTAATATGTAAATGCTTTTGAATGGTATTATTTTCTTGACAGAATTTTATTAAACTTTAGCCAAACATAAATAGAACCACAGTAAAAACTGAGAAAAACACATGGACAGAGCATTGAAAAAAGACAAACATGGAAATACAATGGAGTGAAATTTTTTTTTTACAAAAATCACATTCAAATCTCAAAAGCTATAGGTTCACATGGAGTGTTTACATTTTCTTTAGTTTGTAGCTTTTCAGTACACCTTTCATGGTCAGAGCCGTCTGAGAATGTTCTCCTCAAGGGTCTGTGAAGACCACTGTCACTCCGAAGTCTTCCTTATAGATGTCCCAGGTCTTAGATTTGTGTGGATTGTCCAGCTCCTCCCTCGAGAGATACAGTCTATGACACAAAAACATCAATGCAAAAGATTTCAGTGAGGTCTCAGATCACAATAAAAAAGTCAATTAAATAAGTCACCCCAAAATAAAATCCCCAAATTACTGACAAAAAAAAACCCACCTGTTGTTCTCAACAAAAGAGGTGTTAAACCAGAAATAGAATGGACAGTCCTCGTAACCCTTTGGCAGACCCTGGACAGAGAGAAAAGGGGAAGTTCAAGTCCCAGAACCTCATTCAAACTTTCTGCCAACGGCACTTCATAAAACGCATGGGTCAATTAAATACTTAAAAATAGTGGAGGCTTACCGCACTGGACTCAAACATGACCTTCACATCTCCAGTCACGACAGGCCCTTCCTGCAAACTGATGACCACTGCATTACTACCAGTATCAGGAAACACCTAAAAAACACACACGACAGGACAATCAGACTGAAATGAAAGCAATAGATCCTACAAAGAATTGTGCATGGGTGTAAGTGTTTAGTAAGCCAAAAGTTGCTAGCTTTGCCATATGAGCCTATTTTAGAGAACAGAAACATGCATTGGAAACAAAACAATCCTCTCCGGCTTTGCATACGTACTGTACAGTTCTGCTGTTTAGCACAAACACCCTGAAAGACGAGCTCTCGCTTCACTATGATCTTCACCGTCAGGTCACTGCCATTGCTCCTCCCCACACCTGAACAACCATCACAGACACTGCTTTTATACAATCTACCATACATTTTGCCATTAATAAAATAAATGCATTATGTAATAATGCAAAAAAAATGCATAATTATATATATATATATATATATATATATATATACAACCAGATTGAAACCCGATATATATGCAACCTGATTGAAATGTTGCCGTGGGACTTTAAGAGAGCTGTGCATAAACAGATGCCCACAAACCTCAATGACCTAAAGAAAAGTGGGCCAAAATTCCTTTACAGTGATGTGAGAGACTGATAAAGTCATATAGAAAATAATTAATTCAAGTTATTGCTGCTAAAGGGGGTTCTAGAAGCAATTTAATCCTAGAGTGTACTTAGTCTGTCACACATGCCTTCTCCATTTCAACCTTATTTTTGTTAAATAAACAATGGCATGGTGTAATATGGCATGTTTTTGTTCATCTGAGGTTGTATTCACCCAATTTAAAGACCCGCTAATGACCAAATGATTTTTTTTTATTATGTCCTGATATGTAAAACCATAGAATTGTACACCAAGGGTGTACTTTCTTTTTCACGTGACTGTATATATATATATATATATATATATATATATATATTAGGGCTGTCAAAATGATTAATCGCGATTAATCGCATCCAAAATAAAAGTTTGTGTTTACATAATATATGTGGGGGCACTGTGTATAATTATTTTGTATATATATATATATAAAAAACACACATGCATGTATATTTAAAAAATATATATTATTTATATATAAAAAAAATTATATTTATATATAATATAAATGATATATAAATCTAGATACAGAATATACATGAAAATATTTCTTAAATATATACAAGCATGTGTGTGTATTTATATGTATATAATTTTGGATGCGATTAATCGCGATTAATCATTTTGACAGCCCTAATATATATATATATATATATTATATGTATATATACATTGTCATTTTATAAAGCCGATGTTCATTTAGGTATCATGATTAATGTTGGGGTCTGACCTGCGATGGAGTGGATTCGAATGCTCTTTATTTTCAGGCTCTTCTGAGGTGGTATCTGGCGGTTGTATTGATTCTTCATGATCTCATAATAACCGACGTACCTGCTCTGCAAGTGCAAAAACAAACAGAAAATATATCAATAAAAAAGAATATCATACATTCATTGATCCAAAAATGGACCCATGGCTAGTTTAACACACCTGGGAGGGCGTTTCAACACCCTGGAACTTCGAACTCATGCTTTTATCAGTCCGCCTCTCGCCAAAGTAGTCCAAACTCTCCTGTAAGATGATTTAAAAAAAAATTTAAATACAATCTTGAATGAGAAAGTCTCTACATATCAACATTCATGTCCAGATTGTACCTGCGCACTCTCAAACTGGTCACTATCGATGAGCCATGTGCACACCATCGTCCCAGTCCGCCCTGTTGAACAAAATCCAATCCATTGAAATTGTTAGGGTGTATTTATATACAGCATTAAAACACCATTAAACAACATACCTTTTCCTCCTTTGCAATGGATGGCGATCACATTCCTCGAGTCTGCCGCCATCCACTCCCTAACACAGGCTGTGTACCGCAGCATATCACTGACAGGAGAACAGACAGAGATTCATGACAACATGCATGCTAGAACCTAGATTTGCCACTTCAGAAACCTGTTGTAATGTTCAGTTGTGCCGAGAGATACTTACTCAAGTGATGGCACGTTATGGTCATCTATCATAACACGCTCCACTCGATAGTGAAAGAACTTTGGATCATAGCCTTTCTCACCTGAAACAAGAATCGGCTACCATTATTATCATGCCTTTTAGAAACAGAAGAAATGATTTGAGGGTATTTAAGGTAAATTAATCATGAAGAGAAGAGTCTACTCACTACAGAGATTAAACACCTTGTAGTGATCCGGGTGTTTGGTGTCCAGGAATCGAGCCACCTCCTGAAATGTGTAGTTTATGTATTGATCATAGAGTTGTTGCAATGTTTTCTGAACAACTTTACATCCAATTAAAATCTTCTAAAACATTTGTTTTATCTTGGTGACTTACTCTGATGGGGTTCCTATAAAGCGCCTGCTTCCCAGAAGAGGGAAACGACATGGCAATGACTCTTTCTGAAGAGAGATAAGACACTATCAGTGATGAATTACTTTGGTTTGCTTGATTTTAATGTTGTTTATAATGATCTCATAAAAAAAAAAAAACAAGAAGAATTAAATGTCTAGATTTTTGCTGACTAAAATAAAGAGCAACCAAACCTGTGACATATGTGAGGTCCAGATCAAACCCATCTTTTTGGTACCTTCTTTTGTTCTCGGACACCTGTGAAAATGATTAAATAAAGTGTATTTAAGTAGAACTTTTTAAACACCATAAATTGCTTACATGAATAAGAGATTAAAAACATGAAAAAAGCATTTAAAATGATCTTAAAACATGAAAACCAGTGTAACAAAAAGAAAAAGATCAAAGTTTGTGACCCTATTATGCTATTTTGGATATTACCTTAAAGGGATATTCCATTTTTTATTTTTTTTTTTGGAAAGAGGCTCATTTTACCACTCCCCCAGAGTTAAACAGTTGGGTTTTACTGTTTTCGAATGTATTCAGACGATTTTCTGATAATTAGAAGAATATCAGTAACCAAACAGTTTCTTTCTGGTCTCATTGACTTCCCTAGAATATTTTTTCCTACTATGGAAGTCAATGAGACGAGATACTGTCTGGTTACTGATATTCTTCTAAATATCAGAAAACTTTACTGCCGTACCATGAGTGCAGCAGGCATAATGATATGACGCAGCGCCTGAAAATAGTCCTCAGCTCGGTAACTTCCAAGTTCTGACGTGACCGGGACTAAGTTTGTGTAGTTATGTTGACGGTGCTGAAAACACGCACTGTAAGCAGAAGACCAATCACAACTGACTGAGCCATCTGACCAATCAGAGCAGAGTGAGCTTTCAGACAAGAGGGGTTTAGAGAGACCGAATCCTTATTGAACCATTTCAGACACTGTGACAAAAGACATGATGCTGCAATGTATATTATGGGATAATTAGTGTTTTTTGACCTTGGATGTATGTAAACCTATTGTAGGAGACCTTCAGAACTAAATCGGAAACCTTTAAAACAGCATAATAGGGGCACTTTAATTTTAAAATGAATTAAAAAGTATTAAAAGTAATCAAAAGTGTATATAAACATTGAAATAATGTGGTATAAAACAGACAAAAAAAACACACACCCACAATCTGATTGGCTGAAAAGATACAAAAACAAAAGATACAAAATGAGACAATTTCCTTTGTGTTTAGGTCACTCACCATTCTCCTGGTGACCTTTTCAAGCTCTTTCTTCTGAGATGCCAGTCTGAAGATTCGTACCAGAATCAATATCCTCAGAGATCTCAGGAATGTGACCACCCTGCAAACCCGCCATATTAACATTAGTGTAATATTGGATGAAATGTAAGCATCAACCATGAAAGCTTTCTGTTAAATGTGATGTACCTGGGAATCAGGCTGGCTCCTGAGAGATCGGAGAATGCGTAGATCATGGTGACCACCAGGGTAATGGCCACAATACAAGCATCTATTATGTTCAGCTTGAAGCTGAAATACACCTTGAATCTGAGAAAGAAGATGATTTAAAAATGGTCCTGAGTATGTAAAATGATACCTTTGCACCATGTTTTAATAACACTCATATATAATCAATATTAATGCAGAGCTTGCACACCATTAAATTTATTTTTTGTGCTTGCGCTCTAGGAAAATGTTCCAGAGAGATAAAACCTCATTTTGGAAAAACAGAAAGTGCCAGGAAAATGTGTTTCCTGTAGATCATTTCCTATCACGAGTGACTTGAACACACTACAACATTATTGGTTATTGTTAGCATTACATTAACATTATGTGCTGACTTATAGTTTGCAAAATAATTTTGAAAAACTACTAACCCCTCCACATAGATGCGAAGCAGCACATCGATGAGGAAAAAGAAGGAAATGACAAGAGAAACAGCCTCCAGTGCACTTCCAACATCACGACTCTTGTTGGAAAGGGACAAGTCCACAATGACCAGAATAATGTCCACAATGATCAGTATTAGGCCAAAAACACTGCAAATAAGAACATAAGTCACCTGTTGTATCATTAAAACATAGCCTAAAATCTATTTTTGGAAGAAAAATAGCTCTTTTTAATGGGATTGTTTAGGTCCTTTGAGCCACCTCTTTATATGACACTGAAATTAAATGAACCCACTCACCGAAATCCAAAGGACATCACAAAAGGAGTTATCATTTTACGGACACGACTGCAAAATAAAAAAATAAATAAATAAATTTAAAAAAAAAATCAAACACAGAATGAGACATAAGAATATTAGTCTTAAAGGAGTAGCTCCCTTTTTTTAAAAAAAAAAAAAACTTTTGCTGATAATTTACTCACGCCCATGTTATCCAAGATGTCCACGTCTTTCTTTCTTCAGTCGGAAAGAAATTAAGGTTTTTGATGAAAACATTCCAGGATTTTTCTCCATATAATGGGCTTCAACGGTTCAAGGACCAAATGAATGTTTCAGTGCAATTTCAAAGGGCTTTAAACAACACCAGGCGATGAATAAGGGTCTTATCTAGCGAAATGATTTGTCATTTTAAAAAAAAAAAAAAAAATCTTTTTGAGTCAGTTGGTTAATTCAATGAACGAACTGACTCGAAAAAGATTCTTTCATTTTTGAACAGGAGAGTCACAAACGCTCATTACAGAACAGAGCAAGGCGAGCATTTGTGCTTAAAAAACTTAAACTTTTTTATTTATTTCTTAAATGACCGATCGTTTCGCTAGATAAGACCCTTATTCATCGTGTGGTGTCGTTTAAAGGCCTTTGAAGCTGCACTGAAACTCTCATTTGGACCTTGAACCGTTTGGTACCCAATGAAGTCCATTATATGGAGAAAAATTCTGGAATGTTTTCATCAAAAACCTTAATTTCTTTTCGACTGAAGAAAGAAAGACATGGACATCTTGGATGACATGGGGGTGAGTAAATTATCAGCAAAAGTTTTTTAAAAGTGAACTACTCCTTAAAGACATCACATTGTCAGCAAATTAGAAGCTTACTTACTGGTATATGGTGTCTGACTCCTCATTCTCTTCCTTTCCATCATCGATCTGCACCTCTGCCTCTTCTTTCACCCCATTACTTGGCCAAAATAGAAACATATTACAATATTTCAAACATATTACATACTGCTTGGATCATGTGATTTTAGGAGCTGGGAGTAGTGCTGAATTATTCATTTAAAGTTGGGGGAGTAAAGGTCATGACGCTGCTGAAGTGTTAGTAATGTTAATTAAATGTTATTCACTTACCCATTAACTTCCTTGGAATCTAACCCAGGGTTAAAATGTACGGATGTCATTTTTACTGGAAAGTGTCTCTCTGAAAGATTACAAGAAATAAAACATTCCAGAGGAACTTTAGTTCAATTAAAGCTGGTATATCTAATAATGACATTGAGACATAAAGCAGACAGGTCTAACTAACCGTAACATGACAAAAATGTACTTACTTTAGACCTGTAAATCTTTAGAGGATCCACATGTAAAGTTTTAGATGTGGGTTAAGAGATTTTACTTAACCCATGAATCATTAATCCCAAAAGTTGTATGCAACACAAGGTTTCTACATCAACTATGAAGAGCTAAATTAAATCCGCATAATGTAATACAAGCTATTGTTTGTTCCAATCTGAACAAGATCGTAGCAAAGGAATGCCATTGCCAGCATTGGAAAAAGCGATACAGACCTGACAGAAAGAAAGCGCATCCGGGAAAACGGTTTTCCTTCCTTTTGCTTGACTCGCAGCTTTTCTGCTATCTGACCAGTCACATATTCCTCAAAAAGCATTTTTGTCTCATGTCTCCATGATTGTCTTTATGAGCGGTGACAGTCCCGTGATTTTTCTGCGATAACAAAGGAAGGAGGTTCAAAGGTTAGCAGCAGCCTAGTTTTCTTATGTCTTCCATTCACACACACATTCACAATCACACCGCCCCCTTTCTCACTCTTTTGATGCGGACGTAGCGGTTTTTTAACTTCCTCATTCGCTTTACAAGTTAACCATAACACAAAATCAATTTAGACGAGTGGTAAGGTGATAACAAAACAAAAAGACTCACTGAGACATTATACTACATCGTACTGAAGTGAAACATGGTTTTAATTAAAGTGTGTGAGTATGTGTGTGCGCGGGCTGAATACTTTCAACTCTCCTTTTTTTCAACAATACCACTATTTTTGAGTGAAAACAGCTTTGTAAAGCAACTAAGTAATGATTTAATTAAAATCTAAAAGTGCTAAAAGACGTAAGCCGTCTAATAATTAAAGGAACAGTCAATCCAAAAATTACAATTCGGAAAACATTATGATTTACTCGCCCTCATATCTTTCACATAGCCAACGCTTGCTTGTGTAGAACACACATGTATTTTTTTTTTAAACCCAAAACAGGCAACACTTCACTCACCAAACACATATCGGTTTTTTTTTTTTTGTTTGTTTGTTTTTTTGTTTTTTGTGATCAATTAATCAGCCTGACCTAAATCCAACATGGCTGCCAGTGGTTTGGTTCAAAACATTTTGAATTTTCGAGAAAACAGTCAGCAGATTATTGCTGAAGTGCTTCAAAAAAAGTGAAAGTTTAAACTTACAGTAAATCAAATATACTGCAGCTACTTAATATTTTTTCTTTTTTATAAAATACTTATTTTACAAAATATTTTTTACTATAAAATCAAAGCCATATATCTAACCAAGCTGTGTTCCAAATTTGAAGTTGATATCACAAACTTTGAAGTTCCTATGAGATTTTGTTTAGGCATAATACCCAAAATAGCCACTGGGTGACTTACATTCCATTGCATTCTGCAATAACAAATTAATACATTTCTGTCCAAATATCACTTCTGTCACAAAATATGGAACTTTTCTGACAATAAGCATTTTGTCAAGATTAGAAAAGGTTTTGATCATAAATTATGAAACATGACAATGCCCAAAAGGGGAGGAGCCCGATAAACCGTTTCTATTGTAAAGTAACGTCCAATTTCAAAACAAGTTTCACAGGCTGAATCTTTAGTTCGCTTTAAAATGATATATAATTTGCAGTAACAGCGGATTAATGACTTGGTCTTTTTTATACCCTAACCAGGCAACGTGACTCAGGAGACAAAACTCATAAAATCCAAAATATATTAGATTTTTTTTATTATTATTTTGGATATGTTTTATTTAAGTCCAGATGATTCATGAAACAATTGTATGCTTAGCATTCTCCACTCTTGCCTGTTTACGGTTTAAACAAAGTACCATTAACCCATGCCAAATGGCTGATGCACTATATTGTGAATCATAATTGAAGATTGTGTTTTATTCGAAACAGAAGTTCCACATAAATTATAAAGAAAACAAAACTTTTACATTGATGGTATGTGTGGAATGGGGGAAGCATCTGACCCATAATGTGGACCAGGCGGAACCAACAGCCTATAAATATTAGAAATGAACGTCTGGAGGGCATTTCATTGACATAATCTGGAAGAGGAAAGAACACCACATTCTGTATGTATGCATTTATATTTATTAAGCTATTTTTTAATTATGCTACTTACTCTGGTAGGCTAGCCTAAGCTTATTTTTGAATTCACTTACATATACAAACTTTACTTTACTTTTTAATCATGACAATGTTTGACGTTAATGCAAATTAAGTGGAAAGCTATGCTTACAGTTGATGTTTTTATACTTTTTATACCACAAAATTAACACATTTCTATGTTCATGTGAAGAATATTAATAAATGGTCATGCCACAGCTGGTTTTTATCTTGGTGTTTCAAGCTCTTACATCACTTCAAATCTCAGTAAGTTCACTCTTTTACCAGAATGTTTGCTCAATGTCTGGACATTAAATAAATAACAAAAGAGTAATGTTGTCTGTTTGTCAAGGCAGAGAAAGGATGCCAAACATCTGAAGTATCAACGCTGAAGGAAGAGATTCGTATGCTAAATAATAAATTGTTGATTGGAGAATGGAAAGTTATGCATCTGCGTGCTCACCGTCGATTCAAGCTGGTTCCCAACCTGGAACTATCACAGGAATTCAAGAATACTTCTGAAAACCACACTGAACCTTCACCAACCCTACCAAGTACTGGAGGCTCATTATTAGTTCATGACAAAGGTAAAGTTTAAACACTTATAAGAAACGTGTCCAAATGTATATTCATAATGAAACCTTTTTAGAATTTATGAACAAATTGTAAAGTTAATAACATTTTAAAAACCCATCTCTCTGTGGTCTCATGTTGCATTTCTTGCATTTTAACTTATTGCTGGGGCTAAACAGACGTATGCCTACTTTGTGTGATAAACAGAGAGTTAAAGCTTTAATAATATGTGTTTGATGGAAAAAAAGCCAATCTCAAAATGGTTAAATTATTTCTGTAATCAATATATGTCCGTTAGATTGTACTGAGCTATATGACAGACTAAAACCAGGAAGCGGATTCTACAGGATTAAACCCAAACCGTCACTTGAACCGGTCCTTGTGTACTGCGACATGGATGATGGCGGTGGCTGGACTGTGATTCAGAGACGGATTAACGGGAAAGTCGATTTCGACAGGTAGCCTAAGAGTGCACTGACTTTTGCAATGACTGTAATAGTGTATGTTTTTGCGGACTGATTTTTGTTCACATTTAGACCTATAAAAGTATGATCATATCACCATTTCTATTCACAGAAAGTGGGAAGATTATAAAAATGGATTTGGTAATTTCCAGTCAAGTAAAGATGAATTCTGGCTTGGGAATGATCATATTCATGCCCTGCTCAGTGATGGTAAGAGTTAGATAATGAGTTTATCACTGCTTTTCTGCTCTACAATAATATTTTCCAAATCCTCTTTAGGTGAAAATGTATTGAAAATTGAACTGATGGACTGGAATGGAGTGAGATCATATGCCATGTATGGTAGCTTCAGAGTATCAGATGAAAAGGTAAGCTGATTTTGGCTCCTACCATTAAAGGAGTAGTTCACTTAAAAAAAAAAAAAAAAAAAAAAAAAAAAAAAAACTTTTGCTGATAATTTACTCACCCCAAAGTCATCCAAGATATCCATATCGTTCTTTCTTCAGTTGAAAAGAAATTAAGGTTTTTGAAGAAAACATTCCAGGATTTTTATGATAAGACCCTTATTCATCATCTGAAATCGTTTAAAGCCCTTTGAACAGTTTGCACTGAAACTCTCATTTGGACTTTGAACCGTTTGGTTCCCATTGAAGTCGATTATATGGAGAAAATCCTGGAATGTTTTCATCAAAAACCTTAATTTCTTTCGACCGAAGAAAGAATGACATGGATATCTTGGATGACATGGGGGTGAGTAAATTATCAGCAAAAGTTTTTTTTTTTTTAAAGTGAACTACTCCTTTAAATCTTATAATTCCAGCCTTTGAAAAGGGATGAGACGTCTCCTATTTCATCACGTACCTCTCTGCTCTCATCATTACTCCTCTGTCCTCAGGATAAATATAGGCTGCACTACGGGATGTACAGTGGTCAGGCGGGAGATGCCCTGTCCGGAGGAGCCAATATGGTGGAGCAGTGGTCAGCCTCTCATAATGGCATGCAATTCAGCACCCGGGACCAAGATCACGATCGCTACCTGCAAGGAAGCTGTGCTGCGGAGAACAGGGGAGGCTGGTGGTATAACAGGTGATGCTGAGGACTTTCTGAAATTATTAGGTACAGCTTTTCATATACTAAACACTCTGTTTTATGTTACCTGTTGTTGCTTAAATACAGATGTCATGCTGCCAATCTTAATGGGAGGTTTTACAGAGGTGGAGAGTACAAAGCCAAATATGATAATGGTGTAGTATGGGGCACATGGAGAGGACTGTGGTACTCTCTCAGACACACGGCCATGAAGCTCCGGCCCAGCTCCTACATGGACAACATAGGGAGTGGAGGAGGACCCGTGGAGTAGCAAGGCAGCTGAACAGTCTCAGCGATCACATTTGTGTATTTAACAGTGCCTGTAAGACTTACTGTAGTTTATTGAACCTTTCTGTCAACCACAGGAGCTGCCAAAATCAAGAAAGGATCTTATTAACTGATCTTGGTAGATTCAATGAATACATTGGCTTATCGTTACAAAATATTATGATTTGATATTAATCAAAATACTATAATTATTCTTTGTGTAGAAGGGTAAATAGAATCATAAATATTTGAACTTTGCATGCATTCACATAATAGCAATCTTAGTAAAAAGTATGTGTACCATAATAAATCAGCATCTAAAACATATTGAAAGTCTTGATTTTTGTAATGTATCTTTAACATGGTCAACAGTAAAAAGAAACATTCAAAAAAAAATAAATTCATATTTACATTTACTGTATGTATATTTTCATATGTCACGCAAAACCTGAGAATTCACATTTTCCAGTGTACAAACAAATCCAAAGGTTGTCGTTCTTGTGGTATGGATGATATCAAAAAAGATCATATTTAATGCACTTGAAGTAAAAGGATATAAAGTCCACATGAAGCAAAATAACCTTGCTTCATTCCAATAAAGCTTTGATTTAGAAGTTTGAGTTTGCTTCAGGACCTCCCAGAAATGCACGATGGTTTATGAATTGTTACGAAGTTTATGAATGGTCACGACTTCTACTCCATCATCCTCACCCAAGATTCCAGAAATGTCCATCATGTGCTGCTCTGATTCTGTTAGACTATATGGGGAGTTGCTGTAGTCCGCAGAGAGAGGAAGGCTGCGACAGCGCCCTCTGCGCTGGTCTGAGGTAGAGAATGTGGAACTGCGTTGCCTTTGGCAGGTTGATGAATTAGCTTCTCGTAGCTTCCTGGCTAGTATGTTCCTCTGGATAGGCGAGGGACCTCTTCTGCTCCAGTTCTGTTCTGCCCGCTCAGCTCGATCCAGTGCGGAAGATGGGCTCCTGGCCACATTATGACGATCCACCAAGGGCTCTTTTGTTGGTGTCACCGGAACTGAATCTTTTGAGTTTGATTGAGATGGAGGAGTTTCAACCCATGGTCTTCTCCTGTGGTCCACTGAGCTATCAATCATTCTAGGACTGGAGCAAGACCAGACCTCAAGTTCAGGAAGCGTATGCTCCCAGGTTCTGCTTCTACAGCTCCCCTCAGGTATTTGGCGAGGAGTCACCTGGGTCATGCTTCTTTCTCGGTAGGGTCGGGACAGGGGAAACTGCTGCGGGTTGTTCTCGTGGAAACTTGAGGATCTCCTGAAACTGGGATTCTTGGAGTAGGGCACTCTACTACGCTCTACCATCTCCACCCAGTCCGCTGTGCGCTCGAGACGACGGATGTTGGAACTGAATGCAGACTTCGGTGGACCTAGCAACAAGTCCACCTTTTGTCTATCCGATAAAGCATTGTTTTTGGGAGACCACACGGGTTCTGGAAAGGGAGACTTTATGCGGAAGTGGCTGCTGCTTGACTCTTCTGGGCTGTCAAGTTCTTGGGGCGCGGGAGTTAGACCGGTAGGAGTTGAAGCCGTTGCCTCAAGCAGGGTGTCATCGACTGGACTCTGGGACACATGGTAGACTTTAGTGGCCTCTCTTAAGCCCTTCTTCTTCATTTCCTTGAGCTGCTGTTGAGCCAAGCGGTAGCCAAAAATAGGGGGAAGGATCTTTTGGCCAGAAGGAGACATTCTCTCTGGATCTTGAGAAAAGGGAAGAGGAAGGGACATGGTCTGTTGACAAGCCAACACACCTTGGTTCGAAGGTGCCTGCTTTGCAGGCAAGGTAAATCCCTTCTGTAGAGGAGCTGCCTGGAGACTTTCGGAGAAACTGGGTCTCTGCATGCTGTGACCACAGATTGAAGCTTCATCAGAGTTCTTTCGGCCACTTGGAGAGTGCAAAGAGCCACGGCGCATGGAGCTGCACTTTGGAGCACGGCAGAGTTTTCTCCACACTGTGATAAAGACGGTGGCCAGAATCACAGCCAGGCACACGGAAATCCCAGCCACTACCACTAGATTCCCAGCAAAGGGTGTGCTTGCAGCTGGCGGTGGGGTGAGGGATGGAGGGGGAAGCTCCTCTAAAAACAAAGACCAAAAAAAGGTTTGTTTAGATGTCAAAAAATCAAATAGATAAAAGAGGAAGTAAAATGTTTACCAGTGCAGTCTTCTAACGAACAGTGAGACTGCTCGCTAACCATGCCAATGCAGTGCATCCCACCACTAGAGGGCAGCAGACATTCACGGACACGCTCTCGCACCCCTTCACCACATGTCACACTACAACCACTCCATGGCTGCCACGGTCCCCACACTTCTTCAGGGCAATGTATTGGTATTGGAGAGGGAAAATACATTAAAAAATACTGAATATTATACACATAAACACCTTGAATTACATCAATAAATTGATTTTCTGATTGACAATGTAAGTAATGCTAATTCCAGATTAAAATAGGATTATTTTACAGGTAAAAGCAGACTCACTTGTATGTCTTTGCACAATCACACAGGTGTGTGCTAAACTGGGAGCCTGACTGTAGACGAGTGTGAAATTGAAGCAGTACTTATTTCTGCCGGGGTCAAAGATGGAGCAGTTAAACTCAGTCTCATTCTCCCCTTGCGTGAGGAAGTTGAAAGCCATGTGTGAAGACATGGCCTTGTCTTCTTTATAAAGCAGAACCTTTCCAATTGTAACTGTACAGGGAGGAGCGATTAGACGAACAGACACTGCTCCCTCACATCCACTTTTGTAAATGTTATCCACATGAAGCTTGTAGGCGAACATCCTGGACAAGTAAAGAGGACCAGAGGATTTAATGTCTTGCTGAGTGACAGGGGACTTTACGGAGATCTTGATGAAGCCACGCTCTGTCAGAGAGGACGCACATGGCATCTCCACATGTTGTGACCTAACTACTTTGATATCGTGTCTTGTCCGGTTCTGCACCTTCTCAATGGCGTTCCCCCTAATCTGGTCTTCTTCAAAATAGCTGACGTCGAGGTGGAGAGTTGAAGCTTTGCTGCTAGAACAAGAATGGAAGTGGTCATTAGTGAACACACCTATCCTAATATCATTAGAACTCTGGTTGTTGCTGCCACGATCCACAGCCAGGTGAAAGGTGGGCCAGTGCACATGCAGAACAGGACTCCACCACCAGATGGCACTTCTGTGAGACACGTCAAGGTTGTGCTTCTGCTCCAGTCTGAATCTGAAATTACCTGCATACAGGAAGCAGGAGCAGTTAAACTCCAGTGACCCTTCTGATTGGTTAAAGAGAAGTGACCTGGAGAGCACAGTAACATTCATGTCTATGTCAATCAATGACACTGTCAGTCTGTGGTTGGTCAAGTTGCTTTCGGTGTTGTAATCCACAAACACACTGGCATTGCTCAAGGCAATGTGCATTGATGGCCAGAGGTTGATACCAGCCATCGCTATGGGAAAGAAAATATCAATTAAAACCAATTAATAGACTACAAAATGTAATGAACCAGTGTAATTAATATGTGTAAATGAGTCAAGAATCTTCTCCTTATAAGTAGATTTTTTTTTACATTTTCTACTTTTTTTTTTAATTTCAGGTTGTGCATTTTATGCCTGATGAAAATAGAAGGCATTATACTACTTAATAATAATAAGTTCTCAGGTTAATAATAAGTTCTCAAGTTAAGTTTTCAAGTTTAGGATAAGTTCTACTGGAGTATGAGAACTTGGAGGCATTGTGATTTACAAACTTTGTGTGTGGGGGTCAGTTCCTGCTGAAAAAACAAATGCATCCAGGGGAAGAGAGTGCAGGAAAAGTCAGTGACCCTCCCTTCCCCCTCCCTCCATTTTACTCTCCAACTGAACCCGATTCACCACGGTGCACTTGAAACTGACAATCATTATATATGTTATTTTATGTATAAAATAACATTATTTTGGCATGACAAGCAGGGAATTTGGATCATATAACTGAAAATTTGTGCCATTGTCATGATCCCTGCAGATGTAATGACAACTAAATATTTCATTACACCTGTTGCATTGTTTGGAGTTCCTTTCCTTTCCACTGTCACCTTTAGTTTGCTTGTTGGGGCATTATTCTCTATAAAAGCTGATTTGCCATGCAGGATAAACTTCTTTAAATGAGAGAACGCCTTCTCACCAAATCCCAACAGGAAGAGCAGCACAAATGGGGTTGCTGTAAGGAAACCCTGTGTCATTCCGTCGTATACAGCCTCTTATTTGTCCGCATCACCCCAAACCGCTATTATTCTCTCTGTCCTGGAATAGACACAATTCAATCAGACACAAGCGATGAATCAAATACGTTCATTCTCAATACCACAGTTTGTGCAGTCACTCTTTCATTGGACTATCAATCGGTGGAAAATGAATTTGAATATCTTCTTGATAATCTCACATTTTAACACATAGTACATAAACTATTCAGTAGCTGCATATATAGGTACACTTTCATTTAATAAAATCCAGTACACACAATGTCTTTTCTTTATTTCTTTTAAATTTATAGTGTCCATAAATTATTGAGCAAGGTTCAAACATGATTTTTTATACCTATATAAATTCAATATGAATATATTTTTCATTAATTAGCCTATATTTTATCGTAAAAATAGAAATATTATATGTTGTGACACTATATACACGTGAACAGTATATAAAAAACACAAGATAAACAATTCCAGATATGTAGCCAATAAAACACTGAGCTATCAAAACAATAATTACGATTGCACTTTATTTTAAGGTGTCGTTAATTGTTACAATGTAATTATACATTTAAGTACTGAGTAGGTTGTTATTAGGCTAATTAACTACTACATGTACTTACTATAAGGTTTATATAGGATTAGTTGCATGTAATTAGGCTATGTATAATTTATAGTAGGCTAATTACTCTAGGAACTATATTTAACGTGAGTAACAAAGACACTGTAAAAATAAGTATTATCAAAAAAAAACGTGCATTCACTTATGAACGAAACCAGTCAAACATGCTCAATTTAAAAGTAGCCTAAATGCCTATGTATATAGAGAGAGACGTGGATGTTAGAAGTAGTTTACTTACATTTGACATTGAGGCGGATGAATACCGTCTGTTCTTGTATCCTGAAAGATTACCGTCCGTTTTGTTTATGAGCGTTAAATGATTGAACGTCACGGAGCGGTCCTGCTCTGAGACGCGTTCTCGTGAGCGCGCCCACAATTGGAGACTGCGCGACCGTGTGCGCGCGTTGTCTTGCTTCCGTTCCTCCACTGGTTGTTATTAGGGAAATTAAGTTAGGATGCGGTCTGGTCTCCACAAAAATCTATTTAGTATTTACGTCTGGCCGACGAATTAAGGAGAACTGCGTTGTATACTTCTAATTTCGAGAAATGCATATTACACACGTCCATTTTCAATAGAAATCCCACCACAAATTTCTGTGTGACCGCGCAGAGGTTTCTGCTTACTCTAAAACAGCCAATCCGCAACTATAGTTCATGTTACCAAACATAAATGTCAGAGGTAAGCAGTGAATCATCTGCTTAATATAAAATACCCTCTCCTCAATAAATCTCCTCACAATAGGGAGGTCTGTCACAAGATGAACTTGACATTTCAGGTAAACTTTGAAGTTCATTAATATATTAAACTATATTTAGGAACAATCTACTCATTGTAATCTCAGTTGTCATTACTGGCTCACGTGTTTTGGTGGAATAGACCATAGAAAAACAGTATTATTAAATTCCTCAGTCAGTATTAGCAATTAGTGCCAAAAGAATAAAAAACACCAATGAAACAGAACCAGAAATAATCAAGATAAATTAACACTTGAAATAAAAACCAAAGACAGATTTTTTTTTTTAAAAAGAATAATTATTTTTACATAAAGTTCCAAAATAAGTGTGGAAGACTTTTATGTTTCCATTATAGGGGAAAAAAAAGAGTGTCAGATGAATTTTCGAATTATTTTAGCACTAACAGTTTTTTCCTGAGAATAAAATCATAAGATTTCCTGTTTCTTTTCCACGTCTTGATGTACCAGAATATGTAATGCAAAATGACATATTTTTACTGACAATCTAACCGCATTGAATGTGCTGGAATCACACACAGTATCAACATAACTGATTCCAAAGAGAAACTGCATCCTCTGCATGATCATTTCTGTAATTCCCTATTCATTAAAGGCTATGGAAATCACTAAACATGTTACACACAGAAGAATGCAGTTCATGAAAGACCCTATTGACAAACACAGTGGAAACTGGGTGCCCACTTGGGCCCAGAGCAAGAGCTAATCAGTTAGCAGTTCTGAGAGGGATCTGGGGCCAACAGGAGCTGAGAGCCAGCAAGGTTCGATAACATATCGGCCTCGTGCGTCAGAACAGGTTGGGATAAAATCGCAGACCTTCTACTGAATCGTCTCGGCACAAGTGACCCATTTTTTCAGCTAATAACAACCTGTAAAAGGGAATGATATATCAAAATACCGTGAAGACACTCGAGGGATGAATTATTAATGAAATAAGTAAAAAGATGTCTCCTGTACCTCTCTTTAGCAAGGAGAACTGACAGTCCCAACAGCTTGGCAAACTCTTCAGCAGTGAGGGAGCCTTTATCAGACACCTGGGAAAATCAAAAGAGAAGGAAACCTCAATTAAACCAAATGCATTCCCAACAAAACCACCGCTCGGTGTTTTTAGATTATTACAAAATCCTTATTATCACAATATAATGACTGAAGAATTTAATTTATTATTTATTTATTCATACTAAAAAAATATATAATTGTGATTTACACAAACATAATCTAAAATACAATAGCTACAACCATGCTATATAAATATTTTATACTTTAAATACTACAGTTTTTTCATTGTTTTTTTGCATTACGGTAATGGCCATTTTTGGGGGAAACATTGAAAAGACATAATGAAAATGACATTGCAAAGCAAACCATTTTGATGGTTACTTAATATTTTAAAGGCTTCATTTTCTTTGAGCAAAATCTATTTTCTGATTCTTGTTTTAGTGTGAAATATGACCCAGTTATGATCTTGACAGGTATACCAAATCTAATAGCTGAAACAATGTGAATAGAGCAATAATTGCCATCTCATGTCAAACGATCTTCAAATATGCGTTGTTTTTTTGAACATTCCTCTCGTTTACCACATCTGTCTTGGACTCTTCAGAGATGGAAATTTCTAATCTGACACGCCTCACGTTCCAGTTCTTTGACCTAAAACAACACCCCCAATCACATCTGCTAGCTGTGTCTTGTCCAAAACACTTTGAAGGTTGTTCATTTCATGCAATTTCTAGGAGAATGAGATGGCAAGCCTCTCTCACTTTCTGACCACGAGCATTCAATAGAAGTGGACGAAATTGGCTGTACAAGTTTGTGGTCATAAATCCGATCCAATTTCCAGTAATAACCCGTAATTAAACATGACAGAAAGTTTCTGCATGATGTTTGAACGGCCACATAAGTGATTTCACAGATGGGGAAAATGATGGCATGACACTCACGTTATCTAGAGCTGAGGCAATCATTTCCTCTTCACTGTGGGACTGGAGCTGAACAACCATCACCCCGCTGTCAAATACTCGCAACCTGACAGGGAAAGAAAAATGTGTTTTTTTTGTTGAACTCAACAAGACATTACTACTTCATAATCTAATTGTGTGTAAGCTAACTGTGGTTTATGAGTCAAATGGTTGTTTTCTTTTGCAAGTTGTAAAATGCAGCCAACAGACAGAGGGCGGACATGGGTCCTGAAAACAGGAAGTCTGCCAGGAAGTGGCTGACCGATCCCACGCTGACCCGCCTCTGCCTACAAAGCCTGGCTCGTACAGACACATGGACATTTGTTCACGTTTACTCGCGCAAACACACATATAAATATAAATGCTCACACCCTTACCGTAGAGGAAGTTTCAGTGACTCAAACACCTTGCAGGCATTGACCAAGTCCTCTGGAGAGAGAAGCTGGGAAGAAATTTGAGAGAGATAGGTTTTTCGTCTTGAAAGGATTTATCCAGAATGTTTAAAAAAAAAAACACTATAGAACTACATAGATCTTTCTGCATAATTCATATTAGACATTTCAAATAAATGTGATGACTCTAAAAATGTATTGAGGGGGAAATATTTTCCTTACAAGTGTCCACATTTTACTCATTATTTTCTGAATGTTTTTTAAATATATTCTACTACATAAAGTTTAGAATGTTTTTTTTTTTAAGAAATTAAAACTTTTTCAGCAAAGATGCACTAAATTGATCAAAAGTCATAGTAAAGACATTTATTATGTTATAGATTTGCATCTCTAATACATGCTGTTCTTTTGAACTTTCTAAAAAATATTACAAACTTTTTATAAAGTGGTGTATTTTTCAAAGTATTTTTTTTTTCAAAGTAATATGTTAATATTTCGATTTTTTAATTTAAAAAATAGGTTTTGTAGTCACAGCACATGACATTTTTAACCCTGAACAATTATCTTTTAAATTATTTTCCCAGGATGTTGGTTGCAGAATATAAGCTTGATTATTGAACTTTTATTAATAATTAAAGCCACCAAAAGAACCCTAAAAACAAATAAATAAATAGTAAATATAATAATAATAATATTAAAATAAATAAATGAATAGATATATATACTGTAAATAAAAAAGACAATAAAATAGAATAAGCCTTATGCCTACGTATTAATAATTTAAATGTTTAAATTCAATTTTTTGAGTTTTTTCTTATATTAATAAAGTTAGCATAACCCAGAGAGCTAGTTTTACAAAACGCAGTGATACAGTCAAGCACGTCATGCTCTGATTTCATGTGAGAGTTTGCTCTCTACTCTCCAGACTTCACTCTTAATGCTGCTGGAAGAAGATGAGGATGAGATCTGATTAACTCTATGAAACGACACACTGATTCAGCGTCTGTCTTGATTATAGCGGCCCAGATTCATCATACCTCCATCCCACGGGCTCTGTTCACCAGACAGTACACTTCAGTGAGGGCCATCATTCCTCCACGCTCCTACAGAGACAGATAATATAGATCAGTAGAGGCTGAGGAAGACTAAGGAAGGATAAAATTCACATAATGTTAAGACAAAATGTACGGCCAGCTGATCATTATCACAAAATTAAGATTTTTGAAACATTGATGAGCTGACTGTTCATTATCATGATTAATACTCAACCTCTCACCAAATAAACCAACAAACAGATATGAAATATTAAACTCAGTTGCAATTACGGTACTAAGAAGAATATAGATCTAGACACACACCCTTGCAAAACTATTTGATAAGCATGTTTCATAGAAATCACAGAGATGCATGTAAACACACACCTCCAGTGGGGCTTGCAGCATGTCTCCCAGCTGTTTGGCGAGTTGGATGTGGTACTGTGTGCCAGAGCCGTGTGTCTCTCTGGTCACTGGGTTGGCAATACCCATACTCAGCAAATAAGACTTGAAACGGATGGTCTGTCCGAAGGCACACAAAACAAACATGACTAATTTAATTGCAGCTCTACACTAAATATATAGCCTACTAACAACACTGCGAATTTCTAACAGCCAGTTTTAGCATGTGAACTTCAACATTTTGCATCTACTCATTTTGAGATGTGCCAAAGTTTTTTTCCTCATCTGATTATGGACCTCTGTAATAACAGGTCATTTTCTGTCCAATAAATATTTATATGTTTCCATTTGGATGCAATCCTGCACTTAAGAAACATGCATCATGATTGGTGGGTCTCAATCCTGGCTGCTTTTCAACTCGATTCTGAGTTCTATTTGTGTCACAGTCTCATTTCCCAGCCCTTGACATCCCTGTGCAAGGAGTATTTTGCGAGCCACTGGGATTTCTGGGCTCTGTGTGGATTACACTGCTAATGTTTTCCAAGCTTTGGACTTATAGACACTCCACTGAGCCAGAGAAAATTACAAATATACATACATGATCAAATGTAATATTTTATTCAAAAGAGGAGGGTTGATATACACCCTATTAGAGGCATACCTGTGCATATATGCTAAATAAAACTAGAGAGATAACTATAACAATACACATAGCAGCTGTTATCTACATGTAATCTAAGAAAGCCTATTAACTTAAGCAGGATAAAAGCAGTAATAGACTTTGAGGAGGAAACAGCCTTATAAAAAGGCAACAACCTCCACTTACAAGTTCATATGTGTATATACAACAGTAAATCACATGTTTGGGGTCAGCAAGATAAAAAAGAATAAGTTCTTTTATTACTTTTATTCAGCAAGAATGCTTAAATTAATCAAAAGTGACAGTAAAGACATTTATTATGTTACAAAATATTACTTTCAAATAAACCGCGTTCTTTTAAACTCTCTATTTTTTAAAGAATCCTGAAAAAATGATCACGGTTTCAAGAAAAATATTAAGCAGCATAACAGTTTCCAACAATAATAATTTCTGGGGGATCATGTGAAACTAAAGAGTGGAGTAATGATCCTGAAAAAACAGCTTTTCTATCACAGGAATAAATTGCATTTAAAATATATTCAAATCTAATACAGTTCTTATAAATTGTAATACTATTTCACAGTATTAATGTTTTTACTGTATTTTTTGATCAAATAAATGCAGCCTTGGCGAGCAAAAACATTTAACAAAACATAAAAAAGCATACTGCACCAAACATTTAAATGGTAGTATATAAAATTCAGTATGTGATTATAGATTGGCTTATGTCAAATATCTCAGCCAATCAAATAAACAGTGGACTATCCCTTTAAGCTCACCTCATCTTCTGTGATGTCACCCTGTTTGTCTTTGATTTTGTTGGCAATGGATCTGGAGAGCTCCACCATCTCTTTTGCCTACAGGGAAAGATAATGAGTCGCTGAAACAAGGCCGATAAACCTGGCTGTATTCTGCCTGACCCACAGACCTACTGAGTGACTGACCTTTTCCATTAGTTTACTGAGATCCTCAAAGGCCTGAAAGAAGAGACAGATATTAGAATGCAAAAGTGAAATAGGTTATATCCAAATTACCTCTTTATCACGAGCCAAAATCACCTGTAAATCACTGGGTGTGCCCACACCTAACAGGATATCCCCCGCTGTGTACTCTCTTTTTATCTTCCATTATAGCTGTGCCAGGAAGCTAATCAGAGCTATGAGGTCATCTAGCATTAAACACAGGGTGCAGATTTCTTTCAACATCAGGGGCCCCTCAACAGGGGGCCACTGCACCCAATGCCTGATAGTGGCCACATGGCCCAGAGCTCTTTATGTTAGATATGACTACCTGTTAGTCTGTTTTGCTTTCTTACCTCAGAAATGTTTTTATCCGTCTCTTTTCTTTTCTCCTCCAACTTCCGTTCAATACCCACAATGCCCACAGCGCGTGTCCTTCCTGCCTACAGAACCACAGGAAAAAAGAATAGAGAAAAATGAGCCTCAGTCTTTGTTAAGCACACCACACACAAACAATAACTACAAAAAAAAAAAAAAAATCCAAACAAATGACAATGGAATGGGAAGGAAAGGGTTTGGCCGTGGGTCACTGTTTCAGGGCTACGGCATGTTCCTTATGAGACACAGTCTTTAAACAACTGCCATACAAATGTGAAAACAACATACCCTACCATTCAAATGTTTGGGGTTGGTAAAATTTCTGATGTTTTATGTTTATCTTCTGCTCATCAAAACTGCAATTATTTGATCAAAAATACAATAAAAACAGCAATATTGGAAAATATCATTAAAAACCACTGCTTAATAATTGAATATATTTTTAAATGTTATTTATGACTGGGTGGCAAGGCTGAATTTATTAAATAAATAATATAATTTATTATTATATAATTTATTTAATAAATAAATTATAATTTATTTATTATGCATCATTACTCCAGTCTTCAGTGTCACATGAACCTTCAAAAATCATTTTAATATGCTGATTTGATGCTCAAGAAACATTTTTTTTTAATATTATCAACATTGAAACAAGTTATGCTGCTTAATATTTTTGGGTAAACTGTGATAAATGTTTTTTCAGGATTCTTTGATAAATAGAAAGTTCAAAAGAACAGCATTTTTCTTCACAATTTATATTTCTGGGTGAACAATCTTGCTGAAAAAAGTATACATTTCTTTCAAAATTTTATTATTCTAAAACCAAACTTTGGAATGGTAGAGTATTTGAACAGCAAAATTATTAACATTATTACTTCTTTTGTTTATTTAATATTTCTATGAAAAAAAAAACACATAACAATTACAAAAACTTAGAACTTAGATTAGATACCATATATATATTTAAAAAGGGTTTTAAGTCATAAGCATTTACAAAATAATACAGATCTTAAAATAAGCACAGCAACAAAACAATAAATAGAAAAAAAACATGTACTGTATATATTATTATAACATTAAGTATCATTCAAAGTCTCTGTCTGAGCTGACCTTGGGTCCTGTTACTGTGGGGATCGGCTGTGAGACGGGTGTACTCTCCCATCGCTTCTGGGTCATCTCTTCTGTTAGACGTCTGTAAAACTACACATCAAACACAGCACAAGTTACCTCATTTACACCTTCATAACACCTCATCTGCTCCGTTCCTGTCTAAGTGTCATGACTGCTTATGCTCCCAACTGTATTAAGCCAGATTTAGTGGAGTAATTAGCTGCATGCATCATCTCAGTTGAAATATTTTTGTGACATCACTCCTTCAGTTACTGACCTCAATCTGCCCATGTTCCTTGAAGGACAGCTTTATATAAGAGTACTTGCTCTGCTGGTAGGGGCCTGGCTCCTTATTTTCAGGGGATGGATAAAGGTGAATAACAATCTTGGCACTGCAGGGTTTGAAAGGCAACAATTTAATTTTAATATATAGATTAATAAGCAGATTTACAGGTTGAAGCTTCCATTATTATTACTGCATGTTCCATATGTCAGATGTGTGAATTGCATGCGGATGTTACAGTGCAGTCACCTCTTTCCGATGCCTGCTGCTTGCTCCTCAAAGTATATGACCTGTGACAGGGGTATGCATATACAGCATTCCTACAGAACAACATATTAGAGGAATCAAAAATGTAGGGAAACACACTGTGCTCTCAAATGTTCTCCGTTTAAAGCAAAAGGACAGGACGAAAAGATGAAGAATCAATTTAAGTGCAGAGAAAATATACTGAAGATGACATTACATGATTCTTCTGGTCTCTCCAGAGCAGGCGATGGGTACTGAGAAGAATGGCTCCAACATCAAGTTTAGCCTGTCAACGAGGAAAAAGTGAAATCTGTGAATTATGGAACATTAATGTACACCAAAAATAAGTAAAGCATATCTTTATTTTATCTACTTGGTAACATTTTACAATAAGGTCGGATCTGTTAATGGTCCTGTATTAAAACCAGCATGAACTAAAAGTCATAAATGTCTTTACAACATTTAATAATCCTTGTCAATGTTAGTTAATAAAAGTACAATTCTTCATTATGTATTCAGTCATTAGTTCAGAGTGCATTTAACTAATGTTAACATAACTTTTCATTTTTAAAAACGTATTAGTAAATGTTGAAATTAACATTAACTAAGGCTAACAAATGCCTTAGAAGCTTATGTAGTGAACTAATGTCAACATTCAACAAATGAAACCTTATTGCAGTGTTAGTCTTCTGTATTTTTTTTTTATTCAAAAATTTTATTTTTGATCTCATTTTAATAACTTTAATGCATGACATTTAAATATATTTGTCGTCATCTATAATCTTCTGCATTATTGTCAAAACAGAATCTTCCACATGGATGTCATTTTATAACTTTTAGCTGAATCCACATGAACTATCTAACCTTGTCTTCCCCGTCGTAAAGTCTCACTCCTCTTTGTTGGATTACTAACGTTTCGTTCATCTCAAGGAGCCCATTTGTCCAAACAAATCTGTCCATTTTTATCAATATAATAAAACAAAAGGGAAAAACAGAACTAGAGCATATTAAACATGCACATGAAGCTACAGCTGTTTACTTCCGCTAAAGATGTCCGAGAATGCGCCTGTCTCAAAAATATGACAATTCATTCAAAGAAAGCCACAAAATTGTATTTAATACGCGTTATATAAAGTCATACAAATACAATTTATATAAATATATTTCCGTTTTCATATTTTCATAATTATATTAACAGCTGCATAAATAGTTTGTTATTGTTACAAGCAATTGTCAATTGTTAAAAACAACAACTGAGTTAATATATAGATAAAAATATATTAATGACTTACTAAATGCCATTTATTTCAAAATAAAATGTCAAGTTCTTGAGGCGCATTTAGAAACAGACTCTTTCGTTTCGGGGTCCTGACAAAGAAAGTCGCAGACGAACAGCAGCATTTAGCATCTCTGCTAAACCCCAACAAACACCGAAATTATATCAAAATAAGCTAAAGCTAGCGCGTGAACTATGACCTTCAATCACTTCGGTGAATTTTTTAACTGTACAAGCATGATAAAAGACTTTCATGTCTGTGAAGAATGATGCATATGAAGATTGTGGATTTAGCACTGGACTATTGTTGTTCCTCATGTCAATGATGCCAGTCGGCACTTAAAGAGACCGCCATCCTTCCGTTGGACTCGCTGAACCTGTCCAAAAAAAGATTCTGGATTCACAAATATATATATATATATATATATAATATTGTATGCAAAAAGTTGATGAATTCAGACAATAGTGCTGTGAATAATTAAAAAGGGTTACTGCATGAAGTTTCCCATCAGCTGGTGAATGAAGGCTTGTCATTGAGATGCTGTAAGAGGTATTGATCATCAATAAAGAGATCAGAGAAGATGGACAAGAAATCATTTGATATCGTTTTGGACGAGATCAGAAAGGTACCGTTTATATTTACAAAATAAAATGGTTTATCTGTTAAGGAAGTAGGGAGTGGTGATCAGTTGGAGTGATTATTATTATCAATTTTGAATAAGCAACAGTATAACATCTATATTATATTTTCCTTTGTTCTGAAGTGTGTTTTGACAGATCAACGAATCAAAGCTATAGAACAGGTTCATGGGTATTTCTCCAGTGAACAGGTATGTTGACATCGTAACACCAGGGAACAGTAATTCCAGTATTTTACATCTGCTTACCTGTCAAACTTCCTTCCTCAGGTGATTGACATTTTGAAATACTTCTCCTGGGCAGAGCCCCAGATAAAGGCTGTCAAAGCCTTGCAACATGTAAGAATTCTGCTTCTTTATATTTCTTTATCCACAATCTTGTGACACAATTTAACCACATAACATGTTTTCTTTCTGCAGAAAATGGTTGCAATTCCAACAACAAAGGCTGCAAACATCCTTAATTGTTTCACATTCTCAAAGGACAGAATAATTGTCCTGGAACACATAGCTCTGTAAGTTACACTCTGGTCTACATAAATGATTAGGCGCATCAGAAAATATCCAAACAATTCAAATATAATCAAGCATTGCATTATGTGATGTATTTTGTATAGAAATATTTCTGATGCCCAAAACTTCCGTCCTGTGGAGGATGTGTTTCGTATTCACCTTTCTGAGAAGAAACATGCAAGAAGAATCCTAGAGCAGGTAAAACGTACTCATTCAAGTGGGTTTACAAACTTTGCTAAGTCTAGATGGTATTGAATGAATGAGGACTTTAATGCAAGCCATGTCTGTGATTTGTTCAGGTGTGTAAAGTTGGATGTAAAGCTCCAGTGGCGATGATTTCATCCTGTGGGATGATCCCAGGGAACCCTTATCCTAAAGGCAAACCCAGTCAGGTCACAGGGACATTCCCTGTGAGTTCCTTTACTTAATACATTTAAATGTATATCATTTAATTTAACTATTAAAAATAATTATTGCTTTTATTGAAACTTTGAAGGGAATTTCTGCCAAAAAGGATGGAGAAGATGCAACCCTGGATGGAAAGGGAATTGCTGCGCGCATACTCGGACCAAGCAAACCGGTGTGTGTTACTGCCCAAACAAATTTATTCTTTAAAAGCTTTCGATGCTTTAAGGCAAAGAGTCATGTTATCTTGGATAATGGATATGTCTCTTTGATATCATATCTTTATTGGTCCTTTCATTGCATATATTTCTATTTTTCTAACAGTCACCATCAACATACAATCCACACAGACCTGTGCCATATCCTATCCCGCCATGTCGTCCACACGCCACCATTGCTCCAAGTAAGACTCGTTTTCTTCAGATTAGAAAGGAATGAATAAGAATAAGTTGTCTGGGAAATGATCTCCCGAATGGACAAAAAGAAATATGGAGTAGACCATGTATATGCCAGCAGAGTGTCTGTGTACAATATGGAAATGGATGCAGAATTTTCTTACCCTGTTCTCTGGATGCTGCTCAGGTGCGTACAACAACGCAGGTCTGGTGTCAGTAGGTGGGGTCATCACTGCCACTGTGCCACCCCCACCCTACCGAGCCACTCTCAATTCGGCAGGTACAACGTGCAGTTGCTGTTGCTAGCACTGTGTGCTGCCTTTAACAGCTGTGACGGCAATGTAGACGCTACCTCACCATGGCATGCTCTAAATCTGCAGCACCTTTAGCATGCAATATGTTCATGCTTAAAACTCTTTCCAGGGCGTTCTTTACTGATCTAACTGAGCTAATGTTGTCATTTCTATTTGCTACGACTGATTATAAGGGGCACAAATTCTAAAATGCATATTATTGTAACTGATTTTTCCGGAAATCCATGTGTGAAAGCAAAGGTCTGAGGAGGTTGTTGTTGTTTTTTAACGACACTGGGTTACTCTAAGGCACTTGCAATTGAAGTAATCTATTTACCAGCTTTTCATTATCATTATAGGAGTTACTGCATATTATTTATTACAGTAGTATTATCAAGTTTTTACTTTTGTACAAACCAAGGGGATGAGTGGAAATTTTTAACCCAGAACACTTTGCCTGCTTGCTTTTACCTCAAGGGGGCACTGTGACATTTAGTGTCAGTCAATGTTTTGAGCATGAGTGCTTGCTCTGTTGCATTGCGCATCTTATGGTGCTTCTAGAAGATTGGGAAATTTCCTAAATTCTCTCTTGCTTTCTTTCTAATGCGTCTAACACTAATAAACCAAGATGCATGTGGTGCCTGTGTCTAAATTTAATGGGTCTTTCTTCCTTTTAATATTTCATTGTGCTTATTGTTTCATATTTCCAGGTTACAGCCGACCTGGCAGTCAACAAAATCCAACCTCCAGCATCTCTGGCACACCTGCTATTTCTCCTCATAGCTCCACCCCATCTACTCCCGTCACCCCCCAGCCTCATCCTACCACACCAATCACTCCAGTTTTCCCAGGCATGGTCCCATCCCAGAATCCTGTAACACCCTCCCCTACTCCTGCACCCTCACCCTCGGTCATCAAAGGGCCTCCTGCCCCAGCTGGCTCTCCCCAAGTTGCCTCTAACTCCAGTGGCCACACTACACCTGTTCCCTCTCCATTCCCTGGCATGCCCCCTTCTGGTAGAAACACCCCTTCAGTCATCAGAAGTCATACCCCATCTGGAACACCCTGTGGTACACCCGGGCCAAGTACAAGCATCCCTCCTTCTCCGTTCCACAATGCTCCCCGTGCTGAAACGCCTTCCGGTGGCCTCACACCTACTCCCAGAGCGACTGGCAACCCCTCGACTCCTCATGGAGCTGTGGGATTACCCTCAAAGAAGGGTTACCCACCTTCCTCAGATTCCCAGTCAGCACTTCCATTCCCTAGCACTACCTCTACCCAGTCACATTCAGTCATCCGTAGTTACACCCCCTCAGGGATGTCCTCTCTCACTCCTGGACGCTCTACTCCAATCATGCAAGGTGTTGGAGGATTATCAGTGGCTCCTGCTGCTCATAGTCCTAAACCCTCTCCTGGATTGACATCCCAGGCAGCCATGATTAGCCCTGCTTTCTTTAGCGAGCAGAATGCCAACTCCATGGCCCGGCATGGTGGAGGTAGTGGAAGCAACAGTCCCGTCCATTCCGCTTTCAAAGGTCCCTCTCGCTCTGGCACCCCTTCTCTTAGCTCTCTAGTAATGCCTAACTCAGCTGTCCTTACCCGACCTGTGGGCATGGCCCATGGTGCTGCCTCACCACAGTCTTCGTTGCCCAGCACCATAGCCGGACTGCACAGTCTTTCCTCTGCTCTGGGCTCTCAGTCTGGAAGCAGCCCTGCTCCGCATTTTTCAGCAATGTCTCCTTTTTCAGGAGCCCAATCTTCCATTTCCTCTCCATCCACTCCTACTCCGCCGGTCTCATCTGTGTATTCTGGTTTAGCTCACTCTAGTGCTCCCACTCACTCCCCCTTTGGCCTGGGATTGACCACAGGTCCCTCAGTGTTCCCGGGTCTTCCTCCCGGCCCAAACCCTGCCTTCCCAGGGTTTGGAGGCTCTGGACCCCCTTCAGCAGGTAGTCCAGTGCTGTCCTCCTTGATGGGGCTTCCAGGTGCCTCTTCCTCAGTAGCCACCGTTGCACCTCTCCAGGCAGCAGTCGCAGCGGCCGCCGCCGCAGCAGGAGTCCCCTCCTCTTCTCCTGTGCTTCCTGGATTCGCCTCTGCATTCAGCTCTAACTTCAACCCTGCTCTGGTTGGCCAGGCTGGGTATGTTTCTTCTTCTTCTTCTGTTTAATTACTTTGCATGATCATATGAATTGTATATTAAATGGAAACAACTGTTCTAAAACCTTGTGAGCTTCCTACTTAGCCAGCAATATAGTTGCACTACCAAACACAAAGGCTTTTCCAAAATGTAGGAAGCCTAATTACATTTGATTAAGTTATGTCAATTTAAGTCACCTTTACTTATATAGAGCTTTTTAAGAGTATTTGTCCATTTCCATCTGTTTGGAAGTCGAAGTAACCTTGCTGGTATGGAGATGAGTTGTTGAGGATCAGTGCCGATGGCTGTCGTGTCGATGAGGCCGGCACTTAAGAATGAGTCCAGGTGCAGGTCCACCATAGAGGGTTCCTCGGGATAAACAGAGAAACTAATGTTAGCGTAGACGCCATCCTTCTTATGATGTACCAAGTACAACAGAAATTACAAGACGTGTTCCCGGTTCCGGCTGATCTAAACTATGCAGCCTAATTTTGAATCAAGGAAGTCTATAGTGTGTTATGTGTAGGCTAGGCCAAAGAGATGTGTTTTTAGTCTAGCAATGTTAGGATGATTGTTCCAGAGTTTTGGTGCTAAATAGGAAAAGGATCTACCTCCAGCAGTCAATTTAGGTAGTCAAGGTATTATCAACTGGCCGGAGTTCCGAGATCGCAATAGACGTGAAGGACTATAATGCATTAACAGCTCACTCAAGTAGTGGGGAGCTCTAAATTTAGTGCTTGAATACATACTGAAACATATCAATAACCATTCAATATAATCACAAATGGACTATGTTTCAGAACTTGTGTATAATGGGGTTTCGTCTCGGTTAGGATGCTGCCTTAGAAGGACTATGTAGGCAGTAGTCAGTGGGCAGGTCACTGGGTAGGGAACTTATGTCAAACATTTTCCAGTTGATATGCTCTCTGCAAAGTCCAAAGTCTATACTTTCAATTCTTTGTATTATCAGAGTGATATGGATCCCTCAAAGAAATGGAAAATCTGTCAAAGTAAACCATAACCTCCCAAGTATTTTATGGTCATATGGCTGAATTACACAAAGTTCAGTATAGTGGGTCTCTCATCAATATATAACACATGAATTAGTGGTGTCAAGGCCCTGGGTGTTATCGTAGTGAGCACATATGTCATATGCTATAGCTTTTCTGATTGCACGGTTGTCTTTGAATTGGTGAAACTACCTAACAAATTCAATCTTTTTGAATTTTTATCTGACAGTAAGATAATCAATACAATTGTGTTATGAATAGCCTTCTGTAATGTTGCTTAATGTGTTACTCAGACTAACTGGAAGTCTTCAGGCCCCTGGAGGTGGAGCTTTCCCAGGGTTGCTGTCTTTCCCCCCAGGGATGCCCAGCTTCTCCACGACAGCATCTCCTGTTGCCCTCTCTGGTCTACACAACTCTGCAATGCAATCTGCACTTTTGCAGGTAGAGCACACATGCTCTTTGTCTGTATCTCTATCTTTCTTCCTCTCTCTCTATCTAAGTCTCTTGACTGCTAATTGATTATTAAAGGGTCACTGGCTATTATTATTAGTATGCCTGTTATTATGATTACGAGCAAGATTTTTAAAAGAATTTGCGACTCAAATCAAATGTTTGTTTTTTTTGCACGTGATTGCAGGCTCACTCAGCATCAGCGCTGGACAGTTTCCCTCCCCAGCCGAATGGATTCACTAACTACCCTGCAGCCGCTGGTTCGAGCTTCCCTCTGCAGCCTGGCCTGCACCCATCACTGGGCTGGCAGTAGAGCGCATTAAGAGGACAGGCATATCAGAAACTATGGATGGGTGTATGAGTAAACAATGCAGAACATTGTGGACGGTTGTGCTCTGCATGAAAAAGAAAGGGTTAGTTCAACCAAAAATTTAAATTTTGTCATTAATTACTCACCCTCATGTTGTTCCAAACGTGTAAGACCTTCGTTCATCTTTGGAACACGAATGAAGAAATCTTTGATGAAATCTGAGAGCTATCTGTCCCTCCATAGACAGAAATGCAACAACCACTTTCAAGGCCCAGAAAGGTAGTAAAGACATCATTAAAATAGTTCATGTGACACCAGTAGTTCAACTTAAATGTTATGAAGCAACGAGAATACTTTCCTGTGATCTTTATTTGTGTTCCGAAGATGAACGAAGGTCTTACAGGTTTGGAACGACATGAGGGTATTTTTAATTGTCAGAATTTTCATTTTTGGGTGAACTAACCCTTTAATGCAAACTAATGTGGCAGCTCTACTCTCCACTAATTCCCTGTAGAAGAGACTCAAATGTCTCAGATCGAGTAAACTTGTGGTATAGTGCTCTGCATTAGCAGATCATCATTTTGATTCACTTTTGAGAGCTGGGGTATTGTCATATATATTTGAAAGGATGAAATGGATACTAAAATTAAGTATTTTTTGGGGGGGGATGGGGGTGTAGAAGTAACTTGGGCTTAATTTTAAATATACAACAGTAGATGAACTGTGAATAGTGTGGATGTCTATTTTTTTCTTTCCTTGTATCATGAAGTAGTGAGTTAACTGATCTTTTCTTCAGATGTTGGTCAAATACTGTACATGTAAATACCCTTTGAGATTGGGTAAATAAGATGTTTGCTCTTTGTACTGTAGCTGGTTTTTATTTTCCCTCAACTTATTTTGCAGTCGTCTCTATAGGAATTGAATGAGTTGTGCAATTTTGCTGATATTTAGAGTCAGAACCATGAATTTTGCATGTATACAATATATGTAGATCTCATTTGTGACCATTATACATGATAAAATATAATAAAGACTATGGTAGGTGTAGATAATCATTAGTATGTTCTAACAGCATAATGAAATAAAAGCTCTTTTCTTAGACTTTATTTGTTGTTTGTATTTATTCTGAATTTTTTGGTTAGCAGTGGTATGATTTATCACTTGTCATTCGAGGACTTTCCAGAATGACCATAAACCCACAGAAACCGTTTAAAATGAGATACAATGCCAGTAGTCACTACAGACAAAACCAAATTCAAATAGAGTTGCTATTTTAGCCAGGATTCTGTTCTGCATTCATGTACAGATTTATTCCTAAAAACTTTAGTTAAACAGTCTGTTTGTACTTTCTAAACTTACTGTTAGTTACTATTATTTTTTCAGAAAAGTTACCACCAATAATGTGTTTGTATTGTATAACTGATGTCTCCTTTTTGAATGTTAGAGAAAAATTGACATGGTAAATATTGAGGTCTTTGCTTTTGAACTTATTCAGAGAACTGATATTAAATATTACAGATTATTTTGACATTGATTTAATGGCAACAGCAGGCGTGACATCACTGCATTACTCTTTTCCGCGTCACGAGTCATGAGACTATTTTCATAACGACTAGTTATCACTTGACCTTTAGTTCAGTTTTACTTGGATTTATGCAATACTACCTATGACTAAGTTCCTCCATGTAAACAATGAATGGAAATCCTCATAAGACTAGATATAAGTAATTCAATGGTTATATTTCTCTCGTTAATATAGTTCAAACGTTTATAGGGGGAAGCACACTGGCTAAAACAAACGGAAGTGTTTCAGAAAAATAATCTTCATTAAAAACATCGGCTGCATAAAATACAGTGAGTGGTGCCATAAGACCATTAGAGTCTGTAAATGATCTTCTAATTGCATTGCAAGCAAGGCCACACCCTTAATGGGAAGTGCTTTACCAGTACAAAAACATCTCTCAGTTAGTCACAAAGCCAGTGCTGTCTTCTACACACACTGTAGCAACACAACCACATGGAAATGGAGTCTGAAATGGAGCGAGGTGCCCAGAGCAAGCAGAATCTAATCAGTAAGAAGATCTCTCTATTTTTTTTGTCTTTGAACTGTAACATGCAACATGCTGATAATATTATACAGTAATATATATATAGTAACCATCTTAAATAAAACTACTACAGCACTTTAGTATGGTTTACGGTTGACTGAGTTTCTATTCGTTAACTATCATCTGTTAGGTTTATATAATTTGCATTAGTATTTGATTTGCAAAGTGATCAATTTGCCACACCGGTTCACAATTGTTCCTGCATGAGGGAAGAGAAAGAAAGAAATATACAGTACATAGTACTGTTGTACTTAGTTTAAGTATTCCTAAGTCAGATGTTGTTTATATATCATTAACAGACCAGAAAGGTTAACTAAGCTTGAAGTCAATGGTATTTCATGCAAATAGTGTGTCACAATATAGAGAAGCTAACAAAATGTTTTAAAAAACAGTAAATGACTGTCAGCTATACGGCTGCCTAACAAAACCATAAAAAAAATAAAGTAAAATTTAAATAAAGTGTGAAAATGTTTACAGAAAAACACTGCTATTTAAAATATTAAAATCTGCTATTTTATTATATTACAATCAAACACTGTAAAATAAATAAATAAATAAAAACAGTCAACTGTCAGCAATGGCTGCCATGCAGAAAACATAAAATGAATGTAAAATACTGATCTCAATCATGATGACATTATTTATTTTTCTTAAAGTTTTTTTTGCATTTTGTTTAAATGAGCATAATTTACTTTAATTTAAAACAGTCACATGACCCTGTAAGGCCCAGCTCATTCGATCCAATGGCGGAATTTGATAACCAAGTAATTTGCTTAAACAATAGTGCAATGCCTGTGCAAAATCAGTTTTTTTTGTGTTTTTAGTAATTGTTGGTTTGGTATGTTTGATTTGCTTAATTGCCTAGGCCAATGTTCACCTACCAATAAAGGGCCACCAAGAATCGATTTATGATGATGAGGGTCTTCCTGGTGACAAATTTATATGAGCTAGTATACTGTTGATCCAGTGAGGGGCCGATATTGATTACGATACTGATATTAATGGTTTAAAATGCTTTTACTCAGGAATTAAGGGTAAAAGATAAGATGTGGTTCACGGTTTGAGTGTCATGGATAGGTTGCAAACAAAACACTCTAAATAAAATGCCCATTTTAAGTTTAGTAGTCAACTAAACTTTGGGTTTGACGTCATGTTAGTCATGTGCTGTTTGTGATAATGTTTTCTGTTGTTGCAGGTGAAAATAAGGGGGGTTTGGGTTGCTGTGGGTGGATCCTTGTGATTATCTCTGCGTTTTTCAGCATCTTAATATTTCCAATCAGCATTTTCATAAGCATTAAGGTATGAACCACAATAGAACAAAGAAAACAGATAATCTTGAAAAGTGTTTATTACTATTACTAGGCTCTCTGGAAGTAGTTTTGTTTATTGACGTTTGATATTTAGTGTCACTGTGATTGACACTTGATTTTTGGCTGGTTTTGTACTGGTTTCATGACACTTGTATTATACAGCTTCTTTTTTCAACTCAAATAATAAAAGTAATGTATTAAATAAATTTTAACATTTTAAAATTCCAACTCATATCGGTATTTCACTTATTTATACTATAATTTTAATAAAAATGTTAATATAATATAAGATAACTAAACACTTTCCTGATATATAAGTAATAAGTCTTGTATTTAAACAGGAAGAAGATGCCTGAAGGTGTTGTTCAAATGTTTTTATAACCAATTTTGTGTTTCGTTTTATAGATTGTGAAAGAGTATGAGCGTGCTGTCATATTTAGACTGGGGCGGATAACAGATCGAAAAGCCATAGGACCAGGTAAACAAGAACGTTAAATACTTTCTTTAAAACATAGAAATAAACTTTCCTTCCCTCGGCTAAACAAATGCTGGAGCAACACTAGCTTTTAATGTGTTCCCCTTATATGTTCCTGTTTCAGTTTACACCAGCTGAGGACTTTTACAGAACTTGTTCTTAAAACAATAATGACCTACAAGGTCAAACTCATGTACAAGGAGTCAGTTTAGGACAAATAATCAATCAATGTGTACAACACAGATTATATAACAAACATAATTAAAAACTGTCACTTGTGTCTAGGAATCTTCTTCATTATCCCCTGCACGGACTCTTTTGTCAAAGTGGATCTGAGAACCATCTCGTTTGACATCCCTCCCCAAGAGGTCAAGTAAAAATAGATATGCAATAAACAGGAAGTTAATTGAGTAGCCTTACATTTAACAAACTAATTTGCCTATTTATATGTCTGATTTAGCTCCACAACAAAAATAGTTCCAATCGAAGTAAAAGTAGACATACAGTAACTGCTATGTCTTACAGCAAGTAACAAAGTTTTGTTCCTGAACGAATCAGTGTTTCGAATGAATTGTTTCCATGAATAATTCAATGACTCACTCATAAGGAAAGCCAAATGTTTCATCCTTGAATGAAACTCTGTTTTTGAGTGCAAAGTTTAAAGCCGAACTAGGAATATTAACATAATTTTTGTGCCATAATATATGGGAAAATTTGTAATAGCAGTATGCAATTTTGAAATCAGCTTAAGTGAATCACTGACTCACTAATGACAATGTCCCTTGTTTTAGTCCTGAATGAATCAGTGTTTTTGAACAATAGTTTGAAAGACTACATGACTACAACGTTTAATACAAAATGTAGCCTACATTTATCAGTTTAATACTCAAATTTAGTATTAACTTAAGCATTTAGCCTACCAAGTTTCCATATTTTCATTTTTGTTTGCTTTTAGATATTGACCAAAGACTCAGTGACTATTTCGGTGGACGGTGTTGTGTACTTCCGTGTAAGTGACCCTGTTGCCTCAGTGGCAAACGTGTCCAATGCGGATTACTCCACCCGCCTACTGGCCCAGACCACCTTGAGGAACGTCCTGGGGACCAAGAACCTGGCTGAGGTCCTTTCTGACCGAGAAAGCATCTCCCACAGTATGCAGGTGTGCTTTAGAAAAAGAGACAAAAGTGCCCTCAACTATAATTGCAGTTTGTCCAATAATTCTTCTCCCTGCTACAGGCGACTCTAGATGAGGCCACAGATTCGTGGGGTATCAAGGTGGAGCGGGTGGAGATTAAAGATGTTAAACTACCACAGCAGCTGCAGAGAGCTATGGCGGCCGAAGCCGAAGCAGCCCGTGAGGCTAGAGCAAAAGTGAGTGTTGCAGCCAAACCTACCTCAAGCGACGTTTGGTTTCTGTGTGGGATGCCATACCTTAATACTGTTTTGTGATAATGCAGGTCATTTCAGCCGAGGGAGAGATGAATGCATCCAGGGCTCTGAAGGAGGCGTCTCTGGTGATCGCAGAGTCTCCATCCGGACTTCAGCTCAGATATCTCCAAACTCTCAGCACCATCGCAGCTGAGAAGAACTCCACCATCATCTTCCCTCTGCCCATTGACATCATCAATAACTTCATGAAGAAATGATCGCTGAATATTCACAAAGTCTGCAGATGTTTGCTAGTCATTTATTAATCAGTTTTACATTATTTTCTTATGTGCCATGTTTTACTCATATTTCAGTTTATTGCATGTTGTTGGAATGATGTTATATAAACATAAAATTGTGATACAAATTAACGTTTACAAATGACTATTTAAAAAAAAATAAGTGTCATATTTCAGAAAGTATATCAGTGTTATGCAACTTCCAAATGCTAATTGCAAAAGTATGCATGGAATTAAATAAAATCTATAGTAAAAACAGAATTTCTTTAGTTATTTTTTTCCAAATGGAGGTCTTCAAGCTGTTCTTCATCATAAACACTCAGTCATTTAGGACAAGACGAAATAGAGAATGTCAGAGTTCATAGTCCCAGAGTTGTAACCTCTCCATTCATGTAATTATATCCTACCGTTCCACTAGAGGACACTATTGTCGTGTCAAAGACTTCCCAGTGTTCATGTCACGGTGGAATCTCAAAGATTTCCGTGTGGTCTTCCATGCTCTCCTGTGTCAGTATCATAGAGTCTTCATACACATCCAGACGGAGACAAAGAATAACACTAAAGGGAAGATTTACAGTACAAGTTACATTTCAAAACGTAATCTGTAACCATTTTAAATAGAATTAAAAGTATAATAATATCATCATTGGAAATTATTTGCTATGCACTTTGTTTTGTTACACTATGACCTCAGAAAGTGTCATAAATAACAGAGTTTATATTTTTGGCCGAACTATTTCTTGAATAAAAACATGTTTTCACAAGGATAATAGCGGTGGGACACTCACCAGATCAGGGTGGCTGGTATGACAGTGAGGCCTGCAGCCAGCAGGAAACTAAACCCGGAAAACCAGGACAGTGTAGATGCGTAGATGCTGCTGAACATTGTAAATGAAATGCCAACACTCAACATCTCCACAAAGGCTATACAAGCAAACATGGCACCTGTACACAAACACACAGGCACAAGAAACATTGAATTGTGTAACTCCTGGATTTTTTTTTTTTTTGCTAAGAATGTGGGAATGATGTGCAAAATACTGTACTGATACTGTTCTACACTATTAAGTTTCTTACCTTGCTCAGACCCAGACACTATTTTGGACATCATGGATCGTAGGACAGGAGTCGGCATGATGGACAGCAGCAAAGGCAGCCGCACTGCAATGAATAAAACATACACCATTGTTTCACCTGAAAATAGTCCATCCATCCATCCATTAGAAACTCCATCAATGTCCAAACTCAGTCTTACCCAGGAACATGAGCAAGGTAGACTTTGCAAACGCTGCCATGATGAGGCCGGCTGCCACTGACATCAACCCCAGAAGGATGATGTAGGCGTCAGGCACACAGCGGGACAGCAGTGCCACACCGGCGAAACTCACCAGATAGATAGCAGTGGAGAGAGCTGAGCCATAACCCACTAACACCTCACTCCAGCACAGAGGAGTGTTCAGCTCATACAAGATGAAGATGGACATGCCACCCTGCAGAGCTATCTGTGAGGGACATATAGACACACAAAAAGTACATTTCTTTTATTTTTGCTTATACACTATACCGTTCAAAAGTTTGGGACGGGTTGGAAATAGAGCCCGACCGATAAAGGATTTTGAAGGCCGATACCGATACAAATATTTTGGGGTTTTAAAATCCGATATTCTGATATATCGGCCGATATATATATATTTTTTTTTATTAAATGTTGTTGGTTTTCACACATGTGTAAAAGAAAAGCTAACTTTTCTGCACAAGATACATTTGATACTTTTTCTCTATGTCTAAATATTCACTCCTCGCAATTATAACTTACATTTTACAATGCAGGGACTGTAACTAGAGATTTTCTAGTTATAAATACAGTAATCATTACGTTATTTAGTTTTATTTATTTACTTAATTTGGTTTCCAAGCTCATTAATGTTAACGTTAGCTGTCTTCCACTGAAGATAGTGGCATTAGCTAGCTTTGTGGTTAGCTAGTCTATGACGAGCCATAATTTAGCAATAGATAACATCATACTGCAAATTGTAAAACATACATTTTCAATATAATATGCCAAGGAGAGATGATTGAAGCATGTTTCGTCCGTTTTTATTTTATTTTTCAAATATTCATTTATCGGCCGTTATAACTGCCGATACCGATATTTTGGAAAATAACTAATATCGGCCGATAATATCGGCTAGCGTTGGGTATCGAGAGTCGAATATCGATTGGAACCGGGACTAACTTTTCGTTTTTCCCGGAATCGTTCAAAAGTTAAAATTTCGATTCCTAGTTTCAATATTCACAGTCCGCCGACCAGAAGAAGAAACCGCTGAACAACACCAATGAAGAAGCGTCTACCGGAAGTGTTGGCATCACCGCGCGATTCGAACATGAGTAGCTTACGTCGGCGGTCCAAAGTGTGGCTTCACTTTTCTAAAAATAACAACATCTCAGCAAAATGCAGAGTATTTCCCTTTAGAAAGGAGTATTTCCTTCAGAAAGACCGTTGGTTAGCAAGGTTAGCTAAACTTTTTTGACCCTGCCTCTTAAAAGAATCGGAATCGAGAATCGTTGGGAACCGGAATCGAAACAAGGAATCGGAATCAGAATCGTTCAAATGCAAACGATACACAACCCTAATATCGGCTGGCCGATATATCGGTCTGGCTCTAGTTGGAAATTTTAAAAATGTATCTTAAAGAAGTTGCCAAGAGATTTGATCAAAACAGTAATATTATGACCTACTATTACATTTGAAAATAACTATTTTCTGCTTTGACATATTTAAAAATTATTCCAGAGATTTTTTTTTGTGATTCATCACAACTTTTTATCTTTTGTCAAAACAACTTAATTAATTAATGTGGTTAAGAAAACAAGATTTTGAGTTCCTATTAATTAAACCAATCTCCTTTGTTGTTTCAACTCAAATTTAAGGCAACAAGGTCACTTACTTTTTTTAAGTTGAACCAACAACAATTATTTACAGTGGAGCTTGTGAATAAGATCAGAATTATCATAATCACCCTAAAAAAGGCAAAGGCAGCAAGCATGAGCAACAGCACAACGCTCCTTCTCCTTTTGGAGGCCGCAAAGAGCAGGTAGACGCCCTGCAGACGGCCGGTGAGAGCCTGACACTGTTGCAGCCGAGGGGCTTCTGAATCCGAGGAGCTGGACGTAGAAAGAATGGGATTCGGAAGAACCAGGGACTCCTTCAAGAACACCAGCACATAGAGGAGGTTTACCAGAAGCACAAACGCAGCAGTGAGGAAGGGCCAAGTGAAGCCAGCTGCTTTAATGAAGAATCCAGTACACAGAGAAGCTAAGCCAGATAAAACCCCTAAAATCATGTCCAGTCGAGCCATTCGGACGGTCTTCTGTCCTTCTGGATCTTCTCCGCAGAGATCGGCCACATAGGCGAAACATCCGCCGATCAGAGTGGTGGGTCCGCCCATCAGGCCTGTTAGGAAGGAGGCAGCTAGCAGGTAATTGAGGCTCAAGGAGAATCTACTGACCAAGACGTAGCTCAGGGAATACAGAGCATCGCCCACCAGTGGAGGAACGATGGCGACTTTACGCCCGCGGTAGTCGCTGTACGAGACCAGGAGCAGCGCGGATGTGAGACTGGGAATGAGGAAGCACAGTTCGTTCTTGAGGAGGAAAAGAGACGTCTCCTTCTGCACTGCCTGAGAGAGGAGAGAAGAACTGGAGGTTCAAATGTTTATTATCTGCTAGTTATGCCTGTAAAGCTTAGTTGATTGACTAGTTAGTTAGAAAGAAGAGTAGATGGTGAAAGTGAACTAGAAATAGGCTAATGGTATTTTGAATGTATCAAATGACAAGCACACAACAAAGGCTTGTGAATTGAAAAGGAATTTTCTCTCACACAGAACATGAGCTCAACTTTCCCTAATATAACCGGTTCTCTAGAACTCCTTTATTGAGATAAGAACATTAATGTAAACTTTACAGTGGCACAGCAAACAGTTTAGTATCTGAATGCACTGAATAAACAAAATTAATGTCAAACCTGATTCTGTATCAAAGGTTTTCATCTCTGAATTCAAATAAAGATATATTAAATTATAGCTTCAAGTGATTTTTCATGATTTTCTTTTTTTTTTTTTTAAAGATTGAAGGTTACAATTTTGGGCTTGGACCAGAGTTTAAGCATTATTTATGTACTATTAAAGTTTTTATTTTATATTATTTTATTATGTGTTTTGTATTTTTATCTATTAATTTTTTAAATATAAATATTCAGGATTTATTTCATATTAGTGCTTCTATACTTAAGATTATTTCGGTTAGTCAGCATTTCTCATTTTCATTTCAAGTTTTTCCCCTAATTTGTATCCTTTATTTAATTCTAGCTTCATTATACCCAGACATTTTACACTCTAAAAAAATGCTGGGTTGTTTTAACCCAATTTTGGGTAAAATATGGACAAACCCAGCCATTGGGTTACATTTTTAAATTATATTTTTAACCCTCTGGGTGGGTTTGTCCATTCTTTACCCAAAATTGGGTTAAAACAACCCAGCATTTTTTAGAGTGCAATTTTCCCTATATAATCAATTTATGCATTTTTTTTCTAGAAATATAAACAATAATATCCATCTTTTCAATTAAACTGATATTAAATCAAAATGCAAGTAAATAAAAATAAATAATTGCCGTCCTTAATACAGCTGTCATTTTAGATCATTTTCCCAACAACTTTCCACAAAGTAGCTTGATATAGGAACAATCCATTCTCATATATTTACAAGTTATACATTAATTGACTGGTAGCTAACCTGTGTTGTTGGCAAACACTAATAAAAATATAATTATCAGACTCATATCTTCACTGAACATGTGATAAATGCTTTAACACATACAAGATTAAAGATTAAAAGAGAATTCAGAAGTGGCCATACGGATTCATGAAAAGAATCATGTCCCTGTGACGGCTGTGACCGCTCACCTGGTGAATGGTGACATAGCTGTGGTTGTTTGAGCAGTGAGACAGACTCTCTGCAGGGTAGATTGTTCCACTCAGCTCAAACCACAGCCTACGGTACACAAACTGCTGGAGCAGAGGGTAAATCATAAATAAGGCAAACGCATACATGCCAACGGTCGGCTCGATCAGGGACACACGACCCATCCCGCTTCCTGCTCTATACCAGGCGAAAGGAACAGAAGAGATGTTTGAGAAGACATACTAAACAAATGACAAAAAATGAGTTCAATTATCTATTGTGAATAATAAAAGTCTCTTGGTTAAAGTGACAGACAGCCTGCTTAGTTATTGACATCAATGGAGAAGAACCCTTAACATCTATAGAAAACTAAAAATAGACCCAAAAATAGTTCTTCTATGGCATCAAAAATATCTTTTAGGAAGTAGGATCCTTTATTTTTAATAGAGCTGGTGATTCTTACCTGTAAGTTATAATGGGAGAAAAATTTCCATATTTAAAACATGTTTGCCTTTGCCTTCAAATCCACTTGAAAAGTCGCAGGGCACTGAGAACTGAAAGATCCCATCTTTTCACGTTATGCAGTGATCTTATTATTCGAAACCTGTAAGACAAACACTTCCACTCATTACGTTTGTTTGTCAAGGCAAATCCTCACAGGAACACACACCCTCAGAACACCGTCAGTGTTTGTGTAGCAGAAAGAAGGGAGGAGAGATGGTATGGTTTAAGTTCAAGATGTATTTTGCCATGCCAGTAGCCTACCGTTTAAAAATGTTAAGATGTCTTTGCATTAGATGTAAAGAAAGAAAGAAAGTGACGAGAAACACAAGTAACGTTAGCCTACGCTTTTTAGTGAGCTAAAACATTGGAAAAATAAAGTTTGTTTGCAGTTTCAGAATTAAAGACGTTTACATGTTTTAAGGCTTTTAAAACTTTGCTTAACCTCGGGTTATCGTCGTTCTAAACACACATTTTAACCTGGGATTATATTCATTTCATAACTGTTTCAGCAACCGGTAACCAATAGCGGGTGTCTCTTAATCAAGTCTTTTGGACAGTCAGGAAAGAGTGTAGTTTTGGAGGAAAAATGTCAAAAGGAGACAGAAAACGCCACAAATGAAATGAAGAGACCGTCATTCTTACCTTTAATAATCCAAAAAGGCCATTCTGGATAAAATTGATAATTTAGTTGCCAATATGTAATGTGATGATGCACACTGCGCAGTGCTAGAACCTGCTTTAGCTAAATAAACATGCGGGCGGAATTCATCCGATACAAGAACACTTGCACCGCAAATATTAATATATTGCAAAACAATATTTGCGCCTGGCAGCATTGCTTGTTTTGGATTCTATAAAAAATTATTAGTATATATATATACACGCAAATACACTCAGCTAAAGGATTATTAGGTACACCTGTTCAATTTATTATTAATGCAATTATCTAATCAACCAATCACATCGCAGTTGCTTCAATGCATTTAGTGCTGTGGTCCTGACTGGTCAAGGCAATCTCCTGAACTCCAAACTGAATATCAGAATGGGAAAGAAATGTGATTTAAGCAATTTTGAGCGTGGCATGGTTGTTGGTGCCAGACGGCCGGTCTGAGTATTTCAGAGTATGCTTGTTACTGGGATTTTCACGCACAATCAATTCTAGGGTTTACAAAGAATGGTGTGAAAAGGATTCAGGATTCAGTTTAGCCAGAGTTTACAATGACCCAGTTAACTATTTCAAGTGTGAACACTGCATGGTGTCTTCATCGTTTAAATAGTATTTTTTTTTGTGGCCATTGTATAGCAACATCCACAAATAAACCAAAGCACATGAGCATTGTCTTTTGAAACATTTTAATATTCATCCCCTCCCCCCATAGTGAATACAAATGAGTTATATATAAATTCTTTCCATTCCTTATTATATTTTCTATGCTACAGTTACAGAGTGAACCATCACAAGTTGAAAACGTACATGGGGAAGGAATGATCCGCCAAGACAAACATGCATTAATTACTGTGCACTACAACACAATTAATAGTAGCTTACAAGCGACTGAAAGTTCAGTAAAAAAAAAGACATGAGAAGTCAAATGTTAGTAAATAGACAGATGGACAAATTTCATTCAGTACAATTAAGTGACTCCACCACTCTCCAGTGTACATTGACTGTCAGTATTTTCAGGGCTAAGTTAACATTCAGTAGTTTAGATGTCCACAGGACAAAGAGTCAGTGTGTCTCAGAACCTGATTCTGTTGTTTTATATCATTTTTCACCATCTATGGACTAATGCCACAGTGAAGTCTGTCTTGAGGGCAGAAAGGAAAGAAACCATTTACATGTAAGTAAATACATGGTTATTATAATAAACATGGATTAGTGACAATTTTCCACTTGGTTATAAACAATAGCAGGTGCCGTGTGATTGTTTAATTGTGGTTGCTGAGGTTTGTCGTTGACACATAAATTTAGAACATAAATATGCAAAGAATCAAATTAATTACAAGGGAAACCTTACTATATAGTTTTAGAAATATATAAAAAATAAGCAAAAAAGATGCATTTATTTTCCTGCATTAATCCAGATATTAGAAGCATATTAACTTTTTATAAGGCTGCTGTAATGTGAAAACCCTTTTAATTTTTGCTACTTTGCACATTAAGAACTAAGCTGATCTGTTGCTGTTTTACATTTTAATAAAATGGTTATTTTTTTTTATTATAAATAAAGTGGTAGTATATAATGTTATTGTGCTTGACCGGAAACATCCAGAAAACTCATTAGCATCTGTGCCAGAGTAGCAAAAATGGAAAGTTAACAACGACACGTTATTATCACAGTGCAGAAGCAAATTAAACTAATTCATAATGCAAAGCTACATATTTTGAAAATGCATTAGAATTCAAATAAAATAGATTTCACAGTAAATAAAAAAACAAACACATTATAAATAGTAAACAATAGTCTCGAATGAAGAAAAAAGTTTGTGGATTTTTGTAGATTGCTGGTCTTGAAAAGCAGATTATTGTACTTCTGTGTACGATACCCTGTACAAGCACCAACTGATAATACTATAGAAAAACATTATCAGTCAAGAGTTTACAAAAATTCTCCTTTGTATCAAAAGTGTAGAAGGTTGATCATTGAAAGATGTATCAATTGTAAAAACACACAAACAAAAAGAAAGCAAATCCAATTTTTTAAAATCCCCTCCCCCGAAAAAAAACCTTTTCTTTGAAATATCAAAACCCTTCTTTGCATGAGGAATGGCATATTTTTTATTTAAAAAAAAAATCAGAAAACTGCCTTTTCAGAGACAGAGCAAAATAATTTCCCTGAACGTTATCATACAACATTTAAAGACGCGGTTACATTCTTTTCTAGTTCACTCGTACAGTGAAAACTCTCTCTAGGTTATGCTACACTCTACAGAGGTAATACAAGAGTTAACCAGCATTACAATAAAGATAGCTTAAATCCAAATACGCGTATATCCACCATATTGTACCTCCGTGAACCTTTCCACACTTGTACAAACTCTGACAGGTGTGACATTAGGTCTAATATATTCCTGTCCTATTATTATGGGTAAAATATTGTCCTCAAACATTACAGAAAAAATCTGAGGTGGAAGCTATCATCCCCAGGAGTCCATGTGTCTACCCTAACATGACAACTATCCTAGGATTCACATTAAAGGGTTAGTTCACTCAAAAATAAAAATTACCCCATTATTCACCCTCGAGCCTTTCAAGATATATGACTTTTTTTCTTTCAAGCGAATACAATTGGACCTATATTGATAAATGCCCAGCTCTTCCAAGCTTCATAATGGCCCAAAACCCAAAAAAGTGCATCCATCCATAATAAAAGTGCTCCACACAGCTGTGGGGGCTTAATAAAATCCTCCTGAAGCGATGCGTTTATGTAAAAAATTAACGTTTATATAATTAAAAAAAACTTTGTAAAGTTAAATAACTAGGTTCCGACAGACAGCCGTACACATCGATATACGGTGAAAGAGTAACACTTGACCTGACGCATGACGTATTGACGAACATTGTAGCGCAGACCAAAACAAAACACTTAAAGGAGTAGTTTACTTTAAAAAAAAAAAAAACTTTTGCTGATAATTTACTCACCCCCATGTCATCCAAGATGTCCACGTCTTTTTTTCTTCAGTCGAAAAGAAATTAAACCATTCCAGGAGTAACACTTGACCTGACGCATGACGTATTGACGAACATTGTAGCGCAGACCAAAACAAAACACTTAAAGGAGTAGTTTACTTAAAAAAAAAAAATTAAAAAAAAAAACTTTTGCTGATAATTTACTCACCCCCATGTCATCCAAGATGTCCACGTCTTTTTTTCTTCAGTCGAAAAGAAATTAAACCATTCCAGGATTTTCTCCATGTAATGGACTTCAATGGGAACCAAACGGTTCAAGGTCCAAATGAGAGTTTCAGTGCAGCTTCAAAGGGGTTTAAACGACACCAGACGATGAATAAGGGTCTTGACCTGACGCATTGCTTCACCTCAGAAGGCCTTTAACATCATGGAGCCGTGTCGATTTACTTTTATCATGGATGGATGCACTTTTTTCTGGCTTCAAAATATCCTCCATTCACTTGCCATTTTAAAATCATATACACCTACTGAAAGATGGAGTAAATTATGGGGTAATTTTCATTTTTGGGTGAACTATCCCTTTAAGAATGGAAGACTTACATCACATGCACATCAAGTAGCAAAATGCCCATTAAAATACAAATTACTAATAAAAATGACTACTACAATTTACAACATTTCATGTAGTCGGTACCTTTACATTTGCTTGATCTTCCTGTTTATAGTCATGCATGAAGTGAGAGCTCTTGTTTCGTCAGATACAGTATGAAGAACAGACTTGATGCTGAAGAGTTTTTTGCCTGGTAAACCGAGCTGGCGCCATGAATCTGTGCCACGGAAGGTCTCAAAATCATGTCAGCAGGCGAACTGAACTGTGTATGAAGAAAAGCTGGTTTTGATATTAGCTGGATTAGTCTTTTGGTGGGTCCAGGAAATCATCTACCCATGCACCAGTGGGAGGCGTCGCAGCTTAAGACAAAGTGAAGAGGCCTTTACACTGCAAAAAATCTTTTTCTTGTTTTTCATTACAAATATTAAAACATTTAAGCTTTCTTTATTATTGTTATTCTACACTACTGTTTTTTTTTAATAAATTTTTGTTTTTGAATAGAAACGTATTCAACAAGGATGTATTAAATTGATCAAAATCACAGTAAACATTTGTAATGTTACAAATTTCATATGCTGGTATTCAAACTTTGTTATATTCAACAAAGAATCCCGAGTTTCACTGTGTTTTATGGTTCTGATCCTGTTTGTCTGTGTCCTGTCTTTTCACCGAGTTCCTTCATGTGTTTAATTAATGATTCTGTTCACCTGTTGTTCATTGATTACCTCATTTAGGTTGTGCAAAGTGGATGTTCCCATAGATATCCACAAAAAAGGCTAGATATCTCATCCACGCTGCTGGCCAATGGAGGTCGACGTCTGCACCTGGTGGCCATCTTGTCACAGGCAGTTCGCTCACTCGTAACATTGTGTTTTAATGGTGTATGTACTTTTTAAATAACCACGTTATATAGCCACGTTAATAACGTTTGTAAGAAACCAAACTGTTAGTAAATCCATCAAGATTTCAATGAGATAAGAATATTTGTGTTCGTGCTGATCATTCATCTCACATCAGCTTGCCTGTGACAAGATGGCCGCCGGTGATGATGATAGAAACTCTGCCGTGAGACATCTAGTCTTACTAAATATTACTATTATACTGTATTTTGTATCAAAAAAATACAGCCTTGGTGAGCACGAGACTTTCTCAAACTTTTAAAAATGTTACCGAACCCAAACTTGTGAACAGTAGTGTATGAATAATAAATATTTAAGTTATGCTTTTAAAAAAGCTAACTGGGATACATACATAAATAAAATTGCCTCAACACAAGTCATATCCTATGTAATTTAGATAGTTTCAATGTAAAAAAAAATATTAAGAAAATGAAATTTTGCAGTGTACATGTCTTGACAAATTTGAAACATTCTGGATCGAAACTCAAACACTGGGAGATTTGAAAAATTAGAAGACATATCCTATAAAAAAATAAACCAGACAGCAAAAAATGCTGGTGCATTTATCTGTAGGAAGAAGGTAGGGCAGAAACCTAAAGTGCTTTTTATTGTATAAAGTTCTCGTATGTCATTCAGGAGAACCTACAGACATTTGTGTTGGAGTCCAACAGCATGTTTTAGAGTCAGATCTAAAGCCGAGCTACTTCTGTACTTCTGTACACAAAAATCATTCTGCTTCCGTGCAGGCCAAGCATTGCCGGCAGCACGTCATTAGTATTAGCATCAGTAGCTATTTCATTCTGATGCTACTAGTAATCCTCCGGTTCAAAATTCTTTGAGCTTACGAAATTCAAAGAATGGAAATAACAGAGGCTGTTAGATCTCTGTCTGGCAGTTGGGGTTGTTAAAATCCTACTAAAATTTGCCACATTTTTAAAAGGAAATCATGGCCCGCAAATAAAAACAAAGCACTGCCGTCCACGACGGACAGTAACAGAATATGGCGAGGCAGCTGAGATTGAGTAAAACAGCTCATCTGGGTAAAGTGTTGGCGTTTGGGATCCGTGCGGGGGACGAGCGCGCTGCTGGTGAGCCTCTCAGAGTGGGCGTCCCAGGTCCCGGAGAAGCCACCTTGTGAGTGGGCGTACAGTGGCCAGGAGAATAGGAGTGTGTGGGGGTACCAGGGCCTGGAGAGTAAGGGTAAGGGGGAATATCAGGGCCGGGGAAGAAGGCTCTGTGGATGGGAGAAGCGGAAGGCGACAGGTGGGGACTCGTCTGGAGGAGCCAGAGCAGCTCTTCGTTGTTGCGGCTCAGGCGTTTCTTCTCGCTGGTCTCCTTCTCCACATTCTCCTGAAGGTTTGCATTCTCCTCAGACAGTTGTCTAAACATCCAGGATGAAATGGTCAGGATTAGTCAAAGCCAGATTGGCTATGCAAAACTAATTTGATCCTATTTCAAAACCTGACCTTGACACTGAGAGGTGGCGGTCGATGCGGGCCATCAGGTCTTCATTCTGCTGCTGAAGCACCTGGACCCGCTCCTCCAGGTGCAGGTTCTTTTGGGCCTGCTCGAAGGATCAAGCAAACACAGAGCTCCACATTAAATTCTTACACAAACTTCCCCTGCCAGGACAGCAGTGGACTGAAATGTGTTTTACTTGAGGACGAAACAATGAGAAGCATAAAAGCTGAAAGGAAAATGGAGTTAAAAAAAGGCTTTAAAATGGACAGTGGTCCTATTTCAAAATCATAAATAATACAACCTTCAAAGAGGCTGAAAAGAAAGTTTTAAATGGAACGTGATTTAATATCCAAATCATAAATGATGTACTGTAGCAGTAACAGGATCAGAAAAGGATTATTCTCCTAGCTTTATTATTTATACAATTCTTTATTTGTGTGATTTGTTTTGTTGATTTTTATTAGAAATCAATCATTATTTAATGATGCAATAAATATAATGTGGTCCTTGATCAAAAGTGGGGTTTTACTTGAGATAAAAATGTCTTTTACTTGCACTGTTTTCTAAGGAGCCCCATATATGACGTGGACAAAAATATACAGTATATCATAGCAATGAATTAAGAATTTGTTCCCTTGACTCAGTGTTGTGTACTCGAGACTCAGACTCGGTCTCGAGACCTTATTTTAATGGTTTCAGACCCAACCTTAGATTATCCAAGCTCTCTGGTCTCGAATTGGACTCGATTCTCGGTCTCGACTCGGGCTCAACCCTCTTTGGTCTCGGTCTCAACTCGGACTCGACTCTCTTTGGTCTCGGTCTCGACTGGGACTCAACCCTCTTTGGTCTCGGTCTCGACTGGGACTCGACCCTCTTTGGTCTCGGTCTCGACTCGGACTCGACCCTCTTTGGTCTCGGTCTCGATTCGGACTCGACCCTCTTTGGTCTCGGTCTCGACTCGGACTCGACTCTCTTTGGTCTCGGTCTCGACTCGGACCTCTTTGGTCTCGGTCTTGACTTGGACTCAGCTCTCTTTGGTCTCGGTCTCGACTCGGACTCGAATCTCTTTGGTCTCGGTCTCGACTCAGACTCGACTCTCTTTGGTCTTGTTGTTGAGTCGGACTCGACTCACTGTGGTCTTGGTCTCGACTCAGACTTGACTCTCTTTGGTCTCGGTCTCGACTCGGACTCGACCCTCTATGGTCTCGACTCGGACTCGAGTGAGCTGATCTCGACTACAACACTGCCTTGACTTATTAATTCATTCCCTTGTTTTAATAAACCGTGGCTATGCTGTCCTAATTTATTCCCTCCTTTGATTCAACTAAAACGAGGGAACAAATTAGTAAATTGGGCCACAATTTGATTTCTTTTCTTAACTTTAAACTGAATACAGGAAGATACTTTATCTCACAATTCTCCTGCACAGTGTGTTTATCCTGCACACCTTTTCATTTGTAGCTTACCACTTTCTCCAAATGACAGATCTTCTTCTCCTGGTCATGAATTTGCTGGTTCTTCATCTCCAGAACCTCCTTTAGACTCTTCAGGTCTTCCTCGATGTGCTGATACGGGGCCAGTGCATCCTGCAAATACATTTACAATCCCTACTTTTAGCGTTTGTGTGCCTAAATCCTAGTATCCCTTTATAAATTTCCCTTTATATATACCACGATTTGTTCCTCAGTGCTCTTGCTTAGGGCCTCTTCAAAGCGCTTGGCTTTGTCTTTCAGAGTTCGGTTCTGGAAAGTCAGAGTGTCCACCTGGTCCTGAAAGAAACGGTACTGTTACTAATGAAGCCCTTTGGAAGAGTAGCAAAAAAACTTAGTCACTGAACAAATCACCTGAAGCGAGAGGCGCAGTTTCTCAAAGTCCTCTTCTAGATTGGCTTTTTGCTGCTCATGGGCTTTTCTTAAGTCTAAGAGAAATGAAATGAGAAGGATTACAGAATTTACGTTCTTCTTTCAGCTGGTTAGTAGTGGTATTACAAATGGCACCCTCACCTCTCATTGTCCTGGCATGCTCCTCCTGCAGTGTTGACATGGTGATGTTGTGCATGGTCTTCAGGTCTTCAAGGGCAGCCTCATGGTTGGCAGTCAACTCTTCGATCTACACACAAAACACGCAGTTGAGTTTTCATATTCATGCCATCCTAAACCTATCTCCCATGATCCTCAGCCTGATGATCCAACCTGTTCCTGGTGCTGGGTGTGAAACTCCTCCACCTCTGACTGGTGCTCTGCTCTGAGATGGTCTCTGTCCGAAGCGTGCCGCAATCTCAAGTTCTCCTCTAAGGTTACAAGTTCAGACTCCTGCTGCACCTGTAACTCTCTCAGCTCCTTCTCAAAACACTCCTCCAGCTCTCTCTTCTCCTTCTGAAGACGCTCCCAGCGAGCTGCGTTAAAGGCTGGGCGATAACATATAAAAACATATGGATATAAATATAAAAATTAAAGGGGCCAGTTGGAAAAATAGCCACTGTTAAAGAAGCCATGAATTTAAAAACACAGACCAAACTAAACATATCCTTGACAATTGATGACTAAATTGTTAGACTAGTCGAAGCCGTTTATGCAAACGGAAACTGTTTTTTTCTCAGAAGTTTCTGGACACTCACCCACTTCATGCTGAATCCGACTGAGTTCCTGTGACAACTCTCTCTCCTTCTCCTCAGCACTTTCACACTGAAACAAACAATAACACGCATCTGCTTTTATTCTGATCCACTACTCACAATTAAACACAATATTAGGCTACTCAAGGCTAGTTTTCCATTGACATCTATATCTATCATCGAACCCAACCGCAAAACCAAGTGTATTTTCATAATCTATTCCAGGATTATTGTATTATTTATGAATATTTATTTGAATTATATTAAGTTTATGTAGCTTCTTTCCTGGAGAACATTTTCAATTTCTTCATGGTTAACAGTTTTACTAATCCAGTAAAACAGTTTTACTAGTTCAGTAATCACATCCATAAACAGTGAATCAATGTACCCTCACATAAACACATACTGTACTTTTTTAGTGTTGACTACTTACTGCATATTGCATTTAGTGTTACTTTTTAGCCTAAATTAAATCTAAGTATGAATTATGACTAAACAAAATCAAACACAAAAGACATGTTTGTAAGTGTAAGGTGACGAGGAAAAAATAATTTGATAAAATGCCGCAGAGGCATTAACACTCTAGTGTGCATTTAACAGAAAATCTACAGTATACCAACCTGATAATGAAAAGCACTTAAAAATGAAACATGCATTATAACAACTAATAAAATGTGGATTGCTTTATGTTAGAGTTGCCAGGCGTGGGAGGAACTGGCAGGTTACTGACACACAACTGCTATCCGTAAACCTTTTTACTGCTAAACAGACAAACAGGAGTGCATGTGGAGGAGAGGAATGCAATTTATATTAATGTATGTGTGGGCATTAGGCTGGAACATGAATAAATATTAAAATAATATTTTAAGCCATCATGTTTTAGACCCCTCACTGACTTGTTTAAGTTTGTCTCGAATTAGTACTGTATGCATAGGCATTTCAGAGGGACAAATGTTTTTTTTTATGATGTATAATTTAGGCAATCATTCATGATGAACAGCAGGGGGCACTGTGCTTTTAAAAAAATCATTTTTGATTTACATTATTTATAAATTTAGCAGATGCTTTTATCTAAAGCGAATTACAAATAAGGTTGATAACATATATGATTCATCCTAAAGATACAGTGATATGCTTGTTGTGTTTCTCTGTGCAAACAGTGACTCAACGGTCTGCTCTTGCACACAGTTACCTCATCCTTCTATTCATGATAGATTAGATAAAGGCTGTTATTTGAGTTTTGGGTTTTGGTTTTTGAGTGTTCAGTTTGCAGTGGTTGAGATAGACTGGATGTGTCAGTTCATCAGTAAACTAGTGGCTGAGGCTTTGGCATGGTAATACAAACATATCATGTGGTGCTGACATGTGAAGACTGTAACATCATTGTGCCCCTGAGCAAATCATTTGATCACAGGGTTTGAGCCATGAGGAATGTCACTATAGTCAGTGTACTGTGAAGCATGATTGATTGAACGTAATTATATGCTTAATAATACATTTAGAAAACAGCATCTTTGGGATGACCAATTCTCCAAAAATAAAATACAATAAAATTGTGATTATTATGTTTACAGTAATTTTTAGCAACACTTTTTTAACCCTAATTGATGGAGTGAGTACAAAAATGGTCGACTCTTGCATTTTCATTGTCAAAACAAGATCATTTTATTGCCAATTCATGTGTGTAAATGATTCCTCATGTTCCCTCCCAACCATTACTATTTACGCCTGAATCTTGACATTGTCATCCTGAAATAATGCCATATCCTACATGGTCGTTTGAGAAATGAAAAGCTACACACTCCATCAGTTAGGGTTAGAAGAACTGTTCCCAAACATTAACCTATAAATAATACAATTAAATAAAAATAAAATTAGTTGTTTCATTTAAGTTTTGATGACTTTATTAGTATTCTAAAATGTGTAAAAAAAAAAACTAGTAGAGTATGTCCAGCGCCTAATGATTCATCACATATGAAAGAAAATGTGATGTTTAGATATATAAATACCTTGAGGGAGAAGTGCTGAGTACAGATGACAAAGACCTCCAGACCCAGGCTGGTTTTCTTTAGTTCTGTGTGGAGAGCCTGCAGTTGCTTGGCCTGTTCTTCATAGCGACCCTGCAAGAGCTGCAACTCCTCGTGTCTCTCTACTTCATCTCGCTCTTTTTCTTTCTTCTGCTCTTCTTCTCTTTTCTTCTCTGGACCTGGGGAGCCAGTACGAGGCACGATCTGAATGCTTGAGCCTCGGACTGCCACTGTTGCCTTCTGTTGCCTCTGAAGCACTAAAGTGGAAAACACAAAAGAAACAGCACTAAAAAATCAATTTCATTAAACTCATCTCAGAACTGCCCCGTGTGAATAAAACGGCCTCCATAATGCTAAGACACCCCAGGGAGTGCTGTGCGCTTAACAACCATGAAACAATTTACATGAAGCTTTACCATAATTTCTATACCTAACTGGATTAGGTGAATACTCTATAAGTAAAGCAAATGGACTATTCAAAGACTAGACTGGTTTCATTGTAATGTTAAAATGAGGTATGTGACCCACAGCTGAGGGCACAGTGGCTAAACAAACCATATCATATCTTATCGTTCAAGTATATAATGGAATTCACAATATGCATTACAATGGATGGAGGCTATAGATTAGTCACACCAAGACACTCATGGAAGTTACATGAAGACATTATAAATTATTTATGCTATATAGAGATACACTCAAAAACTAGCATAAGAGTAAAAATATTTTTCATTTCTAAAATATAAAACCAAGGCATAATGTGCTTCAAGATAAGCAAGCAATCTAAAGCACTGCTAATGCTAATGCTAATAGCGGCTAATGTTTTTGTTCTTACTGCAGCTGTGTTAGCATTCATCTCTTGATGAATTTGATAAACACAATGAGCCAAATGGAATGACAAGATGATTTACGGCCATCATTACTGTAGAACGTAATCTTCAGAAAAAAGACTTGTCTGTGTAGAGCTGTTAATTGCTATGATGGAGTCATTGTTGTCCTCAGTGTTGAGTATGCAAGCAATTTGTTTGTTAATGACTGGCATCACATTTTTTCAATGCCCTTTACTGACGGATTAGGTATTGAATTAACCTCTATATACATTAGCAAGCTATGGCTGTCCTAAGTTCATTGTATAGAAATGTTGAGATACATTGCGTTCAAAGGTTTGGAGATTTTTGAAAAAATAAAATATTCAGCAAGTGCACAAAAAAATTGATCAAAAGAGACAGTAAATACATTAATAATGTTATAAACAGATTTCTATTTCAAAGTAATTCTGTTCTATTCATCAAAGAATCCTGAAAAAAACATCATGTTTTAATATTAAATGTTTCTTGAGCAGCAACTCAACATATTAGAATGATTTCTGAAGGATCATGTGACACTGAAGACTGGAGTAATGATGCTGAAAATTCACCCTTGCTATCACTGGAATAAATTACATAAATGAAGGCAAGGCAAATAAATGCCTTGGTAATCACGAGAGACATCTTAAAAAAAAAAACATTTTTAAAAATCTAACCAACCACACACTTTTGAATGATAGTGTAAAAAAATTAGACAATATCAAAGATCTAATCTGAATCAAAATGATGTTGAGCTGTACATTTTAAAACATTATGCTGACTCATACACAATGCATTCCTCGCACACAGCCACCATCCTCCTAAAGAGGCTTATTCTTTGGTCTCTATGACAACAACTGGGAAAAACTGCTTTTCAGGTAGTAAGGTGGGCGAAACTCATGTTAGGTAGATTCCCTGCTCATCAGAAGACAAAGAAAGCAAGAAGAGCAAAGATTCACTCTGAAACCTCCTAACATGTTTCTCAAGAACCCCCAACATTTTGTTTTAATGTCCTTCAGGGGGATTCAAACTGTAATTTTGTGAGTTCTGACCCCCAAAACCCATAATTTGCACCTCAGGAGGGATATAGACAGTACTGTGGGGATCAAATGCTGAAGATTGGGTATTGTTTCGATTATTGTTTCATTTTGTTCAACATGACAGCTGGACAGTGACCCCAGTGGCCATACTGATTACATCTTAAATGTAGTACTCTCTCATTCTATGTTTAGGTGTGTGTATAGAAAAATAAAGAGGGTTTCAGTGGAGATGTGAGCGTCAGATGAGATTTATCCAATAGGGTGACATCCTCTAATGGAAGCACTGTACTCTGTAGAGCAGCAGGGGACAGATATGAAAAGAAAGCAATCTTGGGTTGATCTTCGTTTTGGTTGGTTACCTGGAGACTGTGGTTTAGGAGACACTACAGCGAGTCTCTTAGGGGAGGAGAGAGACGAACGGGTGCCATCAGAACTCTTCTGGAATTCCTTACGGGATGCTATAGATAAAGAAAGACATAGATGAGTTAATGGCAGTGTAGGAGGTTTCCTGAGTTCAAGGACATTCACTTGGGGCACATATACAGTGTGTGCGACTGCAAATCCATGAATGCGTTTGTAAAAGTAACCACCACCCCCTTTCTGTCTCTTTTCGTATCGCTCTCCTCCTCCGTGGAGTCATAATATGGTCTCAGTGGTCCATGGATCGATTCCAATAAGAGGCAGCCAACCACAAAATAACACTGCCACACAAGCTGAACGATATGATATTCTGAGGGGTTGCAGGCATCCGTGCACATACAGTACAGAATACAGTATAAATATATTACAAAATCAATCTCACAAATCTCAGATCTGTGGTCAGCCCAAATTGATGTGAAAAAAAATTGAGAATATTTTTTTTTAAATAACCCTGATGTTCATAATAATATAAAATGGTCAACACATAGCAAGGTTGCATTAAATCAATTAAAAGTGACAGTGGATTAATAAAATTCATATTAAATAATACTAGAATGTGGTAAATCATGGTAAACCAAACAAGTGCATGGTAAATCATGTTAAACTATAGTAAATCACATTGGAACATGATAAATCATATTGGAACATGGCAAATCATGGTAAATCATGATTAATCATCCTATAACATGGTAAATCATGGTAAACAGTAGTAAATCATATTGGAACATGGTAAATCACGATAAATCATCCTATAACATGGTAAATCATGGTAAACTGTAGTAAATCATATTGGAACATGGTAAATCATGATAAATCATCATATAACATGGTAAATCATGTAGTAAATCATATTGGAACACGGTAAATCATATTGGAACATAGTAAATCAGGATAAATCATCCTATAACATGGTAAATCATGGTAAACTGTAGTAAATCATATTGACACATGGTAAATCATCATACAACATGGTAAATCATGCTGTGGAAAATCATATTGGAGCATGGTAAATCATGATAAATCATAACATGGTAAGTCGTATTGGAACATGGTTAATCATGTAATATCACACTGAAATGTGGTATATCATGGTAAATCATGCTTACTACATAAAACTTAATGTCTTTTGATGCTTTTGTGCTTAAACACCTTAAAGACCTGAACTGCTTGAACACCGCTAAATGCTGCATGCAGCTTTAATTATTATTATTATTTGGCCTGTTAATTATAATTAAATATAATTGAAAAATATGTCTATTTCAAATTTTTTTTTTCCATCAAAGAATCCCGAAAACAAATGTTTTCAGGAATATTTTAGGCAGCACAATGTTTTCAACACTGATAATACAAAGAAATGTTTCTTGAGTGACAAATCAGAATATATTAGAATGATTTTGGAAGGATCAATTACATCAATAAATCGAGAAAGAATATAAAATAAAAAATTAATATATTATATATAATTAATAACAATAAATATTGTTATATTTTATAGTTGTATTATAGTTTTGATTAAATAAATGCAGCCTTGAAGAGCATAAGATACTTCTTAATATATATATATATATATATATATATATATATATATATGAATTCCACCACTGTGTGATCCCTTATTTGTTGTGTTATGGCCGAAAATGTACATACCAACACTGATTTTTACAATTATAAATATAGTATTTACATGTACAAAAGACTATATTATCATTATTGGTGATATCACCTGAACAGAAGAGGCTGGCACTGTCTGTGGAATAATAGGAAAAGACTAAAGACACTGCTGGGTTGGAGCTAGCTTCAAATCTCCCATCTCACAACAGAAGGGGGTGCTTATGTTTTTGGGGTTGCTGCTTTTGGCTTATACTTTTACCCAACACCGCGCGCACACACACAAACATCACATTGGATCAGGAGTCCCAGGGCACCTAATTACTGCCAGCTCATTTCGACATGTAGCAGACAGCCATAGACATCCCTTTAGAATCCCAATAGACTCCCTCCTCCCTAGGACCACGCTTCTACCCCACCCCCCATGCTGAGACAGCACCTACGGCATCAGAGGCACCGGTGCACCATGGGTGGTTGCGTGTGAGTATGCTTAACTCAAGTATGGCAGCCTAAAGCCTGCATGTGTGTTATAAATACTCAGTTACTTTAGATCCACGTGAGATTTATGATGGCTGCACAGGATCTCTGAAATGTTTTTTAACAGCAGTGTCTCATGAATGATGTCATCGCTCACTACCTCGACAGCGTGCTAACCCTAAATCAGTACTTCATGATGAGCCAGCTGCCCTGGCAGCCTTTTTGTCCCTCCAGGGTTCTGGAGATTTTTTCAGGATGACAAAGAGGGAAGCAGCAGGCAGAGCTATATGCTCATAGAGCTGTGGCTAAGGATCAGAAAACGTGACGCTGAAAATGGGACAGAACTGGTAACAACACTTGAGACGGACGGGGACAGGTTATAATAAAAAGAGGGGGATGAGTAGGAAAGAAGAGGACCAAGGCATCTTAATAGCCTCATTATCCTTTAGGCAGAAGGAAAAAGATTGGTTAAATGGTCATAGGCGGGTTCTGATTGGATAGGCTCTTCTGCAATGTCACCAGCATGCACAATGGTTTATCACTTGCTTTAATCGGATGATTACTTCTTAATGATCGGCCTAACTGAGCTGAGATAAATAGGTGATGGCAAGCAAGTGGATGAAATTCAGCTAGTATGCACTTTAATGGGTTTTCACTACAAGGTGTATGCTCGTCTAAACAGGATTAATTATAACAGAATGCAATGCAACTAGAGTAACCTTCAGTACTATAAGCATGCATTTCAATAAGTATGCACTTCAAGAGGTAAGCATGCTTACACAAACATGTACTTCAGCTAATATACACTATAAGAATGTACTTCCAATAGTTTACATTACATTTACACTTTCACTAAGTGTGAACTATAAAAAGTATAGGTTCAGCTAGTATCGGCTTTAATAAAAATGCACAAGGAGTATACAATTTAACTAGTATGCACTTCTATATGAGTATAAACTACAAAGAAGCATGCTCTAAACAAGACTTACTCCATTAGATAGCATTACAACTAGAGTGATCTTCAAACAATACTAGAACAAGCATGTGTCATATGCTCTACACAAGATTTTTCCTCAACCAGTACTGATCCTCAACCAGTACTACAACAAGCATATTTCAACATGTATGCATTTTAGAAGTATGCACTTCAACTTGCATGCACCATACAAAGTATGTGCATCAATAAGTGTAATACTTTTCTCTTGCTGGGCTTAAGATGAATGAGTCTGAATGGCCTACTTCTTGAATATTAAGAAAGGCTGTTTTTTTCTCACTCAAGGAAAAGTCTACATTTCAGTCTTGACTAAACATAGGCTGCGACACCCACCAACTGACCTGTCCCATTATTCACACACGCAGAGGAGATTAATGACTCCGTAGAGGACATGGACAGGGAGGTAGCGCTGTTTACTTATGCCTGACAAGAACGCTCTCAGCTCTGTGTCCATGGATCAGTGGAGGTCTGTCTCCAAACTGTCTGAGAATTCATCATGACATTTGACAGGTCACTTCTGGCACTGGAGGAAGCATGCAACCTCGATATCTCAACACGCCAAGAAACAAGCAAACACGAAGAAACAACAAACAAAACGCCAGTAGTTCTAATGTAAACTATTTGAAGTCCATTCACACAGCATAGTTGAAGTACATATTTTAGCAATACATACTTGTTGAAACATACTTCTAGTAGTCTAAATCTCTTCTAGCGCATACTTGTTGAAATACACTCTTGTTATTGTACCGATCACTCAAGTTGTAGTGCATTCTAATAAGATTATCCTTGTTTAGAGCATCCCTCTTGTAGTGCTTACAGATCACTCTAGTTGTAGTACATTCCAATGGAATTAGTCTTGTTTATAGCATAATTCTTAGAGTGCATTCTAATTGAAATTTATACATTTCTTTTTACTAATAGAGCATATTGAAGCACATACTAGCTATACAGTATGTAGTCCATACATTTTAAAGTGTACACTTACTGAAGCACATACTTTTATAGTGCATACTAAGTGCATCAGAGAGCAACAGAGAGTAATATATGCACTATTTGAAGTTCATTCTTATAGTATATACTAGCTGAAGCTTATTTGTGTGATGCATGCTAGTTAAAATACTTGAAGAAGAGCATACCTCATGTAGCATATGCTTTATACTAGCTGAATTACATGATCAGAGTGTATTCTTATTGAAGTGCAAACTAATTTTTGTAGTGCATACTAGTTGAAGTGCATATTAATCAGAGAGCAAATTATAATATAAACTATTTGAAGTTCATTCTTATAGCATAAGTGTATACTAGCTTAAGTACATACTTTTTAATGCATGCTAGTTGAAACAAATACTTGAAGAAGTGCATACCTCTTGTGGTCCATACTTGTTTAAACATACTTGTTGTAGTACTGGTTGCAGATCACTCTAGTTGTAGTGCATTCCAATGGTATGGTCTTGTTTAGAGCATACTTCTTAGAGTGCATTCTTATTCATTCATTTCATTTTACTAATAGAGCATTTTGAAGTGCATACTAACTATACAGTATGTAGGCCATACGTTTTAAAGTGTACACTTACTGAAGCACATACTTCTTGTAGAGCATACTAAGTGCATCAGAGAGTAATATATGCACTATTTGAAGTTCATTCTTATAGTATATACTAACTGAAGCATTTTTGTGTGATGCATACTAGTTAAAATACTTAAAAAATACCTCATATAGCACATGCTTGTTGTAGCACTGAATCATTGTTTGTATTAGTGGTACACTTGTACTGTGTTCTGGTTTGATTTCATCTTGTTTAGAGCATACTTCTTAGTGCATACTAGCTGAAAATATGGAGGTTTGGTCCACTTACCCACAGGGGAGCTTCGAGAAGGGGGCAGGATTGAGCGGCGTATGGGTGCAGGAGTGTTGGGGGGTTGGGGATTGCTGCGGCAGGGTGCTCTGGATCCATCTCCAGGCGGCGAAGTGGTGACACGGTGAAACGGTGGCTCATCATTTATACTGTTGGGCCCTGAAATCACCCAAAAAAGAGAAAAATGTTTTCTTTTGTGCTCTGCAATTGAGCTGCATAGAATTCATTGTGCATCACACAGTAGTCTAAACACAGAATACAGCAGGTCAATTTCTTGTTCTCTGATTTACTGTGAATGCTTAATCAGACTGTGCTCATCTCACTCTCACCTTCACTGTCTTACTCTGCTGCTATCCAAACACATTATTCATCATCTGTGGTGGATGAGAATTCATCTAACTGCTCATTAACCCCAACAACTGAACCCAGACCATCCGTTTATCCCACTCTAGGCTTGATCAATAACCGCAGCCCTGCTCAATATGAACAAATGCTGCAATAAAATGAGAACTGTTTGCCATGTAAAAGAAAAAAAAAAGAACAAGACTTAGTATCTCTTCAATGAGCCATAACAGATTCCACAAATCACATAGGCACTTTTATATAACTGGTCCTTTGAAAGACACTTTCCTCTGTATTTTAGCTGTTTCAGACTGAAGGCGACTCCATTCTCTGGAGCCCGTACAGAACGCTGCTCTGCTGATCTGCTGCTGCGCTATCTCTATGATTTATGTAGTGCTGAGAGAGTATTCCAGGAACAGAGAAGAGCAGACAGATGCAGAAATGCTGACAGTACACTGTCAAAAGTGTTTTTAAATACCATATTTTGTACAACCCCAAATCAGAAAAAGTTGGGACATTTTGTAAAATGCACTAAAATCAAGAATCTGTTATTTGTTCATTCTTTTTTTAACCCTTTTCTTTTCACTGACACAAGTACAAATAAAATTTTTCAATGTTTTCACTGACCAACATAATTGTTTTTTGTAAATATGAACAAATTTTGATGGCTGCAACACACCCCAAAAATGTAGGGACAGAGACATGTTTACCACTGTGTCGCCTCACCTTTCCTTTTAATTACACTTTTTAATCATTTGGGAGTTGAGGATACTAATTATTGGAGTTTTGCTAATGGAATTTTCCTAATTAAAGCCGCTCAACAGTCTGTGGTCATCATTGCCTGATTCTCCTTTTCATGATAAGTCATACATTTTCCATAAGAGATATATCTGGGCTGCAGATAACAGGCAGGCACATCCCTTCTGATTGTCTAGAAACACAGACGGAGATTTCTCTGGATTCCCTGTGACAATGTTATGGACGATGATGAAAGGCATAAATGCTTTGCAATCTTGCATTGAGAAATGTGATTTTTAAATTGTTTGACAATTTTCTCAAGACATTTGGCACAAAGTGATGACCCATGACCCACCATTACTTAAAAAGACTTAGAAGCACTTTTACACACAAACATGATGCCCTCAACAATTACCAGTTCACCTGCTTATTGTGGATTGTATAAAATAGTATAGGATAAACTCATTTGAATAATCGTTTCACTTTAATTTGGTCTCTGTCCCAACTTTTTTGGGGTGTGTTGCAGCCATCAAAATCAAACGTTGTTCATATTTACAAAATAAGAAAATGGAAAACGTTTCTTTGTACTTTTGTCAGCTAATAAAAGGTTAAATGGAATGAACAAATCACAGACTCGTGATTTTTTTGCCTTTTACAAAATGTCCCAACTTTTTCTGATTTAAGGGTTCGTAATTCCCATGTAACCTGAAGAGTACAGCAGCCAACAACTGAAATATCCTTTACTGGGCATTAAACATAACTACACTAACAGAATCACTTATCTATGGCAATGATATTCCATAGTAAAGGCAATTTGAGGGTGATTTGAAAAGGGTAAAGAACTGGAAAGTTCTGGCAGCAGAAATGGAGTTTCGGAAACAGCAGGAAGTGCACAGCCCTCCAGCTCTCACAGCAGGATATGTTAAGGTGCAGAGCAGCTAAGACGCACTTGATTGGCTGCCGGGAAATAAACCACGCTGCTCATTGGTGGATTCTCCTCCAAATGTGAGAACCAGTTAACTGCTTCCATTGTGTGTAACTGGGTTAGTAGCACAGAGACTCAATCCTTAAGATTTGTTACTGTTTCATCAGCTCTCTGGATTTACATAATCACCCAAATGATGGGAGCATTATACTGGTGTGGATTCAATCACACTGTGCACCTACAGTAAGATATCTACCATTAAAAGTCAGCAGAAAGCATCACGCTCTATATCTACACATTATTTTTAATGAACAAAGTACAACCTTTTTTTCTTTAAAAATGAGATCTGTTAAAGGGTTAGTTCACAAAAAAATGAAAATTACGTCTTTATATAACTCACACTCATGTCGTTCCAAGTTCATTTTCATTTTTGGGTGAACTAACCCTTTAAGTTTGCAAACATTTGGAAAATGTCTTAATATTACAGTTGAAAATCTGGATTTGTGTGATTTTGTTATTTTCATTTATAAAACAATAAAATGGGTATATAACAGGTTGTAAGTTTTAGCCTAAATAAATCATTTATACTTGGTATAGAATAAACCAAAAATAATTTTTATTTCAATAACTTAGGGAGCACAATTGCTGAGATTAATAAATGCAGTCAACAGTAAAATTTGACAAAAGTCTGATATTTAACTCAGAAAAAAAATATCTGTCATATGATAACTGGCAGGGTGCACTGTAGTAACATAGCATTACAGGATTTACATTCTGATTTATCCAAAGGATTTACCTCGGTCTCTCTCTAGTTCACTGAACTTTTCCATTCACACACACCATGCAGCAGTCTTTTTACATACTGAACCCCAGGTGTGTTTATACTCTTATGTTGTTCTAGTGCTTGAGTGGTTGACAAATGTGTTTTTAATTAAGGGAAATCTCTAATGAATTTAGTTAGCTCAGAAAAGTGTACACTTGGTTAGTGAACATTTGACAAATTTGGAATAAATATACAAAGATCACATTAATCTTCTTTAAAAAGAAAAAATCTTATATAAAATTAAGCTTATAACGCATGAACGCACACACAGTCCTGGAAATACAGTGCAGAGAAGCAATTCACAATTGCTGAATTGAAACTGCAAAAATAAAAAACAAAAAAAAAACAATGCTGCTGAGCTGACATTTCGATCATAATGAAGATGAATTCTCAGCCTAATATGAGTATTACAAATATACAATTCAGTTTGAGCTGAATAATTTATCAAAACAATGCACCAGAAGGGAATGTAGAAGTAGAAGATTAATTTAATGCGGTTCTGGTTGGGATAAAATTCAGAACCAAATAATCAGCACTTCTTCTCTGGCCTTCTGGCCTACAAAGACAAATGTAATATGATAATAAAAGCAAGAGACGGAGGAAAACAATGTGTCGGGAAGGAGGAGAGAATATGAATGCAGCTCACGTTGGGCACCACTATTAGAGAAATAAATGGTAAAGGGAGGGGATAAAAGAAGGGCTAGATAGTTAAATCAACACTGACACGACCACTATAGAGAAAAGGAGAGACAGACAGACAAAGAAGTGAAAATAGAAAGCAAAAACATGCAAGAGGAGTGAAAATATCTGGGCGAAAAGAGCTCACATTAAGGATAAGGATTGGGATGGCTTAAAAGTGACAGAGGAAATGTGATGGGACCAGATGTTATTGCAGCACAGAAGGTTATTTCCCATCTACCAACATTTAGATGGCACAGCGAAAAAATCAGAATGAAAAATCAGGCCCGGTGAACACAGCAGTGACCCATTAAGAGATGGCGCTTGCGATGCATTATTAAGCACGGAGCATCAGAGGTGCTCCTGAGGATGCCTGGAAGTAAACATTATGCAAATGAAACCCCTCCACTCACAGTCACATGGCAGGACGGGTGGCACTCCAATACTAATACCAAACGGACCTGTGGAATACTGATTCACTGCTCAGCACTGCTTGCAGGAAGTGGACCAACGGGCCAACAAGGAACAACAAACTAGTATTTTAGGTAGTGTGCACTAAAACATTTGGACTAGACAGTCTACAAATACTCTAATGACTGTTAGTTGACATGAAGTTACTGTCTAAAGTGGACTATCGAAATAAAGTATTTAGAATGTTCAACATAGTACCATAGTACAAAATGTAGTGTGCACTTGGTAGCGTATAAAGTACGAAATCACAAAATGGTGTTCAATGAAACAATACCATGTTAAGAAGTGTGCACTTTTGTCCCACACTATTATCTGTCATTGAGGTTTAGGTAACGCTTCCTTTTACAGTCCAGTTACCCATGTAAATACTATGTACTTATTTTAGTAACTACAATTACTGGGTAATAACTAGTACTAACCCTGAACCTACCCCTAAACCTAACCCTGTTCCATGTACTTACCTTATATTAGCCAGTACTTTCTAGGTAAGTAGGTAACGCTTCCTTTTACAGTCCAGTTACCCATGTAAATACTATGTGGTTTACACAGAAACGATTCTGAAGAGAAAACGCAAAAGTGGCGTTGCGCTATCACTTTTTATTCTGCGTTTAGACGAGCGTTTTGGGGAAATCCGTGTGCAAATGGTGACACAAAAGTGTGTGAAATTCAATGTAGTATGCACTCTAGGTGACTAAGAGTGCATACTACAACAACACCAAGTCCACGCGCCTGCGTGCAACCCTCACTGTCAAGCAGATTTTTGTGTTTTTACCCATTACACGGTAACGCGGCGGTGGAGCGTTTTTAAGATTTCCACTCTGGAGGGTGGTTTCACTTTTTTTCGCGTTTTTAAGCCTCAAAAACGCCATCGTCGTGTAAACGAAAGGCACATCCGATAAAATATTTTTACGTTTTCACCCACGAGCGTTCTCATGTAAACAGGGCCTCAGGGTAGTATGGATGGACTAAAACATCAGAACATTATGTGCAATAGTGTACAAAAATTAGTGTGCAGTATACATTAGTGTGCACAAGGCAGCAGTACATTATGAAATCCCAAAGTGGTATACATGATCACATTGTCCACTACATACAAAACTAGTAGTACACCTGTGTAGTGTGCACTAACGTATTTGCATAGAGGTCTTCTTGAACTGTATTCAGTTCATAAAAGTTATTAATACAATAATTGGTCGACACCGTGAATCACAATCATGGATCCACTAAAATTTGCAAACCCGCAGTTGGACACCCCCTTACTAACTGACAGTATTTCTGTCCTTATTTAACGATTGATAGACTCTAAGAAGATACTTTTTACATGTGTATTATCTAACACAATAGCTAACTCATGATATCAAGCTGAACATGATACAATATTAAACATTAATGTTTTTAAAATAACAAAGAGGGGGGAAATGGAGGTATTGGAAGATAAAAAACAGGCCTGGAAGCACTCTGAGAAACGCACTCTCTCTGGGAGGCTTAAGAGGGATAATGGAAACGGAAGTTAGCTGAAACAGAGAGCTGGACATGGCTTGGGATTTTGAGGAATAAAAGCCTGGTTTGAATCTTCACCCATATAAAAAAGCTTTCAGGGAAATAGATAGAATGGGATTAAGACATGTGAGGTAAATCAGGCTCCTATGTGGTTATATCCAATGCGTTCTCATCATAGGGCGTCATATAGTGACACTTTTGAAATTTCGTCTATCCAATGCACATGGCACCCTTTAGTGTCAATATAACATGCACAGAGCTTCGTTCGGTTATGGTAGGTTTAGTTCTGGGGTAGGTTTAGGGTTAGACCACTAGGCCCATTTATGCGTCTCATATTGACGCTAAAGAGTGCCATGTGCGTTGGACGTAGACGAAATGTCAAAAGCGTCAGTATACGACGCCTTGGGATGAGATTGGGCTGGGTTATCAGTAAGAGCGAGCAGGTCAGTGCTGATTTAATGTCATTTAAAATCATCATGGTGTCATTTTAATATTTAAGAGTGATGCTTATGTTATATGCATGACTCGCTAGTGCTAGTCCATATATTAAAATCAGAACTAGTCTTTACTCGGTACAGCTGAGATTGTCAGCAGGAAACAGACAGTCCTTAGGGGTAAAAATAGAGAAAAAGTTAATTAGCATCTCTCTGCGCAGTAGGATCACCCAGAGCTCAGCGGTTTGGTGAGTGTGTCAGCATAGGGTACCCAGAGAACAGACTGCCCACCGTCAAATCTGACAGACAGAGAGATGAAGCGTACTTATTAACCATACCAATAAGACAAATACTTCTATAAATCTAGAGCAACAAACCTATAGTGAAAGCTTATATGTTTAATGTGTGAGAATGTTTCCTGTGCGTGTGAGTGTGCATGTACACTGTGGTGAACCATCTGGTCTCAGCAGTGAGCATGAGTCAGAGATGGGCTGGAGCGATGGCATCTGTGCTCTCACACCTCCCCCTCTCCACCTCTCCTCACTTTCTAGATCACCATACTGTCGCTCCCTTTCCTCTTTCCCAACTCTTTTTCTATCCTGTTCTTCCATGTTTTTTTGTTGTCAGACTACATGAAAAGTGTACTCTAGATAGTGTAGTGCAGTGAATAACATACTATGTAGTTTTACAATATGAGACGTGTATTCCTTAATATGTGAGATTAGAATGAGCTCATCCTAAATTATAGTATGGTACTTTCAAGATGAAGGGGCAACATTAGAATCCCTTACCCGCATGTATTTACAATGGCATATTATACACTCACGAGAATACTTTATTACTTGAACGAAGTAAATATACATTAATGAGCACACATATTTTTGAAAGAACTAAGTGTTTTTAGCTAACAATAATCTAAAAGAGTTACACAGTGTAGCTTTAAAAACAGAAAACTGACTAAAATACATTTTTGTTGTTGCTGTACTGATATTTTTTCCTTTTATTTTCTCTTCTCTTACTTCTCAACAGCTGTGTAAGTGGTGCAAGTTCCCAAGTGCAGAACACAATGCTGATCTCAGACAATATTAACACATGTTTTCCTCAGAGATTGTTCCCAGATTAATATCTGTCCAGGAATGTTTTGTAACTCAAATTGAGTATATAGTTAGTGTTGGATAAGTTACTCTAAAAAAGTAATTAATATCTTCAAACAGTGTGATTACTGTACCAATTGATTTATTTAAAAGTATTGTAGGTATTACTACAGAATAAGAGGCAGTTATTTATAAATGAAGCAGGTATCGCTGTTGCTAATATATTAAAGTTGCTCATACTTAGTGTTTAGAACAACAGACCCTTAATCATTTCCATGGAAACAAGGGTGGGCAAGACCAATACCTTTACAGAACCTTTAGACCTTCACAAAACAAAACACATCTAAGAATGAAAATCAATGAAAGCAGCATCACCTTGGCTGTAGGTCATTGTCTTTGTTTGTGAATGTGTGAGTATCCGTAATCCCCTCGCCGTGTACTTTGTTGTTACAAGAAAGGTCACATCTGATATGTTCAAGTTGTTAGTGCTTCAAGTTAAGTGTTACTGCACACTGTATGAAATCTATTTTATACTAGCATCAAAACTAGAACAACTTCAAACTTGTGACTTGAATTCAAGACTCTTGATGATTTTACTTGTGGAGATCTGAAATATCCCAGAGACCAGTCATGTTCAAAGAGCGAATGTCACTGAAGAAACCCCAATAGACAATGAACTGAGATGAAGAAGAAAACGCAAGAATTAAGAGATTTTGGCATGTTCCCGACAGGCCGTGGCATGTGATTGCATCCATCAATGCTGCATGCAAGCTGGGAGCTCACACCAACAAACTGACACTTAGCAATATCCAAAGATAAATTACACTCAGAAAGATTAAAAAAAAAGATAAAGAAGAGGATGTTGCCCCAACCGGAGAGAGGGATGAGATGTGTGATATTAGAAATCACTGAAAAATTGCATCTTTTATTGCGCCCTCTCTGAGAGTGAAGGTGGGGCTGTGATGTCTCTATATAAAGAAACTCTGTCTGGGTCTTTGCTAAGGTCAGACGATGCTGGGATTCTCAGAAGCTCACAGTCAGAAGCCAACAGCTTCAAACGGAGTGTTGCCTTTCAGCGCAGTGGCTAATATCAACCCGCCAAAGCTATTCACTACCCAACTGAGACATAGAGGACATAGACAGACAGAGACAAAGATAGATTCATGTGTATAATTATCAATTAATTGTTGTTTCATTTGGCTCTTTAACTGAATTCACTTACAACTACCACTGTTAGATATAATCATTCACTTCTTAAAGGGATGGTTCACCAAAAAAAAGAGAATTCTGTTATTTACTACATCGTTCCAAACCCCAAGACTTTATTTCTTCCGTGGAACACAATAGGATGTGCAACACTTTTCCATACAATGAAAATGAATGGGGTCTAATACGGTCGATTTCTTAAAATCAATAAAGTAGCCCATTGTGACTTGTGCGCTATACATTCCAAGTCTTCTGCAGTCATATGATAGCTTTACATGCAGAATAAAGCAAATGTATTATTTAATGCATTTTAATGAAAATCTTCCTTCCTACCACAAAGTTGTTATTTCAACTAAAACTTTAATACATATATATATTAACTAAGAACTATATAATAACTATATCCAATAACTATAACTAATAACAAATACAAACAGATTAAAGCTACTATATATATATATATATATATATATATATATATATTAGGGCTGTAAAACGATTAATCAAGATTAATCGCATCCAAAATAAAAGTTTGTGTTTACATAGTATATGTGTGTAGTGTGAAAAATTATTTTGTATATATAAACACACACACATGTTTGTATATATTTAAGAAATATTTGCATGCATATACTTTATGAATATTTGTATAAAATTAATATTATACATAAATATAAATACTTGAAAAATTAATAACACATTTTTCCTAAATATATACATCCATGTGTGTGTATATATACAAAATAATTATATACACTACACAAACATATTTTATGTAAACACAAACTTTTATTTTGGATGCAATTAATCACGATTACTCATTTCACAGCCCTAATATATATATATATATATATATATATATATATATATATATATATATATATATATATATATATATATATATATGAAGAGTTCAGATGCAAAAGCCTCTAAGTGCCATTTGAAATTTTCTGCTAAAATGATCATTTTTATCAAACTTGTATATTTAAGTTCAGTAATTTCACTTAAATTGCAATGAAGATTACCTATTAATTGTCATTTAAGTGAAATTACTGAACTTAAATATACAAGTTTGATAAAAATGGTCATTTTAGAAGAAAATTTCAAATGGCATTTAGAGGCTTTTGCATCTGAACTCTTCATATATATATATATATATATAACTAAAAAATACAATAAAAACCAAATGACAAAAAAAAAAAGAGAAAATGTAGAACAGCAACTATTTCAAAATATTATTTAATACTATAATGGTATACAACTAAAATAACTGCCAATGCAGGTCAAAAATCTAATTTGCGTCCTTAAACTATGACAGAAGGTACGATTTTAACTAAATAAACACTTAGACTTCACTTTCCTCATACATAGCTATCCTGCTATAGCTATAGCTATCCTGTGAGTTCAGTCATTTGGAATATAGTGCAAAACTCATATGAACAACTTTTATGGCATATTCATTACGCCAATTTGTTTAACCGCCCCAGTTCCAATTCTCTTTCAATGTATGAAAAAGAGCTGTATTAATATTCCACCTAATATCTATTATTATGCTCCATGTGAGAAATAAGACGCATACATTTCGAACGACATGAAATGACAAGAACAACATAATTTCTTAGTTTTTCCACCATCACTTTTAAGTGTTCCTCTGATATTTTAGACAACATCAAGCCATGACATGAGCCTAACAAAGCCCATGTGACAGATCTTATCTCCTAAAGCATAACCTTTTAATCTAAACAAGGTTGAAAATGAGATGCAAACATTGACTTGCTGCTCTACCTATCCGGCTGCTAACACAATGACAACTTAATAAGTCTAGCAGGATTTGCCGTCATCATTCACATTCTCCAATTATTAGTGGACCAGCCTCAATCATTCAGACCTGAGAAATCAATCAACTGTATGTGACGCCCAGTCCCGCAGGGAGGCCTCTGGAATCAACAGGAATCCTAGGTCAATATTTCACACCGATTCGCCACCAAGCCCAAAGCAACAGTCGGTCATTACAAAAGACATTGAGTACAACACACACGACCAGCAAATGCCCTTGTTTACCTAGAGGATATGTCTCAGGGGGTAAAGGTTCTTCATAAAATTCATACACTTGTGCCATTATATTCCACAGTACCATTTACATACCTAAAAATCATTGATATCTGCAAACAATAGCCATATTCTCTGTGACAACTAAAGACTATTCATTTTATTTAGTGTTTGACTGCCTTTTGTGTTTGTTCAAGGCCAGCAGAAAGTCGATATGCACTCGAAACACCATCAGATCAGCAATCAGCCCTGTAACACATTCAACACTTCAGAGAGAGAGAGAGATTGAGAGAGAGAGAGAGACACTCATTTGCACCTCTGACTTACATATTAAACAGTGTTGAAGGAATGTGAAAATACAATGACTATAAATAGCCTAGATCTCATATACACACATTGAATGTATGCATTAAGCATCGGCTGTACTAAATATTATGCACACCCCATGCTGGGTGGATCATAGCCCTAATTTCAACGAGGAATAATGAACTTCACTATGGAAATTTCAGTAATGAGTTCTAACATAACAATATGTCAGGACATGACTATTGTGAGAGAAATGATGTTAGACATTTTGCAGATACAAAACTGTCTTGATTCTTCCCTCTAGTCATTTTCTTTCTCGAGGCAGCATCATAACAAACCCATGTTTTGTGTGCAGGCATATGGCCTTGTGTTTGGGCTGTGTGCTTGTGTTGTCTCATTCTCCTACCCCGTCCCCTTGTTATCCTTATCTTGTCATTACCACTTTTTCAGTTTCACCTCCTGCATTGGGGCACCATTGACATCCATAGTAAAAAAAATACTGTGGAAGTTCAGTTTCCCACATTCTTCAAAAATATCTTCCTTTGTGTTCAGCAGAACAAAGAAATGTATACAGGTTTGGAACGACATGAGGTTGAGGAAATGACAGGATTTTAATTTTTGGGTGAACTATCCCTTTAATGCATCTTTAACTAGCCTTTTTTTCATTTTACATGAACATACAAAAAAATCCTTTTTGTTAATTCTTTTAATAAAACATTTGATCTGTTTTGTAATTAAATAAACTTCAAAAGTTTGCTGTTTGCCTTTAAAATGAATGTTTTTCAGGGCTCTTGTCTATAAAATAATGTTTGTGGCTACTGTAACACACCTTCCCACTTTAATTTGCACAGTATTTCTCTTGTGCATCTTTTTGCTCCATGCAAACAGGACTGTGAACACGGAGGGATTCCTCTTCCCAAGTGATTCCAGGATAAAAAGACCTGATGACATAACTCATCCAGTGACGCATGTAACAGATGCCTGAATCTGCAGCTACGTCAACTGTTACCAGGAGAAGCCCGGCCAACATCACTTATGTAGGTCGCATTAAAAACACATGCGGCGCTGCACACAGATGCCAATTTTCAAAGACGGCCCCCTTTAAAAGCAGACTGGAATCTACTTCAGAAGGCTCTTATCATACGGTGGATCTTTCATGTTAACTGACAGAGCTAGTTATGAAAGAAGCCCACTCGTATCAAACACAAAGTTTTTTCTGTGACCTAAAACAGAGGCCAACTAAAGAAAAGATTTTGTACAACAAATATTCAACTTTTTTGGTGTTTTTTGATCTGCTACGCTTAATATCCCGTGATTCCCTGTTAGAGCACACAGATATGAGCAGAATATGTAAATGAAAGGGGATCTGCACACTGCTTGTAGGCAGAGTTAATAAAATGATGCAAATTGCATTATAATTAACTCTAAAAAGTGGAGCATTATGCTTTTATGTAAACTGTACCTCAGGGATGTCAAATAACAATGCACTTAGCTACAAGTACTTTAGATGGCATCTTAAATTGTAGTGTGTATAGGTGTTTAGTGGGGTCTAAAAGTCTGAGAATTCAATTGAAAATGCTTCTGTTTAGCATTTTTCTATTTTAATACATTTTTAGTGCAAAATTTTGAGTGAAATATTAACGTGAATTTCGTAATTCCTTTTGCTTCAAAGACAACTGACCTTCTGTACAAAGCGAACTAATCTTTTCCCGAGTCAATTTGTTCATTTCGTTCGTTCGTTGAATGAACCAAATGACACAAAAAAAAGATTAGTTCATTTTGATGAACGAGTTCGAACAGGAGAGTCACGAACGAGCATCACAGAACAGAGCAAGGTGAGCATTTGTGCTTATAAAACTTAAACTTTGTTTTTTTTTTTTTTTAAATGAGCGATCGTTTCGCTTGATAAGACCCGTATTCATCGTCTGGAATCGTTTAAAGCCCTTTGAACAGTTTGCAGTTTGCACTGAAACTGTCTTTTAGACCTTGAACTGTTTGGTTACCAGTAAAGTGAATTATATGGAGAAAAATCCTGGAAAAATGTTTTCATCAAAAGCCTTAATTTCTTTTTGACTGAAGACAGAATGACATGGACATCTTGGATGACACAGGCCTGAGTAAATTATCAGCAAAAGTTCTTTTAAAAGTGAACTACTCCTTTAAGACCTACTAAAGTGACTGTAAAACATTCATAAGTTTACAGTATATACAAAATAAATGCTGTTCTTTTGAACTTTCTATTCATCAAACAATTACACGAAAATGGTATTCACAAAAAAAATATTTACCGTTTTAAAATATATTAAGCAGCACAACTCTTTTCAGCATTTGTAATAATAAGAAATGTTTATTTAGCCCCAAATCAGCATATTAGAATGATTTCTGAAGGATCATGTGACACTGAAGACTGGATGCTGAAAATTCAATGATATTTTAAGATTTATTAAACTAGAAAACAGTTATTTTTCATTGTAATATTTCACAATATCACTACTGTATTTTTGCAGCCAAAAAGATTAACACATATTTTTAATATGGTTTCAGATTTTCAGGCCCCACTAGACAAATCTACAGTGTTATAGTGCAACTCACGAAAGGCGGGTCGGCAGGGGTCACTCCGTGTGCTGTCGGTCGAGTGGTTACTGGACACGGAAGAGACACTAGAGCTCCGAACAAACCCAAAGGCAGCCAGACGAGCCGGCGGGAGGCGCGAGTACCCAGGAGGACGGAGGCCAGTCTGAGCTGGCTTCGGCAGGAAGGATTTAGCAGCTAACCCAGTCGCCACCGTCTTTCTCTGATCTGAGGGTGAATAAGACTATGATTAGTACTCAAATTCACAGAAAAAAAACAAGTTCTAGGAAATAAAAAAACACATATTGTTTTTTATAGTCCATGGAGGTCAACTTTGCGCAACATATTCTTATAATGATGTGACAAAACGAGGCATAGAAATGTTTTCTGTTGGTACTTCATCATATGACTGTCGCAATTGAGAAACTCAAAGAAATTCAGAAAACACAAGAAAAAATGTTGTGTGAGAATGTTGAGTGTTGTGTCCTAAAATGAACTATTTCTTGGCAGACTGGCTTTAAAGAGACTCACGGTAGGATAGAGAGAGAGAGAGAGAGAGAGAGAGAGAGAGAGAGAGAGAGAGAGAGAGAGAGAGAGAGAGAGAGAGAGAGAGAGAGAGAGAGAGAGAGAGAGAGAGAGAGAGAGAGAGAGAGAGAGAGAGAGAGAGAGAGAGAGAGAGAGAGAGACTGAGGTGTTTTATAGCCTCTCTCTGATGAGAGGTAAAAATCACTTTAAAAAACTCCTGGAAGAATCATAAAGAGGTTGGCGGCTGTCTGCCTCCTCTGCCCACAGCATAACTGGACATTCATCAACATACATATCACTGTAATATTCACATGGAGAAGGGCGATGAGTCACATGTCATAAAACCCCTATATGAGCTCAAAAAGCTTTAATATGAATGATTAAAATTTTCACTAAACTATTAATTATGTGCAATAAAAGTGTATGGATGGTTTCTGGATGTACTTGCAAATGTGTGGTTCTGATTGGACAGCGTCTGGTGCCTAACAGGAGTTTGCAGGTCTCCAGCAGAAGACCTTTCTTTTTTAATTAGTCCAAGAGGCCAGTTGTTAAAGAGGCCATCGATTCCTCTAAAAGCAGATGTGCAGACATGATTGTGATATCAGTGCCTAATGGCCTCAATTGAATAGAGTAATGGATTTTCTTAACCCTATTTGCTTATTTTAACACCAGTAAACATGATAAAATCTGTTTACATGCAATTAATAAGGATCATTATCTTTTTTTACCCGCTCTCAGCTCTTTGTACTGTAGGTATTCCTAACACAGTCTCATCCCAAGTAGTCATAACTGACGCCTTGGGACATCTTTTGACCATACGTCAACATCCGCCTTTTTAGGGTACCCTTAAACGTCGGTTACATGACGATCCTGGGCCGTCATACAACTGACACTTTACCTTTAACGTCGGTTAGGTGACGGGGTAGGTTTAGGGGTAGGTTTAGGTCTGGGGTAGGGTTAAGATCCGATAACGTCATGTAACTGACGTTTCACGGTACCCTAAAAACATCTTGGGATGAGACTGCGCTGCATATCCAATGCTATCTCATGACCAATTCGTACAAATTCGTACGAGTGATTAAAAAGTGGCTAATTCGTACTAATTCATACGACCTCACTCGTACGAATTCGTCCATTAACCCACATTATGGGTAAGTTTAGGGGCGGAGTCAGGGGTAGGGTCATACGTACGAATTCATACGAATTGGCCAATTCGTAAAATGTGTACGATTTAGCAAAAATCGTATTAATTCGTACGAGTGAAGTCGTACGAATTGTTACGAATTAGCCAACTCATAAAATTCGTACGAATTCCCGTGAGATCGGGTTGTCATATCAGATACCTCTTACTGCTGGGACCATAACTGTCCTTCTGTCAAATAAAAATATATGATTTTGGGAAGCACAAGAAGAAGAGGGAAGTCGCACAAAAATATGCACATGCAAAGCGCTACTGCAGGGTGAATTTTGGGACCCACTTCCAGGCTTGCTTTGAACTGGCAGTCTCCTCCCACCTAAGGTCATTATTTGGGGCAGGTGGAGAGAATGATCCCCCTCCTGCTCTTGGAGATAAAGCACCTCGAGTTCCCAGTTCCCAATACGCTGTGATTGGAGCAAACCGTAGCGCATACTAAATGACAATCTACCGTCTCTCATTTTGTCTGTCGCATTCTCAGACGTTTATTAGACTGCAGTGTCAGCAGTATGCTTCAAAGACGCATTCTTCACAAATGAAAACACACACATACACACTCAAGCAAATGCACACAACAAAGCACCCCCTCATCCATTCATCTCTAATCAAAGTTTCCCTGGCTCAACCGCTACCCCCAGCGCCCCCTCCCACCCCAACCCCGGGCCATCAAGGTCTTTAATGAAATTGCAGGCGGCTTCTGCTTCAACTGAGGGTTGCGGTCATTAAAGATAAATGTGTTCCTGTTCTCTCTCTCCGTGATTTTGATTCACCATCAATCGTCTTTATTCCTTCCTGTTCCTACTTCCCGATGTTTCCGGATTGCCCAGATCATTAGTCATCCATCATAGCTTTGATTTTGCATTTTCAATGTTTTTTTTTTTTTTTTTCCACGCAAAGAAAGTGAATGGTGACCACAGCTGTTCTCATTCATTTTTACTATATGGAAAAGGAAGCTTGGAAATTCTGCCAATGAGACATTTTTGGGAGAACTGCCCCTTTAACACCACAGTGGAGTCAAGTGTTATGAATAAATAAAAAGGAATGTGTGTGCGCGCATGCGTGTGTGTGTTTGTATGTAAATTTATAATTATGGATTGATGCTCAAGAACTGATTGATTTCTTACTGAGTGTTAAAATGCATGAATACATTACTAGAGCTCTTTTAACAAGCCATCAGTGGTTCAGTGATAAACACTTAAAGGTGTAAAAACACTTAGAGGTCAAACTATCAAAGTAAAACTCTGTACCACAAGCCTGTGTCTTGATCTACTTTACTGTAGCATCCTTACACCATAAAAATCCTATAGTGTTTCAAATACATCTATAAATTGTGACCAGACGTAGTTACAAATATTGGCATGACTTAATTGTTTATAGCTTTGCACTTCAAAGCATCACAAACAGGGCCAAGCAGCAAGAAATCGGCATCCGCATTAATGGAGACTGTCATGGGTTTTCTGTGAGATAACGGTAAGCAGATAGACAGATGCCCTCTAGAAAAAAAACACGTTGGATGATGGCAGAGCTAGTAGTGGTTTAAAGATGAAATAATTCATATCTTCACCTTGGCAGGCAAAGTTGTCGGAAATGAAGTGTGCTTTAGAAACGGTAAGGAACTTTTAAGCTCAGACAGAACTCCCTCATGGCACAAGATGAATGTGAATTTTATTTATATTTAACTGTATGCCAGAAGGTAAAGCATATTTTACACTGACTAGAGGCTGGAATGAGTTTATCTGTAACAATTACAAATGCATAGCTGACAGGGATGAGAAGACTTATGGTGTTATCTTCCTTCTTTCTATTTAAATCTATTCATCTCAAAATACTCCAGAGTCACTTCCACCCTTAGCATGAAGGCTTGGTGTTTCTATCAGTCAAAAACCAGTGTCTAATGTAAAGCAGTCAATTTTCCTACTATAAATCTGTATGAATTGTATAAAAACCAAGTCTTTTGACTCATTTTGCTTTGCAAAGTAAACCATTGTCATCGTCTTACCTTGTGGTTCCTGAGGGGTTTGAGTGGTCGGGTTAACTGCCTGCATTGGTTGACTGAAGGTCAATGGTGACTTTGGGAGGCCCGTTTGGACCATCCTGTTCTTCGCAGCTGCAGAGGGAGTCCTGTTTACAGCACCAACGCCAAGCTGGGGTCTTAGGCCCCGTGGTGGACGAAAAAGGGGGCCGGAAGGATCCTCAGCTCCTGATACAGGAGATCCGAGAGTGACTGGAGACCTGCCCACCTAAACAAAAAAACATTACATTACCACACGTTGCAGCTGCGGTCAATAAACTCTTCTAGTAGTACATATACTCATCTACTGGAAGAGAACAAGTGTTACATTTTAAATACTTAAATACTAGATAAATAGTTAAAGAACAGCATATTGTTAAATGTCTTGTGCATTCCTTACAGCTGCAGAGAGAGGCTTGTTAAGAGAACCATAGAAGCTGTCTGCTCGGCCTGCCATTTTTTGGGGCATGGTGTTGCTGGGCGGCTTAATCCCAGACACCATGAGTCCAGGAGAGAAGAACCGAACCTTCTGCATCTCTTGTCGATACTTATCGTAGAGTAAATTTGAGGCACTCAGCACAGCGGCTTCCCCTTGTTCTCCTCCCGCTGGTTTGGCCTGTGTGTTGCTGTACGTTGAGAGTTTCGTAGGTAAGGATGACACCTCGTAAGTTCCCTCGAGAGACTGTGGTTTCACCTGCGGGGTCTTTCGAATGTACGTGATGATTTTGGGTCGGACGCTTTTCGGTTTTGGCGGGCACTTGCTTGGAGGGGAGGTCTCCACTGAAGCCTCCATTGTTGGAGGTTTATGGATGCTTGTGTTGATAGTTGTTTTGACTGGAGCTCTTAAGCCTGAGCTGTACCCAGCATATCCCAACTGAGGAGCTCGAGAAGGTAAAGTCTTGATGGGTGAGGATGGAGGCTGTCTTTGAGGAGACCTTGTGGTCTTGGGGGATGGAGGTGTCGAAGGTCTAGTGGGACTGCTGTAGGTCCGCCGACTGAAGTGAGTCTTCCTTTCTAGACTGGAGGGACTTACAGCCCGATCTGCTGAACTCTGCCTCTTCAAGTGTTGGGACTCTCGGGTGAAAGTCTGGTTAGGAAGCATTTCTGTGCTTGTTTTCTTACTGCAGACATCTGTAGTCGGCAGCACTTGTTGATAGCTGTGATCTGTCTCTGAGGAGTGGGATTGTTGCTGGTCTGCCTGGTTGTCTAAGCTGGGATATCCTGAGGTTATTCGTTTTTCAGTAGAAAGAGGGCGGACTAGCTGCCTACAAGAAGGTAGCACCCTCACCATACCTTTCGGCGCCTCGGTTGACATCCCTTGCCTGCCATTCTGCTCTGCTTCCATTGGGAATTTTTGCACTTTTACTGCTCCATTTGAAGGATACACTCCACTTTGAGTGATCAGCTTACTTCGGTCATATTGTGATTCCTGAGGCAGTGTAGTAGAGTTATGGTTTTGGTCCAAATCCCTGGGAAGCTCCCTGTTTCTCTCTGAGTGGATGTAGGAGGGTTGCTGGTTCCTGCCTATGCCTGAGGTAGACTTGATGGACTGGGAAGAGAGAGGCTGTGTGCGGCCTGCACTGTCCAGGGCACTGGCTAAACTTCCACTGAGATTGGTCACTGCAGAAAGGGAAGATGAAAAAACGTTGCTTTCAGAACCACTTCGTGCTTCTCTCAGGGTCCTGTTCACCCCAGAGCGAGAGCTAGAGGTCCTGAGGTCAAGGGGCTGTGAGTTTTCATTTGCATCTCCATCCAAACTGTGGTTTTCATTGTGGTCTTTCCAAGGGGATCCAACAGTAGCGCTGACAGATGTGGTCGTCAATGTCCTGCCACAGAGTTTCTTTGCTCTCTTTCTGCTTGTCACACTCGACATGTCTATCCCTTCTTCTTCCACAATGAAAGTTTCTAACTCTTGACACTCAAGCAGTTCAAACTCTTCCAGCTCAGGGTCTTCACTCTGAGCATGTGTTCCCCAGATAATGATCCTCTCCTGGGCTTCAGAGTGTGATACAAGAGGGGGTAGTGGGCTGCCATGCTCTCTGTTATTTGAATGATTTATCTCTTTGGTGATTTGATTGGCATTGGCGTCTTCCACTGTTTCTTCATGCCCGTCGTCATTCTGTATTTCTCCTAGTTGGTTGTCTTCACCGGCTTGTATATTTTCTTGCACATTCATGTTGGTTCAGTCTGAGCTTCTCTCTCAAAAGCTCCACAGTAATCCTGGATCCATCAAAGGTCTTGTTCCCTCACTTGTCTTCACCTTGTCCTTCAATTTGGATGGAGTGCAGAATCACAACATCATTTCACATTATTTTCATTTCTACTCCAAGATACCGCCAAAGGAGAGTGCTGTATTTGTTTGCTTCTCAACAGGGCAATGCACTTGATGAAATCATATCAGCTTTCAGGACCTTGAAATGCCTTGGTCATTCATCTGGTGCCAAACCTGCAAAGAAGGAAAGACATAAATTTGTGTTAACAGTGCAGAGAAAGCATCAGCACAAACCATTCCAAATGGGTTGTTAAATTTCTGTTAGAACATTTAGTAGATTTGCATTTATTTAGATTCTTTAAATTTAATGTCTATTTTTTGTTTAGTTTTACTGACACTCAAATCTCAAGAAACACTTCATTCTTATTTTAGGTTATTCTTATTTTTAAGGTTAGTTTTCCGGATTGCTAATTCTAAAGCAAAATCATTCTAATTTATTGAAGGAAAGAATGGCTGTTTGTTTCATTGCAGTTTTCAATGAATATAAAACAGCTTAAAGGCACCCACAACTTCTGTAAACAAAGTAAAGTAAAAAGGTGTCACATTTACACCTTTTATCCATAAAGCAATGCATAAAATGTGGAGTATTTGACTCAAGCATGAAAAATAAAACTAGCTACAAATTCTTGCGACAACAAAAAGATTATTCCATCTGTGGCATAAATTTAATAAGTTTTGCACACTCCTTTAATGGCAGATGGCAGTACCTTTTCCTCTAGTAATAAAGTTTTCTAAAATCTCTACTGCAGAGAATTATATACGCCCAAATCATACAAAAAAGACAATTAGTGAGAGTGTGAAATGGCTTGTAATTAACAACAGTGCTCACATGGGACAACAACAAACAAATAAACAAAAATACTGCAGTCAGCTGGGGTACAAATGATGAAAATACACCATTAGTTGAAGGTGAGGTTTTCTTTCGCATCTCTATAAAACACTGACATAACAGCTGTATGCCTATAATTATGATTTAGACATGGAAACATGAAAATCCAATGCTGTTTCATTACATAGATATAGTCCAAACTAGAGAAGGGAATAAAGCAAGGTCAGTTTGACATTTTCCCAATAGGGAAAGGGGGTTGGGGTTGCTCCATGTGCTGACTAGGTAGAGAGGGTGGGTAGGTGGTCAGTGACTTTGGTAGGCTATAATCAATCACAAAATAGATTTTTAAGAAGAGAGAGGTTGCTTCTCTTTTTACACCAGACTCGCTTCAAGCATTGACTGTAATGATTTTCGCTGCACAGACTTGAGTAATTCATGCTGGAATGACGGGAAGAATCGACCACTAAATCACTTCAAGCATCAAGTGTAAGATGCAAATGCTTGTGGAGGAAATCAGAGAGGAGGTCTATGGAGAAGAGTCAGCCCATACAATCCATATCACAGTTGGTTAAATGGACAACAATCCGAGAAAGCATATTGAATTGCGGCAACAGACTGTCACTTGTTCCAACCCCCAACACTGCAGGCTGATGAAGTGCTAAAGTCGCCCACCCACATACCCACAGGCAAATTAAGACTGATTTCAAGGTACACTGCATGTAGTGAATCCCATAATTGCACAGAGATATGTGACGAGTCGCGCTGGAAAAAAATCGTAATGAGCAAATTTTAGAAAATTAGTTATTGGAAAAAAATTACTGAGCTACACCTGTTTGAAGTCGGCAGAGTTAGCAAAGTCAATTTTGAGAATGCGCCACCCTGTATCTACCAATCACGGTGACAGTAGTGTTGCGGCATCCGGGTTGCCAGTTAGCTACCACAGCTGCAGCTACAAACGTGTCGGATAAAAAAAATGTCTAAATACTTTGACAAAATCCGAAATAAAACAAAGATTTGAATAGGAGATGCCTTTGAAAGATGGAGACGGCTGAAAACAGAGACGAATTTGCTGGATGGGGGGAGGTGGGGGGGGGGATACGCCGCTCTACAGTGATTTAAAAGTGATTGCAGTACCAGTTTTGGCCACAATCTTAAGCATTTTCTGTAATTGATAAAAAGCTAAAATAAAATAGAAATATATGATGAAAACGTCAACTTAAAAAAATGAAAATTTAGTAAAATAACAACACAAATAAAAGACAAAAAATATTTTTTAAAAAAGAAGCTAAATCGATAAAAACATAATACTAAAACTAACTGAAACAAACACAAAAAAATATATGAATAGATAAATGTGAAAATAAAATAATAAATAGAATATTACACACACATCAAAATATTAAAATAAATTAATTAAAAATGAATGCATAAAATGTGGAAAAATTAAATACAGTATTTAATAAATAAGAATAAAAATAAATATCTATACCTACATCTAAATTATACATTTGTCTCACCAAATATCAATTCATGAATATCTTTTATGTCTCAGCGAATATTCTATTAATTCATTTAATTCCCAACTAACACACTCAGTCATCGATAGCAAACTGGCACAGTGGCACTAATATATATATATATATATATATTTATTTATTTATTTATTTAGTTGAGAGAAAAAAAATGAATGCACCGTGAGGAAAAGAATCCTCTTTGCTGTGTTCGACTCGATATGCTCTGCACCAAAAAGCTCCATGAGGCTCCTCAGAGCAGCCAGACGAGGCAGGAACAGATGCCTGAGTCAGGGTGAGTGTGCCAGCCAATCTTGAGAAGAGGGTTTATCAAGTGTGTAACTGGGGCATGACAGAGTGTGACTGGACATGGCACCAGCTCTCCCATCCAACATTTTACTCCTAATAATAACAGAAAACGAATAGTCAGCACCCTTAATTTACTCAATAGAGACAAAGAACTCAAGTATGGGCTTAATTAAATCGAAAACACAACTGCTTTGGGAATTATTGATGGTTTGCATGAATCACAACCATATTTTTGCTGTCGCTTGGCCATTGCGGGGGCGACTGGGGACGGGCCCGAGGAAGGGAAGAGAGCGGCAGATCAGAACACAGGCTTAATTCAGCGAGACTAATGGTACTTAGCCCTTCTCTTCCTGTCATGGATTGAGGATGTGTGTGTCAATCAAGGTGCAGAGCAAAATCAAAGGCCATGGAGATAAAATAAGAAGGATGTGAAAGAAGAGGCCTGACCAATGAAAATGAGAAGTGAGGGTTTCCAAAACGTGTGGACATTCACCATGGCAACTTCGCAGTGAATAATGTAAAAGTTGGAGGGGTGAATTAAATATTTCAGCACAACAGCACATGTGGTCACATAAGAGGCTTGAATGAATACTGTTTTGTACACATCAGGGGAGCCAAAATCTCCGGTATTAGTTCACAAAGACCAATGTGGGATTATTCAATGGAGCCATATCATGAGGAATCTTATTTTTTATCCTTTTGTGGTCATTATAAACTATACCATTAATGTTCTTAAAGACTAATCTTCGATATCAGGTATCAGGGTTCCCAAAATATTAAGCAGACAAAAGAAATTCAACATTGATAATAATAAGTGAGCAGCAATAATAATTGAAACTAATTCAAATCAGCATTTGATATCTGAAGGATCACGTGACACTGAAAACGGGAGTAATGATGCTGAAAATTCAGCTTTGTCATCACAAAAAATTAGTTTGAAATTATATGTAGGCTATTCATACGGGAAGTTTAAAAAAAATTCTAATAATATTAAATGCAGCCTTAGAGACTACATAAATAAATAAATACATAACAATTTGTACATACAAAAGGAAGCTCTTAAAGGCACAGAAGCAAATAATCAACAGATTAATTCAGAGAGAAGATGATACATGTTTATCCCAACAAAAATGTTAATAAGATTAGAGGATTTTAGGGAACATTTTAAATAATAATAACTGTGAGACTACATATTGGATCTGCTATACCTCCTAACAGAGCTCAACAGAGAGCTTGTGACACACTGACCTGGTTGTAGAGCTTGTCTCTGGCCAATATACATAGCCTGAAGAGACCCTGACATAGTGTGCATTTCTGTAATGCCACAGTAAGCATGAGACATGATCAATAAGATGACTTCAATAATAATAATAATTTGTTACATTTATATTGCTTTTCTGAGTACTCAAAGCGCTTTACATGGACGGGGGAATCTCTTCAAACACCACCATGTGCAGCATCCACCTGGATGATGCAACGGCAGCCATATTGTGCCAGGACGCCCACCACACACCGGCTTATTAGTGAAGAGGAGACAATGATGAAGCCAATCAGTAAATGGGGATGATTAAGAGGCCATGATGGACAGAGGACAATGGGCAAATTTGGCCAGGATGCCGGGGTTACACCCCATCCTGGGATTTTTAATGACCACAGAGAGCCAGGACCTCGGTTTAACGTCTCATCCAAAGGGCGGATAAAAAGGCTAAACAATAGAGTTCTAATATTCGTTACATTATTTCCATCCAAAAATGTGTCATGTACTAGCTTTACATGGTAATCGAAGGATGCAACGTTTGGACATTTGGATATTATTTTGGTTTCTGACCAATTACATCACACCACTTTCATGCTAACATTTGTATTCTTTCAAAAGTTTGTATATTTACAAAAAAAAACACACACTTTGATAGGCAAATAAAAATTTTAGACCAGCTGGATTCACTCAGGTGACCCCTATGAACAAAGAGTTTATGCGCAATTCACACATTTACACTGATATTGAAAAACGCTTCTCACAGAGTACCCGAGAGACTTTGCTTATGGAAAATTCATGTCCTTGATGTCTCAGCAACTAGAAAATGTTGATACACTCCCACTGAACGGGATGCAAGATGCTTCTTTACAACAGTCGAGCATGCTCTAGTTTGTCTGTCAAGTTCCTCTCACTCCTCCGCTGGGACAGGATTTGACAGCGCCTCAAAACATTGTGACTAGTGAGTGAGATTGTAGACACAAACATTCCGGATACGTTTTACAGAATGGAAATGATTTGCCTCACATCATTCAGCAATCACTCGACCTCGATTCACTAGTCTTACATTAATGTACTTTTATAGGCTGGGTTATTATTATGGAAAAATTGGACCACTTTCATGAAAATTTAAAAATTTAGGATTATATATTATGATTTAATATTTAATTGAATAAAATCCAACTTCATAAATAATTTCATAAGTAATATTTATACTGTATCTACCCCTCCCTCTCTCTATACATGCATACACATTAGTATATAGACTTTTTTGTGTACACACACACATTTTATAAAGCATTTTTTTAAATCTACAATTTTATATTTAATTACAACATTATAAAAAAATTATAAATATAGATTTATAATGCGTTATCAATAGCTTTTTAATGCATCATACAAACAGTCTTAGTAAGTAAAGCGTTAGATGGCAGGCATGCATATATTAATAATATAATGTTTTCATTCATAAAATTCGATAATCTCCCCTCAAACTTCAAGTGTGGGCAAAAAACAAGCACCAATCTGCCTGTTTGGATTAGATTTCCCCAAAAAGGATCGATACAAGGTGTAAAGCGGGCTCAAGCGTGGCAGCTGTGACACACACATCTGTATTCTGCCTCTTACAGATGCTGGTAAAGAAATACAGGCACATGAGAGATAATTGGAGTCCTGTAACAAAGCAGGGTAAATATTTGCATGCAGTTTGCCGACTAAAAGGATGCATTGGAACCATACTGATTGCCAAGAAAGCCATCTGGCAGCGACAGTGTCTTTTTCTAGGATGCCCAGAATTTTTAGGCAGAGTGAGGGACAAGCAGACAGTCACACAAAGGCCAGGAGAGGAGCGTATGGAAAGAGAAAGGGGTAAAGAGAGACAGTAGAAGAAAGGAATAGAGCTATAGATCCTAACAGCTAACTTGAGCTGAAAAGGTTTGTTGGAGGGTAGGTATAGTGTGAAAGGGGGTGAGAAAAAGGAGATAAATATATGGAGAGTTAGAGAAGCAGGAGGGAAGTGTTAAATGGAGAGGGTGAGAATAAAGGAGTGAGAGTCACAGCTGTCACATCTCCTGCACTGAGCACCTTCAGTTCAGCTTCATTCAGAAAGGCCCAAAACAACTTCAATTAAACGGCAGACCTTAAACAGCACAGGTCAAGGAAGCTCAGAGTAAACAAGACACTCGTCTCAAAGCAAGGCTATGTACACTCATAATTATACGAATTTCATTTTGAAAAGGAGCACAAAAATAGATATTTCGAAGAATGTTCATGCTGCTCTTTTCCACAATGTGACCAAAAGCTGTCAAGCTCCATCCCATATATTACAGGTCAGGACCGATGAGGTTACAGCCCGCAGGCAAGGGCAACATGGGGAGTAATATCAGCACATTAACAATACAAGTGATGGATGACACCATTCGGGCACAACATAAAATGATTAAAACAGGCTACAAGCCACACACAGGATAGGATTGGATGTTATATGACACACTTTACCCACATGGTCGTGTTACAAATGTGTATAATATGAGTGTGTTTTGTATGTTCATATTTTCAATTTGCACATGTGAATCCCATGGGCTCGTCAAGGAGACAAGGTTGTTTATTTGCAGGAAGGTTATGAGACACAATGGAAAATTACTGGCAAGGTAAATATTCTTGAAGACAAACTAATAACAACTAAAAGTGCTACATTAAAAATAGAGCCCGACCGATTTTAAAGGATTTTGAAGGCCGATACCGATTTGGTTTTAAAATCCGATATTCCGATATATCGGATAATATTTTTTTTTATTTTATTTTATTTATTTTTTTTCAGAAACGCGCAACAAAACATTAACATATTTCCCTAACATTAGATATTTGCAGTTATTTATGAGTTTTAACTAAAATAATTTGATAATGCATTTTAAAAAGAAACTTGTTTCTTTTATTGTCACAGCAGAACAGACTGATGATAGTGGCATTAGCTAGCTTTGTGGTTAGCTAGTCTGAGTCATACTGCTAACTGTAAAACATACGTTTTCAATATAACAGGCCATGGAGAGATGATACGTCTCATTTCTATAACTGTCATGCGCTATGAAAGAAATACTTCAGTCACATTGTCAAAAGTTAAAAGGACAGTCAGTCAACTACACTGTAACAACGTAACGTAACTCTTACTACTGTAGCTAATTCCGCTTCACTCTCGGCCTATTTAACATCAGAAAAACTGGACATGATAGTCACAAATTTTGTCATGCTTATTTCAGTTAAGAGAACTGATGGGGAAGTTCTTTTAATTGTTATTCAAGCAATGTTTGTCTCGTGACCAACTCAACGAGTGTTGCCAACAGGGACTGTGTAGAGTGCCCTCTGGTGGAACAACTATACAACTCCAACACTCATGACATGGTTCAAGCGTATTTTGTCCGTTTTTATTTTATTTTTGAAATATTAATTTATCGTCCATTATAACTGCCGATACCGATAGTTCGGAAAATGTGAAATATTATGTGTATTTTCAGTCCTCTTCAGTCTGATGCATTTACATTGTGACTGTGCCTCAGAATGCAAACAACTGTGACCCTGTTTACACTGGTATTATATGTGTTTTGGTGGATCGGGATTGGAACGACATGAGGGGGAGTAAATGATGACAGAATTTACAGCTGTGGGTGAACTATTGCTTCTTAAAGTGTTTGAAGATCCTGTATTAATTATGGTTTTATTGTAAAAAAGCAATAGTATTTTGGTGGATAATATGGTGGTTACCATGGTAACATTTATTAAGGGTTATATTCCGAAATCTTGAAGAAAAAGTGAAATCCTTGAGCTGAATATTCTCATGGAGGGTGTTGAGGATAATATCAGACAATGAGATTACACAGTAACACGGTCATTATGAGAATAATTCTTGAGAAACTACAGGTCTAGTCTCGTTGCCAAGACAACCCTATCTCGTAGACTGCTGGAAAACTCTTTATTCAGTGTGTATGTGTGTAAAGGTGAGTCACAGTGGTGGGAGAGACGGGCTGTCGCCCATGTGCCTTACAGAGCTATCCCGATCACTGCTCAATGTTCATTTTTACATTTTCTCTCTTCTAAGACACTTTGCAGGTGAGGAGGACAACTCAACATTTAAATTGCCCCATTAGGTAAACATATGACATTTATGTTTTTTTTTTACTCTTTGTTATTATTCTGAGACGAAAGCTGAGCTCTGGCCAATCAGCGAAGAGGTAAACTCCCTTGATATATACTGGCTGGGAAAGAAGCAAGTGATTAATGCCAGTTTGGGCAGCTCTACACACACACACACACACACACACAGACTTCAGGTAGAGCATGCTCACTAACATGTCCTCGGCCACACTTTGTCTACTGAAAATAGCTTGCAGCAGGTATGCGATTCAAATCCATTCCCACTCCATCACATCTCATTCAGGGGTTATTTATCTGTGCCAGAATGATTATTCTGTCCTGGAGGAGTCACAGCATAGCTAAACCTTAATCTTCACTGCTGATGGAACTCGGTCAAGGAGATATAAAGCAATATGATCCCATCAAGGTAAAAGATGGGTATCTCGGTTGCTCTATTGAGTTTCCTGAAATCTCCACTTATGGATGAAAATTTTGTGAAACTTTTTTCAGATTCCTTTTTAAATCAGCACAGAGTAGACTTTAAATTAAGACAGACTATATTTGCATACCACCTAAATTTGCTGAAAAATAAAATTAGGTAAAATTAGGAAAAGTTAAATTAAGCTTGCTTAACAATTTAAATATAAGAAATTAAAGAAAAAATATAAACAATTTATATATGTATTAATTTAAATATTTTTAATTTGTATGTGTTTATTAATTATATTATACTGTCACAATTATGAATAACATTATATATATATATATATATATATATTGTAGTAGATCTGTATGTTTTTCAATAAATCTATAAAAGATTAATGTATAATTTTAATATGGATTGTGTTTATCTTCTAAAAGAATAAGGATTAAAATAATTTCTATATTGTACTGTTCCTGACAAGTGGAGTCAAAAAGACATTTGTTTATCTGACCAAAATGCTGCCCGTGTAAAAAATAAATAAATAAAATAATTTACAATTGTATAATAAAAATAAATACATATTGTGGAACATAAATCTAATATAACAGTATTATTTACATTTGGAAATGAAATCAACCTTTAATATACATAGTGTTTATCTTGACAATATTTAGAGGATATTTTATAATAAATTTCATATTTGTACCGTCCTTGACATCCTTATCTGACAAAACTGCCACCCACGTTTTAAACTTAATCTGATCCTGTGTTAAATAACACTCGGTCGTCGGGCTCTTATCTGTTTGGCGTTTGGTAAATGACTGTCTCTAGAGCAAAAGGCTGAGTACGGCAGCAAACCGGCGGGCCGGAGAGCAATACTCTGAGAGAAAGATGACCACGTATAGGACTGAGGAGACCGCATGGCAACATGGAGCGCTCAAGCTGTCTCAGACACACATGGTGAATGACAGTGACAACTCACCCAAATCAAATAGTCATAAACAGCACTGGCTTTTTCATTACTTTAGTTCAGAATCGACAGGAATATAAGCATATACCACCTTAAAATGATTAGGGAAACGAGGCACACAGAGATTAAAAGGGATAGGGTGAGGGAAAAAAAAGGACAATGAATGAAAGAATCAGAAAGGCACTTTGCAGAAAGTCAAGTCTGTTCACCACGCAGCCCTCATAGAAAGAGGATAAACACAGTTTGGGGCGGGAGATTGAATTAGGGGTGAGAGAGGAAGGAATTTAGAAGCCGAAATCAAATTACTCTGCCCTAAAAAACGTTTGTCCACAGAAACAGTGAGTGGGATGGGGAGGCTTATTCTCGCTCGGGTGGAGAGCTGCTGGGCCAACAATGGCAGATCACTTCCAAATCCTGACCTGCAGTATCAAGCCCTGCTGAGTCTACCCACAATGCTACTCTCTCCAAATGACATACCAAACACACTGCACACACAACAGAATCACGTTTGCAAATGAATTAGCCTTCTAAAAAGACATCTTAGTACACACATTACCACATAATTTTATCAAACATTAGTGCACCATACGGGCTTTGCTAGTTAGCATGCTCAAGCTTAACCCATTGTCACCATTTTTCTCCATTGATAGCCATTCAAAAAAAGCATAATGCTAACAGGGGGCTCTTTATTCTACAGATTATTATTATAAGGATTGTTGCCTTAAAAAACAATTAAATTCTATAAATTATTCTTATTCTTACAAATCAAATTATATATGTTTATTTTAAATTAGGTTATAGCTGATGGTTTGACGCTGTTATAACTTATCACAAGCGAAACATTTCGGCATGCTGTGCTGACAGTACGTGGATGAAGAGCGGCATATATATGGCTTTTAGGAAATGCATTTCTGGGAAGATAACTAGTCGCGAGACCCTCATTTAATAGCTTACATAACAACTCTGTTCATGATTACGCTTCATAATTGTGCTTTCGTTCCCTTGACAAAATATTAGATGTTGAATAAAATTTGCATAGGCTGGCCTATTGAATGAAAGATATAGAATGTACTGCATGTTAGCTTTCTTATTGTCCCAAAGACAATGATCTATGGAAATTCACATCACACCAAAGAGAAAATGCTTCTAACCACACAACTTTGCAATGTTGTTTGCGAATGTTTGTTGGTTTCGGGGACACGCTAATTGGGTGAACTAGGTTGGTAAAACAGAACTTGTGATTATAGTTGGTTAACAAACTAGAGCCAGACCGATATATTGGCAGGCCGATATTATCGGCCGATATTAGGCATTTTCCAAACTATCGGTATTGGCAGTTAAAATGGCCGATAAATTAATATTTTTTTAAAAAATGGACGAAACACTCATGAACCATGTCATGAGTGTTGGAGTTGTATAGTTTGTCCACCAGAGGGCAACACTTGTTGAGTTGGTCACGATACATATTTTGCTTGAATAACAATTAAAAGAACATCCCCATCAGTTCTCTTAACTCAAACTCTTAACTCTCTTCTCTTAACTCATAAAACTCATAAATAACTACAAATATCTAATGTTAGGGAAATCTGTTAATGTTTTGTTGCGCGTTTATGCAATAAAAAAAATTTCGGCTGAAATATCGAATTTTAAAACCAAAAATTATTTGTATCGGTATCGGCCTTCAAAATCCAATATCGGTCAGGCTCTATAACAAACCTTTCTGGAAATAAACCCCAGGATGGTCAGTGAAAGGATTGTGGGCAATGGGAGTGAGTGTGCATCTGAGGCTCAAACTAGTCTGAGAGTGATCCAAAACTGAATGACCCAGATTCCTGCCTCAAATGAGAATGTGTTTACAGTAGGAGTTGTATGATATCAGTGTTTCTTGTGCTAACCTAGTGCAGTACAGATATGCAGAGAGGGGTCAGAGAGAGACGGAGTCATGGGAACAGAGCTAAATGCAGCTTCAGCACCTGCAGTGCGGCTGGGTGGACTCATCGATCTGAGAAGAAAGCTACGGGCTATATTTAACTCAAACACAAGTGGTATTGCCCCAATTCTCCCTGGGTAACAGGTGACTATGTCGCTATTGTTTCCATAAAAATGAAACAGATACGTCGGTTCCATGGCATAGTGATTAGTCAAGCTGTGGTGCTCATATGGGAAATAGTTATTCGAATACTGCTCAATCCTATTCCGCTTCTCTCTTCCTCTTTAATACTTTCTTGTCTTCCGTTCTACAAATACAAAATGCACAGGTGGGGCTTGGGAACATGAAACCAAGCTGCCCATTGAAATCCTCACAGGAATCTGCGCAACAAAAGAGCAAAACACATCATTAGCCTCTTGTGCTGCTCAGATTTGGGGAATAGTCATATTGCGGTGGTAGAAAAAACAATCCCTCCCAGTGTCTCTAACAAGATTTCCGTCTTCAGCTTCTAAATGAATCCCTCCTGCCGAGGGCTACGAGCGATCTGCCTACTACACCCCTGCCACCAAATCCATCCTAATTATGTCGCATGTAAATCCATTTGTCAGATGCATAATCTCCGATCCATTTATCAGAAGGTCAGGAGATTCGGAGGAAAATAGACAGAGTTATTACTCTGTGACTCTCAAATAAGATTTCAGCGGGATAAACAGATCCAGCAGACTGAGGAAGAGGGGTGAATAATGAGGAGATATGCAGGAGACAGGAGAATCATTACACACCTCTCTGTACACCCCCGCACCCTCCATAACAATACAGGTCTGAAGAAATCCGCTTAACTACCACCTTTGTCATTTCAGACCTAACCAAAGTCTGATGAAATGTGTGACATGCAGGGTAAATGTCTTAAATGGTATCTTACAGTATTTTGACAGTAATGATGTGAATGCGGTATAAAAGAGAGTGTAATAAAGTTCAGGAGAAGAACGTTCATATAATCCTGTCAATCACAATCATTATACAGTAGTATCTCACTCTCTTTTCTAACACTTAGTAGTATATTACATCTCTACATACTTTTCATATTAAATATATGGACTTGGCATGTAAATGAATGCTAAAGAGATTATAAATAAAAGAATTGTCCAATCATTTATAAAAGATACAGGTAAGACTTACCAGGTTACTTCCTTTGCATGTATGTCAACAGAAAAACAACTTTGCAAGCTAACTCTCACTCTCTCTCTCTCTCTCTCTCTCTCTCTCTCTCTCTCTCTCTCTCTCTCTCTCTCTCTCTCTCTCTCTCTCTCTCTCTCTCTCTCTCTCTCTCTCTCTCTCTCTATATATATATATTAAAAATGAAGAAATTAGTACTATTGTTCAGCAAGGACTTATTAAATCAACCAAAGGTGACAGCAAATATATGTATAAAGTTAAACACGATTTCTATTTTAAATAAATGGTTTGAACTTTCTATTCATTAAGGAATCCTGAGAAAATATATAGCATGTTTTCCACAAACATACTAGCAAGTACCACTGTTTTCAACATTGATAACAAAAAATGTAGAAAATAGGACTGTCAAACGATTAATCACGATTAATCGCATCCAAAATAAAAGTTTGTGTTTACATAATATATGTAGGTGCACTGTGTATAATTATTTTACATATATATATATATATATACACACACACACACAGGCTTGTATATATTTAAGAAATATTTTAATGTATATGTATATAGATTTATATATCATTTATATTATATATAAATATACATATTTTTTATATAAATAATATTTTTTTTCTTAAATATACATGCATGTGTGTGCATTTATATATATACAAAATAATTATACACAATGCACCCACATATATTATGCAAACACAAACTTTTATTTTGGATGCGATAAATCACGATTAATCGTTTGACAGCCCTAGTAGATAATAATAGTAATAGGCTAATAAATTCAATGGCATCACAAAAATAAAGTACATTTTAAAATATAATAAAATAGAAAACAGTTATTTGAGATTATAATAATATTTTACAATATTAACATCGTTCGGTTTATTCTAAGCGTGTGCTGCTGTTATGTCTTCTGATGCTTTAAATGCTCAAGCTCTTTAAAGCAGGATAGATTCTGATTGGCTGTCAATGTTTTTATCGTTCATCAGGTTTCTCTGTGTTGTTTTTGTTAGTTGTGGTGAGCACTCTGCTATTACTTTATATTTAGAATGATTTTAGAACTATTTATTTATCGTCATAATTATCGTCCGTGATCAGGCCCTTATGGGGGAATAAAACAAACCAGAGAACTCCATTAAGACTCCTGAGAAATGAAAGAGCAACCCCTGAACAACAGTAATTACAGACAAAACAACCATCTTAAAAATGATTTGCTGGCCTTGTCTGGTTTTAGCTTGTTGGAATAAAAAAAACAGACAGCTAAAACCAGCACAAGCTAATTTAGGCAGCTTTTTCAGCAGGAAACACAAACCGTGCACACTGCACAGCTCTTGCAAAGCTCTTGAAAAGTCCTTGAAATTGAGAGGCAACATTAACACATAGTATCACCAAACACAATAGACAGAATAAACTGAAAGGGACGTTGTGAGACACAGTGAACAAACCCCACTTAAAAAAAAAAACGACCGATTGACTGACAGACTGCTATTGTGCCAATTGATTTCAATCAGTGTATCTCTGAAACCTCCCCTATATCTTCACCCCACACATCCCCAAAGAGAGGTCATGCTTGCACATTTACTGCGGCTACACGCATACAGAAGAGACATTTCCAGCTACAAATATTGGAACCTGATATACAGAGACAACCATTTTTAATATCATGTAAATTATACTAAAGTCAACCATAAAGCATATTTATACATCCATCCTGAAGCAATTATGCCTGCATGCTTGATAAAACACACACACACACACACACAAACACACAGACGTCACTCACACATCACACACAAGCTCACGGCAGCTTATCACACCAGCACTCCGTGCTTAATTGCATCTCGGCTGGTTCACACACAAACACTTTGTGTGATTGACATTTGACAGAGCAGGAAGCCAAGCACACACACACACATATATAAACACACCTACGCCAGAAACAAACACACTGACCCTGAGCCAAATAATTACTGCCCCATCGACACCTCAGAGTGAGAAAACGACACTTAACCTGAGATGCACAGCGCTTTGCACACACACAGACACTGGTGCATTGACAATCACACATTCATGAAACAACAGTATTTGCCTCTGTTTTCTTTCTTAATAGTGGCATTTCTTATTCCAACAGCAGCTCAGTGCATGTGCAACAATAAAAACCATGAAAGGAGGATAAGCACATAAGATTAGCAGACACACAGAGGACAAGTCTCACATGCTTGTATACCTACAGACACGCACACAAATGGGTCATCACTGTCACTGAAATTTCAGTCACAAGAAACTAAAAGCCCTATCATTTATGACTGACATTCCTGCCTATAATGTATTGAACTGCATGGTATAAACATGGTGCAAAGCATATTATAAGTGTTTATATTTTAGTCCTAGTGGGATGGTTCACAGGGGAAATTGCATTCATAAATCACTCGCCCGTGCGTGTCTTATCATATCCGTAAATAGAGAAAAGTTGCTCTGGCTGCATATTTGGTGTGGCATAGGTTAGTTTTCACAACAAGCAAGAAAAGTTTACATGGAGCACGCTAAATCTCGAACCAATGGGGAATCACTCAATCGTTTTAGAGTGTGCTGGGAAAAGGAGAACCTGACTGAACTCATCTAAATGAGAATCAATATTGGCTTGGATTTTTTATGTGGTTTACATTATAAAGCATTATCTATTGTGAACGGTCATTTCATTATGGGTTAGTATCGAGGAAGTATGGGGAAGTACTATTAGTGGATATACTGTAGCTACAGTAACGTCTTCAGCTAGTGAGCTTAAGATCCTTCCCATCTAAACTGGTTATATCTCTTAAGCCTAGTAATGAAATTTGATGTGTAATGAGTGTTTTATGAGGCGAATAACCAAATGAATTCAGTCACAGCCAAAACAATGTTCTTCCACAAAATGCATACAGTTTTGCTTTTTAAAAAGTAAAAAACAACTGTAAGATTAAGTCCATAGAGTGTATTATTTAATCATTGCACATTTGCATAGACTTCAATGTTTGCATTAATGCAGTATAAGAAGCCAAATCTGTTGCTTAGTCAGAACAGAAGAATGCATAAATCTTCTGTTTACTTCAAAGTTTAATTCAAAAAATAAGTTTAAGTTAAAATACTAAAGTTTAAGTTGAAACACTAAAACTGAAAGAAAAATAAATTAAATTTATGTAAGCTATACAGAGTATGTGTATATATACAGTATATATAAACACACACACACTAATGACCAATAACAATGAGCAAAGCACAAAACAAAGCAACAAAAATTTTAACTAAATTATTAATAAATGCTATTACAGTGTATATAAAAAATACTCAAATAACATTGTTAAACACCTCTGTTTGCATACTCTATTAAATGGGGTTATAGTTCGAAAGTACGCTAAACATTCACCACTATACTTTGGGCTTGATTGTCATCCACACAAACTGCTGGACCTATAATGTTTTCATGGAATTGATCAAGTCAGTGAAATCTCTTCAAAATAGTTCAATTTTAAAATCACCTTTCCGTGATGCTGTATTTCCATGTATTGGTCAAAATGTTGTGCTTAAAGAAACCCTGATGGGTTGGTAATGCCGAGAGATTTTACTAATATGAATCTGTGGTTGCACATACAACATGTGTCTGTCTACACTGGTGGCGGAAAGAATTTTGGACAGTGCTGGTCCTCTAGGGGTTTGAAATGAACCCCAGTTTCAGCCTTCCTCAACCCTCTCCTCTCTTTCTAAAAAAAACAGAAACAGTAATTACTCCTGCAATCTCCCCACAGGACAAGGCAGGACAGGACAGGGCTCCCTGCACACAACGGGTTTTTCGTGAAAAATGGAACAAAGCAAGAGTGGAACCCTTCCCCCAACATCTTTTTCCTTTTTTCTACCTTCTCTCTCTCCATCTTTCCCTTACCACCTCAGCTGCTTTGTCCTGGACCGGCAGACACATTTTATTACCTTTGACTGCAGCGATGCGCTCACTCTCTCCCTCTCTCACAGGGTGAACAGGGCCAGCTCTTTGTCTAGACTGCTTATAGAGAGAGTTCAGCACATACACACACACACACACGCGCGTGCATTTTTATCCCTTCGCAGGGTGACTGCATCTGCGCATTGCCGCCACGTGTGCACTGTATCTTTGTCCTGATGCTGAGTCCTTACAAAGATTCCTACAACATATAGACTTTATAAAGAGAAAACCGATCCCAGACAATATAACAATGTTACATGGAATATAAAACTGGTTCATATTACAGTAGCAGATATTTTATCATTCTCTTACCAATAAACTTGTGGGGGAAAATGATTATTGGTATTTTTATTTAGATTTATAAACATTAATATAACTCTTTTAATATGCGTTTATTTATAATAACTGGAAATTTTACAATAGGGGCATAGATTTGTAAATGCAATAGTTAAAACTAATTAACAATAAACAATGTACTTGATCAGCTTTTATTAATTTTGGTTAATGACAATTTTTCAATATATTAATAGTAATATTTTGACAGTCACAATTGAATGGGTTATTATTGCATTATGAAATAAGATGAACTAACAATAAACAATATCATACTTATAAGTCAACATTAACAAAGATTAATAAATGCTGTAAAAAGTGTATAATAATATAAGCATATATGCAATAAAATATAATACATAAAACAATAAAATTAATTAAAATAAATAAAATAAATAATAAATACATTCAGTTATAATAGAATGTAAATAATATAATCAGCTTTCTGAGCTGAAATGCGTTTATATATTATTCAAATGTAAAAATGTAATAATTTCACAGTGTTAAAAATCACAGATAAATCCCCTGATATTTCCAAATTTTAAAATACCGTGGGAACCATACATGTAGTATATGACCGAGGCTAATTTAAATCAAAATCAAAAATCTTAATTTCACACCTCATACTGAGACAGAGAACAACAGAGAGACGGCACACGTTCTGGTAAAAACAATGTTTGCAGTAATGAGGTAAAAGATTATCTATCTTATTTCATAGCTATTTGAAACAGTAATCACTAGACAAAAGGTCTGTGACTCCGTCCTAGGAGGATGGGAAGAGGCTTATCCCTCCCTCGGCACAGGTGGAATGTAAAACAGATTGCCCGAAAGGGTTAAAATATTCAGCAAAGCGTCTGGGGAGTCATGGGGGGAGGAAAAGGGGGTTGGCATCAGCTCTGAGCCAATATCTGCACAGATTTATTGAGATTCTTCCATTGTCACAATGCCACCTTTCTTTCGTTCGGTCACTATGTATATATATAAAGACAAAGTTAATTTCATTTTAGGACAACCACTACATAAGGAAAATACACACTTCTTATTTTCCCTATCCTTATGTTCCTCTCTTTGTATCTTTCTCCTCTTTTAAAGATGCAAGCATGCTTTATTCCTCTTTCTTTGACTCTTTCTCATTCCCTCCATCACACGTCAGTCTTGTAAACAGAAAGGCATGGTTGAGTACACACACAAAGCCTCGTGCGGAGTAGCGTGAAGGGGAGGAGTGACAGCATACTGCAGAGAACCCGCCCCACACACACACTGCGTCCTTTCTCATATTATCTTCAGTCCCAAATAAATCATTTTGACTATGAAATTGAATTACGAAGGAATATGATGTTCTGGCCATCAAATGCACAGATAAAATCCTCTGATTCATCATCAACAGAGACCATTACAGCCAATCGAGAGCCAATCAATCATTCAATCAATCATTACTTTCACAATTCACACTCAATCCCCTCAAAAGCAGGTTTTCCACAAGCATTCGTTCTAAGACAGGCAGGCTTTAATACAATCAGCACTGGTTCAAGATGAATGCAACTGTGACCAGTGAGCTCTGGTGGTGGCAGTGGTTCAGGTTGTCTAAACCAGAAGGTTGGTGGTTCAATCCCTGGTTCCACCAGACCAAATATTGAAGTGTCCATGAACAAGACTCTTAACCCCAGCCTTGCATGGCTGACACCGCCGTCGGTGTATGAATGTGAGGCAAATTGTAAACGTGGCCACTGAGTCTGTGAAAGCGCTATCTAAATCCAGCCCATTTACCATTTATTATTGCGCCGACCTCAGCGACCGTCTGGACCATGACAACAGGCCGAAGCCGTCGACAGTAATTATACGGAGAGATTCTGCTTCCTATACAGGCAGGACGGCGATAATTAATGAGGAGGAAGCAAATGAGGAACCTATGAGAACATAAGAGAGGTGTGAAAGAGAATGGAGGATGTGGCAGTGAGAGAACGGAAAAGAGATGGTGACAATGCAGAGAGATATGAAGATGAGAATTTGTTAATGAGCAAGTGACTAGATAAATGGGTGTAAAAATAACAGACAGATTTGTGTGTTTGCATGAGTGTCAGTATACTTTTTTTCATACTATACTACTGTATATAGGCTACATATATACACAGTGACCCTTGACATTTTAGTACACAAACAAACATTTTTGTATATCTTCTCAAGAGATAATACTATAGATATGAAAGTTGGATATATTTTAGAGTGGTCAATGTGCTGCTTGTATAGCAGAGCATATTTACTGTCCTCTGAAAATAACTATATATATATATATATATATATGAAGAGTTCAGATGCAAAAGCCTCTAAATGTCATTTGAATTTTTCTTCTAAAATGACTATTTTTATCAAACTTGTATATCTAAGTTCAGTAATTTCACTTAAATGACAATTAATAGATAATCTTCATTGCCATTTAAGTGAAATTACTGAACTTAAATATACAAGCGTGATAAAAATGATCATTTTAGAAGAAAATTTCAAATGGCACTTAGAGGCTTTTGCATCTGAACTCTTCATATATATATATATATATATATATATAAATATCTGGCAACAAAAGTGAGTATACCCTAAGTGATAATAGCTGTACGTCGTTTAACCATGCAAAGCCATATGTCCTATTCTTCAAGTTCAAGTTTTTGTCAGCATGACAGGACCATACAAATTTGTGTATGTTATATTAGAGCAGTTCAAATTTGTGCTTTGAGTTCAATTCTCTCATACTGATCACTGGATGTTCAACATGGCACCACAAGGCAAATAACTCTCTAAGGATTTGAGAATTAGAATTGTTGCTCTCCACAAAGTTGACCTAGGCTATATAGTTACAGTACAGGCCAAGGCCAAGCTGAATGTGGCTTCAGAAATAGACACTTGAGTGCTGCCAGTATTGCTTTAGAGGTTGCAGAAGCGAAAGGTCAGCTTGTCAGTGCTCAGACCATACGCCGCACACTGCAACAAGTTGGTTTGCAAGGCCATCGTCCCAGAAGGAAGCTTTTTCTGAAGCTGGCTCACAAGAAAGCCTGCAAATGGTTTGCTGAAAGCAACCTGTCCAAGAGCATGAATTACTGGAACCATATTTCGTGGCCTGATGACACTAAGATAAACTTGTCTGGCTCAGATGGTGTCCAGCATATGTGGGGTGGGGTGGGGGGAGTACCAAGAAAATTGTGTCTTGCCTACAGTCAATCATGGTGGTGGGAGCATTATGTCCTGGGGCTGCATGAGAGCCACTGGTACTGGGGAGCTGCGCTTCATTGAGGAAAACATGGATTCCAACATGTACTGTGACATTCTGAAGTAGAGCATGATGCTCTTCCTTCAGAAACTGTTCCGAACGGCATGATAACAACCCCAAACTCTCCGCCAAGATGACAACTGCCTTGCTGAGGAAGTTGAAGGTGATGGAGCGGCCAAGTATGTCTCCAGATCTCAACCCTATTGAACAACTGTGGGGCATCCTCAAGCGGAAAGTGGAGAAGCGCATGTGTCTAACAACCGTGATGTCATTATGGAGAAGTGGAAGAGGATCCCAGCAACAACCTGTGCAGCTCCGGTGAATTATAAGCCAATGTGGATTAAGGCAGTTCTAGATATCAATGGTGCTCACTCTAATTATTGACACTTTGGACACCGTTTTGACATGTTCACTTAGGGTGTACTCACTTTTGTTGCCAGATATTGACATTATTGACAATAATGGCTGTGTGTCGAGTTATTTTCAGAGGACAGTAAATACACACTGCTATACATGCAGCACATTAACTACTCTGAAATATATCCAAGTTTAATTTCTATAGTGTTGTCCCTTTAGAAGATATACTAAAATGTTTGCTAAAATATGAGGGGTGTCCTCCCTTTTGTCAGACACTTTAAACTGTAATAATATTTTCAAAGAAAATAGAAAGTTTTCTGTGATTTCTGTGTTTAGGGGTAGGGTTTAGGGCATGAATATACAGTTTGTACAGTATAAAAGTCTAAGGAATAACCCCGTAAGACATGAAACCAACCCATACACAAACGAAATGTTGGTTGTAAAATAATTACAGTAAAAAAAATTAGGTTAACTCTCCCTTTAAGGCCAACTGGTGTGATCATGTGAAAGAGAGCGAGAGGGAAAGTGGGATTCTTATAAATACTTCAGGGCTTTGGAGGGTGAGAAATCATGTGGAGATGCTCCTGCGAGGTGAACGAGGGGTAACTCGCTCCTCGGGGGGTAAAAAAGCTCCGTAACCCTCAACTGACCTGCCGTTTTATATAATAAAACTGATTTTCCAGCTCTGACTAAGTTCATTCTCCACGCTGCGCTCGAAGAACGTGTCGAATGGATGTAGCACAAGGAAATAGGAGCGAGCGGATGGGTTGGCAGTTTGATTCTGTGGGTGAAAGAAGATCTGTGAGATCTGGACTCAAGACTGTGTGACTGTATCATTCAACGGAGCTATCAAGGTCACTGTGGAGGGCGGAAGAGAGGTGAGCTGTGGGTTGCCATTACAGATGCGCCCCTGGGAAAATCCCGGAAGCTTCCAGTCACCACTTATCAGCTAGTCTCAATTTTCTTTCAAAGAGATAATGGATAATAACCACAGTGAAAAATGACAGGCTTTACACCACCTATTCGGCAACGGTACATTATTCTGATTCAATGAAAAGCCTCAGACAAACAAAGCACTCTTGATCTATAGATTATGCCACAAAGCACCTGTGTAAACACAGCATACACACTCATTATACTCATCCAAACAGTTGCATTGTATCATATAAGCACGACATTACCAAAACACCCACAAGTCAACCAACTATTTATTGGTGTACTCGATCATAAGTGCAAACAATAATAATTTGAATAAATAAATTAATCTTGTAATAAAAAGCTTAATCATATGTATGTTCAAAAGTTTGGAGTCAGTAAGATATTTTTTTAATGCTTTTGAAAGATAGCTGCATTTATATGATGAAAAATACAGTAAAAACTATAATGTTTTGAAAAAGTATTATATTCCAATGATAGCGAATCATTATTCCAGTCCTACGCTATCACGACCAATTCGTACCAATTTGTACGAGTGATTAAAAAGTGACTAATTTGTACTAATTCATACGACCTCACTCGTACAAATTCGTACGATTTGTCCAAACCCACGTGATGGGTAGGTTTAGGGGCGGGGTCAGGGGTAGGTCATTCGTACGAATTCATACGAATTGGCCAATTCGTAAAATATGTACGATTTAGCAAAAACGTACTAATTCGTACGAGTGAGGTCATACGAATTAGCCACCTCGTAAAATTCGTACGAATTCTCGTGAGATCGGGTTGTCCAGTCACATGATCCTTCAGAAATCATTCTAATATGCTATTTTTTTCAATGTTGAAAACAGTTGCTCTGTTTAATATTCTTCTATGACAATGTAGTACAAGTCAGAGCTCTCAGAAAATTCTGAGTTTATAAGTTGTAATTACGGGTTCTACAAGGAAGCGAACGCTTTTTACGAGTCGGAATCTCACAGTAATTACAAGGGTCTTCTGCTATCATATTAACATTTTCAATAATTATTCCAGTGGGTACAATTAATTCGTAGTAATAATCAATTGTTTTTTTTAGTCATCCAGTGTGTAAAAGAGCAATAAAGTGTATTACAGTGTTTGAGAGATTCTAACTGCTCAACTTTCGAATCATATCAGAGTTCTACCCACTCATCAGGACAGTTTTAGATGTTACAGAGCGGCTCCTCGCATCGGTTCTTGCCAGGGTTTAATAGATGAAAGGCTACGGTTTCTGGTGAAAGAAATATAGAAGGTCCCAAGCTCTTCAAATCACTCCCTTTTTTACAGCTCTTTTATTTCATCTCCAGTCCTTAATGACACATCACATGCAAATGAGAGCGTGGTGTCTGGGAGCGCATTCCGTAGGAGTCGTTTCCCGAAAAAACAGAGCATTAAAAAAGTCAAGCGAGCCAGTTTCGCTGTAGGCAACGCAATGCATCAAATTGGTTTACCAACCACACTGAGAGTTTTAAGTTACATAAAATACAAAAAAACACCCATTAAATTCTACATAAACTAAAATAATAAAGCTTCAAGGGGAGTTTGAAGCAAGAAAGATGATACTTTCCTCCACTTGACTGGTAAGCACTGTAAGCAGTTACTTGATGAGATGACTAGCATTAGCATGACTTATTAACTATTAATCGCCAGGCCTGATTTACAAACGCCTTTAGGCACGTGCAAACCATCAGAAATAGATTGTGAATGGATATCAGGACTAATTACCATTATGTTTGATGCAAGACATACACATCTTTGACATATCTGATAAATGTTGCATTATGAATTAAAGCTGTTGTATTTGGAACTGACAGAAAGGAACGCTAATGTGTCTGCTAAGCAGCTAATTTCAAAATACCAAAAAAATTGCTGGCTTATTGATTTATCACAAAGCTTTGTGTCTGAGCGAACAAATACATGATAAAATAGTTCATTTATTAATACAATATGGGATAATAAAGAACAATGAGTGCCCAGAGGATTGTTAGCAGAAGCAAACACACATAGTGCCAATGCTTCAGATACCACTTCCTCTCAGCCTCAAGGACATGTATCATCTCATGTGGCGACATTAAGAAATCAATCTCAAAACAAAATCTCTATTTGATTCCAGCTTTCCTGACTCACTAGCCGTGACTCAAATTATGCTTGGCCATTGTAAAAAATATAATAAAAGCTGGAAAGGAGCCTAAATGGCAGCGTAAGGGGAGGGAAGATCGATCCAGTTGACAGATCAGAGATCCCTCATGGGCATCTGAGGGAGAAGGGGTGATGTGCTACAGGGTGAGAGCTGCCAGATTAAGACAGGCTGAGGAAGGACAGAGAATGAGGCACTTTACAAGGCATCTCTGCAGGAGAGGAGGGATTTAGGACAGGTAAAGTGTGAAAAGTGCGATGTTCTCAGCAGGCTAGAACTACTCTAAATCTGTGCTCCACATACCGAGGTCAAGGAACAGAAGCAATGCTGTATTACAGGAGGATTTGCAGAGCGATGGGTTGTAGCTGATGGCATTAAAAACGTCCCAGCAGAGCCGCTTTCCCAAAGGTAACAGACAGGTCTAGTTCGGCAGCCGGTTTATGGGTAGACTCCAAGCTTAATAAGTCAATAATCAGTGACTTCCCATTTAAACAGACAACTCTCTTGGATTCTCGTCATGTTGACTGACAAGTGGATCACAATTCGGTTTTGGGGAAAAGCCTTTATAATCCTTATCGGCAATTAGAACTACTCATAAAAACACTTCCTTTTCCTTCTCTACCCATTTACTTCCTATCAGTCACACTGTAAAAATGAATGTGCTCTATCTAATCAAAAAAAAAAAAATTGCAACAGATTACAAGCAATATTAATTCAATTAAACAACAGAATTGAGTAACAATTAATCAAATTATTTCCTTAAAAGTTAACCATTAAAAATTAGTAAAATATTTAAAAAAAACATAGGCCTACATTTATGTCCCCATTATGGTGATCGGTGTTTGTTTTAGGTTTGTTTTAAAATGATGGTTTTCTCCTTCAGTGATTCTGCTTGTTCACATCAAATGTATTCAATGTTGGCAATTTAAAATAATCTTTGACATCTATCTGTTATTCAGATATTTTTGTTAATTTTTTTGGTGTAAACTTTACTCATTTTTAAATGGTTAACTTTTAAGGAATGGTTTGATTAATTATTACTCAATTCTAATTTTGTTCAATTTAATTAAAAATATTGTTTGTAATCTATTGCCACAATTTTACTGATTAGATGAAGCATATTCATTTTTTACAATGCATCCTCATCTAGTTCAACATGTCTGGTATCCGCCTGAGAGAGACTATAGATTTTATCAGGTGTCTGTGAAGCTGCTATACTTTTCTGTTTTGGTTGCGACCCAGGTCTATCCACTAAGTGAAAGCAAAATGAGATAAAAATGGTCTAAAGGTGTTTCAGTAAGTAAAACTTTATTATGGGAAAACATCTATTCCTATAGGAGCGGTTGCTGGGGATGTGCAAGTTCATTTCCAGGCTAGGTAAGTAAGTTCTAAGCTGTGCCTGAGGCTCTGCCTTTTTTTCTGATACGTCCCATGGAGACAGCAGCTCTCAACACCAGATCTAGCATGCTTGAGAGCGGGACGTTTACATCTTTATCTCATCATATGAAAGTGTGTATGTGCATTAGTCTTGAGTTTTAGGAGGATGTTTGTTTCCTTATCACACTTGACTGTAGAAACCTGCCTGTGCATGTGTGCTCTAGATCTATCTATCGAGAAAGGCTACATTAAATCAGAAATAATGTGGAGAATTACTGCATTAGTTTAAAAACAATATAAACATTTATAGTAGTCGGTGAATGATATAAATATACAAATGCAAATGCATACATATATCTTTTAAAGTAGCCAATGTGAAGAAAAAACAAACAAACGAGATTAAACTCAAACAACCTTTAGGGTACTCAATCACATTAAAATTAATTTCGTGTCCTTGAACAGCAAAATAGCACTAGCTTCAAAATGCACGCGCATTAAATCACCCGTACATGTAAGTGACAAAAGCCCATAATTCAGTGCATGGACACTCACCTTAGAGCATCCCAGGTTCAGTCCTCCCTCATTCAGCCCGCTCACCGGCCGCTCTCTTCCCCAGCAGACCCGCTGACTGAACGATCTCGCTCCGGCGTGATGCTTTGAGTGGAGCATCTCTCTCTCTCTCCCCCTCTCTCTCATCCGGGATGCTGCAACTGATGTGTGGTACCTGTTAACGCTGCCCTCTCCCGGCCACTGCGGGGAACTGCAATCACACCACAGTTGCGTAACGCCGTCACCAAGCGGCTATTGTCATGACAACAAACGTGAACATAAATACATTTTGGTTTTAAAAGCGTTTAGGCAATTAATTAAACAAAATGCAATTAATTTAAATAAATAAATATGGTATAGCAATACAAATAAAATTCCAAAATGTATTTTATTTACAGCATCATCAAGTTTAAACAGTAGGTACAGTCATTTACAGTGCAGACGTTAAACCACTCCAGATGGGTAATGTTATAATGGGCCACATTTGAAAAAAATAAGCACACAAAACACCTTTAGAATGAAGCAGGTGATGTAATAACGCGTTTATTTTTTATTGCATAATTTCTCTCTTTTCGTTTTCTAGTAGTATTTAAATAAGCAATATTCGATAAATCTCAGATGGTACTTTTATGTTAGTTATCATTACTTGCTTGCCTAATTACAAATGTATTATTTACCAGCTCATATACAGTAGGCCTATATATATATATATATATATATATATATATATAGGCTATATATATCACACACACAGTTGAATTACATTTCAAGAGGTCAAAACAACCATTTGAAATGTTTTAAACTAACATAGGTTATATAGAACATTATTGCATATTAGGCTATAAGAAGAAAGTTTAGTCTACTAAAACCTATGTAAAGGCTGAACAAGGCCTCTGCACATGCGTAGCCTAATTGTTTTCAGCATTATAAAGAGCTATTGCTATTTACAAATCATTTACTCCATGGAATATAAAGAAAGATATTATTGATCAATTGATTGTGAAGCATCAAGTCTACATGATTAAAGGACTGTCAACAAACATCATTGTGCTGCTGCTTCAGTTCAGGTACAAATATATGAAGTTTAACTAGAACTTACAAATATATAGTTCCAATATTTGATTCTGATTGTGCTTTATTCATAATAAAACGACTATGACCGCTTCACCCAAGGGTTCTATATATCACTGCGCGACACATTGGAACGTTATCAATGTTCACGGTCAGGGACTATTTTTTTTTCCAGCGGAAGGAAGGCTATATATTACTTTAATTTTTATTGTGTGGTAACCGTTTTATAAAAAGCAACAAGGTACTCGAGGCAAGTGCGCTTCGCGTGGTGCCTAACAACGCCCTTCAGCCGTTATCTACAGCTTCTCGTAACTTTGTGCTGACATAATATACATTCTGGAGTCTGGACTAAATGATTCTGAGGTTAGATTGGTTGATGAAGGTTTGTAATCCAGCTAAAAATAAATGGCAATTCATGCTCTTGAGAAAACTGTTGGGGAAACATGAAAAATATCTAGGCTATATTTACTTCTAAACATTTGACAATTACAATTATATAACCACTATAACTTTTTGTATATATTTAACATTGCCAAGATTATACTCACCAACGTTCTTACCTCTATCCTAGCATCATATCCTATTGAAGACATCTTATAACAGCTGTAGCCTATCAGGCAATCGTATCAGGCAATTTATAGCAGCTGGAACTCGAAGGTCATTGTCAGAATTGATATTTATAGTCTATATTCCAATGGTAAATGGCTATTTTAAATTGCAATATTATTTCACAATATTACTATATTTACAGTATTTAAAATGATTTGCTTGGTGCATAAAGTTCTTTCAAAAACCTTTAAACAATTTTAGGAAATTATTCCAACACTCTTTTTTTTAATTTGAAAAACATTTAGCTTGACAAAAACACAATGTGATATGTCCAAACACCTTAAATGACCAAAAATATACCCCTAGACATTACCATTTCTCCAAATATTAAAAAAAGCGTGCTTTACTCCATCTGCATAGAAGACACAGTAGCCCGCACTGTGACAGATAAAAGCAACTGGTTCCTGCTCAACCAGAACACCAGGTGGCAGTACTTCCCAAAGGTCTAATCTTGGTGGACCGGTAAAAACTTACAAATTCTGGATTAGAGCAGTTCAAACCAGCCAGAAAATGTTCCTAAATGGGACCTCAAGACAGTACTACAGTACAAACTCAACAGAAAAGCCAAGCATGATTTGATTTCTTCCTCTCATCTGTTGTAAGGCCACGTTCAGATACATAAAACAATGACATCCAACGTCCAGAAAGAGCAACTCTGATTTAGCTTGAATTGCAAAAGTAAGACAAAAGGCACAAGTTGAATTAGATCATTTAACAAAAGCAGCCGTCGACATCAAATACTGCAGCTCACATCTTTTTTTCTCTCTAAAGCCACTCAATAAAAGGTCCTGTGCCTGTTTTGGTTACTTCGAGATTTCTTACGTAGGAAAAAAAAAATTGAGAGTTGTGAGAATACTCAAATACTTTCACCCATGTAGTGTGCACCTAACAGAGCACCTTAGACGAGGAAGTGACATCGTTAAATCGGTCAAAGAGCTCCATCTGATTAGATTCCAACGGCCTGTGCTCCTCACAACCTCTCAGCGGTGTGATTTAATGTAAAGTTCGAGTAAATACGTAACACTGCTCCATATTAGAGATCTCCGTCCTCATCAACCCGGGATCCATGGCCATTACAGAGAAAAGCCTCCTTCTCCGGGGTCACACTGTCCCTGTTTAGAGCACAGGCTGGTTTGTACACACTCAGTTCCTCGTCCATACTGGAATGGGCCAGTGCAGCTTCAGTACTGTGCCAGATTCCATAGCCAAAGTAGATTATGAGTCCTGGAAAGAACAGAGGGATAATGGAATAAATTATTGACCACATATATGCCAAGTGCTTTCCTGGATGCCATTCATCATCATCAAGGCCTAAATTTGATCTTTATAAACAGCACAACTAGTGTTTACGAAGTAGTCGGATCACTTTTCAAAAAATTTCTGGATGAGCATACTGGCTCGTGAAGGAGCATGTACTGCACCTATAGACATCCAGATGGCGAATCGTATCCAGGTTCCCCTGTCCAGCTGCATCATCAGGTACACATTGACAAACATGCTAACCACCGGGAGAAATGGGAGCAAAGGAACCTGTTGGAAGATGTGAAGAATTAGTATTGTAGTGCATGCCTATGATAACGAATGAGAAAAATCATTTTGAAAATATAGTTTTAAAAAACACATGGCAAGCTCTTAGAAATGCCCTCTAAGTATTCATGTTAATTCAGTGTTACTTCGATTTTATTATTTTTATATTTTGAGTTTTCAGATTCATTTTTTGTTTAAGTTTTAGTGATTCTGTTATGTGCTTTTTAGTAATTTTATTACTTCAACTTATACTTATTTCAGTAAGTTGCCAAGACAACCTTTTAAGTTTTTCTTCTATTTATTTTATTTTATTTTATTTTATTTTTTTGCTTAAAGATAAAATAGGGTTTTATGTAGGGCTGTGAAACGATTAATTGCGATTAATCGCATCCAAAATAAAAGTTTGTGTTTACATAATATAAGTGTGTGTAGAATTATTTTGTATTTACACACATATGCATGTAAATATTTAAGAAAAATGTGTTATTAATATATCAAATATTTATATTTATGTTATGTATAATATTAATTTTGTGTAAATATATATAAAGTATATACATGAAAATATTTCTTAAATATACACAAGCATGTGTGTTTATTTATATACAAAATAATTATACACACATTATGTAAACACAACCTTTTATTTTGGATGGGATTAATTGCGATTAATCATTTCACAGCCCTAGTTTTAAGTATAAAATACCAAACTTGTCCTTTAAGCTTTAATTCAGTTACAAAAAAAAAAAAAACTTTTTTTTAGCAAGGTTTAGTATCAGTAATACTAGATGGTTTCATGCGTTTTTTTTTCTTTCAAGGTCATATCACAAATTATGCATCTATAAAATTCTTAACGTATTTGGTACTCATATAACACAACATTACATTTTAGGATATTTTAAGAGTTTTTTTTTTTTGCATGTTGACTATCACATTACTTTATTGGTCACATGACTGATTTGGCAAAAAAAAAAAACATTCAAAAACAATATATTCTTCATTGTAATATCAGGAGAGTTGTATCTTCCTGAAATATTTTTTTAAAAATAAATAAAAACACTCATATACGTTTTTTTGATTACTATGTAATCAAAAAACACAGTATTTCTCTCATTGTGCTTAATAGTTAATCATCAACATTCGAAACTCTATTAATAGTAAATCTACCTCTAAAAGCTGTTTTTATTGGGTGTGACCACATCCTGGTACTCTGTTAGATGTACAGTTGTATTACACCTTGACGTCTAACCTTAAAAGAGAGCTTGGTTTTACTCTCAGGTTGTCTCCAGATGATAAACGTGATAATGACGCACAGGCTGAACAGGACACTGAGAGTGACAATATTCCACATTGCAGTTCCGCCCAGGACAGCCAATAGACTGAAGCTAAGGATCAGCATACCTAGAAGAGAAGCCGTTTAGAAACCTCAAAAAACAACTGAACAAAATCATAAAGCCCTAATAAAACCAGGATCTGTCTTAATGTAGAATCGCACTGATTCATACCAAGTAGACTTGTGCAGATGTTAACGATGAAGCCTGACATGTTGGAGGGTTCAGTGGTGGTGGGGAGGAGCATTGTTTTGAAGCTGAATCGCTCTTCTATGCCGGGAAGAATCCCCATGCTAGGCGTACTTATGGTCTCGCTCATTTCCATTTCGTCATGTGTGTTTGCTAAGTGGTATATCTGAGAAAACTGTTCGGGTTGGTACCTGCAGATTACAACATTGTTTTATGGAAGCCTAATTGGAATTACAGTGATATTTAAAATGCATTCATTTTGTATGCATCTGCCAACCTGAGTACTAAAACACAGGCGGCGACCAGGGTGTAGGCCAAAAGCGTTCCTATAGACATCAGATCAACCAAGTCCTTTAGGTCAAACAGGAAAGCCATGATAGCTGCACAGGAAGGAAGAGGATCGGATATGGTCATCTGTTTTGAGGATAGTTTGATATTCATAATGAGCAATTTAAAGGGATAGTTCACTTTTAAATTAATTTTTGGTATGTTTTAGCTTACCTCAAGTGCATCCAAGATTAGGTGTCTTTGTTTCCGCAATAGATTCAATTTTGATATTTTTAGGGCAAACCGTTTGTGTCTATCAGTCATATAATGGAGGTCTATGGTCACCACCGCAAAGAGCATGCACAGAGAAGTCCAAATTAAACATGATTTAATGACTCGTAAATGTAAGGACACATTGATGGCCTAAGACACAAAACAAGCGGTTTGTGTGAGAACACAAACAGTATTTATATTGTTTTTACCTCTTGTAATCACAGCCACGTCCAAGTGATATGAGGGCGCAGGCGCTTTGTGGCTGCGTGTTAGTTTTCTCACACAAACCGCTCGTTTCATGTCTTGGGCCATCAAGGTGAACTTAGATTTACGAGTCATTAAATCATGTTTAATTTGGACTTCTCTGCATGCTCTTTGAGGTGGTGACCATAGACCTCCATTATATGACTGATATCTTGGATGCCCTTGAGGTAAGCTAAAACATACCAAAAATTTATTTATAAGTGAACTATCCCTTTAATAAGGTTTCAAAACTATATGTACTGTGTAGAGAACATGCATGTTTTGTTTAGGTCAACATGAAATGAATAGTTATTTCAATTTAAAAGTGAATATAACAATTACATAAACATTATTCCCAAGAAATACTCCTAAAAATGCAGTTGTGTCTTTTTTGTCAGCAAAAACAGAATTTAAAATGCAGTCAAGAGTCAATGCTCATGAGTTATCAACTGTTACAAAACATTTATCAACATGTTTAAATTACCATTTAGATATTGTATAAACGTGTGAAATTAAAGAAACCAGCACTTTCTACAAATAGGGTATAAAATGATACCACATTACTGTTTTTTAACCCTAAAATACATAAAGAGGGTTTTATAAATATTTGATCGATACAAATAATTTTATTTAATATTTTATTAATAATAAAAAAAATCATATTTCCTTGTTATAGAATAGACATTTTTATATTACTACCCGAGACTGCATAAAGGGGTTCAAAATGTCCCATATTTATGTTTCTTAACATATTATATTTTGACATGTTTTTGATAATAATAATAATAACAATAACACTGATTTATGAAATATTCTGTCTATCTGCAAAGAGCATTTTCACATTATTTGGGGAGTGAAATCTTGATGTTTTTGGTAAATGCGTTCTAGCGTTAAAAGTCCCAGACAACTATCAGATATTCAATAACAATATGACATATAAAATGTATTAAAATGAAAATAAAATTCTATATAAACAAATTCTAATATGTCATTTAGTATGAAGACTAAATGCCTCCTTGGAAGATAATAACGATAATAATAAAAAAAACTATTATCTCCCCATAGTGTCATTAGTACCCTATTCATGGAAAGAGCTAAAATCATAAGCAATTATTTTAATAAATGGATGAAACGGAAACAAAACTAAACACAAAGTCAAGAGTATTTAGAATAGCAAAACTGACGTCATGGTTTCAAATAATGTTTGGACAATTACAGGCTTTTATTCCAGGAAACTACTGGAATCATTTAAAAAAAATCATAATTCCAATTACATGTAACTGCTCCATGTTTGTCCTATAAACAGTGAGTTTCCAACCTCCTCCCTATAGATATGTACAGGCTGGTGTTTCTAACAGCAACACTGGAGCTGAGCCCTGCATTCCCACAATGCCTTCCTCCGCTCTTACCAGCAATGACCCCGGAGGCCAGAGTGGACACGATGGGCGTCTTCTTCTCGCTCACCCGTGCCAGAAACGAGAAGAGCAGACCGTCCCGAGCCATGGCAAAGATTATACGTGGGAGGGGGAACAAGGACCCCAAGAGACTGATCATGGAATGATCAAAAAAAAAGAAAGAAAGCAGAACAGAAAATAGAAGTAAACACATAAGCCAACTGGGCAGCTGCCAGAGATTGTGTCAAAGGCAGAAAGTGGATAAATCCAGTTAAAAAAAAAAAAAAAAAATTGTTAAATGCCATCGTAGTTTTGGGGGGCTGGCAGCGTGGCCCATGCCAGCTAGCTTCAGTGTGACGAAAATTTAGTCTTTCCATGCAACATGCTCCAGCGGACGGATGCACGATACCGCAAGCGTAACGCGACGTCAGTAGATTAGTAGCTTTAAAATTCGTTCTCACCTGCGACAAAGCCTGCTGTTATAGTGGCAGATAAGGGTGTTTTTGTTCTCTCGCTGATCCCAGCCATGAATTTGAAGAGCAGGCCATCGTCAGCCATGGCCCAGATGACACGGGGCATGGGGAACATGGCGCCAAGCAGGCTGTTGCGAGAGATGGAGAAAACAAACCATGCCATGCAAAAGAGAGACACATAGTGCATTCATACACTGCTGTGGTGTTATTATAAGAGAGATAAATGCCACCCCCCACCAATCAGAAGAGAGATTAGACCACCGACACAAAGATAAAATATTTGCAGGAGCATAAGCATCAATCTCTTGGCATTCAAGAGCAAATTTTGAAGGATGATTTTAATGGTGAAGCATGTCATTTCTGAAGCACTAGTGGTAAACAAGTGGCATTGCAAAAATAATGATTGTTTCCATGTGCGTCTACCACCCCCTTCCGCCTTAGATGAAAACTCAAACAAACAGTGCAATGTTTTGAAAGCGCCACATAGCCACAGCGTATGCTCTTCGGGGAAATCAGCCTACAAATACACACTTGTATTTGTATTATATTTGTATAATCTGACTGGCTGGTGTTACGCAACTTCTGGGATTCAGACCGTTTTTTGACAGTCCGCTTAGTGTTAAAGCTACACTGTGTGATTTTTACCCCCATCTAGCGGTGTAAAGATATATGACCATCCAATTGACACTCTCAATTCCGATTTCGTTTTAACTCCTACGGTGGCCAATGTAGTCCAAGATTAACATGGCTTCCAGTTCGACCTCGTCCATGAGTGTTAACTGAAACGTAAACGCGAAAGGCGAAGCTTGAATTAACGGGTATGTCCCTCTTTGGCTAACGTACTTTCAAGATGGAGGGGCAATATGGCGACCGACGTTAGAACCCCCTACCCGTGTGTATTTTTAATGGTGTATTATACACTCACGAAAATACTTTATTACTTGAACGAAGTAAATATACATTAATGAGCACATATATTTATGAAAGAACTAAGTGTTTTTAGCTAAGAATAAACTAAAAGAGTTACACAGTGTAGCTTTAAGGCCTGTTCACAACAAGAAGGATAACGATAACTATATTAGTGTCCACACCAACAGACAATATTTCTAAAGAAAAGACTAAAAACACTGTATTATGGATCGTCACATTGTAAAGAAAGACTAAGCACCCGCTCGCGCACATAAGCATTCAGACGTGCATGCCTATAGGGTTAACACATAATACACATGTGCATTGCGTCAACGTTTTTACAGATTCACATTTTTTGGGTATAAATGACACCAGACGATGAATAAGGGTCTTATCTAGCGAAACGATCGGTCATTTCAAAAATAAATAAAAATTTTTAAGTTTTATAAGCACAAATGCTCGCCTTGCTCTGTTCATGACTCTCCTGTTCAAACTCGTTTATCAAAATGAATAAATCTTTTTTCAAGTCATGACTCGAAGAGTCCAAGATAAGACCCTTATTCATCGTCTGGTGTCGTTTAAAGCCCTTTGAAGCTGCACTGAAACTCTCATTTGGACCTTGAACCGTTCCCAATGAAGTCCATTATATGGAAAAAATCCTGGAATGTTTTCAGCAAAAACCTTAATTTCTTTTCGACTGAAGAAAGAAAGACATGGACATCTTGGATGACATGGGGGTGAGTAAATTATCTGCAATTTTTTTTTTTTTAAGTGAACTACTCCTTAAAGCTAGACAATGACTTTCTTCTAGAGCCAAACCAATCTTTGTTCCATTAATTTCCTATTATCACTGTAAAGCTGCTTTAAAACAATCAGAATTGTAAAACTATACTTGACTAGACAATAGCATTCTCTTTATATAATTTTAGTATTTTAGTCTTTATATGCTCAATCTCTCTAAAGTTGGGTGAATATCAATATCTTATATCCAATAAGCATAACTATGTATTCAGCTTTTTCAATAATGTCTGTGAAAGGTTTTTGTTTATTATGGTATCACATAGATAAATGGTTTCATCAGATTAATCTACAAGTAAAACCTAATCATACATATTGGTCGAACAATATGACCATCTAAACGGGCAGTCCTTAGGTAGGTTTCTGAACATAAAATTACACACTTCACTTTTGAATAGATTCCAAAATAGTATTTTAACATTGAAAATATTGCAATATCCGAAAACCAAAGAGAAAAATGCCAATAATTCTACTTCAATTGAGGTTTTCATTAGTGTTTTATAAGTTAGGTGGGTTGTTAGAAGGATGAGAGGTTTAGGACTTGGATAGATCATGCAGAAGACATCTTCCCTTATACATTACACACAATTCATGCTTCATAGTACAAACAACATGGTGCATATGCATGTTAAGTCTCAAACTATGAGACTAATTCTTGGCCTGGACTGAGAGTGCAGCATAACTGAGAAACAGGATTCATAACTCAGCACACCAAATTTTCTTTCGTATTTTTAGCAAGGGGCTCAAATGAGCTGCCTCAGATAAATATATACACACACACACACCATCACACAATTTAGTCCCGGACTGCACTCTCTCAACCTCCCTTGGGTCGCCAGAGTTCACTTAGTAAAATTTAATGATTGGATTGGTCAACTTCCTTAAGTTTGTACTATCAAAACAACGGAGGTCTTTTAAACAGCAACCAGGCTTGAAGGTAATTACATCCATTCATTTCAGGGAACATGGGTAATTATTCATTTCAAGTGCAATTTTAGTGCTCTACCATGAAGGGGCTGGTTTACTCTAAACTGGGCCATAGTGTTTTAAAACGACTCTTACCTGGTGGACAGGGCGCAGAGGGAGCCTACCGCCACAGCGTACGTGGCTCCTTCCCAGCCAACGTACTTAAAGGCTGCAGGAAGAGGGCTGTTTTTATCCAGCATGTAATATGGCATCATCATGGTGAGGGCAGCCGATACACCAAAGTATGCCACAAAGCAGATAAGGAGGGAGGAGACGATCCCGATGGGAATGGCTCTCTGGGGGTTCTTCACTTCTTCACCTGTGATATGGAACAGGATATTGTGAATAACAATATTGAGTTATGGAAAATGGCATGTTGCAGGCTGGACTCAAACCTGCATCACCCATGTCACCAATGCCCAATATGTCAGTAGCTAATTGCTCCATCACAGTACCAATAACATGGTCCGAGACTATCAAATACCAAGAGTTCTTAGACAGTTTTTTTTTCCACAAGCGAACATTAATGTAACAAGACACCTGTTTATTTTCAGCTCTTTACATTATTGATATGTGGGGATTTCATTTTGTTCCATCCTATCTCATGACATGAATGATCATTATTGTGTGAAATAGAAAACTAACTGGTTGTCTTTTAATTAGTGGCTCTACAAAAAATACTATGGAAGTTTTTTATTCTTGTCTCATTTAAAATTAGAAATGAAGAAAAAAATGATGAAAAATACAATGTATGAATGTGCAGAAAATCCACAATTTTAATTTTTATCTCTCTCACGAAATAGACGCTCAGCGCCTTGCCACACTCCCATTGAAAACAATCGGAAAAATTATAAATATATTATAATATTTTAAAGTATTAGGGCTGTCAAATGGTTAATCACAATTAATAACATCTCAAATAAAAGTTTGTGTTTACATAATATGTGTGGGTGCACTGTGTATAATTATTTTGTATATATAAAAATACACACACATGCATGTATATTTAAGAGAAAAAATATTATTTATATATATATATATATAAATCTATATACAGTATATACATGAAAATATTTCTTAAATATATACAAGCATGCGTGTGTATTTATATATATAAAATAATTATACACAGTACACCCACATATATTATGTAAACAAAAACTTTTATTTTGGATGTGATTAATCACGATTAATCATTTGACAGCCCTATAAATTATATTAGAAGGATTTCTGAAGGATCATGTGACACTGAAGAATAAATGTTAAATATATTAAAATAGTTATTTTATATGTAAATAAATATATTATTAATTATAAATTATATATATATATATAAAAAATATATTAAAACAGTTCTTTTAAATTGCAATTTTTCAAAATATTACTGATTTTACTGTATTTGTGATCACATAAATGCAGCATAATGAGACCTTTCAAAAACAAAAGTAGTGAACATCAGACTACATTAATTCAACTACATTTAATTGTGCCATTAAGAAGCCTTGTAGTTAGAGAATGCCTCGGCTGTTGCAGTGAGTGGCATGTTCGCTTTTAGCAAAAGTTCCTGTGGCTTGACCTTGCGCAGGGCACTACATAAAACAGAGGAGTAGTATGTTCATGCCAGCAGTGGCAGAGAGAGCACAGGCACATGGGTAAATTAGCATTCCTGACCAGTGTATAGATGAGGAGGGGTTACTCAATGTGAGCCACAGCTAAAGGGAGGAAAACAAGTCCAGACAAACCCTCCAGCCAATCCAAAGCGAGGGAATGTGGGGGAGTGAACCGCCATAAAAGAGGGGGGCCAGAGGCAAACCATAAGCAGATATCCACTGAGAATATCCATGCAAGACGATTATAAACATAAAGGAAACTCTAAATAACCTTGACCAAAGCAACATGGACGCAAGCCAAATAGGTAGGTAACATAGTAGCCTCACTGTTGTACCAAAGCAGCACTTATTAAAAAAGTTCATATGTGGAAAACATGGTTCTTGCACAATTTAACCTCACTTGTGGACATGCATCATATATTTGACCTTTCAAGTGAATGTGAGGAGAAAATGTGTGCCTTCTAAAGATTAGACATGAGAATTGAAAGCAATGGAGATCAGAGTGATCATTAAGTACCTGTGGTGGCAATGCAGTCGAACCCAACGAAGGCGTAAAAGCAGGTAGCCGCCCCTGATAAGACCCCTGTGAAGCCAAAAGGCATGAACCCACCTTCACCCAGAATCTCTCTCGAAGGCACGGGCTGTGTGGAACTGGTCAGAGAGAGGAATATAGACATTTTTAACATGACATTTGAATTTGAAGCATAATTTAAAGGGGAAGTGCGTCATTTCTGTCACACTGTGCATATGTGGAAACATACACTACCATCCAAAATATTGGTCGGTAAGATTTTATAAAAAAAAATCTATCATAAGTATCTATCTATCTGTCTGTCTGTCTGTCTGTCTATCTATCTATCTATCTATCTATCTATCTATCTATCTATCTATCTATCTATCTATCTATCTATCTATCTATCTATCTATCTATCTATCTATCATTAAATACTTATTAAAGTTAAATATTGCAACAACTAAATGTAGCATGTAGTTGTACTACATTTAGTGTATTTGTAGTTGTATTTAAATGTAGTTGTATTTGAATATATTTTGAAATATGATTTATTACATAATTTAATGTTTTTGAAAAAAGACCCTGCAAAATACAGAAGTAATATTGTGGAATTTTATGATTAAAAAGAACTTTTTTCTATTTGAATAAATCTTAAAAGGTAATTGATTCCTTCAGAATCATTCTAATAAACATTCCTTATTATTATCAGTAGCCATGTTTTCAGCCACATATTTATATGAAAATTTTGGATGGAAAAACGTTGGATGGATACGCCAAGATGCCATAAACTCTAAAAAAAAGTGCATAAGAAACTTGTTTGCTCAATTAGGTCACATTTACCGAATAAATTTCGCGATGCGCATCAAAAACGTCATGTGACTTTGCACAATAGTACGGCATAACTGGTCTAACCAGCAGACCAATCTTGTTAGTGGGTTCTCCTACTGCAGCAACTTCCATTTTCATAAGTGAAATTTGGTGCCAGTTTATCAGGAAGTTTCATACTGCCATATTCCAGTTTTGCGCATACAATAAATTAACAATTTTGGATGCAAACATTGAAAACAGTAGTGCTGCTAAATATTTTGATGAAAACATAATACATTTTTTTAGGATTTTTTGATGAATAGAAAGTTCAAAAGAAAAGTATTTATTTTATATATATATATATATATATATATATATATCCATTCACTTTTGACCAATTTAATGTGCCCTTCCTTGGTGAATAAAATATTAAATTCTTTAAAAATTATATCGTAAAAATAAAAGAGTCCAAACTTTTGAATGGTAGTGTACATCTACATAGGTCAAGCATTATTATTATTATTATATCATCATCTCGTTTTCTTGAGATAATGTAGATATACTGTAACTTGGTATTTACAAGATTACACATCACAAAATAATAAACAGAGAGCTTCCCTGTGTTTGGAAGTAATTTATTTTTGGAAATTCTGTTTGATGTTGATAGAATCATACTCATACTCAAAAAACATATCCCAAGAACGTTTTCAAAAGTCATAAAAACACGACTCACTTAAGTGTGGAACTGTTTCCGTTGAGAATCTCATCAGGGTCGAGTTGCCAGTTCTTCAGCGTACCTTTCACCAGGCCAGATATGACCATGAACAGGAGCACCAGAATGTTGATGCAAGTGAACACTTTATTGACCATGGCTGACTCCTTCACCCCGAAGGCCAGCAGGCCTACAGCAAACAAAACGTAGTTCAAAACACTACGGAGCAAAGTCAACACAAAGGGACGCTAAATATATACATTGAAAAAGCTTTGGTTTTCAGAATTAATGAGTGTTTTACAATCACTGTTTTAAAATTAATATTTCATTATTAAAAAATGTGTTTCACATGCTTCACAGTAGAAGATACATAACATGAAAATGATATTAAAGTCTCATTATTTATAGCATTTTATGCCACAATTTTGTAAGCCATGGCTCCCTATGTAATTGGTTATCTAGTCATGTTTTACCTGTCAGAGTGATGATGATGAATACAGCAAATATATCTGGGTACTCTGCCAGAATGCCCGGGGCGTTCATAGACATGTGCTGACGACAGAAATGCTCAATATGTTTTCCAATCAGCTCATCAAATGTGGCACTCCAAGCACGGGCTACGCTTGAGGTTCCTGAGAAAGTTTGACAGATTATGTAACATAAGACATAAAGTAATCTAAAATATATAAACCTTCACTATACCTCAGTTTACAGAATACCAATTTGAGACATCTTAGTTTTAGTTTAGAGGTTTCACAGAAATGATGACTACATTGACTTAAAGGAGAAGTTCACTTTTGAAAAAAACTTTTGCTGATAATTTACTCACCCCATGTCATCCAAGATATCCATGACATTCTTTCTTCAGTCGAAAAGAAATTAAGGTTTTTGATGAAAACATTCCAGGATTTTTCTCCTCGTTCAAGGTCCAAATGAGAGTTTCAGTGCCGCTTCAAAGGGCTTAAAACGACGCCAGACGATGAATAAGGGTCTTATCTAGCGAAACCATCAGTCAAATCCAAAAATAAATGAAAACGTTTAAGTTTTATAAGCACAAATGCTCCACTTGCTCTGTTCTGTGATGAGCGTTCTTGACTCTCCTGTTCAAACTCTTTTTTCGAGTCATGTACTCGAAGGGTCCTAGATAAGACCCTTATTCATCGTCTGGTGTCGTTTAAAGCCCTTTGAAGCTGCACTGAAACTGTCTTTTGGACCTTGAACCGTTTGGTTCCCATTGAAGTCCATTAAATGAAGAAAATCCTAGAATGTTTTCATCAAAAACTTTAATTCATTTTCAACTGAAGAAAGAAAGAAAGAAAGAAAGACATGGACATTTTGGATGACATAGGGGTGAGTAAATTATCAGCATTTTTTTTAAGTGAACTACTCCTTTAAATAATAATTAAAAAAAAAAAAAACATTTAGTAAGCCGAAAATTACTTGATCCAGTAACACTAACACTTTCTCTTCTACTCTATCTAAAAAAAACAAAAAAACAAAAAAAAAACTCATGGACTGCTTTAGGTGAAACTGAGAGGGGTCATAGCACTAGTTGCTTTGGATAAAAGCGTCTGCTAAATAAATAAATGTAAATGTACACGTAGTTGTTTGTGTGTCGTCTCACCGATTACATATGAAAGTATAAGGTTCCAGCCAGTTATAAAGGCCCATAGTTCTCCTACAGTCACGTAGCTGTACAGGTACGCTGAGCCCGTTTTCGGCACTCTCGCCCCAAACTCTGCATAACAGAGGCCCGCGAGCACTGAGGCCATGGCCGCGATGAGGAACGACAACACAATGGCCGGTCCGGAGTTTTCCCTTGCCACAGCTCCTGCGAGGACATACACCCCAGCTCCCAAAGTGCTTCCCACACCAAGAGCCACCAGGTCGAAAGTGTTCAGGCATCGGGAGAGCCGCGATTCCTCCGAGTTGCAATTGACAACCTTCACCCTCAGCAGCTGCTTCCCGAAACGCAAAAGCTTTTTCAAAACCATCGCTGATTCGATCTGATGCCAGCCTCTTTTTGTGCGTCGTTTTATTGCGGTTTCGCTCTCTCAATGTTTAGAATGTTGTTTAGAGGTGTTGTTTATCTGTGGGGAGAAAACACAGAGTAATGAATAGAAAGTAATTGCTTAAAGCTACACTGTGTGATTTTTACCGCCATCTAGCGGTGAAAAGATATATGACCATCCAGTGAATATTAGTTTCTGTTCCTCTCAATTCCGATTTCGTTTTAACTCCTACAGTGGCCAATGTAGTCCAAGATTAACATGACTTCCAGTTCGTCCTCGTCCATGAGTGTTAACTCAAACGTAAACGCGAAAGGTGAAGCTTGAATGAACGGGTATGTCCCTCTTTGGCTAACGTACTTTCAAGATGGAGGGGAAACATTACAACCCCTTACCCGTATGTATTTTCAATGGCATATTTAACACTCACGAGAATACTTTATTACTTGAACGAAGTAAATATACATTAATGAGCACATATATTTTTGAAAGAACTGAGTGTTTTTAGCTAAGAATAAACTAAAAGAGTTACACAGTGTACCTTTAAAATTCATTTCCACACAAAATACATTTCCAGAGATGAATCTAAATGTTAACTGTTGTTACACCTTCCCAGTTTGACCAAAGAAACAAGGCATTTTCCAGATATTTTCCACCAGAGATAAGTGCAAACATTACGTCCTTTTCCTAAGCTCCACGACACAAACCAGCACATTTGTAGGGAGGATAGCAGCTGTCAAGATTTTTAAGGGCCTAAAACCACTGACACATATCCACTTAAACTTGTAGCCAAGAAATTAAAAAGCAGTGTGTTTTTGATAATACTGCAAGAGACCTCAACGCTGTATTGTGAACCGCAACCAAACCTCTTGAATGAAAAGCACAATGACCAGCCCAAGTTCAAGAGTCAAAATGTACTGTACTGTTAGTACAAATGAGCAGCAGCTCTCCAGTCAATAAGTTCATACAGCTGCAATGTCTCCAGTTTAAGTACTGAACACTTTTCCCAAGTGTTGAGTAACATAGAGAGAAATCCATAAAATGTGACTGGTGGCAGAGCTGGAGAGGCCCACCGGGGGATAATCTATCATATTCACACGAACTGACATCTTACGCAACCGAGAGCGGATCTTAATGGCAAAAATACAAGCAATTGCAAAAGAACAACTGGGATCTGTGTTCACGAGCACTGTGAGAACAGCCTGTTCTGAAAAGTTAATTTGACGCAAATGAATATCTCTATGTGAAGCGACCATCACACCACAGATGCATGTACAGCAGTAAATCTGGTATTTTTCTCACGTAATAAAGGAAAAATACATTTCAGGGGTAACTAACTAATAGTTGTCACACTACTACATTTGTACGACAGCTCAGCGGATGTAAAAATAGTGCAGCTTTATTTAAACCAACCTTTTCCCCACATGTATATAATTATAGTACAATAAAGCACTGTTTTTGAAACATGTTATTGCAATAATCCAATAAAGAAAAATATTTTTTTATTATAGTAACTCTATATATTAACTCTTCACTTATGCCTAGCATTGGGAAGCACACTTTAAAAACTGCTCTGCTTAAGGTCTATGGTTTTAATCTAATAGCTGGTCAACCAGTTGGTCCCTTAGTCTGACCTCAATGTCCCTAAAGCAGTAAAATAGACCTGCATGACCAAGCTAGGAGATACAACTACAAATCCAGTTTAGGCTGGTTTAAGCTATTTTTAGCAGGGTTTTAGACATTGTTTTTGTCCAATAGATATTGATTACTAGATTTTGTTAGAAGCACATAGTATAGCTAATCACTTTTCTTTAAATAGTAGCTTGATTACAGTTTAACGACTTCAAACTATGGGTAACTTGAGAGGCTTTGATTTGAAATCGAGTACGAGTCTATAAATTAAGCTACTGTGAATCATGACCCAGTTCTTTCTTTGGAGCTCCCCATCTAAACAGCAGAGGGAACATAAGGAGTCACTTCCTGTCACACGAGGCACAGTTAAATGGAAAGTTCCACAGACGTAAAGGTGGCGACCTTTTCTTTCTCTGCTTCGGGGCTATCGGATGTCTTGGATGTCATTAGCATTGATCACACAACATGGAAGCAAGTTAGCAGAGTCACTCGAGCGGTACTGCGCCTTTAACTGTTGACATCTAAATCACGCAAGCGTGGCATGAGGGCCTGTCGCCTGACTGGAACAAACCTGTTGCTAAAACAGTGCAAAGCTTTGGCCATATTCCTCATATCTAAACACCGGAAGTTCATTGAAATGAGATGACTGAGTTAAGACAACTAGAGTTTAAAGTCTTGGTCAGTAAAAAACAGGTTTGTTCGGTTTACTCATCTAATACATTTTTGACAAAAAACATTTCCTATCTTTGGTTTCTATCCTCACATGAATAAAAGTAATCCAAGCACAAGCTGTTCCTAGGTTGGAATTAGTAGTGACGTATGTCTTAAAACCAGTCTTTTACGTGGTCTCGGCTTGTCACGGCCAATGCTCTTGCATAGGTCTTGCTGTCTCAGAATGATATAGTGGTCAGGGGATTTAGCAAAATACTACAATATCCACGATATCCGCAATGGATTGAAGCATGTGTCCGAATGAAGACAGCGCAGTGTGCGCGAGCCACACGAGAAAACACGGTATTCCCGGCTCTGATCGAACACTTTGATCACTTGATTTAAAAAACACATATCATGTACAGTTTTTGATGTATTAATATTTAGTAAGCCCCAAATTTTTTTACTATGCCCAAAGTTGGGCGGTAGGTGAAAGTAAAAAGTAAGTAATATTTAGTAAAACGCATATCAGTGACATGATGTGTTTTAACTTCATTCAGGAGATTTTGGGTAACTGCACAACTGACAGATGACTTTGAGTGCACCGCCAACTTTGTGTGTGTGTGTGTGTGTGTGTGTGTGTGTGTGTGTGTGTGTGTAACCATAGCGACAAAACAACCAACTTTCGGATCCTGCACATAAGCTTATAATTTCGTTTTCAAAATATAATTATGTATTTAAAAGTTGCAGAATGGATTCATTTGAAGACTTCGAAATTAGAGATAGGCAGGCAATGCAAAACAAAATCTTACAAGTTATTGCTTAGCTTCAACAACACTAGTCTGTTTTTTCCCCTCCGGATCTTGGTCTCGACTTGATCTCGGTCTTGGTTTCGAATTGGTCACGGTCTTGGTCTTGGTCTGGGTCTCAGTCTTGGTCTCGACTTGGTCACGGTCTTAGTCTCGGTCTCTGTCTTGGTCTCAGTCTTGGTCTCGGTCTTGGTCTCAGTCTTGGTCTCAGTCTTGGTCTCAGTCTTGGTCTCAGTCTTGGTCTCGACTTGGTCTCGACTTGGTCTCGGTCTCAGTCTTGGTCTCAGTCTTGGTCTCGACTTAATCTAGGTCTCAGTCTTGGTCTCGACTTGGTCTTGGTCTCAGTCTTGGTCTCGACTTGGTCTCGGTCTCAGTCTTGGTCTCGACATAATCTTGGTCTCAGTCTTGGTCTCGACTTGGTCTTGATCTCGACTTGATCTCGGTCTTGGTCTCCACTTGGTCACTGTCTTGGTCTCGACTTGGTCTTGGTCTCGACTTGGTCAATTTCAAGATGAAACAATTGTAAACAACTTATGTCATACAGTAAGTAAGCATACTTCAATTATCATTATAAACATGAGGATTTACTGACAAACATTGTTTTTTAGAGAGCACATGAAACGCTCTGCTTAAATCTATTAGAGTTTGTCCTCGACCCTACTAATCTCACAATGCCTCCCCAAGAGTTTCAGAACCGATTTTAAAAATGTCTCAAGTTCAACGTGTTGGAGTTTGTAATCAGTTTGCCTACAGTCTGCAATCAAAAGTCATGCTAAGTTCAATCCAAGAACATTTTGACATAATCAGAACAGCTGACAGCATTTCCACTACCGAGTCGAGTTATCATCAGTTTATGCATTTTATCATGCTTAAATGGACACATATACACAAAATTAAGTCCTCAATGTTAATCAATCAGCAAAAGAAAAAGAGAAAATCATTTATTGCTCTTGACTGAACATATTTCTTAGTTTAATAAGAATCAATATTTAATTCATACAGTGAAGACTATGTAGTGTTATTTTAAATTTGATTAATATGTAATTTTTGTACCTAAATGTTATTGTTGGACCAACCTGAAAATCAAAGCAGTTATTTTAATTGTCTTATTAAATCGCTGCTCATAGTTTATTAATTTGTTTTTGTTTCATTACTGACTGCTTACTTGTGTTTATTAATGTTTGAACTTTGTATTAGTTAACTAGCTTAATAGTTTTTGTTGTGGTATCGAAATTGGAATCAATAATTGCGAAATTTCACTGGTCTCAAAAATGTTAGTGTCGTATAAATCTTATTTATTAGAATAAAATGTTGATAAGGGTCAAAAGCTACAGTCACACATTGGGTAAATAAAATTATACTAATTGGTAACTGTTTTAGAGAAATCATGGCCACATGTTCTACTTTGTTCAGTCGTTTTAATGTAGTTAAATCATGGCCAAAATTACGGAACAAATAAATAAATCATGGGAGCGAATTAGAACAATGTGGCTATGATTTACCTAAAAAACATTTTCAGTGCAGGCTTCGTAAAAAATAATGAAAACAATATGTTTTTTTTCTGGGAATTTAAACAACTGTAGAAAAAATCTTTAGCATTGAACCTTTGTATCAACGTTAATTTCATAGCTTTCCACACTTATTGTATGTGCAAACATCTCAATTGTTTCTTTTTTTAACCCTCCCAGGCATTTTGAGGAGAAATATCTGACACAAAATACATATTTAAATAAAACACAACCATGATCTCCATTAGCATAGCACTTAAGTAAATCTTCTTCTCGAATGGCATCATACACTTTGCAGCACACTGTCCGCAGGAAACCATATGGAAAAATCACATCTACATAAATCCACATAGCTTCATCTGACAGTAGGGTTGTGTAAGGTTAATAGTGCCATCATTTGACATTCCGGCTCAGTCAGAACGAGTGAGGTGACCATGGACACACGTAGTTTATTTGGCTAAATTAAGCAGGTGGGTAGAGTAGGGGTGTGATGCCTGGGAACCAATCAGTGAGCGACTTTCTGTTATGGTGTTTTAGCCTTGGAATGCTATTTATTTCACTTTTAATCACAACATTTATTAAATAAAATCCCATCAGCATGTGAAATAGACATACTGATCCTACGCTAGCATGAATACAGGCTTGAGTACTGATGTCACAGAGGTTTGGAGTATGATAACAACCACAACATAAGCCCCTTCTAGAAACAGCAAGGCTTCAGATAGGAAATAGGGTCAAGGGCAGTGTCTACCCAGAAAGAAAATGAACATGTTTTGTTGACGTGTTTGTGTGAAGGTCTGTCCAATCATATGAGCATGTTTAGAGTGGGCACAATACCTGGCACCGTCCAACTACCATTAGCTCAGAAACTTGTGACTGCTGTTTTGCTTCAGAATGTATGTGACAAACATTCTTCAGTTTTAATCTTTGGCAGGAATGTCTAAACTCATTTAGGATGTACTCGCAGCCAACCGACGGTAAGAAAAAAACCCCTCTGCCTGACCCATCTACTTCTATTTTATAAAACGGTCAACAAGAAAACGAAAACAAGTTTGGTTATGTAGAAATCCATAAAGCTGTAGTCTGTAGATGTTTTGGGGGTTAAAAATGATCCAAAATACATATTTGAGTGAGAAAATACATAACAAACCAGTGTTCAGCGCTATCTGCTTGCCGTAGTTCGATTCAAAACAGTAAGTTTGTAATGTTTTTAACTTCAGTGGTACATTAATACAGTTTTTCCTGTAGGATTTTTTTCCAGCTATGGTGGCAGGTCCATTTTTTTTTCTTTTTATTAAATACCTATATACATATTAAATATTTAAGCCAGGCTGTTTTTGTAAATAATAATTTGTTCTCAATGACTTGCCTGAGAAAATAAAAGTGAAATGAAAATATCTTATAAACATGTCATTTTCAAACAAAGTTACTCTAACTACTCTAACATCATCAATATTAGCATAAACATTGACAAATAATGGTTAGTTTATAACTATTTTTAATGCATTCTATATTGCTTCAAATGGATAGCTAATCACATTTGCTGACAGACACCCTAATTGGCTGATTGTGAGCTAACCACTCATTTTGAATAACAAGCCTTGGACTGAACCTGCAACCTTTATGACAGCAGACCAGTTTCTTAACCACTAGGCCACCACTTAAGCATGTGGGATGTCAGGTAACACATTATATGTGATAAATACTCGTGACCACATTACAAGAAATAATACAAATCAGTTAGTTTACATAACACAGAAAACCTGCAGGATGAGCCATGAGGTCACGAGTCACTGATATAAATAAGCAAAACACTTCTACTTCCTACTAGATAGCTATCTCATGCTATCTGATTACTTTGGGTTTGAGAGGACAAACAAATAAAGAATTTCAGTTCTTGTGATCTTCACATTGCACCATCACAATAAAAACCTTTCAAGGGATGTAATAATATTATAAGGGCCAAGAACTTCTAGTTTGGGATTCATTCAGGCACACACCCACACATACATATTTTAGTGTATCTATAGTATCCCAAAGGAAATAAAGAAGAACAAACGGTCAAAGCTCATCAGAGCTGACTGTCCTGACTGTGTGTAATATGGAAACATTCAACAGGTTAACCTAAAAACAACTACACATTTGACAGTGAATATTTTTTCTCTGTCCTACAATCAGCGAGGACTTACTGAAACAATCAGGAGCATTAAAAGAGCTCTTTGTTGCAGAAACCATCTGGTCGTCTGAGGAAGAAACATTTCACATAGGCCTACAGTGACTCTGCTGTAGTAAATAAAGACCCTCTAACCCCATTGGACAGAAAACTTCACGCGGTAGCACATTGTTTACATATAAATACAACTCATGCTGTGAGTTAATCAGTGTTGATGGTGCAATGTTTTCCATTATATCAATGAAAAAGAATTGTTTATTAACATTAATAATAAAATTAATTATTTACATACATTATATATATATATATATATATATATATATATATATATATGCAGCATTCATAAATTATATAGTGACTGTCTGTTTAAATATTTTTGATCGTTTTGGCAGTAATATCTTTAGACTAGCTACTGCATCTCTTATGGCATGAGGTGACATGCCGCTCTTTTAGATCAGTTTACTCTTACTAGAAGAAGAGACTCCGGTATCACTTATAAATAGAAAAGATTTACCTGCAAACAATTTTCCTGCATTTTATTGTTTAAAACAAGTATTTTATTTTATGTTTTATTTACATGTAACAGAATATGCGTATCCACAACAATAAATATTTTCTATCTTATGTTTTTTGACCCCAAAACGTTCATCCTGCACGCGCTCGACGGGACACAAATAAACCAGAACGCTGCAAGCTCGCGTCTCATATAGCCAGCTAAACCAAAGGCTTTAGAAACGGCAGCTTTACATAAACCTAAAATCCCCTTTTAATGTCCGCAGTTTTTCCCTGCAGGACAGACCACATTAGAAGGAGGGAGACCCCGTGCGCCCCTTTCCACGTTTCCATGCCCTGCGTAATAACGGCGTTGCATAAGTAATTAAACCAAACCACCATGTGCTGCCGCGGACCTCCAGTTGATTCACTTTTCACTTTAATAATAACTATAGAAAGAGCGTACTGACCAAATGAACTTTCACAACTAAGAAAGTTTAATAAAAACGCCTGGAAGGAAACTGTTAGCTGAAACAGATGTTGGGTCTTACCGTGCAGCTGGTCTTGATGCAGATCAGACTGGATCCAGTGAAACTTGCGTTGCAGGAAAACTTGCCTCAGATTGCGTCCTCCTCCACCTCCAGCCGAGGCTTCTGCCTGTGGTTATATGGGCTGAGTCTCCTGACAGGTGGTGTGAGTGACTGTGTGTGTGTGTGTGTGTATGGGGGGTCATTTGTGATGTGTAAGGTACATGGATCGGGTTTCACTGAGGTTTTGTAATTGCTCCTCCCGACTTTTACTATTCGCTGGAGAGAAACTGCATAAAGAAATAACAGTAAAGGAATTATAGGTCTAATTATTTTGCAAAATAATTTTTAACTTTGCAAATATTTGCAATATTACATGTAGCTACGTTTATTTGCATACCTAATTCAAAACCTAAACCGTTTTGTGTTAATTCGTGTCGATACACGAATCTTATAATGCACATTTTCAATTCAAAACGGCCTGAAATGCTTTAGAAAAAAGTTTATTTACTTGCATAGGTATTAGAACAAGAACAACTGTCTTTCGTTTAACATTTCTATCGCAAAACAGTTGACATGTATGCTTTTATTTATATCTTAAACGTTGCTCACAAAATTTTGCTAATGTGAACACTCCTTCAGTGTCTCATAATTTTGACTCGTCCCATAATTAAGATTAATCAAAGCATGATTATTTTCTTGTGGCATAAATGGAACAATGAAATAGAAAAATAATTCTTTCATGGTCCAAGATCAGAAAAATTGCAGATGAGTTGTCATTGGCACTATAGGGTTTTGAGATCAAGACCACCAGAAAGTTCAGACTCACCTCTCAGTCTGCCAAATATCCCTCCAAAGGGTTTCATGGGCTTCCATAGACTCCCGGCCAGAAATAATAGGAGCCTCCACACCTCTAGTGACTGTCCCCTAAAAATAATGAAAAACCACTAGGGAGGAAAAGACAATTCCTTATCACGACAAAGTTACACATACATAAAAACTCAAAAGTAACATCTGGGTTTAAACAAATGGCTTCTATAGAATCAAATTATGTATCACTTTCTACCTCAGGCTAAACCACACCAAGACACCTGAGGAAAATGCTGACAACTATAAAGTAAAATATGCAAATGCCTAACTGCATGTAAAACAGATTATTTTCATGAAATCTTTGCATTACTAGTGCTACTACATAACTAATGCAATTCCTTTTTCAAGAAGTAAAAACAGACATGAGAAAAATTAATGAAAGTTACATTTTGACGGTCATAATTTTAAGAAATTAAGTTGCAAATATAATAAGTTGCACTGAAAGATGCATTAATTTGTAATTTGCAAGTATGAGAAAAAAGTAAATTAAAGAAATGAAGTTGCAAATGTGAAATCCCAATTGTGAGGTCACAACTACGCTGTATGTAAAGGAAGGAATTTATCCTGAATAAGCATTAACACTTTTATTTATGCAAATAAATCATTTCAGGGTTCAGGAAAACAAAAAAATAAGTACATTTGTTAAAGTATCACATGGTTTTGTTTGCCAGCATGTCATGTTCTTTTAATTAGGGATGAGGTTGGCACATGAGCAAGATCGTTCTCTCTTCTTGAGATGGGCACAGATGCTGGATTATTTGACCCATGGCTGTGCACATAAATATTTTTTGAACGTTGTTGACAATATGCTGTATGCAACCTGCCTTTGAGGGAGGGGAAAGTGTAAAGAACCAATATATTTTCTTGCAGGTACTGAAGAGTGATTGACAGTTTAAAAGATCCCATCCGTTTAAAAAAAAGTAAAAAGAAGTGACGCCTCTTCAGGTAAGGGACTACAAAACTCTTAACACAGCAGAGTGCACTTCAAACCCAAATCAGTGACAGTTTCCTGAAGGTGAAACAACACTAGAGTCTACCAATGTGCCTCGAAGGAAAACCCTTCACCCACACAGAGAAATGTACAATATTCACAGTATTTACACAGTGTGGTCCATGCAAAAATGGCCAGTGAGGTGTTCCAATGGTTTGCCTTTCATTTGTTCTCGAGGAGAGTCTTTATATCTTTAATGCCATGTTCCGACGCAACTGCGATCACGTGGTCTAAAGCGTTGAGTCGTCCCAAAAGCCTAATCACATCCTTTATGTGTTCCCTATGCAGAGAAACAAGAACTTGATTTAAAAAGAAAAGAGAGATATAATGCTTACATTCCAGTGTAAATAAAATAACTTATGCATACACATATACTTACATGCTTCATCTTAATTTCACTTTATATACATTGGAACCATTAAACATATGAACATATGTATACACACAACCAATGTTAATTAATGATGTTTTTTAATATACTGTATATTTGTCTTTTCCTCATTAAAATCAGTGGGTAGTTCCCCTAGGCCTAGAAAACCACCAGACTCCCAACTGAAGGCCCCTGTTTTATATTAAACCATCATCATACTTGTATACTACGTTAATATATGTGATATATTTGTGTGATTTAACACTAAACCCGTATTCTGGACAAATGTGGGCAAAACAGTTTTGATTTATTTTTTAAAAATACTTCCCTTGATCTGAGCAGTACAAGACTTGGCTACTTGTCCTAAGTTTGCCTTCTGAACACACATTTTATTTTACTGAATTATACAACTAAGTTAAGTGGGTGAAAAAAACCCTCCTTAATATTGTATTTGGGTCAAAAATGGGCACCCATGGAAATGAATGGGACAAACTAATTTAGAGCATTCTAAAATAAGCCAAAATAAGACACAAGGTGACAGCAAAGTCACTTCATCTTTAGGTTTTAGCTCTAAGAACATATTGGAATGATATTTTAATGTAGTTACAAAAAAACAAAAAAAAAACATAAAAATAAGCATAATTTACATAGAAAATATGGTACTTTTTGAAGTAAATCAATTCAAAAATACCCCCAAAAATTTAAAAAAAAACACTATGGATAGAGAAAACTTTAATGAAGACAGTGATATAACATTTATAATACATAAAAATTAGGATCACACCTGAGTCCTCTGTGCCCACATTTGTCCACAATTACAGGATTAATGGCTAAGAAGTGAATACAGTGTGAGGGTTAACATTAGAAACCACATTACCTCACGGTCCTCTTCTCCACGTCTGATCCAGCCACGCAGCTGCGGTACAGACAGCTGGACAGGTGTTTCAAAAATCTGCAGAAGTTCTCGAGCTGAGGAAGAGTCTGCTGTCCTTTCAGACTGCTGAACCACTGCACAGGAAAACACTCCACCACCTGAAGGCAGGTTAGGGTTATTAGAGGGTTAGAATGACTTCATCTGTAAGCACTGTTTATATCAATATTAATTCCACAAAAAGTCATACTCTGCGGCATTTCTCCACATGATCCTCGCTGGCGTCTGTGGTCTGCAGGGCTGAGAGAATGTAGCGGTTTAGTGTGCTGTCTACGGCGAGCTCCTTTAGCGCTGACAGAGACAGGATCCCATCCCATATTAAGATATTCCCAAGTAGCTAAACACAAGAAAGAGATTCAGCAGAGAATAAGCTTGAGCAATGGTACCTAAAAATATAGATGAAATGATTTAAACAACAGAATGTCTCCAGAATACTTTAGCATGACTAGACTTACCTTTACACAAGACCAAAACTGCCTCTGGGAAAAGAGGTAAGGACCAGAGTTCTTGTTCTCCATGACACTGTAAGAGGAGAAAACAAAACTTTATCAGCATCACACTGGTTTACACAAGAGCCCGACCGATAAAGGATTTTGAAGGCCGATACCGATACACGTATTTTTGGCCGATATATCGGCCGATATTTTTTTTTATTAAATATTATTGGATTTCACACACGTGTAAAAGAAAAGCTAACTTTTCTGCACAAGATACGTTTGATACTTTTTCTCTGTCTAAATGTTCACTCCTCGCAAGTATAACTTACATTTTACAATGCAGGGACTGTAACTAGAGATATGCTAGTTATAAATACAGTAATCATTACTTTATTTAGGCAGAAAAAGTTCATTGTGGTTTCCAAGCTCATTAATGTTAACGTTAGCAGTCTTCCAGTGACGATAGTGGCATTAGCTAGCTTTGTGGTTAGCTAGTCTATGATGAGCCATAATTTAGCAATAGATAACATCATACTGCAAATTGTAAAACATACATTTTCAATATAACAGGCCAAGGAGAGATGATTGAAGTGTTTCGTCCGTTTTTATTTTATTTTTGAAATATTCATTTATCGGCCGTTATAACAGCCGATACCGATATTTTGGAAAATGCCTAATATCGGCTGGCCGATATATCGGTCTGGCTCTAGTTTACACAATATATGCGAAGATACATACAAAGAGCAGCATTTGCAAACAGTGACAACATGAGTGATTCAGCCTTCACACTCACTTTTTTGGAAACAGAGGCAGGAAAATGTCATCATCGAGAGTCCGTCGAATTCGCATGACTATTGTCCTTAAAAGCTCCTGAAAGATATTAAATTTTAGTTTCTCAATGACAATCAGATGCAACTCATAATTTAAACCTGTAAAGCCTTTAGACATTATATAGTCTATAAATCCTTAAAAAAAAGGTTTACAAATGCGATGTATCAGACTTTTATGGCTCACGCTGTATGATATAGGAGAGTATGAAGAACATACACATGGCAGAAAAAAAACGGAGATAAAAATTATGCCGATATTTATATGGCCAGTAAGAAAGATGAAATTATGAAAGCTTGAAATATATATCAGTGATCTCTTTATAACAGTATATCATACTAAATACATGCCATGTAAATATCAGTCGTCACTCTAGATCACCCAATGAGATTAAATATAAATGCCTAGTTTTATGATCAAAGCTCATATATGATGTAAACATTTGCCAAATCTGAGATAGAACACTCAAACATGTCATTTATCATTTAAATAAATATCTTAATAGAAAAAAAATATTTCTTAGTTTCTTAATGGGCCAATTTTTATTTGGTAAAAAGTAATATTCTGACAGTTAGAATTTTATTCAAATTAACCATTGGTCATGCAGCATCATAAACTTAACCTATAGCACCTCACTATCATGGCAATATGTTACTTTATGGTTTCTACTGTATTTGTATGAAAAACTTGAACCTAAATACATTATTAAAAAATAATGTTATTATATTCCACTAGTCCTTACATTGACTACATTAATAATATAATACAATTCAATATGTATATCCCATATTACATAGTCCAGTTAATATTAATGGGTATTATTTTGGCACATAAACATTATCGAACATTTATCGAATTCTTGATATTGTTTTATCTAGAAAAACTATATTGTGATAGCTAATGTTATTGTTTTATCTCCCAGCCCTACTAATCAATTACGATCTCTTCACTCACTTGTGTGTTGCGGTTGTCGCCGTGCAGCACAGTGGGATAATCTTTGATCAGCCTCTGCATGAAAGCCACCAGTCTGGACGTCTGACTGCTAGAGAGCGGATCCCACACCTGATCTGTCAGCACTGAGGAAACCATGTTTTAAAAGAGTGATTTAGGTTTGAGATGCCGTTCTGAGTTTAGAATAATAACTGAACCTTTACAAAGATGGGAAATGGACAGACTAACCTGCTAGTTTAGGAAGAAGCACTCTTTCTACAATAGCAGGAAGCAGGCTGTTATCGATCTCTTCCTCTTTCTTTAGAGTGCTCTGCTCGTCACAGCCATAAAAGAGCAAAGACTCAAACCACAGCATGTACTCAAAGTTGGGACAGTCCACCTGCATAGATACAAATAGCATCATTTTGGCAATTAAAGACTAAAATGTTTAGGCGATGCAAAGCAGATCTGCATTTGATCCATTTGATCTCTGTACCTCAAATGGAGACCATGAGATGAGCTGCAGTCGAATAAGGGGGTTAAACAGTTTGGGCAGGCAGAGTCCGATGTAGGCGTCTCTGTAGCATGCAAAATACAGCTTTCTCCAGGTCTCGAAGTGAGACTTTATGTTGTCCAGAGAGTGGAAATCCTCCACCACGTCCTCAAAAACCTTCTTTGACTCGCTTACAATGCGATCTGGAAATCAAAAAGATGAAAAGGTTAATCGGGAAAAGATTGAAACAAAATCAGTGAAAGCCAATCTTGTAATGGTACGTGTAATGTTGATCACCTCTCTCTTGGTTGTAGCTGGTGATGTCAGTGGACGTCTCTTCGTCATCACTGGACAGCCCCTCCTTATGTTCAGCTCTCTTGCCGTACTGTTCTCGAGCTTGTCTCCGACGGGTTCTGTTTGGATGTGTCGAAACAGACTGACAATTATTAAAACTGAAATACATCACAGTAGGGCTGTGAAACGATAAATCGATTAATTTTTTCTAGATTTAGAATATACAAATATTCCATATAAACATAATACAAATAAATAAAAAAATAAAATCAGGTTTTAATAAAAATAAATAACAATAATAAAACAATAATAAATTAGGTTGTAGGCATTTGTTTAGTGGGTACATTTCACACACTAATAGTCAAGGGACTATATATATATATATATAGCTTTTTTTGCATACCGTCTGGCTTCTCTTTCAGCTATCCTCCTCTGTTTGGCAAGCTCCTGATAGGCTGTGCGATCTCGACCAAACGAGTCCAGGTTAGGGGCCATAACAGCCTTACCTGAAACAGAAAGAACAGCCATCAACCCTCAGTAAAGCTGAACTCACCAGCCCTGTTACAACCTATACTTGACAAATCTAATAGTCATTACCTACTAATCAATATATCGTACTATATGTTCATGCATTATTCCACAAACGTCAGTAAAAATGTCATTTTAATTTCATGCACAGTGGTTTTATGCTTTTCTGAAGTCATCAGAGCTAATTTCCTACTACAAGTTTATTTTACGGTTGCTCAATTTCACTGGGCTGAGATGGAGACTCTCCTCCAATCACTTACCTGCTCAGCATCTAAACAATATATCAGTGTACACTGATAAATAAGAAGAAGCCAGTAAGCTTTCACCACCCGAAAGCCATATACACTTATATTTCTTAATCTCTTTCTCACACGCACACACACACACACACAGAGACACGCACACAGTGCGTGTATTATTCTGATGTGCAATTAATCATAACTGTATAACAAAAATGGAAAGGAAAAAAAAACAATGAAGCCATTCAAATAAAAACCTTCAAGATGGACTGACTTGAAAGGCTGGAAAACTCCGACGATTCATCTTTAATATCATCCTGTCTTCTCTGGACGAGACGGGACGCCCGCTGCCGAAGTAACTGGTGCATGGCGACCTCTAGCTCCAGAATAACAGGCACCTGAAAGATATGATGATTTTTGTGACAGCTGAACCAAAGACAAGGGGCCGGAGACCGAGACGAGGGGCTTAGTGTGCTCTGCTGTGGCATGAGAGAGAAAGTAGCCAAATTAAACAACTCTAGACACAAAGCCCTTTAAAGCTGGATCAAACTGGCTTCCCATAGTGTTAATGCAGCATGGTATTAACCTTGAAACAGTAGACTCTTTTTTATTTAATGCAGCAGGTTAACAACACAACTGACGTATAATCATTCAAAAGGAAGTACAGAATCAAAGACGCTTGCACAGTCACTAACAGACAGCAAGAGTGGAAGTTCACTTTTTCAGCTGCCTTGATTCCAGTATTTTTTCCATTCATTTTTCCCATAGGGATTTTTTAAAAGACCTTAAGGGTTAAAAGCCATGAGCCAAACCAACCAGCTTCGAGGTGAATCACAACATTAAAGACTGATTAGCAAAAAAAAGTACTTGAAAATAGTACAAAAAGATGCATAACTGCACACTTAATGAATTTAATGTGTGAAAATACCAATTGACATTAAAAATGATGAATAAAATCAAAACTAATTTGGTTGTGTATACAGAAATGCAAAATATGAATATATAAATATTATGCACTTTGACCCCTTATTTACACTGCACACGTCTGTGGCGCATTACGGCTCCGACAAGGTTTTATTCCATCCTTCACGCGGTGCTAACTCACACCAGGAGGCGGACACACCAACAGGGCTTACGCCTGGTCTTAAGGTAAGTAGGTCTTAACTTAGCATTAAGTCTGACCTAATAGTTACGACCATTCCAGGCTTAAGTCCTCTTCTCGCTAAGACCGGGTGTTAATCTTACGCCTAGTCCGTAGCAGGCGTAATTGCGTAAACTCAAAATCGAGGCAAATACAGAGCTGCCAACTCTTACGCATTGGACTTGAGACACGCATTTGATTGGTTTCACACGCCACACCCCCGATTTCTCACACTGAAGTGTCAACCCCGTCGGTCAAATGCCTGAAAGATGAGTTTATCTATAGATCTACCAGTTGAGCCACTCGTGATAGACTAATTATAACACTGTAGGAGACATGATTAATGTCCACTGGCAGTCAGTGTGTGCCTGTGCTGACTGTACAGCTCTAGTCTGTACAGTAACTTAAGTGTCTCGATGTCAGTGAAATTTACTTTCCTTTTTCCTTGTTCCTCTATTGATACGGCTACAAGTTAACAAAACAGCAGATGATAGTTTACAGAAAAACCCAGCAACGCACGCTGCTGGCTGGGCGACCACTATAGCTCCGTGGCCATTCACATGAACACGCAACCAGGTGTAGTAAAGCCAAGGCTTAAGTTTGGTTGGTGCAACCAACGTTTGGTTAACTCTAAAGACTGGTCTTCACTAAGACTTACTTAGCAGTTAGGACCAAGCTTAGTAATCCCTGTTGGTGCAACAGGCTCCAGGAGCAAAATAGGCTCAGCGCCTATGTTTAGTGATTTTACCGGGACGCTTCTGAAACGCGCAACATCGCGGCTGGTTTAAACACAAGCATTGACTAGAGTGGGCGTGATCAGCTTCACGCAGCCGTAACCCGTAAAATAAGGGGTGAAAGTGCACTTTTTCGCTTGGTGCAATTTTTGATTGGTGGAGATGTCTATAAAACATGGTAATGTAGTTTCTTTTTACCAAGAATTCCACTGTAAAACATGATTTTAAAATGTTATAATTTGAAATAATGCATGCGGATGGTTTCAACAACAGCATGTCATCAATTGACAACCTCATAGCGCCAAGCTCACAGTAGTTACTTCAAACTCAATTCCCCTTGGGAGAAAATGAATGGGATTTTTACTTTTGGTACCCAAATGTTGCACTTTTTAGATTTCAAATCCATGTACCACAAATTAATGTAGATTAACAAATTCTTGGGACAAGCTAACCTTAAGAAAATGCACTCATTGAGCTATCATTAGGCATTCAAAAGAGAGCTTAATAATACAGATGATTGATTAATGCATTCATTGTACCTTTAAAAGGGCAGTATAGTTCACTGGTGTAATAGAGATTTACCATTTGGGCTTTTTATTATTTTTATATGGTTCAACAACACCGTAAACGAGGTACTTAGCTACCTAATGAATTAGAAGACTCACACACACATGAAAAAAGGAAGTTTGAACTATTACTTTCTAAATGACATTAGATAAATCATGATAAAGGCATTTTTTCAACTAATAACACTTTTGGTGCTATGTTAGTTCCCAATGCATCATGATGGACACCATGATTTGTCTATAATGCCTCTTTATAGCTGAAAGAAATGAGAAACACAAAGAATCTCTTGCTGCATCAGCTATGGGAAAAATATGGAAGATTACAAAATAATCCATGATCTAATGGAAAATTTGACCTTGTGGACTGCTGAAAATGAGTTTAACAAACATTATAAACATGAACTATGTGATTATATATACACATTACAAGTAATTGGTGTTAGTTTTACTACTAATGGCATTATAAATCCAATACTGTAATTTTAGTTGAGATAAATACATTTAAAGTCATTTAAACGTATTTATCTAAATACATTTAAACTACACAAAATTCTGACACAGGCAACATCCAATAAACTGAAATCATTCCAAAAGAAATACAGTATCAAGGTCTGAAAAAAAAAAAAGAAACTTAAAAACAAGTCAGTAAAACAAACAGCAGCAACATAAAAACAAATGCATTCATTCTTACCTTTTCACTGAAACACTCAAGCAAGTCTCCAACATACCCTCGCATTTCTTGCAAGAATCTATATTTGTCTGCGGCCTCCTGTGAGGAGCCCTCTAGGAGCTGGATGGTCTTTTTGGAGGCCTCCAGCTCCTCCTGGATCTGCTCAAAGCGCCGGGCATTGGAATTGTGGCCCTGGCGCATGAAGCTCAGCCTGGTGCACAGGGGAGTCAAAGAAAGGTTTGCTATTAGTGATGTACGGGGACATCGCCAGGGTCGCACATGTCCTGATGAAGACGGTTAGCTCTAAACAATGCAATTGAGTCAAACAGCTGCAGATTTTAGCATCTGCAAATACTCCATCCGGAGGAAGAAATATTACAGGGATACCCAGAATTAACCAGGAACAACGTGTGAGGAGATATGCGCCTTGTGTGTATCCTCACTATGCGGGAAGTCCAAAGTGCAAGCTTTCATCTTCAATGTCTGAACAGGGCAATTTTATGGGACGTGCATGAAAATTATCAGGGCATTCAAAACTATGAAGGGTTGGTTATTTAAACTCCTAGGAAATACCAACTGGGTAGATTTGAACTGGCAATTTGAGGGGTTACAGTGACCGCCGATGAGAAGGCAGTTCAGACCGTACCTGTCATTGAGACGTTTCTTTACCAGATCTGTGGTTATAGGGGTCAGGTCACAAGAGGGAATGGGATAAGGAACTGAGGGCTCGGCTTTCAAAGTCTTGCTGTTGTCGGCTCCAACTGCGATGGGGGCGTAGCTAAACGGCATGGCGTAAGATGCTCCATATGGCTGCGCATCATAACTGCCTTGGTAATACATGGTTGTATCCTCGGATTGGCTGGCTTGGACCTAAAATATCAAAACAAGAAGAGACACAAGGATTGTGCCAGCATTAAATATTGCGATTTCAAAGTGCAAACTATAGTACACAGCAGAACTGTCAACAGAACTGGTCTCATTCAAGGACCAGAAAGGCTTTTTTCAAATGTTTTTGAAGGCTACATTTATTTGATTAAAAACACAGCATATTTCTGAAGGATTATGTGACAAATTCAAAATATATATTATTTTAATATTTGGATTTCAAAAAACATTTCTCAAATTTGATTAAATGACAGAGCAATCAGCTGTATTGGGTCTGACAGCAGCTACAATCATAACAGTGGCCCTTAAAAATAGATTTCTGATTTTTGCTTCAAATTAGAGTTGTGATTCACCTTGTATCTGGTTGGTTTGGTTTATAACTCTTAAAGGGATACTCCACTTTTTTTGGAAATAGGCTCATTTTACCACTCCCCTAGAGTTAAACAGTTGGGTTAAACCATTTTTGAATCAGTAACCATACAGTTTCTGGTCTCATTGACTTCCATAGTAGGAAAAAAAATATACTATGGAAGTCAATGAGACCAGAAACTGTCTGGTTACTGATATTCTTCTAAATATCAGAAAATTGGCTGAATACATTCGAAAACGGTAAAACTCAACTGTTTAACTCTGGGGGAGTGGTAAAATGAGCCTATTTCCAAAAAAGTGGAGTATCCCTTAAAATGAAGACTTAAAAAAAAAAACCTTCTGGAAACAAGGACGCTGAAAAAGTGAATGGGCACTGTTCCATTCTAAGAAACGCTGTCATATATCCTAGTTATGATACCCCGACTCACCTGCGGGATGCTAATGCCCTTCCTGATCTGCTCCTGCTCCCAGCGATTCACTTCCTCATCCTGGCCATTATCTAGAGCTTCATCATCACTGCCTTCAATACCTGAATCACAACAGACACATCCAAAACAAACACTATGGTCACATTATGATTGTGCACATCTCTACTAGGATCTGATTTCTCACACAATTCCTATTTATAGGAATATATAGTTTATCTAGTTCTAGTTTATCTTTTTGGTGTGACTTTTACTTAGTGACATGACATTATTACAAGGACAGTCCCTCTGGAGAACAGGTGAATGGGGGTTCCTGTAATTCTACATAAACAAGTTTCAAATTACAATAGGTCAGAACATGCATAAACTGACCGATCTCCTCCGCTATTTTCTGCCTCTGAGTCTTTATCTTGACTCCACTGAAGTTGATTCTCTTCTCATCCTCATCGTCGTCACTGCCGCCGTTCTCATCTTCGTGAACGAGGCGCTTGTTCGTCGCTTCATTCTCGGTCAACGGAGCCTCACCCCCGAGCTCTCGAGCCATCTGCCTACGTTTACGAGCTGCATGAATGAAGGCCGCGTCGGGGATCTCACCTGTTGAGACGTATGACTCTTATTATTGGTCTAAACACAATGATTAATCACCTTCATGTGAATTAGTGTAACCAGAAAGAGCCTAAACGAACATGTAAAAAAGTGGATTTGATCACATACGTTGTTTAACAACATTCAATGTTTAACCACAATACACATCAGAAGGTTCCAACCTTCAAGTGTTTCATAAGCAAAAAGAGCCAGATCATGCTGACGTCGGTCCTGTGACTTGCTCTACAGGTCCAGTCTGGATGTCATGGAAACTCTTACCTGGTCTAAGTGAGCTGAGGGCAGACAGAGTTTGGCTAAAGGCTCCACCCGCAGACCTTTGCTCGCCCTCCTCTTCCTGTTCCTCATTGCTGTCCACCTCCATTTCTTCTTCTCCCTGTTCGCTGCTGGCTCTGCTGCCCGCTAAGGGCTCCTCTTTAATTGACAGATTATAAGCAGGTCCACCTGAAACAAACAAACCAGTGAGCCAGAATACAAACTTATGGAAATAGTTAGATGGACTAGTGTCAAGATTAATGTGGGTTTGTAACACTTTTGAAGGCTAAATCACCACCATATAAAAATAATAACTTGAAGCCGATGCCAGGACAAACAAACTGCTGATCACATTGGTGCAATTGTACGCATCAAACGGTTGAAATTGATAGTGTTTCAGGGGTGAGGGGGGGACAAAATCAGATCTGAGGGGAAAATACATCCCTTTGCCCCCTTGTTGTACTGGGGTCACTACGTTATCTTCCAATAATACAAATATCAGTAGTGCTTTATTCTTATGTGTATATCCCATTACAACTTAAGAGTGAGGGAAGCAAACAAAGTATTTGCTTAATAAAATTAAGGTTTAAGAACAAAAAAGATTGCCATGATTCTGCTTTATACAAATGCATGATATGAAAAGATTAAAAAAAGAAATAAAGATGTTTGGTACCAATGCGTGTGCTTTGCTCTGGTATGGCAGTGGTGGTCTTCTCCAAATCATCCTTGTATTCTTTCTTCAGCTGCTTGACTATCTTCTTGCTGTGGTAGGACTTCTTCACACGGAACACATCAGTGTCATCTAATAGTGATAGATATATAGAGAATATTTACAATTCATTCACTAGATGAGTACATAATGCATAGCAAAGGTGCAAAGTGTATTATCAAAGACTTTAGATAGCATGCCATTTGGGACACAACTTCAGGGACCTCACACTTTGATAAATTAATGTCAATCTATTTTATCAATGCTGGATTGGATTTTTAAAAGCATTTAATTTCAGGCTGATTCAATTATGAATAATGTGAACCGGTTCGAACGATTCATTGAAAATAATCGACTCAATAGCTATTTTGACTGGGAATTCTGATTCGTATCACTCAATCATATTGATCACTATTACTAGAGATAACATAATATGCAAAATAGCTCGTGTTTTCGGATATTGACTGTCACTTTAAATACGCGAACTGTTATATAATTTGAATAAACTACAATTAGATAATGAACTGCAACGCAAAAACTCTACATGAACAATTTGTGCAACATTACATTGTTTTTATGTAGATTTATTTACGTTGACGTTACACGTGTCTTTAATGGCAGTTAATAAGCACCTTCATCGTCGTGGAAGCTTAGCAGACTCGCTTTAGGTTCCTCTCGGTTCTCTTTCTTTCTCTTCTTAAGGTCTTTGTTGACCTTAACAGCACCGGGCTGAAACCCGTTCCCGAGGTTGTTCAGCATGTTTGCTCCAGGAGCGGGACCAGTGCTCGATTCGTTGGGGTTCACCGAGTCTTCAGCCCCGGGCCCGCCGGTCTGCTGGACCTCCTCTTTCTCCTCGTCGTCCGATTCATTCCTCCGCCTGAAATTGCACCTCTTAGCTTTCTTAAACATGATTATGTAGTGTGCAAACCCTCTAGGATAGTATATAAAGACGGATTTTTAGATTTTTGCAGGGCGCCAAGGATGATAACAAATCCACCATTTTGCTTTTCCGGAAACGTTTGAGTACCTCTGTGAACGTTAGATTTGTAGAGCGGGAAGTCGCTGCTGCCATCTAGAGGAGAGGTGCCATTTCAAACAATTTAAGAAGGTTCCATGTTGGTTTGTTGGTGACAACCTGTCACTCACATGACATCATAGCAATATGATCCAATCAATTCCCGATTAACAAAATTAAGTCCCCACCCTATATTTTTTTTTTGCATTGAAACTACATTATGGCAATTTTTCTGTAAAAAATTTTTTTCATAAATTAAATATTTTTTATGTATATTATTTATTTATTTCACTTGATGTTTATTTTAATTCAAGTAACATAATTTTTTATGGTTTTAGTATTATTATAGTATAACTAAAATAAACCTACATAAAAATCATAATTATAACATAAAAAGTCAAAATTATGACATACAAAGTCATAATTATGACAAAAAATTGACATGAAAAAATGTTGAAATTCAAAAACATATTATTGTGTCCTTTATATCTCCCAATATTGACTTTTGCCATAATTACAACTTTTTATCTCATACTTATTGTCATAGTTTTGACTTACTAATGAATCAGTATCTCATAATTTTAACTTTTTATGTCATAATTATGATTTACCAAATCATTTGATTTTATTCAAAATATTTTATTATTTTGTGGTGGTAATGGGTTTTTCATAGATTTTTGACCCTAAAAATAACAGAAAAAAATCTTTGAATTGTAAAAATTATTACAATTAGAGATTAGAGATTTAAAATATGTATGGGTGGCATCAGAATTATTTATTTTATATATACAATTTTATAAAAAAGATTTAGCTAATCATAAAAGCACAGGCTTTAATAGCAGGTATGTCAGTTTATTATTCAAATTCTTACGCTGACCCTCAAAAAAGCAACTGAAATGCATGATGTATATTCAAGACATACCATGTCTTGAATATCCATCATTGCATTTCAGTAGCTGTGTTTTGGAACATGATAGCTGCGGTTTCTAGCTGATCATTAGCTGGTGCAAGCTGGTCGTTAACTGGTTGTCTAGCTCCAAAACTCCTCTTGACCAATTTAAACTGGTGTGACCATCTAGTTTGTTTATTGCTTTTCCAAGATGGTTTACCAGTTTGCCCCATAATGATTGGTTTGAATTAGCTAATGACCATCAAGTAACTGTACAGCGAGCCTTTTCAGATGGATTCTTCCGGCAATGAAGGGCTTCCCATAAATTTCATGGGTGTGTGAATCCCTGAAGGCTGTCATCATGGCTCATGACTGGTCATCTTAAATTTCTTTGCTGTCGCATAATAACGAGGGACCACACAGACAGAACGTTCCTGTTGAGAATCATTTGAGGACTCTAGCAAGGACATTTGTGTCCCTGAGATTATGGGTACTTTCTGGAACTGTTTGAGAAGCTTGAGCATCTTGTGTGCTGTGATAGCACAAGCGTCTGGAATCAACAGAACCTTCTACATTGGGATTCAAGAGGAAAACTGGAATTACGCACCGAGTGGCCAGAATCTGATAAATGGGAAACCTATTGCGGTGGATGAGTGAGATTTATATATATATTCTTCATTAATTATAAGTTATTAATCTGATTGAAACATACTATTGTGCATTTTTATATATTCATATCCTTATTTATTTTACATCTACCTAAATAGTTACATTAATGTTTTATTAATTTCATTAATAATAAGTTTATTTTTCTTTACAGCTTAGTTATGATATATCTTTAGACAATGGGAGGGGAGGGATCCAGACATGCCTTCACATGAACCTTTTTGAGTGTTTTTTCTTTTTCTTTTTTTTTGTGGCATCCTTCCATGCATGGTGGTGCACTTTTACTCTGTTCTCAATGAACTCGATAACCTTTCTGTGGCGGCTCTCATGAGTCTCATGTTTACCCAGACAGTTTTGAGGACTAACTTTTTCTAGAATCTAGATAATATCTGGTCATTTGATATAGCTGTATTCAGTTGGATGAATGTATTTAATATAGTTTACTTTTCCTGGTACCAGTGCCCAACTGGACCTGGTACCAGTGCCCAACTGGGGGCGGGTGGGAATGTGGGGGGGGATTGAGGGGACAATGAAATCTAAAATTTCATTGTTTAATGATCAAAGTAAAAAGATGAAAAATGTTCTACATTATTAAAATTCTCTTTACATTGACAAAAAATCAATAGGTTTTAGTAAGTACTTTAGGGTTCTTTGGGGAACCTAAAATGGGTCCTCGATGGCATTGCTTCAAAAATGTCCTTTGAGAATCTTTATTTTGGCAAGTGTGCATTCTTGAAGTGTTCTGTCAGGTGCTTCATAAATAGAGCATTTTAAGGGTTCCCATCATGGGAGCATTTTGTTTTAATTTGTTTTTAAATTGTATTAATTATTATCCATATATAGAACCATTTTGGCATTAAAGGTTCTTTAAATTGAGTCAAGAACCCTAAGGTTCCAGTGCAACCGCACCGAACCTTTATTCTAAGAGTGTAATCTATTTATTGAAGCTAAGTTACGTTGAATTTCCTATTTATTTTCAAATTTGAGTTCATTTTCAAATTTTCCAATAATCTTCGCCATTTATTATAATCCCATTGTAATAAAAAACGTATTTCTCATGGCCCAGGTATGCATCAGCATTTCTGCAGCGCGGGTCTCAGCGGATTGGCAGTGTGTACAAAAAGGCGATATACAGGCAGTACACAGATGCTTCTTATTCTCAAGAGATCCCCAAACCTACTTGGCTGGGCTATCTGGGCCCCATACTGAGGGCAGAGGTCCATGACATCCTCATAGTGCACCTGAAGAACTTTGCCTCCAGACGTTACTCCATGCATCCGCATGGTGTCTTCTATGCAAAAGATTCAGAAGGTAAACCCTCTTTCTCTCATTCACTTCTTAAATGCGCTAAAACATTATGACCACCTCCCTAATATGCTTTTGGTCCTCCGCATAATGCCAAAAACAGCAGCCACCCACCAAGACATGGACTACGAGTACCCTTAAGTTGTCCTGTAGTATCAGTAATATCCTGACCTTAATATATGGCCTTGTTAGCAGATGGTCAATGATATTTGCTTCACTTACTTGTGGCTCATCGTTGTATTTTAATAATTTCAAATGCTATTTTTAATTGTGAGGACTTCCTCCTGTCATTGAATCCTGTCTGCAGGTGCGCTGTATCCAGACAGAACCTCAGACACTCTGAAGAATGATGATGGGGTTCCACCAGGGGGAAACTTCACATACACCTGGACTGTAAAGCCAGGTTATGCTCCTCAAAAGGGTGATGCCAACTGCCTTACCTGGGCCTATCACTCCCATGTCAGTGCCTCACAAGACATTTCCTCCGGGCTTGTTGGAGCCCTTCTCACCTGTAAGAAAGGTAAAGCAGACATTCTAATAATCCTATGAATTCCTAGCAAAACTAGCCCTATATTTTTATGAAAACTTGGCCCTGAAATGTAGCTCCATTTGATATTTTCACAGTTAACCGCAAAGCATCTTAGACAAAGGTCAATAGGTGCAATAATACCTTAGCTACTACAATTACCTCTGGGATGAATAAAAAAATACAATTTTTATTCATTATTCCAATATAATTCCTTGCATTTTTTAAGTTACACTTTCAGTGAAGGGCTTGCAAGTAATTGCATAATTGTTTAATGGTAAAATTTAAAAATAGTTTTTGCTTCTTTTATTTCTAGTACTACAATAATACTACAGTTGATTAATGTTATCATGGCTATAATGTTGTATAAAGACCATTTCCTAGTTTCTCCCTAAAATTAAACGAATATTTAATACAAATTTAAAAAATATATTTCAAATAAAAAAAATGAAATGTGCCTTTGGATTTTTACCTCTGTTCTTTATTTATTTGTCTTACCTTATCCTTTGATTCCCAAATCAAAATGCCGGCCTCAGGAACCCTGCATGCTGTGTCCACTTCAGACCACCATCAAGTGCAACGTGCTGATGTAGAACAGGATCTAATCCTTATGTTCAGTGTAGTGGATGAGAACATCAGCTGGTACCTGAAAGAGAACATCCAGACCTTCTGCTCTGATCCAGATGGTGTGGATCCTGCTAGAGAAGATTTCCAGGAATCCAACATGATGCATGGTATGTACCTGACAATTGACTGTATGAACTAAAATTGTGGCTGTCCAGACATTAAATAAAAAGAAAAAAGTGCTGTGGTGCGTTAATTGTATGAAAATTCCTGAGATGACATAGCTAAAAGACATTTTGTGACATAGCAAATGTAGCCGACAGTTTGAGTTATTAAGTACTTTTTTTATAATCCATTTTTAGCCATAAATGGATACATGTACGGCAACCTACCAGGCATTGAGTTTTGCCAAAACAGCAGAGTTGCTTTGCATCTCTTTGGCATGGGCAACGAGATCGACGTTCACTCTGCTTATTTTCACGGACACACACTCCTAGACCGCGGGCACCGTGTGGATGTCCTGAGTCTGTTTTCTGCTACTTTTGCCACTGCAGAGATGGTGCCTACGACAATAGGAACATGGCTCTTGAACTGCCAAGTGAACGATCATCTGAAAGGTAAACTTTGAGGAATGTTCTTTGATAACAGGATAACATAAGGCAGTTGTAGTAATGGAAAGTAGTCCTGCTTCAGTTAAAAAAAAGGTAATGCTTCATTTTACAGTACAGTACAGTACAGTGTACTTACAGTGTACTTACCTTGAAAGTACTAGCTAATATAAGGTAAGTACATGGAACAGGGGTAGGTTCAGGGTTAGAACTAGTTATTACCCAGTAATTGTAATTACTAAAATAAGTACATAGTATTTACATGGGTAACTGGACTGTAAAAGGAAGCGTTACCAAAAAAAAAGCTAGTTGGCTTTTTGATAGTTTGTTTATTCTAGAATGTGCATATGTATTAGTGTAACCCCTCCTGTTCTACTCGACCCGCTCCAAGCAGGATTCGAACTGAGATCTCTGGCATGGGAGGCGGGCGAGCAAACAAGGACACTAAAGAGACCACAGTCTCTAGCGCAGTGTTTCCCAACCCTGTTCCTGGCGGCACACCAACACTGCACGTATTCTTTGTCTCCCTTACCTGATTCAACTCATCAGCTCATAATCAGATGGGTTAATGAGCTGATGAGTTGAATCAGGTGTGTTTGATTAGGGAGACAAAGAATACGTGCAGTGCTGGTGTGCCGCCAGGAACAGGGTTGGGAAACACTGCTCTAGCGTCTGTCTCTAGCGCACCTCTTGAGGCCAGGGGAGTAAGGTTTATTCACACAGATATTACTATCTGGCATCAGTTACACTCACCCCCCTAAATTTCCATCCGGGTCACGGCACCAACGTAACCCCTCCGGTTCTACTCGATCAGCTCAAAGGGGGATTCAAACCGGTGTCTCTGGCATAGGTGGCGGGTGTTTTAAAAAGAGCACTAAAAACCTCGAATATTTTCCATAATATACCTATATAAGTGAGTATAAATTGAGTCTTCATAAATGACAATATACGCTGCATGGATGATTGTATTTTGGGGTTCTATTGCATCTAAAAGATTGAAAACCCCTGAATTAGACCACCCTTGTACAGAATTTTTAGCCTTATTTAAGCTAAAGTAATGTAACTACTTTGTACTACCATTGTTGTCTCTATATCTTCAAAAAGCTTTACATGCTGTCTACACAGATGTTACAGGACTCTTCCATGTTGTCTTCCACAGCTGGTATGCAGGCCCTGTTCAAAGTCTCTTCCTGCAGGGATAAGATAAACTCCACAGTTCCTCTCAATGGGAAGATTAGGAAGTATTTCATTGCTGCTGAGAAGGTTCGATGGGACTACGCACCATCAGGGATGGATAAACTGACCAATGAGTCGCTGACCAAACCTGGGAGGTTAAATATCTAATTATAATTCAAACATGCACTGCAATTAGTTCATGCAATTTTTTGTTTTTTGACAAATTCTTGGTCATACTTAGCTTTTCAGAGGTGTTCTTCGGGATGGATCGTGGCCGACTTGGTGGAAAGTATTGGAAAGTGGTGTACAAAGAATATACAGATGAGAGTTTCACTTTAAAGAGAAAGCGAACCAGTGGCGAGACACATCTAGGCATTTTGGGTAAGCTTCTTCGTGTGGATTTAAATAATTATACAACCTTGGTTAGACAAAAAGTTTCTTGAATTTGATCCGAACCGGTCACATTTATACCATGGTGTCTGTAGGTCCAGTTCTGAGGGCTGAGGTTGGAGACACCCTTCAGGTGATGTTTATGAATAAGGCTGACAGAATCTACAGTATCCAGCCACATGGTCTTCAGTATGACAAATCCTTTGAGGGTGTCTTTTATCAAGACGGTGAGACTTATTTCACACCATCTGGCTGATGTGTCAATCAAAAGGTTTGTTTTGTCCTCGGTAAAATAATGTCTTATTGTATTGTAGGTTTAAAGAGGAAAGGATATCAGGTTCAGCCTGGTGAAAAATTCACCTACAAGTGGCTGTTAAAAGAGGGACCATCTGAAAGTGACCCACCCTGTATTTCCTACCTGTACTTCTCCTCCAGTGATCCAGTCAGAGACACCAACTCTGGTCTCATAGGCCCCCTGTTGGTGTGTAAGAAAGATGCACTGAATTCCAATGGCGCTCAGGTAATATGAGAATCAAATGTGCATAATCAAACAAAAGCAGAGGCTCAAAATAATATGTAATAATGTGTAACTACGTCACCTTAAAATAAAGTGTTCCGATTATCTGATTGGCCAACATTACTTTTCATCTGTAATATAATTTTTCTTGCAGAAAGATGTGGATCGGGAGTTTTTTCTGCTGTTTTCTGTGTTAGATGAAAATCTCAGCTGGTACTTGGAACAGAACATTGAAACCTATGACACCAATGAATCAGAGTCAGAGGATTTGGAGTTTCAGGAGAGCAATAAAATGCATGGTATTTACACTCACCTTACTGCTGTCTGCCTGGGATATGCTTCATTTTGGTGAACATATCTGACCATGAAATTGACGTATTCGCACTGCGACTTATTTGTGATATTTCACCTGACCTGCAGAGGACAGCATGCTGTTCATCTTTATATTTCTACAAACACAGATTTTTACAAATCAGCTGAAAGTTTCAAATTCCATTAGGGGTCCGTTTTACACACCCTTTTATTTTGTTTAATGCAGCTGTGAATGGCTTTATGTATGGGAACCTGCCTGGCCTTGAGATGAAGAAGGACTCCAGGGTAAGATGGCATCTCATGGGACTTGGCACAGAGATAGACATGCATGGTATTTACTTCCAAGGCAACACGTTCCAGAGACAAGGCACGACACGTGACACGCTGAGCCTGTTCCCACACACTGCAGTCACTGTGTCCATGCAACCAGATGTCAGTGGTCAGTGCCATGTTATTTCAGAAAATGATGTATATTTACTTCAGCCATTACTTCAGTCTTCACTTTGGACTGTCACATAATCCTGATTTGGTGCTCAATTATGAATAATGGTCCTTATGATCAATGCTGCAAACACTTTTTGCTGCTTAATATTTTTGTGGAATTACATTAAAATAAACAACTGTCACTTTTGAACGATTTAGTGCATCCTTGCTGGAAAAAAAAGAAGTTTTAACAGTTTTTTTTTGTTAATCCAAACTTATCCAAAATGGTAGCTTTCCACAAAAACAAGTATAAATGTTAGTACTTTGATAATAAGCACACCAAATCAGCATATTATAATGATTTCTGAAGGATCATGTGACCCTAAGACTGAAGTAATGATGTACTGTATATATCATATATACTGAACAAAATTATAAACACAACACTTTTGTTTTTGACCCCATTTTTAATGAGCCGAACTCAAAGATCTAAGACTTTTTCTATGTACACAAAAGGCCTGTTTCTCTCGAATATTGTTCACATCACAGATCAGTCTAAATCTGTTAGTGAGCACTTCTCCTTTGCAGAGACAATCCATCCACCTCACAGGTGTGGTGGCATATCAAGATGCTGATTAGCATGATTATTGCACGTGTGCCTTAGGCTGGCCTAAGGTTACTTGAGTTCAGCTCATAAAAAATGGGGGCAAAAACAAAAGTGTTTATAATTTTGTTCAGTGTATATTATAAACATGTTCCTTTATTCAATTCACATTGTGATTATCATTGCAGGTGAATTTGAGGTGAGCTGTCTAGTCTCTGATCACTATGTTGGTGGGATGAGACAGCTGTATAAAGTGAAGGGGTCAGGGAATAAGAATCCCTCAGTATTAAAGTCTCAGATAGTGGAGTATTTCATCTGTGCTGAAGAGAGGCAGTGGGACTACTCACCTGATCGTACCTGGGAATTGCAGAACTTCAACACGACCGAGGAGAAAAGGTAGATGCATGTTCTATAAAGTTTTGTTGATGTTGCGGCATTTGAATGGCTTTGGTAACCAGATTCTTGTCTCAGTCCAGGCAGTTTGTTTGTGGGGACAGGAAAGAACAGACTGGGCTCCAGGTATAAGAAAGTAGTTTATAGAGAATACACCGACGCCACCTTCAGGACAAGAAAACCGAGGCTGCCTCAAGAGAAACACTTGGAGATTTTGGGTGGCTAATCACAATTTCATTCGTTCAAATATTTTGAACATAAGTTTTCCCACTTGAATAAATGAATTACTGAAAATATGTATGTGTTTTATAGGACCTGTAATTAGAGCTGAAGTTGGCCAGATTTTGCTGATCACATTCATGAATAAAGCTAGTCATCCTTACTCAATACAAGCACATGGAGTCAGAACCTCAACTTCTAAACCTGAAGCTGTCATGCCAGGTAGAGGAAGATGAAAATCCCACCATTTGACTCCATATTTCACCTGTAAAATATATACATAGACACCTTCGGGGATTTCATAAAATGTGTTTTGATTAGACTTTAAATAGGAATCTGCAACATGTGACGCATCCTGAAACTCTTTACTGCAGGAAATAAGACTCAGTACCAGTGGATGATTCCAGAGAAATCCGGCCCAGGTGTGTCTGATCCAAACTGCATTGCTTTTGCCTATTGCTCAGCTGTGGACTTTGTTAAGGTAAAGCTCTTAGTTTTAATTCCTTAATTATTATTATTGTTTACATTCACTCAGGAATTAAAATTGATTAATTCTGAACAAAAATTATATTAAAATATTGACAACACCATACTATAAGGTATGTCCTTGGTCTAAATAACTAACATTAAGTTAATGCATTAATTACACATTAATTAACAATGAGCAATGCATTTATTACATTTATGTTATTATTTCTTCGTAAACATTATTTCTTAAAAATTCAACTGTTCAATGTTAGGTAATGTTACCTCAGGTTCATTAAGTAATATTAACAGATACAACTTTTGATTTTAACAATGTATGGGTGAGATTAATAAATGCTTTTATATAAATAATATAGTGTATGGAATATACTGTATTTTTCTAATATTTTTAATATTATGGTTATAGTTTTTGTGTGTGTGTGTGTGGCTTTTGTCATATGTTAAAGGACACAGCAAGTGGTCTGATTGGGCCATTAGTAATCTGTAGGAGAGGTGTACTGAACCGGGCCAGACAGAGAACTGATGTGGATAGAGAATTTGCTCTCCTCTTTATGGTGTTTGATGAGAATAAATCCTGGTACCTGGAAGAAAACATTCAGACCTACTATAACAGCTCAGAACCTCTTCTGAGAGATGCAGAGTTTCAGAAAAGTAACGAGATGTATGGTGAGTGGTCACAAGTAAATGCAACTCAACCCTAATAATGCACTTTGATGTAAAATGCTACAAAAAAGTCAAATTATAACTACTAGATGGGATTGTTTGATATATGAAGGGTAAATTGAATGAGATTCACTATCCCTGTTCCACATCAGAGTATAAATAAGTAGATAAATGAAAGACATCATAGGAAAAATAATCACGGTACACAATTCTCATATTGTTCAGAGAATTATATGATTTCAAACTGCATGTCACTATTGACAGGGATCAATGGGAAGCTCTATGCAAACCTTCATGGCCTGGAAATGGTGGAGGGCGACAGGGTGGTCTGGTACCTGTTTGGGATGGGCAATGAAGTGGACATACACACCGTCCATTTTCATGCTGAGACCTTCACGTACAAGGTGCAGCAATGAGCATAACAACTATTATATATGCAATTCACAATCAGATGTAAAAGAATAAATTATTTTTCAATTCTACAGCAGTGTGTTCTGTAGTTGTCATACACTAAATTATGTTTTATGAACAAAGTTTGGGAGGAGCATGTTCAGATAATCAACCCAATCAGCACGAGAGGAGGCCTATATACTATTTATACACACTGTAGATGACTCACCTCTGTCACACACCAGTTTTTCCAGCATCCCTCCAACACCCCTCCTCTCTTAACTGGATATGGGGGGAATACAATGGGTTCGGGCCCAATTCCGAGCTTGGAGCCCTCCCCTATAAATACCCAAATATGCATATTCTTTATCTGATTATATGTACATGTGAACATGTGAAACCCAACCATTATAATGACTTAAACTGCTTTTTCAGACAGATCAGGCTCACCGTACTGATGTGTATGACCTGATCCCAGGAGCATTTCAGACGTTGGAGATGGTGGCAGAGGTCAATGGAACGTGGCTACTGCACTGTCACGTTGCCAACCACATCCGTGCTGGAATGGAAACAACATTTACCATCAAACCTCGATCAGGTGAGCTAAAGCTTTAGGAGTTTATTGGCTTAGTCTGTTATACTTTTACTTTGTTTCATAAAAGTGGACTCACCCATTGTTTAGTGATGTGATGTTTGTGGTTCTTCTTTTCCAGGTGGTGACAGTGTGAAGAGAGGTTTAAAAATCCTTTGGTTACTGGTCACTACATTCATGCTCAGGCTGATATGGTGATCTTTCGGTGGACGTATACTTAATCACTTTCAACTGATTTATTTCTAACACTGTACCATTCAAAAGTTTAGGGGACGGTGTGATTTTTTTAAGTTATTTAAAGTCTTTTATATGCCCACCAAGTCTACATTTATTTGATCAAAAATACATTAAAACAGAAATTTTGTAAAATATTATTACAATTTAAAAGCATTGTTTTCTATTTGAATACATTTTAAAATGTGTTTTATTCATTTGAGGGTAAAGCTGAATTTTCAGCATCATTACTCAAGTCTTCAGTGTCACATGATCCCTCAGCAGCTTAATATTTTTGTGGAAACCTTGAAACATTTTCCCAAGATTTTTTAAAATGAATACAAGTTTCAAAATAAAAACATTTTGTAACAATGAAAATGATTCACTTTTAAATAATGTAATAATCCCTTGCTGAATAAAATTATTTTCAAAAATGATACTGACCCAAAACTTTTGAACGATATTGTAAATTAAAAGAAGAGAGTTAAATAGCCTACTTGTGTGTAATTCTGAAGTTACAACCCAATCACAATAAAGCCACTATCAACATTCAAATGTGAAACTTACTGCAAGACCACCTAGTGAGAGAATGTTCTTTTTAATCACCCTGGGGCAAAGATATGTTAATAAGCATTCACTTTCAGTTTCATTTGAAGGTATTAATAGAATAAAGATCTAACTTACTGTTACTGATGTTAAAGGAAAAGAAAAGTCTTGAATTTTACAAGGCTTCTTTAGGCCAATGTGAGAAGGAACTGAAACCAGAGGATGGTGTTAAAATGAAAAACAAGTGTGAGCTGATTGGAGCTTATATAACTGGGTGAGCAGTTGTTTTTGTTCCTCTAGTTCGTTTGATGTGCTCATTTTGAGCTCAAAGCTTGGAACTCTCAAATGAATGTAGTTTATCACGTAGGCTTTAAGTAACCTGTGCCCAGTTGAGGATTATGGTGTCACTTTAAAGTCTGTAAGTAACTTCTAGTCAACATATGTGAATGGTTCCTATTTGCTTATCAAAAATATGCTTTGTTTGGCAAAGATAATAGGCTTGAACCGCATGACCAAGTGTTTACTCTTCACAGTGATAAAGCAAGAGAGGTATTGATCACATACTTGAAACAGGCCACTAGCACACTATAGGAAAGAATGCAAAGCTCAGTCAAATAAACAAACTCATTGACACATTGCTTCTCTTCCATTAATCATTGGCTGTTTCAACTTGTAAGTGAATAATGTGCCACTGTTCAGGAAAATAGATTAATTTTAATAGCTTATTTATTCAAATATATTCTGCTGTAAACGGTTAACAGACTGTATGTTTAACATGATTGTGTGTGTGTGTGTGTGTGTCTGTCAGCTGATATAGTCTAGGTGATTTGGGTGATCAATACAATTTTGTTATGCAATGATTTAATCGAAAACATCTTATATTCTGTTTCTGCAGCAGTCTGAAAGGTTGTTTGTAGAGAATAGTTAGCCTACATGTTTGTATCAAGGTTTATAAGTAGATTGAAAGTAATACCTGAGTAATACCCAGTCTGCTTTGCGCCTGTCAGTGCGCGTTTTCGAGAACTCTACTTTTGTAAATTAACACGAGGGCGACGTGTTTCAAAGATAACGTGTTCGTCTGATTAACACCCGGTATCTCCTGTAACCTGAGTGACCGGGAGTGTATGATATTTATGACACGAACAAAACAATAAACAGCATTTTTTTGGCAAAAGAAATAATATAATAATAAAAAAAATCAGTAGCTGGCTTGACGGATGTGTCAGTTACCGTGTTATTTTTTTCAGTTAATGTGGTTTGTGAGTGAAACAGTGTCGTGTATGAAGCAACATCCTTTTAGTCACTATTTCAGACACTTCGAGCTGTTTTTGTTGACTTCTGAAGATAGCGGTTGTTTCTTTGTTTTTGCAGTCTTATCTGGGCTACATTTTGCAATTCAGCACATCACCTCCTCACAGTGACATAAAAACAAGTTCACAATTACATACATAGTTGTATCATGTCGAACAATTACCTGAATAGCTGTCAGGGATCGATTCATCTTCATATTTCACTTCCCTGATGTAATCTGCATTTTAGGAAATACTCTATAATCAATTAAGTCCGTCGAAGAAAATTGATTTCAGCATTTATGATAAAAGGAACCCACGTTTACTGAGGGGGCAAATCTAAACACTACTTCCTACACTACGTCAAACCTGATTCACTCGCTCCTTCAAACGCACATCTGTAGGATCACCTGTGGACGGCCCGTGATTTTCCAGTGCAGCGCGAGACTCACCGCTGATTGGCCGACAGTTATTCTCAGCCTCCCGATGCAGCCAATAGAAGCGATCTGATGCTTTCCCACATGAAACAGCTATAAATTCGACAGTTGCCCTGAAACAATTTCTCAGAAAGTGCCGCTACTGCTGGAGAAAGAGAGAGAGGGGGAAGCGAGAGCAAAGGCATCAAGGGGGAGATCACTCTGCACTAAAGAACTTGTTTGCCTTTCTCTCAAAGGTATGTGTTCTTAAGTTTACTTTCATATATTCTTGTATATATATATATTATATCATTTTATTTTGATCAAGTGCATTAGGCTAGGCTTTATATGACTAGTTTGATTGTTACATTTTAACCCTCTGGTGCTCTTTGCGTGGCTTTTTTTCAATGAAAGGAATGTAGACCTACTATATTTGGTTTGATGTTTGTTATTTTGATATTTTATGGTACTATATTATATTTACGCAGTATTTATAATCCATATATTCACGTTTTGAGCATAGACCTAAAAATTCAATTTCCAATTTAAACTTTCGTAATTCTTGAGTGTTTTAAAGCATGATTTGATGTATTTTTAAATACAACACATAGTAAATTATTGCAAAAAAAGTTTTAAAAAGTGAACTTAAAAATGTTACAGAATTTTTTATGTTTATTATGAAAAAATACTATTTTAATCTCTAAATTAAATCTATATTTTCAAAAACACGTTTTATTGTAAAACTGCAAGAAAATAAATCTAAACAATTTGTATTCCAAATGTGAGCTTGAAAACTAAAAAAAATAGCTTTCAGTAAAATTTCAGTAGATTAAATTCGTCTCCTATTCATTTCCGAAGAGCACAAGTGTGACTATTTTTTCACGACCATTTAACCTTTTCGAATCATGATCATGATTTTTCATGTGTGTTCACATAGCAAGTGCCAAAACTTTTAACAAGTTTCATATTCCGGTGAAGTAAAAAAAAAAAAAAAAAAAAAAAAAAAAAATTGGTCAAAAATTAGAGGGGCGCCTCAGGTAGGCTTCATAATATGTGTGTTTGAAATAGCCTACAAGTCACACTATTTAATTTAGGCTACATTTGTTATAGCTATCTTTGTTATTTTTCATCGAACCATTGTGTTTGGGGTCTGTTGTAATGTGATTTTTGAAGTTTCGGCACCCCTCCCTGTCCTTATTCTTGCACTATAATGCAAAAGAGCCAACTGAGTTTGAAAGAAGTGATTTCGAAAGTGATATACATGACAAAGAAGGTGTGAGTCTCTGAAGCAGTATCTGATCATTTGAACATTTTAATAAGAGTTCAAAAACTAAAAACTACACTTGAGTCCTTACTGGTGGGTTACCTTTACCTTAGAAAATATGCATAAGATATGCATTATTCATGTTAATTATGAACCTGTAAGGTCTCTGGGTGGTATGAAAAATAGTTACGGATTAGCTAATGGTGAACTACCACATTCAGCTGATCGCTATTACTTACTAATTTGGTTGCAAATTTGTAACAATTCGTACGACCTCACTCGTACAAATTTTTGCTAGATCGTACATATTTTATGAATTGGCCAATTCGTATGAATTCGTACGAATGACCTACGCCTGACTCCGCCCCTAAACCTACCATCACACGGGTTTAGACAAATCGTACAAATTCGTACGAGTGAGGTTGTATGTACGAATTAGCCACTTTTTAATCACTCGTACGAATTCGTACGAATTGGTCGTGAGATAGCGTTAATATATACCCCTCTTTCATTGATTGCTGAGTTCACTCCCCTCGTGTTAATTAACTGAACATGCTCCCCCAAACTTTGTTAATAAAACATTATTTAATAGTAGTAACTAGAATATTAATAGTGCGTTACTCATTTGTTCCTGTGTATTCATTCATTAATGAAGGAACAGTATTCTGAAGTGTTACCCTAAAAAATGCAGAATTATCTATAACAGCATCCTCACATGCAAACATTCCATTAAAATGACTCCAACACACTTCTCTCTCTCTCTCTCTCTCTCTCTCTCTCTCTCTCTCTCTCTCTCTCTCTCTCTCTCCTTCATCCACAGATTGTGAGGTCTCATCCCACCAGACACTGTCAACCACCCTTTCCATCTTATCTGTCTGCTTTCCTACTCCCTCCAGCCATGGCACCCACTCTAGCCACAGCATTTGCCCGCCGCTGGTGGATGGCGATAACGGCCATTATTGAAAACCTGCTCTTCTCCGCTGTTCTGCTGGGCTGGGGTTCCTTACTCATCATGCTGAAGTCCGAAGGCTTCTATTCATACCTCTGCATGGAACCAGGTAAGAGTCACTCTTCCACCGGGATTCAATCTGATGGTGTGATTGAAGTAACCCAGAAACAAACGCACTGCTCTGAAGAAGCAATGTAACATCAAGAACAAGAACTCTGCGCAGCAGTTTAAGCCTTGTTCACACTACATGATTTTAAAACGCCGGGCTGAACTGTGAGGTTCAAACTACATGACTTGCTCTCAGTGAAATCAAGAGTGTTCAAGTTGTTGAGCTATTCACACCACACAACACAACGTGATTGATCCACAACAGGAGGAAACACACTACACGACAGTGCGACAACAACTCTGTGACAACAACTCTGTCACCCAACAATTCTATCTTGTCTCCAAACCTCGTTTTGTCACGAAAAATCACGCGGTAAAACAAATGCAGTGAAATGACGCAAAACAGCACGTGTGCCAATACCCAGCCAATAACAAATAATGCAAAAAAAGAAAAAAAAAAAATATTTACAACCCATGCCTTGCTCTGATTGGCTGTAGCTCGTGACATCACTGAGGTTGAGTCGTGCAACAGCTCTGGATATATAGCATGCTAGATATTTTTCTGGGCTCAGTGATGTGTCTGCGAACGTCTGATAAGTTGTTGGCTCTTTCATACTAACAGATTGGCAAGCGTTCATCACCCGCTAATCCCCTGCGATTTGCACGCGATAACACCCTGACCTGTCGGCGAGCTCAACGATTAGCAAATCGGGCTTAAAATCTGGCTTAAAATCATGTAGTGTGAACTTGGCTTTAGAAGAGCCATTGAGGAACATGTAGTTCCTACGCTATCTCATGACCAATTCGTACGAATCCGTACGATTGATTAAAAAGTGGCTAATTCGTACTAATTCATACGACCGCACTCGTACGAATTTGTATGATTTGTCCAAACCCACGTGATGGGTAGGTTTATGGGCGGGGTCAGGGGTAGGTCATATGTACGAATTCATACGAATTGGCCAATTCGTAAAATATGTACGATTTAGCAAAAACTCACTCGTACGAATTAGCCACCTCGTAAAATTCGTACGAATTCTCCTGAGATCTGGTTGGTAGTTCACATGCACTGCTAGTCAAGCCTGCCTGTGATCATGTCTATATAATAATTTAAAGAAATGCCTGATTGTGTTTTGTCTATTGGCAATATGCATATTGCCAAATTCCATTCTTCCAATCTGATCTTGAAAGCTCACAAACACTGTGTCTGATAGTACTCGCAGGATCCTACTTTTAAAGTCACGTGTATTGTGCAGTAATCCATCACTGACTGAAGCGTTTTATGATGGTGTAACTGATTGCGCCCCGCAACAAAACACTTTTGTGCTTCCTTTCTCTAAGGAGGAGGAACGACGTCTTCCCACAGGAGTCTCACAACCTCTGAGTTCCATTAAATCAGCTGGGATAGTCACGGTTGCTCAGTAAAACACTGGAATGTGGAAGGGTTTTCCACAGAGACCCGTACTTAAAGTAGTAGTTCATTTTTGAAAAAAAACTTTTGCTGATAATTTACTAACCCCCTTGTCATCTAAGATGTCCATGTTTTTCTTTCTTCAGTCAAAAAGAAATTAAGGTTTTTTGATGAAAACATTACAGGATTTTTCTCCGTAAAAGGCACTTTACTGGTAACCAAACAGTTCAAGGTTCAAAAGGCAGTTTCAGTGCAAACTGTAAACTGTTTAAAGGGCTTTAAACTATTCCAGACGATGAATAAGGGTCTTATCAAGTGAAACGATTGCTCATTTAATAAATAAATAACAAAGTTTAGGTTTTATAAGCTCAAATGTTTTATAAGCTCATCAAAAGTGAACTACTCCTTTAATCAAGTGCTCCTTTAAATCGAGAGGCCTACTGGTTAGCTCCTAATTGATTGATTGAACTGGTTTTGGTATTGATTTGCATCACAGAACGTGTTTTGGGCTTTCTGTGTATGCTGATGACCTTTTATCTCTGTCTTGTTCTTTGGACCACTTTGGACTAGATTTAATAGAACATGAGGACATTGAAACCTATTTAACCACAAAAGCTAGTTTGAAATTCCCAGGCAGACAAGAAGAAAAGGGGTAGAGGAGGGGCAGAAGACGAGAAAAAGAGTTGTTTGTGAAGGAAACAGTAGGAGGCTTATCGTTTGGGTAGATCTAGGAATACCACTTCTTCTGGGTGGAGTGGTGGGCATCTTACGTATCTGTCTGTCTGACAGATTTTTTTTTTTTGCATGGGGAAAGTGTTTTTTTTTTTTTGCTGCTGTGTGCTGTCATAGAAGTTCCTGTTTTTTGACATCTGCTGATTGTATGTCCTTTCGGTCACATTATTGTGGCATAATAAGACTGTCTCAGCGAAAATAGTCAGTGCACAAGAGAGTATTCAGCAATCTTAAAGTCCACAGATAAGACTCAAAGGACAGTGTCATGAGGCATTAGTCAGCATTCATTATTCTTGACCATTTTGAAGGATGCGTACTTGCATATAGCATGTGGTTTAGTACACTAACTTTGATTTCCAATCATGTAATCTTTTGAGTTGGCCTGATAACAGTTCTTTATCACACTCAAGCTTTTTCTGAAATGAGGTTAGAGACAATTTGTACAGTGTGTCTGTTCCTCACATTTTATCAGATCTGGCCACCAAACTAACGGCTATGAATGAAAAGAACAACCCCTCCTTGTTTTCACTCCCTAATCTGCTCCCAAATCATTGTATAATATGTTAAAATGTCTACGTCCCTGTATGAATGTGTGTTTAGTGTCAGTACGTTAGCCGTTTCCAAAGTCTCAAGACATTTTAAAGAATTTTTATTAAAAAAACCCCACCCAATTTGGATTTTTATGTGTCACAAAGGCATCACATGGCTGTCAGTCCATCAGAAAAAAGGCAGAGGATCAGATTAAAAATCATATTCAGATTTTCCGATCAGTGACAGGGTTTATCCTGCAATATGCAGCCATTTGCACATTATTGTGGCCATGTTTGGTGCATCTTTGGACCAGATAACTTTGAACGTATGTTTTATTAACATTACTGGTGGAACATTTGTCCATAATGTTGAGAGAACCATGTCACAACATTAGCACTGTTAGTTGTGAATGCCATTGCGATATCTTAAAATTTTGAAAGACAGGTTTTGCCTAATTAACTCGCATGTCTCAAAAGTGTACTTTTGCTACCACATTTTGTGTTTTTCAGCTTAACGTTCATTTATCACTCATCAGCAGTTAAGATGGAACAGATTAGTATAAGGTCAGGTCTGATTATCTACTTTATATGTCTCCAGTGAGCCGGCGGCTATTAATTGAGTCTCACATTGTTCAGTATCAGTAGTTTGAATATGAATATCCATTGTGAGATAATGTGGAACAGGATTGTACAAGAGTCCAAAAGGACGATTATTAACATTGTTCCTACAGCAGAACAAGATAAAGGAAGAGCAAATGTTGAGCTTTCTCCTCTTTATCTATCCCAGCCCTTATCCCAGGTTTTATTGAGACCACAAAATGGTGATTCCTCATTCCAAGCATTTTATTGCTGGTTAAAGGTTCATCTCAGATACTCTGGAGAATAGCTGAAACCACTAGTTTAGACCAGATGTAAGTTTATGCTGGTCTAGCCATGCTGGTCATAAGCAAACATTTACTAATTAGAAAGCCTGGTAGGGACATTATCATACTTTGAGTTATTATTATTTATTTTTTTTGTGAAGTTCAAACATATAGACACCATTTTTATTAAGTATTTTAAAGTGATAGTTCACCCAAAATGTAAATTTTGTCATTTGCTTTTCCTCATGTCATTTCAAACCGTTATGACTTTTCCCCTATTGAACGCAAAATAAAGATATTTTGAAGAATGTTAGGGTCCAAACCATTTTAGAGCCAAGTATTGACTTTTACTGAATGGAGAAGAGAAACTCAAGATATTCTTCAAAATATCTTCTTTTGTTTTCCACAGTAGAAATTCATAAACGTTTGGAATGACATTAGGCTTCCAACAACTTCCTCTACTGACAATCCCAAGTCTTGAGGCATTGTTGGAGTGTCCTTACCTTCTGTAGCTTTAATTCATGGACCGTTCCACCAGTGGCGTTAACAAAAGGCCAACGAGTGCATAAACCCCGGTCATGAACTTCAAGGAACTATCGGGAGGTATAGAAGTCTGCACGTGCGGCATCTGTGGGTTTGGACATTGACCAGAATCACAAGTACCTGATGCTTACGTCACAGCATAGGGCTCACAGCAGGGACACACGTGACCAGTTTTTACACCAACATCTGAGTTTTCTCACTCTCTCTCTTTATCCTCGTATAGCAGAAATGGTGGCCTGAAACTCCATCGGGGTGTATATCAGGTCACATTGACAGTGAGCTGGTTTTTGATCTCCATTCAAAAACCTGGTTTTTGGTCTCCATTAGCCTCTAATACCTCTCCTCTTCATCTTCTTTCCTAAAGGAAACAGTTCAACGGCAAACTCCTCATTACCAGCAGTGCCTTCATCATTATCGAATGATGCAGAGTTTGATTATGACGAGTTCCAACCTGGAGGTGTGGAGGTGGTCCCACTGAAACATCCAGAGGATCACCTGAGGATGAACGGCTGGCTCATCTGTAAAGAACAGGATGAGATGCTGAATCTGGCCTTCACCGTGGGCTCCTTCCTCCTCAGCGCCATCACGCTCCCGCTCGGAATCGTCATGGACAAATACGGTCCACGCAAACTCCGCCTGCTTGGAAGGTACACGACGACATGTGCTTAATTTTCAATATCATTCCTATAACAAGCCATTTTTTTGGATTAATAAATAAAGCTGCACTATGTAATGTAGTAAGTGTGTGTTCCAAGGTCACATCACAGTACAGATGAACGACCAGAACATTTATTGAGTTTCAAATCTTCCTTTCCAGTGCTTGCTTTGCCCTCTCGTGCCTAATGATCGCTTATGGAGCCAGCAACCCAAATGGTAAGAATGTCCTATATGCAATTTAAGTCTCCATAATTATCAAAACAGACACCAATATGTCAGTTTTCCACTAGGAACAGTTAACGTCTCCTTGTTTTTGTCTAGAACTGTCCGTTCTGATTTTCATCGCTCTGACCTTTAATGGCTTTGGGGGAATGTGTATGACCTTCACTTCACTTACGGTGAGTGTTAACTTATTCATGAATGTACACTTGTGCTTCATTTTTTCCATCTCTTTTGATGTGTTTTGAACTAGCTTGTTGCTAATTAGCTTGTTGCTTGCTAATTAGCTTGCTTTAACTGCCATAAACATTGAGGGGGATATGTCCCATCTGATATTCAGATTACCCATGGCTTTTTCAATGGTTGATTTTGAAATTTTAACATTTGTTCCCTGCAATCCTGCTACATCCAGGCTAGTTAGAAGTCTTTGTGTCTCTTTTTTCCTCAATCTTTTGCGTGTCTCTCAAGCGCGGTGCAGTAAGTTAATCATTAGACCCATTTGTGCATCTTACCTCAGTGTTTTTCCTGCTGACTCGCTTTTGTCGCTGCTCCGGCACCATGGCAGCATACAGTCCTCCTGATTCAGTGTGCTGACCCTGTAAGATTAGCCTGTGGTTATCATGTGCTGAGAGGAACTATATGACCGTGAACTCACAAAAACACTTACACCCAGAGTCCAAAATGTACTTTTTGCCACACCTGCAAAATGAGAAAGTTTTAAAACAACACCTGCCTCACATACTCGAATTACATTGATGGTTTCATGCAAAAATGTTGTTGATAATAACGCGAGTGTTCTTGTTTGCCGTGTTTGAAGTGGCAAAGTGGCATAACAATTGATTTTGGAGAACATCTTCACACCAGTTCTGTTCTCACAAAATACAAAGCTGCTGATCACTAACATTCAAACGCATTCTTACATAACAGGACACTCGCTGTTGCTCATCCACTTGTTGTCACAGGAACAAGGCATAACTGTGGGCAGGCTGTCCCAGTTTGGCCTCCAATTAGAGTCATAAAAGAGACTCAGATTCAGCCGGTTCAGACTGGATGGATCATCCCTCAGTTCTTACCAACCTAGTTATTCCTCTTTTATTGAAAATGAGGAACAGAAAGTAAGTGAAGTAAGAAAGAAGTGTGGATTAAGGCTTCAAAAATAATTTAGGGCCACTTAGTTCTCGTAGTCTTCTAGTTTTCTAGTCCTCTGTCACTTGCTCTTTCCCTCTTTAAACCCCTAGTCCTCATTCTCTGGTCATAGTCAGTGCCTCAGAACTGAAACTGCTCTCACTGTTGACTTGTCCTTTCATAAGCCTGTAATTGATGGCTGTCTCTCATTGCTTCATGACATGTTTAGAGAAAGACTGTGGGTTGATTGTCTTTATGCTCATAGCAGTCACACAGTCAAAAGATGCCTGAATATGATTTTTATATTGCTATTGTTATGGATTATTTATATTATAGTATATTTATAAATAAATAAATGAAGAAAAATAAAATAGACATTTTTAATAATTAACGTATATACAGTATATATATATATATATATATATATAAATATTTATTTATTTATTTATTAAAAAAATATAAATAGATCTTAAACACACTTTTCTTTTTTGCCAAGGTTGTTATGGATTATTAACATTTTTATACAATTTTATATTTATTTATTTAATGTTTTAAGTTATTTATATTTAGAATTGTATACATTTTAAATATATATATATATATATATATATATATACACATTTACATATTTTATATATATATATATATATATATATATATATATATATATATATATATATACACACACACACATTTACATAATTTTAAATATATATATATATATATATATATATATATATATATATATACAAAATAAAATCTGCAGTGGAAATGAAACATTTTTTTTTTTATTTAATACCAGTCTGCCTATCTAAAGTTATTTTAACCAAATGTTATTCATCTGTTTCCTTCCAGCTGCCCAACATGTTTGGTGACCTGCGTGCCACCTTCATCGCACTCATGATCGGCTCGTATGCTTCCTCGGCTGTCACCTTTCCTGGAGTCAAGGTCTGTTATTAAACAACTGGGTGAAAACAAATGATTGTAATCCTACCTTATGTTTACTCTGCGTTGTTTCTTAACAGGTGATCTATGACATTGGTGTGACCTTCATCACGATTCTTGTGGTCTGGGCGGCCTGTGCAGGACTCGTCTTCATCAACTGCTTCTTCAACTGGCCCCTGGAGCCTTTCCCTGGACCTGAGGACCATGACTACACGTAAGAAACACACATACTAACTCCAACCCACGCTCTCATATGCATCAAACATTTACAATTTCTCATTCTGATTTGTTTTATGTATATCTAGTATCAAGATCAAGTTCAGTTGGCTGGGATTTGACCATAAGATTACAGGAAAGCAGTTTTATAATCAAGTGACCACAGTGGGCAAGCGTCTTAGCGTGGATCACACTCACAAACAGAAAGAACTTGCCAGAGAGGGTCAGAAACTTTGTTTGTCCACCATGGACCTGGAACTGCAGTCTGAGAACAAGGAGGAAAGTAAGTGACAACAAGAAAAGACCAGTAACATACACATATACTCAAATGCAAAGTTTTAATAACAGAGCGTTAAATGGGTCGACAGGTCAACTAATCATATTGACTATCTCTGTTTTCCTTGCAGCTCAGTCATTCATGAAGAGTATTTTAAGCCCTCTGTTCATATTGAGTCTGGTGACCATGTGTGTGACTCAGCTGCGTCTCATCTTCTACATGGGAGCCATGAACAACATCTTGGAGGCCCTCAGCGGAGGAGATCTTAACACAGGTGGATAAGCATGTTTGCATATTTCTGAAAAAATAATAATAATATATATATATATATATATATATATATATATATAGCATTTATCTGATGCAGTAATAACAAAAACAGTAATAATGTCAATGAAATAAAACATTTTCTAAAAAAAATGTATTATGATAATTCAGATATATGAGCAAAGCAAAGAATTTTTTTCTGAAAAAAAAAATTCTTGTGAGTACGCGATAGGTTTCTCGCGACCACGTGTAAGTCTGTATATTTTTATACAGTACGTGAATGCAGCTGAAAAAAAAAAAACAATTTGACTAAACAATTATTTTAAATTTTAAACTCAAATATGCCATAGAAAATAAAATCCTTTTCTTTCTTTTCTGAAAAAAACAAACAAACAAAACCCCCCCCCGAAATTTACAGTAATACAGAAATGTGAACGCAGCAAAACATTTTTTCATTTTCTTTACAGTAATCTTTAATTACGATAATTCAGATATATAATGAATTGGTAAAATAAAAACAAATAAATAAAAAACATTTTACTTTCAATAATACAGATATGTGAATGCAGCAAAACAAAACTTTTCTGAAAAAAGACTTAACAAATATTTTAGTTACTATAATACAGATATGTGAATGCAGAAAAGAAAAAGAAAATCTTTCTGGAAAAATATTACTAATAAAGATTTTTAAAACCATATAAATAAAACGTTATTTTTTCTGCTGGTTTTGAAAATTTAATTGCCTTCTAATATTTATTAATTTGTTATTTTTTTTATTTTTACCATTTTTGCAGTTGAGAAAATGGAATTGGGTAAGAATCTCAGTAACGCAGTAGAAACCCGTAGAGCATGTAGTTCCCTAAGCTTGTTGTTTTAACATTTAACCTTCTCCTGTCCTCACCTCAAGCGTAACCCACTCCCTGTCCACCTGTGCTCACGGACTCAATGCATACGCAACCTTGCAGAGTGCCATAAACCCAGCCATTAACCAGAGTAGTTATTAACAGACGTTATTCATTATACAGTGTTATATAATCTCTCTCTCGTTCTCTCAGTGAGCCTCTACACCTCAATTTTTGGTGTGATGCAACTCTTGTGCTTGATGACGACGCCAGTCATCGGTCAAATAATGGACTGGAAGCTGAAAGAATGCGAAGATGGAGAAAGCGAAAAAGAGCCTAACAAGTAGGTTATAGAACAAAAAATTTAGTGAACTTCAGACTAATAATGTGTGATGCTCAAAATTCTATTAAGCGTCTCTGTTCGCTCCATGTTTCTAGGGATGAACCCCAGCCCAAACGCAGAGACAAACAGATTCAGAAAGTCACCAATGCCACACGTGCCTTCATATTCACCAACATCCTCCTCGTCGGCTTTGGTATCACCTGCCTGATTCCCAATCTCCCACTTCAGGTGTGTGTTATGTGTCTCTGTGTTATGAATAATCCATAGAAATGTATCAATTTAACAATAAGATACAGGATGTGTTCAGAATAACATACTACCATACTATTAACATACTTACAACATACTACCATACATTTCTGCAGCATGTGTATTTGTATAACCCACATTGCCAAAATGGGCTGTGCACACACACAAAAAAGCACAATGTGCGAAGTAATATATCCCACAATGCAATGCATTTGACCTTCCATTACAATTTGATGAACAAACTAGACATAACATCATCCGCAGTTTATAATAGATCTTTTTCTTAAATGATTGAACTGCCAGTAGTTTACACAAAATTTAAATGAGTAAATCATAAAAGTTTATTTTCTACTGAAGAAATCCTGCAATACGATGAGGTTGACAACAATGTAGTGTGCTAGTTGAAACATTTATTGTTCCAAAATGCACTGTTTTTGACATGATATTAAATGATGTGCATTGTGGGATATATATTATGTAGTATTTGTAAAATCAGTTAAAATAACACCTTTATCTTTCTTTTTTTTGTAGTATGCTCTGTTGTATAGCATTGTTATCGATAACTAAGACTAAAATTAAAACTAAAAAAACTTTTATAAAACTAAAAATGCCACAACTGTTACAAAAATGTTGTAGTTTCTGGTTATTGTAATAAAGCTGAAAAAAAATATAAATATTGAATGAGAAACATTAACTTAAAAAAAAATTAAATGTTGCCTTGGTGACATAAACTAAAAGTAAATAAAAATGTATTAAAGCTAAACAGAAATAATGGTATTTAAAAAAACACAAATGGAATATATATATATATATATATATATGATAGATTATTTATGACAGAATAAATATAAAATAATAAGACAGACTATATTTAGAAAAATTTAGATTTAGAAAGTAATGCAACTTTGCAACCCCCCGCAACCCCCCCAACAATCAACCCCCCCCCCCCCCCCCCACCCCCACGGAAATGCAACCCCCCGCATGTCATGTGTTCTAATCTCCGTATGTATACTACATTTTACATCCATACACTAAATACTGCAACAACTACATCAGCAATATTAATATATGAGTGAGCCAGAATGCTATTCTGTTATTGTGCAAATGACAGCAGTGGACAAATTTGGAATAGCATACTACTCATACTATTTCTTCCATGGTGAGTAGTATGCACTAGAAGCAGAAACAGTAAAAGTGCAACGCAACACCCAGCTATTCCCCTGAGGGTCTGCATAGCTGTACAGCATCTCCCTCTAGTGGCTCAATTATGAAGCTACTAGCATGTCAACTTACAATTTTACCACAGGAAGCAGTCAAATGACGTTTATACGGTTTGATTTAGTCATTTAACCTCATGCTATCTCTCTCCAGATGCTCTCATTTGTCCTTCACACCATCGTCAGAGGCTTCATCCACTCTGCCATCGGAGGACTTTACGCTGCTGTGTGAGTTTATCTTCATTACTTTGCCAGTAATAGCAGCATTTAAATCGTACCTTATGATAACACATACTCTGTTTGTGTGTCTGCAGGTACCCATCATCTCAGTTTGGCAGTCTGACCGGAATGCAGTCATTGGTTAGCGCTGTGTTCGCTCTGCTGCAGCAGCCTTTGTTCATGGCCATGATGGGACCACTGAATGGAGACCCGCTCTGGGTATGAAACAAAACAAGAGAATGCATTAGTAATACTAAATGGATTAAATGCCCGTCAGGCATGTTTTGACCTCCTCTCTATCTTTTTTTCCTGGTGTAGGTGAACGTTGGTCTGCTGGTTGTCAGTATGTTGGGCTTCTTGTTACCGCTCTACCTGCTGTACTTCAGGAGAAATCTGCACAAAAAGAGGAAGGAGAAAGAAAACAATGCTAAAATCTATCTGAAGATTAACGGCAGTGACGTACCAGAGGCATTTGTGTAAAGAAGCTAAAAGAAAAAAAAACAGATAAAGGGAAAAACAAAAGGCATGAGAATATCATCCCAGCTACACAAAAACACACACTACTGTGCATCTCTTTCTCATTGAGTAACTCAATGGATGAAAAGAGGAATGCGAGAGACAGAATGCAACATGGGAAAATTGACATCATTTTATTTTAATTGTTTCAACCCTGACTGTCTCTTCATAATGCAAAGGGACATTTCAGTATTAGAATATGGTATTTATATACACTGTTTTTGCCAACTGGACATTTTTGAGGAAGACTGAGGCCAGCCTGGCCCGTACACATGCCGTAAGGATGCCAGCTGGCTGTTTTGCCCAGAAACGCAGCCAAACACCCCATTCATTTAACTAACCTTCACTGCATTGAGATTTCAATGTAAACCAATATAGCCCAGAATTTGTAACTGTAATAATAGTGGTGCAATGTAATTGCATTCACTAAAGACCACTTTTTCATTCATAATAATACACAAAGTGCCTTTTTTATGAAGTAATGTTGTATTTATGAATCACTTTTGATCATAGGTACTTTATGAAAGCCACGATTTATGTATTAAGTTTTTATACGACTTGCACATGAGATGCATACATGAAAGAGGCTGGACTGAACTGCAGTAAGTGGCTGATCTGCGAGGTGGCAACAACAGCACTTTAACACATGTCCCATAAAAGCCCTCATGACCCATAATTCCCTTTTTCTGTCTTTCTTTCACTAACATTCCGTGATCTCTCAGTGTGTTGAGAGTCATTTATGTGTCACTGATCGTTAGATCAAGTTATGGTGGACCTCTGAAGTAAAATATTGTATATAAAGCACAACTTAACTCACAAACGTGCCTTTTGTGCAGTTTACAGTGCAGTTAGTATAGCTGGCGGGAAGACCGGAGCCAAGGATTCTGTGGAAATGTTTTGGTGTTGTGTGTAATGTATTTATTTCTTAACAGGCCATATGGACAATGCAGCCTTACTTGCAAAGGTTGATATATTAACTTACATCTCAGTGTTGCAGTGGCTGTTTGTTGTTTGTTTGTTTGTTTGTTGTTTTTCAAAAACCTTCATGTATTGTTCTATATGGCATTAATGTTGAAGATTATACTCAATAAAATTTGCAATTATTACATTTGTGCCATTTACTATTTTACAGTGAAATCATTATAATAGTGTATATTACAGTAGAAGTACCTTAATTACATATACCTTAGTTTTATTTTTAAAAATATAAATCTAATCAAGAAAAACAATGTGGTTTTCTCTGACGGAAATATTTTACATTTTTTTTTTATTTTATCAGAAGTGAAATAAAAGTGTGTTAATATAGTAAGTATTGTATTTATACAATGTATATATATATATATATATATATATATATATATATATATAAATGCTGTTATCAAGGAATTGGGTTATGTCTTCTTGGTCCAGATCAGGTGTGTATAATTTTGTATAGTATTCTTGAAAAAATGTTGTTTATCTCAACTGGTGAATTGGTTAGCTTCCCTGCTGAGTTTCTGATGGAGGTTATATAAAATACTTTATCCATTTTTTAGTAAGCAAAACTATATTTTTCTTAATTCTTTATAGATGTTTTTTTGATTGATCATATGCATGTAAATTTCAAATTATTTTATTTTTTTCTCTGTCCCTTTTTTTAAATGTAGGCTACTGAATATAATATAGTTCTTCACGTAATACTAGAGCAGTGATCCTAGCGACTTTGGAGAGTCAATTATTTCAAGGAAGGATGTCCTCTCTCTTGAAGTATCTGTCAAATTCTGGATCTGTCAAGAGGGATGTATTAAACGCCATCTGGTGGGGTGCTTCTGTATTACAGACGGGTTCCACGTGAGAGTTAGTCACTAATAATGATGGGATGAATTTTGGTATCTTTGATATTTGGTATGATTGAATTACTGGTTAGAAAGAAATCAATGCAGGAGTGGCTTTGGTGGACATTAGAATAAAAAAGGGCATTCTCTGGCGAGTGGGTGTTGCAGCCTCCAAACTTCACCAAGACCAAAATCACTCATGAACTGTTTTATTGTTTTGGAGGACTGCCAGGATTTCCCTGTATGTTTTGACCTGTCAAATGATGGATTGATTACAGTGTTATAGTCTCCCCATATAATTATTGGATCGTTGGAGAGATTTAAAAGAGAGGAAAATAAATTTGAAAAGGAGGGATCATCAGAGTTTGGTCCATAAATGTTGCCAGTTGTAATTGGATAATTATTGATTGAAATGTTGATAATTATAAAACAGCCTTCAGGATCTGAAATAATTGGATGGTTAAATTATTTTTTTGTTCATTAAGATGCACACTCATCTTTGTTTTGAATTATAGTAGGAGGAAAAACAGTCGTTAAAATGTGCAGTTTTTAAGCTATTTTGTGTAGATTGTGAGAAGTGTGTGTATTAGACATATGTCAGCTTGCAAATTTTTTAGGTAATTTAGTTTTTTTAATATTTTTTTTCTTTTATGTAAATCTTATGCGTAACTTTATAGTTACTTGGAAAAAAGGATGGAACAGAAACAAGGATGAAACATGAAGCAGGGGCCGAACCAACACATGACAAGACAACAGGAGACACAACTATCATGCTTATGATTATGATTAGCATAACCATAATTATGATTATTATCATAATCAATTACCATAATTATCATAATCGTAATTATGATTATTATCATATTATGGCTTACAGCTTATGAAAACCCCAATTTCTAAATTAGAATATTGTGAAAAGGTTTTCATAAGCTGTAAGCCATAATCATAAAAAAATTGAACAAATAAAGGCGTAAAATATTTCACATTGCATGTAATGAGTCTACTAATTTATCAGTTTCACCTTTTAAGTTGAATTACCTAAATAAATAAACTTTTGGACGATATTCAAATTTTTCGAGTTTCACATAAAAAAAGAAAAAGATTATATTAGTGATAATAGGTAATGTCAATTTTTTAGTGTGTTACAATGAGCAATTTTTAATGCAACTATTTTATTTGTAATGTTTTTATCAAATAGGCATTTTTTATCAAATTCTATAAATGAGTCCAAATGAGATAAATAAAATTACAAAGCTGCATTTAACCCTTCATCATATTTGGGCGTCCTTAAAGGATAGAACACATAGGCCATAAGGTGAACTAAGAAAAAGTGGCTAGAAACTGATTTTCGTTCCCACACCTGGGCACTACTTTTAAAATTGATTTTTGCATAGATAATACCATTATCGACTTTGTGTTAAAAGTTCTCCGCAAAATACCCTGCAGTTTTTTTGTCACAATCCATAAATGTTTATAATTGTGAATTTGGAAAAACGAAAATCTTATGCTTCTGATTTTGTTTGTAACTTTATTTTTATACATTTTAGCAACACAAAATATATCTCAAACTGACATTTATACATGTACCTAAACACTTGAGATCAGTTTTGGTGGATTATATAGTCAAGATTGAATGTAGACTATGAAATATGGCACATTTGAGGAAAAAATGCTTCAACTTCTCAGACTGACAGTAAACAAAATTAAACATAAAAATAGTAAATTTATCAAAACTGTGATGTTTTATACATCAAAATTTTCAGCAGGTACTGTACAATTACAGAAATATACTAATAAAAGCACACTTTGGCCAAAGTTGGCTAAAATGACTCGAAATGCTTCACTATCCCCTTTTTTTGGATTGCTGCCAATTTTTTTTATTTTATTTTTTTTTTACAATTCTACAACAGATATTTTAAAGCTCAAAAGCACCTTAAAATATAACACAGTGGATATTTACTCATCAGTATCATCCCTATCACTGTCAGAGGCATCATCCCATGTAGGTCTTTCTTCTGTTTCCTGTGAAACATTTGCACAATTTTGGCACCGACATAAATCAGTACAAGACAGTCTTGCAGACAGTCTTGCAGACGCTGTGTAGCGCGTTTCTCGGCCGCATCCAAGCGCTTTTTGTCAATGAAACGCCTGTAGCAAGTAGAGTGAAACCCGGCGTCTTCGGGAACATTGCCAAACTCTATTTCAAGACAATGTTTGTATGTTTCTGCAATTGTCTGATTCTCACCTTGCAGACCAAGCCACCGTTTGACGCAGTTTCTGTATGTATCCCACCGTGTGCGTGTAAAATCCTTTATTTCCTATTGCCGACTTTAAACAGTAATAAAAAATAAACTGCAGGATTACAAATGGAGAACTTTTATTTTCTCGTCCAGAAACACTAGATAATTTTATTACAAATAAAACAATTTAGTGCCCCATATATGGGAACGGGATTAAACGTAAAACGTCTTCACCTTATGGCCTAAGGGGCGCAGACATATTAACTAATGTTTACCTGTCATCCCAAAAAAGCAGCCACCTCATTGGTCTAGCCGGAAGCACGTGATGATTCTTCCGCGAAGCCTCATCACTGATGATCAAAATATGACTACGCAAGGAAAGAACTATTGCCGACTTTAAACAGTATAAAATATAAACTGCAGGATTACAAATGGAGAACTTTTATTTTCTCGTCCATAAACACTAGATAATTTTATTACAACTAAAACAATTTAGTGCCCCATATATGGGAACGGGATTAAACGTAAAACGTCTTCACCTTATGGCCTAAGGGGCGCAGACATATTAACTAATGTTTACCTGTCATCCCAAAAAAGCAGCCACCTCATTGGTCTAGCCGGAAGCACGTGATGATTCTTCCGCGAAGCCTCATCACTGATGATCAAAATATGACTACGCAAGGAAAGAACTATTGCCGACTTTAAACAGTAATAAAAAATAAACTGCAGGATTACAAATGGAGAACTTTTATTTTCTCGTCCAGAAACACTAGATAATTTTATTACAACTAAAACAATTTAGTGCCCCATATATGGGAACGGGATTAAACGTAAAACGTCTTCACCTTATGGCCTAACAAACAAACAAACAAACAAACAAACAAACACACACACACACACACACACACACACACACACACACACACACACACACACACACCGACCCCTAGAATAAACTGGCATCAAAATGTTTGCTAAAAGTATGCTATTAAACGAGAATGATAATCTGACTCCTTATTAAAATTATAAATCAGATTTTAAAATGCTCATGATGACTAGTCCACTGCAGAAACAAAGCTTACACTGGACCATGTTTTGAAATATAGCCTATAAATAAACAGTGTGAACGAGAGACACTATGTGATTTGAGAAATGCTTCGGTGGAGGACAAATCAGATCTACATGAAAATAATCGGATGGTGGGATCTGACTCCAGATGTGCTATAAATAGACTGCACCAGTTTATCGTTACATAATTGTGACAGATTGTAATTTGACTGCTATATAGACCACTATGCGACCACCAGCTGTTACATCACAAAAGCGCCCACTTCAAAGTCAGACCACCCATCAACGGTTGTCCCCGTAAAACAAAGAAGAAAAAAAAATAACATTAAAGCTTACCACGATTACCCCCTCCTCTATGACGACATCACTCCTATGTCACGGCATCAGGGGTTGTTGTTAACGCCCCCCTCGGCCCTGATCAGGAAGTGAATCTGTGGGAAATAGAAAAACGGTCCTTAGAATGACATAGAAGCGGGTGAGGTGGGGTAGACCGAGGCACCGGGACTAACGCAGGACTCGACACCTATTTGGATTCATCCAGGTGCAAAACGACGTTATCGCTGAAAGGCATAAAGCACCGGAGAAAATGCTCATTAAAGAATTGTAAGTGCAGCGTTATTTTTGATCTGATTGTAATGAGAGCATCCTCTGGCTGTTCACGCAGCGCAGGTACCAGAGGCCATGGCGACATTGTAAACTTGACTTTCTGACAGTTCACATTTAAAGCCCTTGGTCGCAATCATTTTAAGGCATTTAATATAGGCTAGCTTTGTCATATTACCTTGACCTACAATACACTTTGTATGTGTTCAAAACGTATATTGCTTTGGCTGGTGCAATTAAAACGTTTTACATATATAATTAATATTATCAGTTAAACGCTTTTTGTAGGATTTTTGTAATAAATATCTAATCGAGTGGGTATAATTGTTATTGATACGCTCGTGAAGGTGAAACGGACCGAGCACACCGCGTTCCGATATTAAATTGCCCCTGTGTATAGATTTTATACTAATATTTTCAGAAATATCCCGTTCATTCATCACCATGTGGCAATGCGATAGGCCTATGCCATATTCACGTTTTCACAACTGGATCCGTTCACCTTGCGCATGTTTCATTGAACCGCGCGACTAAATAACTTGATAATAGGCTACTCCAAACCTCCCCCGTCATTCACCTTTGAAATATTAATAACCTTTATCTGCCCACAAACAGAAGGCACCCACAGAAAGGTCACTGAAACCATATGAGGCTCTCTTTTCATCTCAAAACTGTGCAGTGCGTCTGCTATGACATATTTTCTGATGTTCCTGGTGAACAAAAAAAAACTGTTTGTTGGTTTTAGATGGGTTTTGGTTGGTGTGTGAATTGTTCAATGACTTTAAAATAACATGTCAGTAATTTTCTGGGAGCCAGGTTAGTTGTGGCGCCCCTATCGTCAAGACTTTTTCAACAAACTGGCGATTTTGCTATGCATTTATGAGATGTAGGCTAAAATCACTGTAAAAAGTGTAAAACATGATAGTGATATTGTTATGACGATTTTACATAGGGATCGAGCAGTTGTTGCTATGGTTACTCGTGCAAAGCCGCATTCTGTTCGCGTGCGTTTGCATTCTGAATCTGAGTAAACTTCTATACTGTGTCAACTCAGGGACGGGCACGTTAATCTGGTTAAACTAGGAGTTGTTGACCAGTTGACACAAGCAAACCATCGTTTTTTCCCTCTCAGAAGGGGAGGCTACGCTTTAAAATTAATTGAGAAAGAAAATGGGTTTAAAGCGGACTCAAACGCAGTGCACATCATGTTTCTCCTAATGTTTGTCCTTCTGAAATACCTCTTTCTCTTAAATTCCCCTGTCGAGGTGTTCTTTCGTGCAGGAAAGTGCACACACACGTCTTTGGGATGACTCAGACACGAGCAGAATCCCTACAACGCGACGCGTGTAAGAACGCGACGCTGTATTATCATCATCTGTCATACACCGGCATCTCTCTGACGTCACTTTCATCTACGTCATGGAGGTTTTGAGAAACAGAGAGGGCTCCGAAGAGAACGAAATGTCCTTTCTATAAAAAAATGCAGCATGTAGCTTGGTTGGTAAAAAGAATCATGAAACATAGTTTAAATGTTCATGTTTTGGAAACTAGCATACCGCAATAATAACCAAATAATAACACTTAGCACGTTTGTGATGTGGAGCATGCTCTCTTGGCTCTGAAGTGGATGCTTGTACACCTCAGGTCCCTCAGGGTTTGCTGTCCGTGGTTCTTTATGTTTTCCAATAATGCACTAAAAATAACTTTCAACACTAAAAATACCAGCAGGTGAAGAATTAGACCACATATTTTGGAATGTGGTTTGAGTTTCAGTTTTGATCAGATGTATTTAATGCAGATTAGATTACTGTCATATTTAAAATTCAAGCAAGCTTCATTATTACGCAGTTTTAATGACTTCATGTTTGCGAGATTAATGGAATATTTGTTGTTTTAAATCAACAGTCGCGATTTTCTTGCCTATTGTGACATTTAGAGTAGCAGGTTTTTTAAATTATTGTCATATGCTATTGCTGTGATGTCACAGTATGAGAAGAGATGTTGCCTAAATAGGTTATTTTGATTCAAGATTACGAGGCCACATGGGCACATTTAAAAAATAAATAAAGAATGATTTGCACGTATGAATCATTTATAATAAATACATCAATATTCCATTAAAAACAAGACTTAAAAATTGTGAAAGTTAAAATGGTGGTAAACTTATTATAGGAAATGGCATATTATAAATAATCCATGGACTAATTATACATCAACCACCTATTTAAGGATTTTTATGCTTTTATTAGACATCAGAAGTTTGTGTAGGCTATGCGAGCTAAAGCAGTGACCTCTTGTTCTGTGTCTCTCTTACTTACTTTCCTCTGATCCAGTTTACCTAAAGGATCCAGACACAATGTCTGCTGGGTCTACTGGTCTTATCTGCCTTAAAATACCTTTTTAGTCACTCGTGCCTCAACTTCATGGCAATTTGAGAGACTATATGGGCTTTTCTATACTGTGATCACTTCTGGCCTGTGGGATTTTTGTAAATAAACTCTCTTAAAACACTATCTCACTATAGTTTAATTAGTCTCACTAACAATCTCCAACATATACATAGGAATGACGACTGATGAATGACTTAACTCATTTTGACATTTTCTTTCCTGAAATTTTCTTAAGGCTAATTTTATTGCTTTTATGCATCCTAAATACACATAAAACCGTCATAAAATATCACATTATTATGTCCTCATCTCTGGCTGAATGCAGTTTATTTTAGCTATATAGTAAAGTAGAGAAGCTGCCCTTTTCTCTGAATATTGAATTTCAGAATCTATTTGTAAACTTGATTGTCTTGTTACTGAAACAATAAGGAAAGCCTGTCTTATACAGCGAAGTGCAGCCATGCAGGCAAAGGCATTTATAATGCAGAAAGTAGCCTGGGTGTCACCGAGTACATGAGACACCGAAACCACCATGGTGACCGATAGTCCCTGTTCAGGACACACTCCGGAGGGCAAGGTGACTCTTGCTATAGCAGATGCTAACAGAAAACAGTAAAACACACCTGTGCGACCACAGCGTTTGATAAATGGTGAGACTTCACACTGAGTTTACATAGCATCTGAAATATGGTCAGGACATCTTCCCTCATCTACAAAGAGTTATATAAAGAAAAATCAACCTGTTCATAATCAATATTTTTTAGTATTTTAATTCACGTGGCCTCATAAACTTTAATCAAAATAACTTCCCCGAGGCAATGTCTCTTCTCTTCTCTGATGACGTGTTTACTGGCTGGACAACCTGTCACTCATATGACATTACAGCAATAGAAAGTTTTTTTTAAGAAGTCTTTGTTAAAGTCTTTGATCTTTTGGCATATAAGAGGTTATTGTACTATAGAAATATCCTGTAAGTTTCAACTTCTTTGGACCAAAAATGCTTTCATTGATGATGCATAATAAGTTGAAATAAACGGAGCAATTCAAATATAGAGTCCACCATCGGTTCTCTGCCCTAATAATGCAGGCCGACAGCTTTAACAAAAGCATATAGGCCTACTACCATTGATTAACAACCTCGTAGCTCACTGTAGGGTTGTCTAGAAAGGTTTATAGGTTATATTAAAAAAATCAACTTCCTTATAGAGAAAATTAATGGAGTTTTTATTTCCGAAACTTGACTATTGCACTCTATAGCAAACCACAGCGATCCAATGATCAAGTAAATTTCCAGTAGACTAAATCATTTTTCCCATCTTATTCAAAAAGCCGATTCATTCCCATACAGTATGTGTCACAGGAAAAGACTATCTCAGCTTCTATTTCATGCAGACTCCAAAGGTAAACCTGGTCCTACTTGACCTCCTAACAAGCTCATGCTTCCTGTTAGAGATTGCCTCTTTAGTCTGATGTAGACAGTCCTTAGGTGTGTGTGTTCATGTCATAAGGCAAATAATGAGAGAGCTGTGCTGGAATGGAGCGCAGTTGTGGTATTGTCTTACTCCTGAGAAGTATTGATTATATATGCAAGCTGCACAGAGTTGGGTACACTGCCAACTACCATTCAGAAACAGTACACAGATATTGGAGATGCTCTTAGGTTTGCTATTTGAACATATTCATTTTGTATTATGATACTTTAGGCCACGATGTATAACATTTGTTGAAGAGACAAAACTGTACATTTCTTGTCGATTACCACCCACTGCTACTTATACCAACGACAGAAATAAGTGCAGTTAGAAAAGCTAAATATGTGGAAGAGTGATGCTATAGTGTGACGATTTTGTATTGCAATAGGTAGCACTTCAAAGTCAATACCAAATCGAAACTAGTTAGCACATTATTTGTAATTGAAATGGTTTAATGACAGGTTTGTAATGGTTACACTTAAAATTTTTACATTAAAAAATTGCCTTGAAACGGAGGGTATGTAACACAATTGGGATTTTTCTAAACACTGTTTTCTACTATGCATTGAAAATTATTCTGATCTTTATTGGTAACCAAATCAACTGTCAAAAATCTAGTCACGATAGCAAATTATAAGTGAATATTTATACACTCACCTAGAGGATTTTTAGGAACACCTGTTCCTTCAATGTATTTAGGGGTGTGGTCCTGGTCAAGACAATCTCCTGAACTCCAAACTGAATGTCAGAATGGGAAAGAAAAGTGATTTAAGCAATTTTAAGTGTGGCATAGTTGTTGGTACCTGACGGGCCAGTCTGAGTATTTCACTATCTGTTCAGTAACTGGGATTTTAGAGATCATATATAGGGTTTACACAGAATGGTGTGAACAGGGAAAAGCATCCAGTATGTGGCAGTCCTGTCTGCTAAAATGCCTTGTTGATGATGGAGGTCAGAGGAGAATGGGCCGACTGATTCAAGCTGATAGAAGAGCAACTTTGACTGAAATAACCACTCGTTACAACCGAGGTATGCAGCAAAGCATTTTTGAAGCCACAACACGCACAATCTTGAGGCGGATGGGCTACAACAGCAGAAGACCCCACCAGGTACCACTCATCTCCAATAAAAATAGGAACAAGAGGCTACAATTTGCAAGAGCTCACTAAAATTGGACAGTTAAAGACTTGAAAAAAATGTTGCCTGGTCTGATGAGTCTCGATTTCTGTTGAGACATTCAGTAGAGTTAGAATTTGGCGTAAACAGAATGAGAACATGTTACCACTGTGCAGGCTGGTGGTGGTGGTGTAATGGTGTGGGGGATGTTTTCTTGGCACACTTTAGGCCCCTTAGTGCCAATTGGGCATCGTTTAAATGCCACGCCCTGCCTGAGCATTGTTTCTGACCATGTCCATCCCTTTATGGTACCCATCCTCTGATGGCCAGCAGGATAATGCACCATGTCACAAAGCTTGAATCATTTCAAATTGGTTTCTTAAACATGACAATGAGTTCACTGTACTAAAATGTCCCCCCAGTCCCTAGATCTCAACCCAATAGAGCATCTTTGGGATGTGGTGGAACGGGAGCTTCGTGCCCTGTATGTGCATCCCACAAATCTCCGTTAACAGCAAGATGCTATCCTATAAATATGGGCCAACATTTCTAAAGAATGCTTTCAGCACTTTGTTGAATCAATGCCACGTAGAATCAAGGCAGTTCTGAAGGTGAAAGGGGGTCAAACACAGTTTTAGTATGGTGTTCCTAATAATCCTTTAGGTGAGTGTATATACATACATGTGTGTATATGTTGTAATATTTTTCACAGTATCACTATTTTTGCTGTTTTTGAAAGCTTATACAGTATATGGGGATGTTGCATACCTGTAGTAGTCCTATTTCAAGGAATCGTCAAAATAATGGTAAAAGCATCCCAATAATTTCTAGAAATGCTTTAGAGACGTAACCACATGATAAAGCAAATATGCTCATTATAGTTTAATTGTTTTTCTTTGTCTTTTGCAGTCGAGTGATCCTACCGATTTCTGTGGAGGAGGTAAGTGCAAATTTAGCGTGTGTGTTTGTACAGCATGCTGTGAACGCTGGTAATGACACTGATCTCAAACATTGTTTTGGTATGTGTGTGTGGTATCAATCGCTGATTTACACGTGTTGAGGTTCGGATGACTCAGTCTTAGCTCGCTTTGACAGCAGAAGAGTCACGATGTAGTTTCGTGATGCTCTCCATGTGCAATAAGCCACAGATCACAGTCGTTCAGTCACTTATGACTCATTTATCTCAGCAAGAGGATGAATCTTTCTTCTCTCATGCTGTTTGATACCACACAGCTCGTGTACAACCCCTAATGCATCACTTCTCTTAGTGTGTGCCAGCATTAATAACTGTGCTTTTGGAGGTCAGCAATTCTCACACTTTGCTTCCTCTCTGTCTCTCATTCTTTCTTCTGCCTAATTCAAATTGAGCATTCCCTATGTCCCAGTCTCCTCATTTCCCATGATCCCCTAGCATGTCATTCTATTCAGTGATCTGGTCGTGAATATCTAATGAGTTACCTGATACCAACTCCTTCTGCCTCTCTCTCTCTCAGCTTTTGTCCTCGTCTAGCCTCATGCACATTTGTGATCTGTAAGAAAATAAAATTCAGATTTCACTGTTGTTTGGGTTGGCAAAAGAAGTTGTGTGGTGCAGGTATGATGTCAGAACCTGGAAGTTTTAATCACTGTAGGTTCCTTCGAGATTTTCCGATGGGTTTTTATAGTCGCGGATTTCAATTTATAAGTAAAATAAAGCCGTAAAAGAACAAAACGTCAAAGTCTAGTCAAGTTTTGTTACCACAGGCTTGATTATACACATAAAATCCATTATAAACCTCATAGGAAAGTCTCAAGTCTTCTAAGTTCTGATGTCATACCTGCACCACTCTATTGACCCATTATTTATTTTGTGGATGATGGAGTTCACTGTTTTGGCAGGTTTTGCAAATATTACACACTGCTCCTTTAAGATCCAGTCACATGATTAATCATCTTATCACATGCAGTAAAGCACCTCAGCTCCTTTCAGACTAGCTGCCTCCAGCTGTTTATGTCTCTTTAAATCATGTCCTAGTAATCTGGTATCTTGTCTTGGGGGACAAACTCTGTCTCTGGGCTGGATCAAGCAAATTAAAGGGTTAAAGGGCTGCTTCAACCTTGTGAGGCCTCTCTTTTCATCTGCTCTGGTTTTTACATACCTCAGCATATTCTGCAAAAAAGTACTGACGGCCAAGATCCATTTAGATTATAGTATAATTAGTTCTGTCACATAAAATATGTCTAGGACGAGACGTTTTAATATAAGTCCTGTCAAGTCAGTGTCTCCTCCTAGCACCCAGTGGGAGTTTAAAAGGTTAAAAAAGACTTTTGAATTGCATTGATTTCATTAAGACAGCACAATGTTAAGCAGATTGGATTCAACTTGAGTTGAATGAAACGAGGGTGGGTGAACGTATCTAGTTTCACTCTTTCATCATCATTTTAATTGTCAGTCAATTTTTGGTCAGAGTGATTATTGTTGAAATACTTAGCATAAAGGGATATCAGCTAAATATGACAGTGCCCCTTCCCTAGAAAATTATTCTTTAAAGGTATAGTTCACCCAAAAATGTAAATTATGTCATTAATTACTCACCCTCATGTTGTTTAAAATCCGTAAGACTTTTGTTTATCTTCAGAAATGGAGATATTTCTAATGAAATCGGATCTATCTCTGTCCCATTGACAGTTATGCAACTACCACTTTAATTCTTTAAAAGGTTCATAAAAAATAATAAAACTAATCCATATGAATTAAGCGGTTTAGTCCAAATATTCTGAAGAGACACGATCACTTTATATGATAAACAGATTGAATTTAAGGCCTTTATTCACATATAAACTTTGATCAGCGAACATAAACAGAAGGTCAACCGCGCTGTGTAACCCATGAGAATGAACCTCATTGGTTCTCACACGTCAACTGAACATGCCGCGTTCGTTTGCCACAGCTGCTGTGCTCGTTGATGAATGCTTATGTGAATAAAAGCTTAAATTGAATCTTTAAGAAAATTTCGACTAAACCACTCAATTCATTTATCGACGTTTTGAAGTGTCAGAGTGCTAGTTGTGTCGCTATCATTAGAGGAACATAAATAGAGGAACATAAATCGCTCAGATTTCATTAAAAATCTTCATTTGAATTCCGAAGATAAAAGAAAGCCTTAAGGGTTTGGATTTATTTGAGGTGAGTAAATGATAAAATAATTCAAATGTTTTGGTGTACTGTCCCTTTAAGGAAAGTCACTTCATTTATGAAGGTTGATTCCTAATTCACACATTACTTTGTTCCTGCCCAATAAATATAATCTTGCAAAGTATAAATAGTTTGACTGTCACTTCACTTTGTAAATGCTGTGTAAATTGTGAAATATACTACAAAAATAATATATAGTTAAGCAATTAGAAGAATAACAAAGTGCTGTAAACTGTAAACCTATTTACCCAATGTGTAAGCCTTGCACATTCTAGTTAAAAAATGGCCGCTCTTACATCAAAAATAACGAGTAACTTACATTTTAGGACCAATATTGTCAGTGTATTTTAGATTAGCCTATGTTACAGTCTGAAATGAAGTCAAAGCAGTGTCATATTCCTCAGCAATGTGTTGTTTTGTCCCTCAACGAATGATTCAATGACTTATTTGTTTCTCTCCTAAATGAATCAGCATTTTGAACCAATCGTTTTACTGAATAATTCAAGCTCATTCATAAAGACACTCACTTGTCGGCATCCTATTGCACTAACTAGAATAAACATATAATGTGACTAAAAGTACACTAACCATTTCTTCTTATTTCTCTTACAATGTTTATTCTATTTTTAATGGAGGATTGATGACAAAAAAATCATGATATTATATTGATTTGGCCTCTTGCTGCAAATTTAGACCATCTGTAACCCCCCCATCTTCATAAAATTCCCAGAATCACCACTGGTTATTAGTCTATATGGTTGCATATATACAAATAAACGACAATGACTGGCACATTCTTTTGAGTGCTGAGAGCAGCTCTTGTCAGATAAGCTCATATGAATTAAAGCCTTGATCCTTCATCTGCCTTCAGGAGCCTTAAAGACTGTTGTTGTTTAAAGCAAGAGGGAAAAGAACTATTCCTGGAGTCCATTCATTGAGCAGGGAATAATGGATTAAGAAAGCTTACTTGCTTAAGGGGGCAGCTGGGCAGTTTATGCCCCCTTGTGACACTCCCTCACTTCCTTGTTTAGCATCATACACACACAAACACCATAAGCTGTCTGTCAGTGTAGACATGCTGGTGCGTGAGACATCCTTTCTGCCTGTTAGCCTGTCGATTAGTCTGAGCTCACATCTTTTAGCCTGTCCATCACCATCAGTGGTCTACAATCAGGGCTTAACCAGACTTTCTTATAATCTACACATATCACATGCTGTTCATTCAAAAAGATTACAGTTTTATGCAATGTCACTTTAAAAATAGATATATGGCTCTCGAGTACAAAAAATAGCACATCCGCTGCAGATGAGATGCTGTCTGATGCAGTGTGTGTGTGTGTGTGGTCTGTAGAGTGAGTGGGATGATGGTGTGTGATGTAGGTTGGATTTTCATAGAGTGCTGCAAAGTGACGCATACTGCTACTGGCCTCTGATTGGTTTAGAGGAGAAGAGGAGAGACAAAGTCTCTGATTGGCAGAGGACTGATGACACTGCATGTAGAGAATCACATCTATCTATCTGTCTGTCTGTCTGTCTGTCGTGTCACCTCCTTCTTTTCACCATTTCTCTCCTCTATCTTTCATTCCATAAATGGTATAGGCACTGCTCAGTGTCATCATTTTCTTTCTCCTGTTCTCTCTCACACATACACTTATGTGTGATAGGCGGTACTGTATGTTTAGGGATGAATACCCACATTTAGACAGTCAGGCTGTTTAAGATTCTGAAGGTGTTTTAGGCTGAATCTCTGCTGCTGGCTCAGCTCAGACTCTAAGTGGTGGCTGCAGACATTGAGCATGTGTGTCAGGACACTAAATCTCTCAGTTTAACACATCTACCTCACATTAGACCCCTTTTACTAAACAATATCTGCCGATTTTCTCTTTTTATATTGTCATAGACCCATTTTACTAAACAATATCTGCCGATTGTCTCTTTTTATATTGTCATGACCATTCAAATTTGGGGGGCATGTGCCCATGGATAGGACATGGATATTGTAAATGTTTTTACTTTTTATTTTTTTATTTACTATGCAGTTCTATAGTTAAGCTGCACATTTATTGTATGGAATGGCAGAGGGGACCCTTGTTGGAAAACAAAGTAATATATTTTACATTTTTAAACCATAGATGCAGAAGTCCTACTATATATGAAAATAGTGTTTGGAGGCTATTACGTGGATAAATGTTGGAACTGTAACTCCACCCCCTTGAAAAAATCTGAAATGAATTGAAAATGAAATGAAATCTCCATTCAGGCGCATCTTTTGCAGATCATCTGCTCTAAAAAAAAAACACTATCTTGTAAAGCAGCCAGAATGTTTCTTCACTCTATGATTTTTTCGCACATTGAATATTGCTTTGTAAATTGGTCACTCACAAATGCTACAACGCTCAAGCCAATTGAGTCACTTTTCAAAAAAGCCTTAAAAATATTTGACAGAAAACCATTCTCACATCACCATTGCTTAATTTTACAGAAATATAACTTACTAAGTTTTGAAAATTTTTTAAAGTTTAAATATGCCTGTGCTGTCTATAAGATCTTGCACGGACTTGCCCCACCCCCATTGAGTGAATATATCACACGAGAAAATCAGGGTGAGGGAAGACGTGTCACCAGGGCTTCCACAAGGGGTGATTGTGTGGTGCCGTATAGGCGTACAACATTTGGACAATATGTGTTGTCAATTAAGGGGTCAGAGATTTGGAACAAATTACCACTTGTCATTAGAGAATGTCCCACCTTTCCCAGATTTAAGAATCAACTTAAACAATGGCTCAAGAAACATCAAAATTGTGACCATTAAACAATTTTTTTTTCCTTTTTTTTTTTTCTTCTCTATAAATTTGAGGTATATGAATGCATTTAAAGCCTACATAGAATAGCACTTTACTGTATATATGTAATTTGTCTGATAACAGTGGTGTCGTTTGTAATTGTTACTGCATTTTAAGATGTTCTATAAATTGTGTAGTATTCTTAAACTTAAATGTTAGTTTTGTTATTTTGTTAATGTTATTGTGATGACCTGACGGGGGACTGCAGATGGAAAGTAGCCATGGGGCTAATTCTGGCATATTTGCATTACTGAAATGTTTATCAATATGCATTGTCCCTTCTAAATAAATAAATAAATAAAAAAAAAAATAAATAAATTGAAAATTAGTGTCATTAGTGTTACCACCACTTTAACGGCACTTTAACGATAATTTGACTTTGATGCAAAACGTACTTCATACACCGAAAATTATAACTTTTGTTGAGAAAGTGAGTCAGATGTTGATACATTAACTGCTCTGCCACGTTTAAAGCATCGTTAGCCAACTGTGGTCGCAAGTTCTGTCGTTATCAGCATTGTTAAATGAAAACATAGTTCTAATGGATATTCACAAAAAGCATCGTAAAGTTGTGTGGTTTGAACGACAGCTCTTGACCCATGGTTAGAAGCATAGTTTCTTGTTTGCATGACAGGTGGACTTAATCTGTGTTGTAAAAAGCGCTATATAAATAAAAGTAACTTGACTTGACTTGATCAAAATAAGCAAGCTGACAATCAATGTAATCTGTATATTTTATTTAGAATGCATACAGATTTCATTTGCGTCTTTTAGTTTGTCAAGAGATTTAAAGCACCGTTTTTGAAGAGTGCGCATGTGCGAACATGCTCATGTAACAATGAGCCTTTGATTGAATCTGGAAATAGAGAAAAATAACTAAGAAAAATTAGAAATAGTCATCAGATGCCATGTCCCCAGTGTATAGCAAAACAACTAGCATTAATTATATCTCAGCAGAGTCATTAAAAGTAGTTATTACTCCAACACCACCACCACCACCTGCGCGACATCATTAACCAACGTGTTGAACGACCAATTAGCGACAAAATGGTTTTGGAAAACAGTAGTGACTAGCTAGTTGATTTCTTCAATGATGCAACATACTGTGGTAGATAAAGGTGCTGAAACCACAATCTCCGATATTTGAATTTGGACTGCAGTACCTATTTCGACCACTAGTTGTCATTCTTACAGATTGCACCTTTAAGTAGCGAGTTACGTTGTTGTACGGGAAACACACCCTGATGGATTCAGTTCAGTGTTGGATTCAAACCGCTTACATGTATTTTTGAACTATTCATTAAGTCATTTGTAGTCATCCATTAAGGATCTTATTACCTGTTCAGGAATATGATTAAACTGTTTGCGTAGATTGTATTTTAGTTTTTTTTGTTGTGCACAAAATGTTTCTTGCAGTTATTTTGCTGTATTTTTATTGGATCACATTCAATGCAGACTGCAAACTTGCATTCCCTTATCATTCATCTGCCTGTGCTTATTTGCAGTCTTTTTGTATTTTTTTACTCGGTATGGTGCTGCATTGCATATATGCGTGTTTATATTCTAACTATATTCTCTATAGGATTATATGTGATTAAGACATGAAATAGGCCATTGTTCTTTGACCAATCTGTTTAGCATAGATTAACAGAAGCGGAGGGAAACACGCACACAAAGAGAGAGAGAGAGAGTGACAGGAGAAACCAGGATTAATATATTACAGTGTTCAAATATAACTGAAATATCGCTCAGATTGTGGAATGTATGGATTCCTGTCTTACAGTATCAGGTCGGGCAGCTATACTCCGTAGCGGAGGCCAGTAAGAACGAGACAGGTGGAGGAGAGGGTGTGGAGGTGTTGAAGAACGAACCCTACGAGAAAGATGGCGAGAAGGGACAATACACACACAAAATCTACCACCTGCAGAGGTACTCACACTTACACACCCAGAAACATAAGTGTATTAATACAATTTACTAGATTCAAGTTATTCACATATCCTCGAATCATTCCAATTAACCAGTATACTGTAACCAGTATGATATTTCAGAAGTTTAGCAAAATACAATTTTGTCAATTTGTGGGGTTAGGTTAGGTGCTCAACTTAGAGTTTCCTAGTTTCTCTAGAGAAATTGGCGATCTGGCCTAAAAACAAGCCCAACATAATGAACCATTTCTAGAAAAACAAGCCTAAAATAAGCAACCTCTGGTTTTAGGTAGTCGGACATACACACATCACACAGTCTGCATAGGGACTCCCTTTAAAAGAGATTTTGATCCAGTTTTCTATTATGTTCTGCCAAAAAACATGGATTGCTTGTATTCTTTAATTCGTTTCTAGTCCCATTCAAAAACTTCCTTCTACCTTCCTGGCATGTAATTCAAAGAATAAATGACAGATCACAGCACCACTTGCATAAATTATGTGATTTAAGTGTAGAAAAAGTGCCCACATGTCAGTGTTCACCCCTACACACAAGCACAATACTACTACTGAATTAACCCATTGTGCGATTTCACTTTAATACATGTTGCTGCTGATTGGACTGCAGTTCTGACACACCCACAAAACAAGAGAAAACGTATCTCAAACCCCATTGCACACCAGTGCACGCCGTTTCCAGGAAACATGACGTTCAAAACGGAAACCGTCGCAAAAAGTTGCGCACCTGCACCATTAATTTGAACTTGAACACGCCCCTGGTTAAATTCCTCAAACAAACAGAGCAATTGGTTAGACAAATTATTTTAACAAAAAAGAGACACATTTCGCACTAAAATTGGTATTTTTAAAATAAATAAATTAAAAAAATCTACAACTCATTTGTATTTTTGCTTTTCCAGTAAAGTCCCATCGTTTGTAAGAATGCTTGCACCAGCATCAGCGCTGAACATTCATGAGAAAGCTTGGAACGCCTACCCATACTGTCGCACAGGTAACACAGCGTACATTTCTTTTCATGTGCTCTTTGTTCCTCTTGCTTTCTTGTTATTATCCTATCTGTTTCTCTCTGTTTCTCGGGCACTGAATAATTCACTGTTTGAGCTGAGAAGGAGTGGGGTTACAGCACAGGAAACTGAGATTATGCTGACACATTCCCTTCACACCATTCGCACAGCCACATACATGGCAGACTCGCCATTTGCTGAAGGCTGTACATCAAGATATTTGCAAATCTTGTTGCAGTGCTACAATTTTGCTTTTGAATAAACTGTAAAACGTTGATATGGCAAATACTGAGTAGTAATACATATTTTATAATGTAATAGGATTTAAAATATTGAATAACAAAATGATTTGTCTGCAAATCTTTTTGGCCAGTTGTCCTCTAAATCTGTCAGTTGTTAGAAAAAAAAGTTTCCCAGCCAGCTATCTGTCAATGTCAAAGTGTCTACAGATACAAGAACATTGTAGTGTGTCAGTGGTATTCAATTAAGCTCCAGCTTGGCAACCTTAATACTTTGGAAGAATAGGAAATAATAAATCGTAAAGTTGCAATGAAATTGTAGTAGTGAGGGATATTTTCTTACGTTTTGTGACGCACATCTGTGTAAAGGGTAAAGTTAAAGCTACACTGTGTGATTTTTACCCCCATCTAGTGGTGAAAAGGTATATGACCATCCAGTGAATATTAGTTTCTGTTCCTCTCAATTCTGAGTCGTTTTAACTCATACGTTTGCCAGTGTAGTCGAAAATTAACATGGCTTCCAGTTCGACCTCGTCCATGAGTGTTAACTCAAACGTAAACGCGAAAGGCAAAGCTTGAATTAACGGGTATGTCCCTCTTTGACTAATGTACTTTCAAGATGGAGGGGCAACATGGCGACCGACATTAGAACCCCTTACTCGTATGTATTTTCAATGGCATATTTGATGTCAAAAATTTCTAAAAATGAAGGTGAAATGAAGGTGCATGGATGAAATGTTTGCAATAAGATCAATAACATGCATTTATAGGGTCAGTTTAAATTGAATGCAGTCTTTTAGTATTTAGAATTGTCAAGCCAGTTTTCAACAATAGAATCACAAATACAATTTTTGTTATGGATATTATTTGCAGCGTTTTTGCTTCTAGGTTGAATTTATATGGACTAAGATGAGATTAAATAAAATTAGGAATGGTTTTAAATGAGACGTGCTGTTTTCTTGAACAGAAATGGTCTAATTTATATCATCTTTCTTTTCTAATGCCTGTCCTACATCACTTCAGTAATCACTGTAAGTATGCACTACTCACAAGTATAGACACACTTAGGACTCTTTCTTGTACAGCCTTGTTGTTATATGATGGAACAAACATGTTAAACATGTAAGTTTAGCTGCAGTTTTATCAGTTTGTTCATTGATTATCTCTGTCTTAGAATGAGTATATGAAAGAAAACTTCCTCATCAAGATCGAGACATGGCACAAACCTGACATGGGACAGCAGGATAATGTAAGTATTGTAATGTATGATGTTTGTGTGAACGCCGCAGTTTTGTGTAAATCCTGTCACTCATGTTGTGTTCATCTGTCTAGGTTCACGGTTTAGACCCAGACACCTGGAAGAAGGTCGATGTGGTGTACATAGACATCGCAGACCGGAGCCAGGTGGAGCCAAAGGTGAGCTTCACTAAGATGAAATAGTTACCTTCTCTAAGAGTTACATTCTAATATGATCAGTGTCATCACTCTGTAGGACTATAAACCAGAAGAAGATCCCACTAAGTTTAAGTCTGTAAAAACTGGAAGAGGCCCGCTTGGTCCGGATTGGAAGGTATCTATAAGCATCGTTAATGACTGTGTACTGGTATAATATTTGTGTAAATATGCATGCTTGATAAATGAGTGGGAAGATTATTAATGGAAAAAGATGTTAATGGATTTTGGATCTGTGTAGAAAGAACTACCTAAAAAGACAGACTGCCCACACATGTGTGCCTACAAACTGGTTACTGTCAAGTTCAAGTGGTGGGGCCTGCAAAACAAAGTGGAAAACTTTATTCAAAAGGTAAGTGTGTGAAATGAAATTAAAATGTATATTTTATGTAAGGATATATTTTGGCGCTTTTTTCACCTGTCATATAGGCTTTGTTTTATCTTACTCAAATTTATTTGTATTTTAAGTCAAAAACCACACAAAATCTGATGTTTACCAACCTGATCCAAAGCACATTATGCACTACCAATGAAAGGTTTCGGGGTCAGTACGATTTTTGAAATACTTTTATTCTGTACGAATAGTTATTTAATTGATCGAAAGTGTCCGTAAAGATATTTATAATCTGGCAAAATATTTCTAATTCCAATAAACGCTGTTCTTCTGAACTTCCTATTCAAACAATGTATTACTGTTTCGGTAGGGATAGTCAATTTCAGAGAGAAAGTTACCTCCCCGATTTTTTTTTATTTTCTCCACATATACACATACCATCATACAATTACAGTTACCACTAACCTAAATACAAGCATGTTCTCCAATTCCTGATAAACTTTCTAGCTTTTTAAAAATTCTTATTATGGAAGTAAAATCGGTTGTGATCGCCATTTCATGTTGACTTTAAATCGGTATTTCATGGCATCTTGTGGACTTCAGTTAGAACTACACAAAATTCACTTTCCAAAATGAACTTTGTTCCTCTTACTTCCATTAACAGCAAGAGAAGCGCTTGTTCACTAATTTCCACCGGCAGCTGTTCTGTTGGATTGATAAATGGATCGAGCTGAACATGGATGATATCCGCAGAATGGAGGAAGAAACCAGGAGGCAACTGGATGAGGTCAGATTTACACTGTCTTTGTCCACTACAAAATCATCCCTGATCTCTTTATATGGTAATAATGAAATTGGTCCCACTTTATATTAAGTGGCTTTACGTACTGTACTTACATTGAACAGTAAGTACAATGCATTATTGTGTTCCTGTTGTATTGTAAAACACTTTTGCTGCTATGTGTGATACAGGTAAGGTTAGGGACAGGTGTGGTGGTATGGGTGGGGTAGGGTAGGTTAAGGTGTGAGGGGAGTGTGTAATTACATAAAGTAATTATAGCTGTAATTACATGCTGTTATTTTTAAAATATAAGTACAATGTAAAACATGTATGTACACAATAAGTCCATTGTATCAAATTATTAATTTCAATGTAAGTATATAGTACTTAAAGCCCCTGAATATAAAGTGGGACCATGAAATGACATTTTAGACAGTTACCCTAATGAGCAAATTGCTCTGATATATTTTGGTTGTAGAATTTTTCAGAATGGAATTCCTTTGTTGTGAGATTGAGTTTTTGTTTATGTTCTGTTGTCACATTTGGCCCGCCTCACATTTTCCCACAGTACGACGACAATAACGTGTAACAAGGCAGATGAATAATTGAATGTAGTGTCATAATGAGGTCCAGTCGCTGTGAACAAAAGGGGCAGTAGAATGAAGTGGGTCACAGTTCAGCGCTCTCAGGTGCCGTCCAGGGAATGAGTGACGTCATGTATTGGCGGCATCCTGAGTTTCTCACACTTTAAAGGTCTATCGCAGAAATCAGCGTCTCGTGTCGTAATGAGAAATCAGGGTGAATTCCTGAATGAAATCTTTAGCCCCTTCCTCTTCCGCAAGGAGTAATTCACTTAGTAAGCTCACATTCATCTTTCTCCATTGCTGTCTTTCAGATGAGAGTGAAGGATCCAGTGAAAGGAATGGTGGCTCTTGAAGACTGAGGCTGCTCTGTGTTTCTGGTTGCTGCTGTTCATAAAGGTAATTCATGATCTTTATCGCCCCCTACCGTCATTTCTCTAACACAGCAATTGAGAACTGAAAAATATTGTCATATTTTCAAATTGAGCCACAATCTCAATTTTGACTTAATGTTTGAATGAACAAAATGAAAATTATTTTTAAAAAACGTATTTTCAAATTGACAATATGCCACTTACATGCATTGTGATAAAGGTCATGTTCTCATGATATCTATATATGGTACATGTAAAATATTTTAAACTTACAGTTTGGGGTTGAGGTCTCTTATTGTCATTTATTTTTATTTTTTATTAAACAAATGTTAAATAATGTAATATTGTGAAATATTATTACACTTAAAAATCACCTTTTTTCTATTTTAATATGTTTTAAAATGTAATTTATTCCTGTGATGCAAAGCTGAATTTTCAGCATCAATACTTCAGTCTTCAGTGTCACATGATCCTTCAGAAATCATTCTAATTTGCTGATTTTAAGCTCAATAAACATTTATTATTACTATCAATGTTGAAACCAGTTGTGCTGTATAATAATCTTTTTTAATCAATTTAATGCTTCATTTTTGAGTAAAAGTATTAATTTCTTAAAAACTACAGTTTAAAAGTAGTACTGGACAGTATTTAGTAGCATATCAGTAACGTAACTGAACATAACTGTGGTGTTTAACTGTTAAAGTAATTGAATTCTCTTGTTTTCTCTCTCTCTTAGTTTAGGTTGGAGACCAGCAGCATCTCTTCCCTCAATCAAATCAAAGAAACTTGTCTTTTTAATCGTAATCAGTCCTTCATCCAGCCCTATTCGTGGCCGTTTGTCCTGAGTATCCTCCATTTCCTCCTTTCAGTCTGACAATGGAGCACATTGACTAGTTAAATAAGCTATTACTTGTCTGGTTCAAAAGTCATGCCCACTCTATGAAGTCTACCTACTTTATACGGGACGATCAGCAGTTCGTCATTTATGATGTCAAATCATTATATTTAAATCTGGAGCTCGAAAGAATTGTGTTTATATATATATATATATATATATATATATATATATATATATATTCAGAATATCTATTGGCAGTGAAGTGTATATATATGTATATACAGTATATGTCTATATATATATATATATATATATATATTCAGAATATCTATTGGCAGTGGAGTTATTGTGACAGGTGTACAAACAGGGTTCTTAAGTGATTTTTTTTTTTTTTTTTTTGCGGACCAAGACGTTTTTTCTGTTTTGTTTTAATCAAGTAGTGAGTTGTTTTTGTTGCTCTGTTTTCATTTTATTCGACCCACTTTTACATTTATTTAGCAGCTGATCCAAGTGTGTCTCTTTATAGTATAGCCTGCTGTAGTGCACAATCACAGTCCCTTCACCCTGGCCCTTAATTGTAATGCATTGTGGATTCGTCTTGACTGACAACTGCTTGGTCACGTTAAATACAGTTCATATGTTAACGCAATTTTTTTTGTTTGTTAAAATCAGCTCAGCTTTGCTACATCAAACAGTATAACATTCTTGAAATAAGAAGTTAAAGTATTGTTGTCCTCTTGTCTCTTCTCATGCATAATTGCCTTGTGTGTGATAACGTGCTATTTTGCTCGCTATTTTATTTATTGATTTTAACAAAAGAACAGGTGTACAGTAGGCGTAACTCGCCCTCGCTCATCTGTTTTTGATTGGTTTACAACATCAGGTTCCGCCCTCTTAAGTCAGTGTCTCAACCGTATTGAAAAGAGCTTAAAGAGGTAACGCTAAACCTTGACATCTTTCATAAAAGGTTTATTTATTGAAACCTTATTAATGCTATTATAGAAAACGTTACTTTTCCTGACTATTCTGTCACTACCAGAAGTGGTGCTCAAGGAGGATATTCATAAATGTATTATTTCTATTCGTCTCACCTTTACTTTTTATCGAAGGATTGATTTTCTTACTTCCCCTTTTTTATAACTTATCATGAGGATAAATGTGCATTTATCCAGATATTAGCAATAATACCTCCGTTCACAAAACCTTCCAATCAACACATAGCCTACATGATGTGAGATATAGTGACTTTAGGAGTGTAGTCCACCCCCTCAGAATGTCGCATCCTAGGACTTTAATGCAAATATACTCTCACTTCCATTTGCTCCTAGTTTTATCGATATGGAATCGGCTAAGGAAGTTGAAATGGGTCGCGTATAGGTTTTTAAATCAGTCTTTTCTTAGTAACGTAATGTGTGTATGGATGTATGTGCGTTTGAAGTTCTCAGTGTTTCTTGTTTTCGCGTGAGGGACATCCAACATGTAACTAAAACGAAAGGTTTACATCCTTGTGTTTCTTTCAGCCAACGCTCAGGACCCATGATGTAAGATCGTCACACCTAAATTCACTCTGACAGAATTAAATTACACCCATAGAATTATGTCGAATTCTTAGGAAGTGAATGCAGGTAAACTTTTACCATCATAATATAACCACCGATACACAAGAACTGTGTTGGTCCTGAGTCTAATCAAAGTGATGTATGGATTTATGTATTGAATTGTATATAGTATATAAATAAATGTAGATGAACACATAACATATATATATATATATAAATATATATAACTATAAATATAGTTCAGACTATCCTGCCACCAGGCTACAGCCTTCCATCAACTCAACCAGAGCTAGCAGTTTAGTAATGGCTGGATGTTATCTGGGTGACATGTGTTCTCTTTTTTAAGATAAACTTGAACAAACTGTTGCATTTTATGCTGGTGTCGGGAATTATAAACTAGATTATAAGTGATTTGAACAGTTTATAACAGAATGTTCAGATAACCCCGCCCATCACTGTCGCTGGCTCCGCCCCTCGCCGCTACTCTTTGGCAGGATGGTGTCTAAAAATGTTTTTCATTCATCGATTGTTGTTGTATTTTTGCTGTGAGCTGTAGAAATCTCCCACTTTCAAATTGCTTTCAAAGCTTACACTGTGAACGAAGCCATGTTTATGAACTTTGTGCTTGAGAAAAAGCCCTTTTTCGGGGGTTTTGGTTGCCATTCTTCTCTCAAGAGACTCGACTGAAACTTGATCAGTCCAAGTTGGTCTTTGACTGCAAGTACAGTTCATATGTTAACACAAAACAAATGGTTTTGGCTTATAAAAAGAACTATCCACATGAACAGTTGTTACCATTATGTGAGGCAGATTGTGATAAACAGGACTTTCTCATAGATATGTTATTGTTAGATTTCACAATTTGTTGTCGAAATTAAACCCAATGATTCTAGAAATACAAATATATATATATATGAATCTGTTTTCTTTCACCTCACCTTGTCATGTTATTTGTTTTTATTTATTTATTTTACTGTGAATTTGTGCCTTTTGTCATCTTATCTTCCAATAAAACTACATTGGAGATGTGAAAAAAATAAATCAACTTTTAAATAGTAGTGTTTCACTGGCTTACATGTTTTTCAGTTTTAAGAATATACTATAATGTTGTTTTTTCCAGCTGTTACCCTATGCACGTTGCTCATATACAGTAGGTGACATGAGTTTGAGTCTGGCTTGCAACATTTTCCAATCTTTCCCCGTTCATTTATTGTCCTCATGCAAATAAAACCAATTTCTTCATAATTTCCATAGTAAACATGTCTAGTTATTGTAACCGAACCCATTCAATGACCCCACTCAGGACAAACACATACACAAACACTGAAAACCCTCCCTTCATTCAGTAAAACTTCATTCAGCCTAATCAGGATTAGATGAAGCCAGATTAAACTAACACCCGCTCATGAGTCCTTCAGGAATGTGTTTGATTAAGACAGTTGGATTGCATTTTCACAGCAGTTATATGAAAAATGTTTAAAAATGTAGGCTACTGATTAATACTCGATACCGATATTTGGACTGCAATTTCACAGTTAAAGTTATATGACATGTTTAATTGTTTAAAAACTGATTAGTACACGATACCGGTAAAAAACAAGAAGGTAAATCGATTAGTTCAGCTTTGATATCAAAGAAAGAAAAAAATAAGTCCTCATTTAGATCAGATTTGAAAGCTCAATCAGCGGCTGTCATGTTTGTAACAAATAGCCAAAATCTTTATAGTCAGGATAATTCTTTCTTTACAGACAGTGTATAAAACTCAAGCCTATCCCGTACTTAAATCATTGTGTGGCTGTACTAGGTTATAAACCATGGTATGGAGTCTAAAAGCAAGTCCATGAATAATAAATGGTTCATTTTTTATGGTAATGTCACTGTAACTATTTTAAAGGCCTCTGTGATGTATAACGACTCATGATATTAGACTAACTGTTCATGAAGATAATAGAAAGGGCAAAGACTGCATTTATGTAGGCTGTAGTCAACAGAGAACCCTTCTGTTTCCACCTAATCAAAAGGATTGCGATAACGCATAGTTTTGACACAGTCGAGTCTTTCATAACTTAGCTAAACCTTTTAGGCTTTTATATTATGAAACAATAAGCAGCTACTGTGGCTTTAAGAGGTTTCTGTGAATTGGTGAGAAGCGAAGGGTGCAAACACAAACCCCAAACTCTCACACTGTAACCTACTGTATAGCACGCACCTGTAAAGCACGGAATAGATAATTCAAGACACCTGCAGGATCTGCACAAGACCGAGGCTGAAAGGTATTGTTGTTGTTGTTGTGTTTCTGTGCGCGAGGATGGCTGATATTTTCTTTGGCTTATTCTTTTAACGTTACTTAGTAGCCTAAAAGACTTTGATTGATTTTGATTTCGGGACGGTATAGCCTTTTTTAGAGGAGCTTAGTTTAGTTGTCGTAATAATTAAAAGAATAAAATATTTGAATATATGTATATATCCTATATCCCACTTCATAGTGACAAGCTAGGCTATGACAAACAGCACAATTGTTACAAAGAATAGATAAAAGGGATCAAATAAATAAATTACATTAGTTTGTAAGAATTTGTTACACTTGAAAAACGTTTATGCCATTATAATAACCATTCAATTATTATTCATAATAATTATACAATCATTTTATTTATGCGCCTTTCATGGCATTCTGTAACGTTACAGTAGTCAGACCATAACGTCAGGCTAAGTTAGACAAAGCGAAAACGCAAATCAAACAAAATGTAATTAAAATTATGTTTTCAGCGCTATCAAACATTTCAGTAATCATAAAAGTTATATTACACAACAACTAGTTAGGCTTATGGCTACAGCACAATAAATCGCAAAAATTTTAGCTTGAGGTAACCATAGCAACCGTGCCTAGGCTACTGCGCTTTCCGTTATTGAAAACGAATGTATTTTCGCTTTTTAACTGGTTTTCATAAACATGATCAACATATTTTTTGGTTCTTTGAAAGTTATGCTTGGACGCAACAAAATACAATCATTCTTCAGCCTTTTTATTTTTATTTTATTTTTTTTTTTACTTTGAGAACCCACACAAATAACAAAATGCGTTATTCTTTATTTGTAATAAAGAGTCATCATTGAAAATGTGCATGTGTATGTGCATTTGTTTTTAATGGGGAATATGAGCATCGCACTAATCCAATCATCCACCAGATTTTTATTTAATCATTTTAAAAAGCTTTTCAGTTTGAATAAGACAGGATTAACTCTTTTAGATAACATTAATGTTTGAATTATGCATGCGTGTTTATGTGTGTTTCTTTTTTCTTTCTTTTTTCCCTTTCTTTTTTTGTGTGAGTGCACAGATCTGATTATGAGCGCACAAAATGTTGGATCCAGAGGTGGACATCAGGCTTTCAGGTAAGACCGTCCTTAATCAATTAAATGAACCCCTCTTCACTTCAGAATAACAAGACTGAGATGAAAGAAATGAGGCAGAGAGACTGACAATTGAAAGGAGTTCAAAGTATAAAGGCAAATGTACATTTAATGTCCATCCTTACTGACTGTTTCTTCTAGCATTGAACCAAATTATGAATGTTGGTGTTTCTTTCAAACGTTCATCACAAGACCAGTTGCTTTGTCTTATGTGCCGGCTCTCTCTCTCTCTTTCTGCTGAATGCTTCCTTGCCCCTAAGAATTTGCATGTGACTGCTGCATTATAGAGCTACAAGGTGGAAGGATAGTTAGCCTGCATTTGAGAATTGTATTGTTTGTACTAATTTGGTACTACAAGTTAAAACTACAAGTTAGATACCAAAGTTTGTCTTTATGTTCTCACATTTTCAACCCTTGCGCCATATCTTTCAGAAAATGAGTTATAATAGTTTTTTTCTTGTAGGGTCCAAGAATTATTCACACCATTGAGGCCAAAACTTAAATAAACCGGATTAGCATCTGTCGACATTCACTTGCGTCGCTCAAGACTTGCAACAATACACACAGGGATTTGGAGATCAGGCCTGCTAGTGATTTTTGCATTTCGTATTCCTGGCCTCATTCACGTGGCTCTCCGCTGCTCCAGATTACAGTTCCTAATCCCAAACACTCTCCAAAAACGCATGCTTTTACTCACACTTGTTCATTCAGGCATCAGGGTGCAAAGAGAACATTTAGCAAAAAGGGTTTTATTTACTGAGACCGCTAACTACTTGATTTCTGATGGATTTCTGAGATTTTTGTTGGGGGGTGGGGGAAGGAGAATGATTTGAAAATGAGAACTGTTTCTGAGACGAAATTAGAAATTTAAGCCTTGGAACTACAGAATGTGGATTTAGACATTTTTGGATTTTTGTGGATTTGGAGTTTCTTGGACATCTAGAGCTAAGAAAAAACAAACAGTAGGATAGAAAATCAAAGAATAACTCACTTCAGATGAACTCTTGGTTTGCATAAACCAGTCCTCAGCCTATCAGTTGTATCGGAAGACTTGCAGAAAGATGTCGGACACGTTTGACTTCCCACGTGTGCGCTCTGAGAGTATGTCCTCCATGGCGTCTCAGTCTACTTCAGCACGGCTGATTCTTCGCCAGCGGCTCGCTCAGTTGCTCACTTGCTTGGAGGATCTCAGCTCAGATGATGAGGCAAACGAAGAAGTGTCCCGTACGCTGGACGAAGCCTTTCACCTATGTGGACGATACAACAGAGAATCTTTCAGGTCTATTGAGTCACTGAATTTTAGAGTTCATCTCTGAAATGAGTTTTAGATTGACTTATTTTGTATAGGGAGAGAAGGTGTAGGTTGTTTGCCAGTGAGTTCTCTGAATGTTTATCTAATATATTTGATCCTTACCCACAAGTTTTACCTCAGATATGCAATTCAGAGTTGATTAATTAATTCATTCATAAGTGTTTGGTTTCACTTTTAGACATATATTAGCAAACTTACCTAAGCTTTGATTTGGACTGAGGGAGCAAGATACACACTTCAGGCAGATACATAGACCACAATGCAACACGATTGTGACGTCACAGCAGATTCTTTAACACGACACAACTCTAGTGTATGATATTGGAGTTACTTTGACATTAAACCACATCAAACTTCTGGCTACCTTACCTGTAGTCTATTGTATTGTTATCATTTTCAGTTGTATCATTTTTTTATACAGTATTTTCCCCAAAAGTGAAAATGGGACTTAAACACTGTTAAAAACAGCTCTTTTCAGTTTGTGTCTTCTTCTGTTGTTTAGGCTGCACATGGTCACGTGGAATGTTAGCACAGCAGAGCCACCTGCTGATGTGAGGACATTACTGCACCTTGACTCACAGCCGGCCACTGACCTCTATGTGATTGGGTGAGTTTGAATCACATGATCACATTCATACTAAAAAAGGTTGTCAATTTTAATTAACCTACTGATATATGCACTAGCTTTCAAAAGTATGGGTTAGCAAGTCTCTTATGCTCACCAAGGCTGCATTTATTTAATAAAAATACAGTAAAAACAGTATTGTGAAAAGTTTTTAATAACTAGTAATTGATTCCTGTGATGGCAGAGTTGAATTTTCAGCAGCCACTACTCCAGTCTTTAGTGTCACATGATACATATATGTCATATTACATTCCATTTAATCACTTACCAGATGCTTTTATCCAAAGCGACTTACAAATTAGGACAGCAAAAGAAGCAACAAGCCAACATTATGCAATGCTGTGACTAGTCCCAGTTAGTCTAGCACAGTACACGTGATATATATTTATATTAGAGATTACAATCTCTATGTATTCTATCACATCATATATACAGTGATGTGACATAACATAAGGAGATATGTTTATGTTTCAGTCTACAGGAAGTGAAGGCCACTCCAGTGCGATATGTCTCTGATCTCATTGCTGAGGATTCATGGAGCCTCCTCTTTATGAACACTTTAGCACCAATGGGATATATCAAGGTACAGCATGTGTGTGTCTTAGCATTACAAGCTCAGTTTAGAGAGTGTGGAAGACAGAGAAGTGTTTGAGTGTCCTTACATATGTTTATGTGCAGTTGCAACTGTTACAACAACAGAAAGACAGAATCGGGATGAGCCGTCTCCTCATTAAGCTTGTTAAGCTCCATTGTTCTCTGCGGGCCACGAACACACTAGAGGCATTGTTTCACGCTAGCATATTTGTGTAACGTAAGCACAGATTTGATGTGAGCCCGCCCCATTCTGCCTTCAATGACTAATTAGCTCTGGTTTTGAAAACTAAATTCCATTTCACTAAAAACATCCCAGGAATTTCAGGAACCAATCTCCTTATTTTCTTTCTGTGATGTATCAAGGACTTCATTCACTCCAGTCAAAGCTTAAAGGGATAGTTCACTGTTGAGTTTACCTCAAGGGCATCCAAGATGCAGGTGTCTTTGTTTCCACAGTAGTTTCAATTTTGATATTTTTAGGTCAAAGTTAGTGGAGGTCTATGGTCACCACCTCAAAGAGCATGCACAGAGAAGTCCAAATTAAACATGATTTAATGACTCATAAATGTATGTACACATTAATGGCCTAAGTTACGAAACAAGTGGTTTGTGTGAGAAAACGAACAGTATTTATATCGTTTTTACCTCATGTAACCACAGCCACGTCCAAGTGATCTGAGGGCGTGGACGCTTTGGTCTGTGCAAACGCCTGTTAATTTTCTCATATAAACCACTCGTTTCGTGTTTTAGGCCATCAATGTGTACTTACATTTACGAGTCATTAAATCATATTTAATTTGGACTTCTCTGTGCATGCTTTTTGAGGTAGTTACCATAGACCTCCATTATTAACGGTTTGACCTAAAAATATAAAAATTGAAACTACTGGGAAAACAAAGACACATACATCTTGGATGTCCTTGAGGTAAGCTAAAACATACCAAAAATTAATTTCAAAGTGAACCATCCCTTTAAATACGTTTCCTCAGTTGTGTGGAGGTTGAAGCCGTGTGTGACGTGTGTGTTGAGAAGCACACTGAGGTTCTGACATATGAAAAGAGCTTTTTGCTGTCCTCAGGTGACTTCAGTGAGGATGCAGGGTTTGCTGCTGATATTGTTTGCAAAGCAGGACCATCTGCCTTTCATCAGAGACATCCAAGGAACATACACCCGAACTGGCCTGTTTGGATACTGGGTACAGTACAGCCTTTTCCAGTACAGCCTACATCCTGACATTTCACAGACACTTTCTGTCATACACTGATTTCCTATTGATTCCTATGGTTTGTCTTCAAAAAACTGATTTATCAAAAGTTTGAAAGAAGCTCTAATGCTCTCAATTTATTTGATAAAAATATTGTGAAATATTATAACAAATTTCAAATGACTGTTTTATATTTTAATATATTTTAAAACATAATTTATTCCTGTGATGGCAAAGCTGAATTTTCAGCACTTTTTCTCCAGCCTTCAGTGTCACATCCTTAAAAGTCATTCTAATATGCTGATTTGCTGCTCATGTAGCATTTTTTTTTATTATTAACAATGTTAAAAACTGTTGGACGCTAGTACGTATATATAATATATATTAAGTAAAAAAAAAATTGTTTTAAAGGTATGAATATGCGAGTATGAATGGGGAGTCTGTTGTAATAATATATAGCTGGACTAATAAAGTATTGTTGATTCTTGCAGGGAAATAAGGGTGGCGTTTCTGTGCGTTTCTCATTTTACGGTCACATGCTGTGTTTTCTGAACTGTCATCTGGCGGCTCATATGAACTACGCCCTGCAACGCATGGATGAGTTTGAATATATACTGGACATGCAAGATTTCGATATGTACAACACACCGAATGTGCTAGACCACAAGTCAGTGCTAACTTGGATTAAAGTTGCTCACGTTCATGCATCCGAAAATACAATGTGCTTCTCATATCGCTGTTTCTTCTCCTAGGGTGGTCTTTTGGTTTGGTGATCTGAATTTCCGTATCGCCGACCATGGGATGCACTTTCTCCGTTCCTCGATCAACAATGGCCGTTTTAACCTGCTGTGGGAGAAAGATCAGGTCAGGCAAACACACACTTTTCTGAAGTCCATGGCTCTATACCAAAACCCAGTGAGCTGCCTACAAGGACAACATTTTTAGGCACTCACTCCATATGTTAAATAACATACTAACCAGTTTTGCATTTCATTTAATAGTTTTTTATGTTAACATACTCTACACAGAAGTGTTTGACTGTTGCGTTTGCGTAGCATCATGTCTCGCGTTGTGTTTTTTTTCATTGCTCTGCTTCATGTTATTTTGGTCGCCAAAAATCTATTCTGTGTAAAAGCCAATTACAGAACCCACAGCTTTGAATTTGGCAGGCAAAATCAAGGGAAATGCTGTTTATTAATGTGTTTATTATCACTTTATTAGCTTAGCAACATGCTAATGTCAAATTGTATTGAAAACAAGAGACAAGTCTTAGAAACTGTTAATTTAATAGGCACTATTCTATTCTATTCTATTCTATTCTATTCTATTCTATTCTATTCTATTCTACCGTCTTAGTTGACCATGATGAAGAAGAAAGAACCTATCCTTCAGGAGTTTGAAGAGGGACCATTGTGCTTTAAACCCAGCTATAAATTTGACCGTTTCTCTGAGACTTACGACACAAGGTATCACTTACTCACAACACATCATTAACATAAACCAAACACACTATTTTCAATGCATGAATGAGGTCAGGTCTCCGTTTCCTGAGAGTCTAACGAGTTTTCTTAGAAGAAAATCATGATCATTCTTTCTCCACTCAGAGCACCGAAGACATGGTTTGGCTTTACGTAAGATTTGATAAGCAAAATTTGTGTTTGTTGCATGGCCTCTATGTCTACCTTAACCTATTACCCGAAATTCCTCTCACTTCACATCCCTGTAAAACACTGCACACTTAACATACAAGTTTCCGTAAGCATTTCATGTCTTATGGTGTCACAGATATTTCCCTCATTTAAGCTCTCATCTGTTTGCTAAATTGTAAAATGGATAGTGTAATATGTTCGGTAATATACAGTATGTATTGCTGTGTCTGTAATGGAAGCAGAGGTAGTTTGTATATCAAACCTTTGAATTTGTTTCAAGATTACTAGTCAAGGTGTGAAAGAAGTGAAATGTATATCATATATACACCAACGACTCTATCCGTTCAATGTCCATCCAGCCCTTCCTACAGACTAATCTCATTTAACACATGACCACATGTCCATGTCAGTGTCATTGGGCTTCTAAAAGCTGTCTTGGGTAACTGTTTTTTTGCACTTGTCATTTAGGCTCCTCAATCACTGTGTAGAACGCATGTGTCACTCTATGTTTGACGCATTTGCATGTTTCATATTGTAGAATTAGATATCAGTCACATGTCTGCATGTACACAACTGCAGCACACTGCAAGGACACACTATATCCCAGCCGCTTCAACAATGATAATAAATGTTTATAAATGTTTATAAATTATAAATGTTTCTTGAGCACAAAATCAGCATATTATAATCATTTCTGAAGGATTGTTTGACACTTACGATTGGAGTAATTGGCTGCTGAAAATTCAGCTTTGCCATCACAGGAATATAATGTACATTTTAAAATATAAATTTAAATATATTAACCGCTTAAGTGTCAACCCCCCTTTTTTGAATATAGATGAAAATGCACATTTTGAACTTAAATGGTTGTAATTCAAGAATGCTTTGGAATATAGACGTAAAATTGGTCCCGTTTTAAAGAAGACATTTGGCAGATTTCTGTAGAAGTGAAATAAATTAAGAATGTGAAACAGAAAAAAAAGTTATAGAAGTTTGAGTTTATGAAAATGTACAATATAAAAAAAAAATTAATTATTCATATTTTATATAAAATATATATTTTCAAAACCTGGCGACTCTAAAATTGCTAAAAAAATCAGAATAAGTTGTGTTTCAAATTTTAGGTTGATATCTCAAAAAATGAGCTTTCAGTGAGATTTTGTTTGGGCGCCGTACCAAACTTTTTCACTAGGGCACAACCAGACTCCATTACTGCCCATATAAGGGCACCTCCATTTCCATATGAAATAATAACTATTTTAATTATAAAATAATTGAATGGAGGCTTTCTTTTAAACACTTGGCATGAAAACAAACAGGTTTCTTGTTGCAAATTGATAAATTACGGCTCCTCTGTAATATATTTTGAAAATCAATCACCAAATATGAAAATGAGTTTGTCAAGATTAGTTTAGGTTTAGTATAGGATAATACTGTTTAAAAAATGTAAATGATTTGGGCCCATTTTTTGATCAAAATAGACTACAACCTCACTCTGCATATACATTAATATTATTATTATTTTTTATAATAGTATTGCATCCCCCCCCCCCCCCCCCCCCTCTCTCTCTCTCTCTCCCTCTCTCTCTCTCTCTCTTTAGTGGTAAAAAGCGGAAGCCTGCCTGGACGGATCGTATCTTGTGGAGGGTAAAACCCAAAGCTGCAGAGACAGAGGATGAGAATAGTTCGACGACATCATCAGTTGGCGATGATGAGTATCCTGTTAAGGTGACGCAGGACATGTACACCTCTGATGTCTCATACGGGGTCAGTGACCACAAACCTGTCATTGGGACCTTCAGCTTGGAGGTATGAATTGTGTATTTCCTGAACATTTAATCAATAAGATGACAATGGACTTCACTATGATTCAAACTGAAGTAAACAAGCTTATAGCAATCATTAATAATATCTACTTTTCAGTGCACATGACATTAATTCCAAAAATATAATGTATCACTCTTTGATCTCACCATGCAGATGAGGAAAAAGGTGGAGACGCCTCTAGTCACACTGACAATGGACGGACACTGGAGTGCAGATGAAGATAACACATTGACCTACACCATCCTGGAAAACTTTGAATCCTCAACCTGGGACTGGATTGGACTGTACAAGGTGAGGGTGAGAGAGAGAGAGGTTGATGGATGCATCAAATAGGTTGATGGATGCACAAAAACAGAAAGTGATAAAAAGGAGACTAACTAGAGGTGATTTATATGCAGATTGGCTTCAAAAGTGCCTCCGATTACTCTACCTTCACCTGGGTCAAAGATGATGAAGTGGCTGCCAATGGTGAAGCTGTGACGGTAAGGAGACAAAGTTCTGGTAAAACTTTTGAATACTGTTCCGTCATTAATGAACAACTACAGAAACAAGTGAGTAACACCCTATTAAAATTCTAGTAACTAGTATTAACTAAAAAGAAACCTTGATTAATGAATTAAAACGTAATAGCGCTCAGGTGATTGTTGTATGTTTCATACAGTACCTCCCAGAGAACTACAATATACAGGTTCCTAATTAAAATAAATAATGCATAATGTATGATTAATTTTAAAGTGAAGATTATGAGAACCCACAAGGAATGACTCAAGAATTACCAAATCCTTCAGCAGGAATTACGTTATTTGGATCAGTATTTTTACATTAAAAGCATAACTCTGAAGACATTGTTAGCTTTAGAGGTTTCATAAGGTTTTAGATGGTAATGATTCAATTGTTACCAAACCCATCAGAAGGAATTACTATCCAAAACCGACCTTCACTTTGGAATTAATTATACATAATGCACTATTCACATTAATTATGAACCTGTATGTAGGTCTCTAGGAGGTATGAAAAACATAGCAGTTACTGATTAGCTAATAAACTACCACATCAGCGCAGTCTCATCCCAAGATGTCATATAACTGACGTTTTGGGACATCTTTTGACCATACGTCAATATTCGCCTATTTAGGGCCCCCTTAAACGTCGGTAGATGAGGTTATGGGATCCTAACTCTACCCCTGACCTAAACCCTAAACCTAACCCGTCACCTAACTGACGTTAAAGGTAAAGCGTCAGTTGTATGACGGCCCGGGATCGCCATCTACCGACGTTTAAGGGGGCCCTAAAAAGGCGGATATTGACATATGGTCAAAAGACGTCCCAAGACGTCAGTTATACTGTATGACTTTTTGGGATGAGACTGTGTTAAACACATTCAACTGAGCACTATTACTAATTCATTAAGTTTTTTTTGTTACTTAATAGTAGTTACTAGAATGCTAATAGCGCTACTTTTTTTGTTCCTGTGTAGTTATTCATTAATGGCGGAGCAGTATTCCTGAAAAGTGTATCTGATGACTGTTTGTTGCTAAGTTATAAAATAATGATTGCTTACAAATTCCTAATGGATTTTTATTACATTTACAGTCTAATTAAAATTTTGAAACCGTTGTTTATATCTGCATGATGGGTCTAACATGAGTGTTGCACTTCCTTTTTAAGGTCCATATTAAAAATGAGCACCCCCTGCAGGCAGGGGATTATGTTCTGGGCTATTACAGTACCAACATGCAAACCCTCATCGCCTTTAGTCCAACTTTCCAGGTTAGTTTCCGCAAACACACACACAGACCTCAGTTAACGTTATGCTATACCTCTTTTCTCACCTGCTTTGTGTCTGGGTTCAGATTCTAGAGTCTAAACGAGCTGCAAAGGTTCCCGAGAACATCAACGGACATGAGAAATAACTGGAATATCTTCTAACCTGTGGGGCGTATGTAAAAAATTACAGCAGGAGATCTGATCTGATCTTCTCCTTGTGTGAATAGACTTTGTTCAGTTTGGTTTTAAAAGGTAGAGCTGATTCTGTAACAGTCTGATATGAGTGTGGTTGAAACCTGAAGTCTTTAAAATTTCCCAAAACAATTTATTTTAACACCAGTTTAGTCACACTGTTCTTTTCTTGTCTGTGTTTATCAATGGCTCTCCTCAAATGGCTGAATCTGTTGTACAAGCTCCTGTAAACACTCACACATATTATTACAGCCAGTTCTCATCCCAAGGCGTCATATACTGACGCTTTTGACAATGCGTTTACATCTAATGCACATGGCACCCTTTGGCGCCTCCTAGTGGTCTAACCCTAACCTGACCTAAACCTACCCAGAACCTAGGCGTGTTATATTGACGCTAAAGGGTGCCATGTGTGTTGGATGTATACGCATTGTCAAAAGCATCAGTATGATGCCCTATGATGAGAATGCATTGATTATTATTAGATAGTAATAATATTATTATTATTAGATAGTACTAATAATGTAGAACTAGTAAGAGTGTTTTCATGCCAAAATCAGCAGATAAATTGTGAAAAAGTCCTTAGTATTATTTTACAGTACATTACGTTCTACAAAATACAATTATACATTTAGTATCATTGTATCATACATTAATGTTGCATTAATTTTGGGTTCAGTACATTAGTTTTATTGTACATTGGTGAAGTGTGCAGCTCTTTATACAGTGTTTCATTGTATGTCTTACAGTGTGTGCCTTAATGACATATATGTTAGTGTGTGGATTTTCAGTATATAACAAAAAAGTAATTCACCATCCGATTGTTCAAATGCCTATATGTTTAAGCTCTGTCCCTTTTATAATAGTGCTAAATCGGCTATATAATCTGTCCTTAGTTCAGTTAGTGTAACTGACTATATTTATGGAAGTGGAATGAGTTGATTTGACCCTTTATGATTTGTTAAAAAATATCATGTTTTTGTAATCAAGCAGTTGAACACAACAATGTTATTGGAATTGCAAGCAATTTCATTAAAATATGAAGGTCTGATTATCTGTCTGCTTCATAGACTAACACTGTAAATGTAATCTGTCTCAATAGTTTGAGATAACTATGGCGGGAGATCATTTTCCTAATTAGCACCAAAACTTTGGAACATTCCTAACAATATCCGGGAAACAGACACAAGCTCGAGCTCTTTACAGCAGGCTGGATTCTGATTGGCTGTATCGGATAAAATGGTTCTGAAAGTGATTCCAACGGTATTGTTTCTATGTGCTGTTATTGTTTTATCGTAACTCTGCTATTATTTAATATTTAGAACGATTTTTAGAATTAAACGTTATCTTTATCGTTGCATTCCTTGGTATGAACATGCCTTTAGGCCGTGTGTCCACCAAAGCATTTTTCCACATGCCTGGCGTATGTTTTCAATTGTTTTCATTGGGAGCGCCGCGTTTTTTAAACGCCACGAGCGTAACGGGGCGCTGAGCGTTTTTTTTTTTTTTTTGTCACGCTGAAGCGCCGAGCGTTTTTACTGGTTGCCGAGAGTTGAAAAATGTTCAGCTTTGGATAAAACGCAGCGCTCATCAATGTCACTTTTTACCCAGCCGTCCAATCACAGTGGAGGAGGGGCGGGACTAAACCACACCGACCAACTGTCACAACAGTTTTTCTTTACAACGACATCACCCAGCAGAGCTAACCAAACAAAACGGATGAAAAATACATTTTTAGTTTTAGTAACAAATTATCTGCAAAATCAGTTACAAGTAAACTGTGCTGCGGATATTCTGTGCAACGATACGTCTCAATGGAAAAAAAAACAAAACGCTGCGCTGCCAAAACGCTCTCAAGCGCCCAAAGCTTGGCGTCTTCAGCAGAGCGTCTGGAATTTTCAGCTGAATCAAAACGCTTTGGTGGACACACAGCCTTAGTGTATATCCCCTCACACAGTTGTTTTTTAATGTTTATTTGACCAATCTGGCTGCTTTTTGTGGACGCAATAAACTCCACTATAACAAGGACAAGAATGTCTTAAATATTGATATACTGTCTTATTAAAGTTTAAACGCTTGGGCTGAGAGCTCTGGCAAAATTAAAGTGCAGCAACAGATTAAACTGAAGCAATTTAATTAAACGCATTAAGGGAAAAAAATGTTAATTAGAGTAATTAGGTGGGAATTTTGTCTCCTGTTGTGTCAGAACAGCTGCCGAGACCTCACACTCAAGGGATCGGTTACAAGGGAATTCTTCCCTGGAGAGGACACTAGATTTCTGCGAGGCCCAGGGGATTCATATTCGCTACCACATCCAATTGGCCCATGATGTCACCTGGTGCTGTAAAACTTTTTAATGGCCCACTAAATCAGAATCATGGATTGGAGGCATTTAAGGCTAAGCGAAGACAGGATAAGGTTATGAGGGGAAGAGGGAAAGCAGGATGAAGAGATGGAGAGACAGAGAGAGAGAGAGAGCGAGCAAAATGACCTTGCTGATGTCATAACACAAGCATTCAGAATGCCTCTAGAATTAATGTTCACAACAACACTTTAAAATCTCTTTGTGCTGTTGTAATGCATAAACCTCTAAAACATGGGTGTCCACTGTCCTGAGATCAGCTCCAACCCTAAATAAACACATTAAGATCAAGGTCTTACTAGGCATACTAGAAACTTACAAGCATGGCACCTTGCGGAAAGTTGGAGCTCAATTTTGCAGGACAGTGAAACTCTAGAACCGAGTTTAGTCACTCCTACTCTAAAATTTCAATACAGTAACCATCATTTCAGTAAAACAAAACAACAACAACAAGAAAAAACATTATGAAAACTGATTAAATCAAAATTCTTTCAACATTTGGTCACCCTTAGGCCGTGGGTCCACCAAAGCGTTTTTCCACGCGCCTGGGATACGTTTTCAATGGGAACGCTGCGTTTTTTAAACGCCATGAGCGTAACGAAGCGCAGAGCGCCCAGCGTTTTTTTACTGGTCGCCGAGAGTTGAAAAATGTTCAACTTTGGATAAAACGCAGCGCTCATCACTGTCACTTTTTACCCACCCGTCCAATCACAGTTGAGGAGGGGCGGGACTAAACCACACCGACCAACTGTCACAACATTTTCTTTACAACGACATCAACCAGCAGAGCTAACTGAACAAAATGGATGAAAAATACATTTTTAGTATGAAACAAATTATCTGCGAAATCAGTTACAAGTAAACTGTGCTGCGGATATTTTGTATGAGACGAAACGTCTCAACGAAAAAAAAAAAAAACGCTCTGCCAAAACGCTCTCAAGCGCACAAATCACGGCGTCTTCAGCAGAGCGTCTAGCGTTTTCAGCAGGCTAAAAACGCTTTGGTGGACACACAGCCTTAGACAGTTTCAAATCCAATTATTGATTATTTTGTGGAACAAAAATGACATTGCAAAATGTCCATGAAATGTAGAGCCAGACCGATATAGCGGCAGGCCGATATTATCGGCCGATATTAGGCATTTTCCAAACTATCTGCATCGGCAGTTATAATGACCGATAAATGAATTTTTCAAAAATAAAATTAAAATTTTTGGAGTTGGAGTTGTATAGTTTGTCCACCAAAGGGCACCTTACACCGTCCCTATTGGCAACACTATATATTAAAATAATGAAAATTTATGTTTTACTATTTGCAGTATGACGTTATCCATTGCTAAATTATGGCTCATCATAGACTAGCTAACCACAAAGCAAGCTAATGTCACTATCATCAGTCTGTTCTGTTGTGACAATAAAAGAAACAAGTTTCTTTTTAAAATGCATTATCATATTATTTTAGTTAAAACTCATAAACAACTACAAATAACCAATGTTAGGGAAATGTGTTAATGTTTGTTGCGCGTTTCTGAAAAATAAAAATATCGGCCGATATATCAGAATATCGGATTTTAAAAACAAACAAATATTTGTATCGGTATCGGCCTTCAAAGTCCTTTATCGGTTGGGCTCTAATGAAATGTAATGACAGTGGATGGGGATCGGGAATCAGAAACAACCGACTTTCGTTGCAAGGAGAAGAGCAGCATGGACATTTTGCTACATAACTCCTTTTGTACTCCACAGAACAAAAGAAAGTCACACTGGAACTATGTCTTTAAATGAGGAGTAAAACCATGAAACAATAAGTGTTTGCTAGTGAATATATGCAGATGTAGAGTTGCACAGGATTTTGGGATATGATGCAAGATCCAAGCTCCATTTACTTGCACACTCCTCAAAGTCTGAAATCAATGTCTTCATTTGCCAGAATCAAAGCAGTTCTGCAAGGAATGTAGATCTAGAAAGAAATAGAAAAAAATATATATTTAAATACACAAACTACCATCCAATGAGGTTGATTGTGACAAGATGTTTTTGGTTTATTTAGCTCTGCCCGACTGTGATCAGATCATCTGAGATGTTACAACCAGGTGGAAATGGGTTTGGTTTCAGCTTTCTGACTGTATGTGAAACAAAGTCCAAGAATGAGTAAATCCATGTCTTAAAGTGTTGAGGACATTGGCTGCTCAGATAAACAATCCACATGCATGGCTATATACCTGCTGAGCTGAAAAAAAGAGGGCAAAACAATATTTCTCCAGGGAGAAAAGCTTGAAAGCAAGTTATTGCGCTGTTAAAATGAGCTCTAATCTGCTGTGTAAAAACAATTCTTTATGTAACCTGGGAGTACCTTGCAATACAGTTTTTATTAGTGAAATCACTGTTCTTTGACCTCACTTCATAGAGCAGGACATGAGACGACAGGTCTGGGATCAGTCCAGCGGGATATGAGAAGTGATTGGGTCCGGGCGTCGACATGCCGACAAGAACGACTTGTTTCTCTCAGAGGAAAAAAGGAATATATAAAGCAGAGAATATATCTTGCGAAAGTTCTCATGAATAAAACATCGTGTGTAGGGAGAGGAAACAGAGTCATTGATGTAGGTCAGGTTCTGGTTGATTTCCACAGGGAGAAGACATGAGGTTTATTACCAGGGCCTGCACTCACCTGCTGGAACTGGACCTGAGCTCCCAGCGTGAGCGCCAAGACGACTACAAACAGAAAATCACTGTTTTAATACCAAAAGCTTCACTATGTTTCTATTGAAGCCTTCGGAAATGAGATGTCAGGGTCTGTGTGTGGTCTCGCAGAGTGGTTTGTCTGTTGGGAGAGTTTTCAGTGGGTTTTATCGAATAAGGAATAATAAGATTGAGCATCATTGACAGGTTTTTAACCATTACAGGCCAGGAGACCTCAGCACAGTACCCATCTCTGTGTAATAATATATATATATATATATATATATATATATATATATATATATTAACTTTAACAAGTAATACAATTAAGAGTAATAAATAATTCAGGAAATGATTCATATTAAATAAAAGAACAATTAAATAATAAAAGATATGTTCAACCAATAATGAATACATTTTGACCAATAATAATCCAATACTAAAAATTCACGTCAACAAAATGCATATTATACGTCAAGTTTAACTTCAGCGACTCGTGAATCAATAGCTACTGCTGTCTTTTTCATAATGAAATCTTAAGTAAATCTCATAAGAGAGGGACGATTTTAGATGCTTCTTAATATAATCCATAGCAGCAGGCTTGTATACAGTAATATACAGTAGATCTAGGGTTTTCAACCTCTGTCCATTATGGTGCTGAAGGGAGTCCGTGAAGAATTTGTAACTATCTGAATGAGCGCAGTATTAATAATGTATTAATGTTAGATATTGATCTAAATTAATTTTTTACTAAAGCAGGGGTCTTCAACCTTGATGGATGGAGATGGAGCGGGGCCAGGGACCCCACAAGAGTGTCAAGTTTTAATCCCTGCACATGTGCAGTTCTCCACTAGAGCACTAGATGTCACTGCGGCTTTTTGGAAACAGGAAACAACATCTCAAATGAATGGAAGCTGCAGGTAGTCTGAGCTGTAGTTCTGACGAACACCAAAATCATACAGAACATCCAGAATTTTGAATAAGGTGTACTAATGCGATGGGGCAAAAACAATCACTATCTAATGTAATATGCAAGATAATCTGATTAAGAAGTCTCTGTGTGATCCTGGGAAGGAGAATGAGTAAAAAAAGAAACCAATATAATTTTGTTTATATTGGATTTGATGTTAGCAGAACATCTATACAGACACTGCATCCAGATCTACTCCGAGAGGAGAACTGAATTAAGACTCACCCTGTAGAAAGCTTCGGGCATAAGAGAAATCTCACTTTCTGGCCTGAGCCACAGACAGACCAGCAGGGTTTGCCTTTGAATGAATATTTTTGTCAGAGCACCGTCTGAGTTACACCAGTGCCGCATTGCATTCTGGGACGTGGCAGCCATGTTGATGGCCTCGTGAATGTTAACATACAGCAAGTCGAATGAGAAGCAGAGTTGGGAGAAAGAAATGAAAAAAAGATGTTAAAATTCTTATGTGGATGGGATGTGGAATTTACCGGGATATGTTAAATAGGGAAGCCAGGGACCGGTATGTGGACAAAACCGGCACTTTTAATAGTTTGGATCCATATGAAATTTCAAACAAAGAGCCAGAAAAAAATGGGAAGAGTAATCTGGACAAAAGTAAGCTGCGCTCCACCTGCTAGTTTAGTAACTGTTAGTGCTAACAACCATTCACGCATGTAACATACTTTTAACTATGTGTTTCAAAAGTGTTGCTAGTAGCTAGTTTTTAAGCTAAACGATGCTTAGGGCAAGGGGGTAGCAATAGGATAACGGTATAGAGACTTACAGGTCTGATGGAAGGGATAACGTTAATTTTTTAGGGTATTAAAATACTGGATACTTTAAAGGAAAATACTAGGTTACACTTTATTTCGATAGTCACTTTAAACGTTCTAATAATTATAAGTAACTTTTCAACTACGTGTCAACTAACTCTCATTAGAGTATTAGTATATTATATACTAATACAGTAGACTGTTGGGTTATGGTTAGGTGTTAGGCTTTGGGTTAGGAGAATAAGTTTAGCTACTTGTGGTCGCCAAGTTACTTATAGTCAGTTGAATGTCTGTTGGGGAACCAACAAAATAAAGTGTTAGCAGATATTAAGCTAACAGTTTACTAATATTCTAATGACAGTTAGTTGACATGTAGTTGAAAAGTTACTTATAGTTAGTAGAATGTCTAAAGTGGACTATCGAAATAAAGTGTTACCAAATACTAAAACGGGAAGACAGCGGGAAAGAGCTCAAATACGTGAGAAATCCGGAAAAAAACGTTAGGGTTGACAGCTACTAGCTACACACACATAGTTAAAAGTACATGTGTGAATGTACTTTTGTAATGACGTCACGACGCCCAAGCTCCATTAAAATGCCTGCTGCGATTAGTCGGATCTCTTAAAAGGCACTTTGAGCCAAAACAGTATTAACAGGCTCATTGATTTCTGGCATAACCATCTTTCAGTCGGCTCATCAGCACCGGTAATCACGCAACTCAAGCCATTACAAACTACATGGCCGCCAGTGACCCCTGACCAGCCAGCAAATCTATCACTGACATTTAAAACAAAAATGCTATCTTCAGGTACAGCAGTCCAGGAGGAAGCAGGGCAAGAAAGGGAACCTATATAAAAAGTCGCATGGACTACATTTATAATACTTTTATGATGCTTTTGCATCCTTTTCAGTTTATTCAGTTGATTCATCAAAAAAAAAAAAAAAAAAAAACAGCAGTCTTCTGAATTTGTCTTTTTGTATTCTACAGAAGAAAGAAAGGCATTTGGGATTAGAATGATATAAGAGCGAGTAAATGAGTAAATGTCGACAGAATGTTTAATTTTGTTGCTTTTTATGTTCATTTCTTCTCCCTATAAGGGATATTGACCTAGAGAAAAATACTTCGATCCTTATAACTTGTGTAGAAAAGGCAGGAATTCTGCTTCATTTAATGGTTGATCTGATTTTTAATTACCTTTTAAAGGATGGGCAGAAAGCATTTATAACTTTTTATATTCACTTTCTAAAGCATTTCTTAAATAGTAGATCAATGTATGTTTTATTTAAATCTTTGTTTGTGCCTGAGGCTAGAATACAGAGCGAGCTACGTTAACCAAGAGGGTAATCCATCAGCCGGAAGTTCAAGCCTAGCCGCCATTGTAGCAGAACTTCACCTGCCGTTAGCATACCATTGACTCCCATTCATTTTTGTGTCACTTTGACAGCGAATTACTTTACATCTGAGGCGTCCAAAGATACTTTGTTTCTTATGTAACGGGCCCGTAGAAGCCGTTTTTGTCAAAAATAGGCTAAAGATTGCGTCATAACGTCGGGACTTTCTGTCGCACAATAGAGACATTACCGTGTAGACAGGAGGAGAAGCTCACAGGCAATCTTTTACTGTCTATTAGGCAATCAGGGGGAAATGAAGGGACAAAGTCAAGGTAGAAGCTCATAGAGTCCATAAAAGCAACGACACAAAATACTTCAACAACGTATTTGAGGTATTAGGTGATTCAGATTCATCTTGCCACAGCTACTAGAAGATTTACAACTGTCAGACTGTCATCAAGCTCAGTTTGAGCCTGCACAGTCGCTTAGACATCAGGTTGGAAGTGCAATAATCGGGCTTCAGCCTTCTCCGTTGATATCAATGGGGTCGCTGTGTCCATTTCTTTTATTGTCTATGGACACAAAGCCAATCAGGATTGGAATCGTTTTTATTCATGCTTTTAAGTGTCGTATCAACACGGTGTCTCATTCCTTTCACAGGGAACAAGGGTTACAGTCGTAACCTGAGATGTTTGGTACACACACCTCTAAAACTCTAACTTGTTTTTAAGATGCAGGGCTGCATGTTTACAAGTCCCTATACTTCTTTTAATTACGACAGTGCCTTACTTACCCCACAATGCTTCGGGGTAGCCTGCAGTGACCTACGTTGACTGTGTGCAAATATGTACTTGCTCTTAATGCAAAACTGGAACAACAAAAACTCTTCGAGTCGGAGAAACTTTTTCAAAACGTGCTCATGCAAAGTGGAGGAAAAAAGCTATCAAATGACAGCTTCACATTCAACGCTTGCACCACTCACAGTGAAAGTCTGTCAATTGCTTCTCTTTCAAAAGGTGAGGAATGCCTGTGGGTAGATTATATATTTAAACACCCTGATCAACATTTTATAAGGGTACAAATCAGATTTCAAATTTTCCCATTGAGTATCCCAGTCCTAAGCAGGATTCTTCCTGCTTTTCTCTTTCTCTTCACCTTGTTCTGCTCAACGCTCAATATATATCTTACTCCAGAATTGGTCCTTCTGCTAATGAAGGTGGAATGGGAGGTTACTAAGTCACCTGACCCATAAAACTGTGATGATCTGTAGAGCGATGTCTAATAGCAAGGTGTCCTTCCAAAGGCAGTCACTCAGTCAACCTGGTCACTGGGACCCAATGAATGTGGGTCAGAGGGAAGGTTACAAATTAGTATAAAAACTCCCACTGTTTTCCCCACCCTCCACCGCAGCCCCCTTCCTTATTATCCGTACAGTGAGGCAGAAGTGACGTGGAGGATTCATATTGCTTGAGATAGAGAGTGAAATGAAAGGGAGCTTTTCGTTACTTTGATCACAGAGCTTCACTCTTCTTTATCTTTCCTCTGTTCTTTTCTTCAGGAATCGTCAGAAGAGCTGCATGGCCCATCATGAGCTGCAAGGATCTCATCAAGAAAACATCTAAGGCCTGTAATTATTCAATCCTGCTCATTAAGATATCTTCTATTGCCCATTCTTTAGAGAGAGAGATAGAGAGAGAGAAAGACAAAGATTAAAAGAGAGAGAAGGAAAGAGGAACAATTGTTAAGAGCGCCCTGTGCTCTTCCAAATTCATGCGAAGTGACAAAAAGTTAGGAATGAAACTGTTAAGCCTCTATTTTTTGCAAACACAATGCAAATAATGTGGAAATAAAATGGTTAATAATGTTTACAATTAATTTGTCTCACAGTGAAACTTAAAAATGCCACTTTATGACAAAAAGGTTGCTGACCCCTGGGTTAAATCTGAAATCAAGAATAAGGAAATCTGTACAATGTGAGTGGAAGGCTAGCAAAATGGCTGATTGAGCACTGAATGTGTCCTAAAATTGTGAGCAACTACTTTGAAATGAAAGACGCTCACCTGCTATCAAGGCCAAATTGGAGGGGAGCGAAAATCTTTTTTTCTGATCTGTCAAATTGGAGCTCTTTGGAACAAGCGCTGCTGTGTATAAAGTAGTACTTGTTGTTCTAAAATGAAAACTACGAGGGATAAAGTGAGTAATTCATGCAGAACGCCAGTGGAAGAGCTGTTCAGGGTAACGGGTGATGCTTCCAACAAGCAGGCCTGATCGAAACCAGCATGATGTTTATTTATGTCCGAGTGCCATGTGAAAGCTGCAATATCAGACTTAGCCATCCAGTACGGCTCATCCTTTCAAACTGGAATAGCTGTGAGGATAGAAGTGCAAACGTTAGCTAGTTTCTGAGGAAAGGAATAAAATAAGTGAGATAGCAACAGAACAGGAGAGAGGCAGAGAGAAGGGGGAAAACGGTGATTGAGATGATGGGTCCCGTTAAAGTGAAATGTTTAGAAAAGACAAACTTTAAACTGACTTTGAAGCAACAGTCCTTTAAATAAATCATGTTGTGAGTCTCAAAAAATGGAGGCTGCATCCGGCACCTGCGTCTCATTTTAATAATTCATTTCCTGTCACAATCAGACATTCCTCTAAAGCGCGTGTGAGAGGGAAGGAGGGTGTTTATCTTTTTTTATCCGGTCTTTAAAAACCAAACATTAAATGACAGAGAGAAAAAGACTCGCCCGATTTGCATAGGACAGATAGCTCGCACTCACAATGAACCGAAAGAAACGCTGACGAGTTCGGATTCTGTCATTAAAAGCAATAAAAGAGGAATTAAGATCGGCAGGGTACATATATAATTTCATTGGTTTAAAAATGCCAAGGTTTCTTAGCAACAGAACTTTATCACAAGTATAAAGGTCAGTCTCTATAGAGGAGACCAGGGCCGATTGTAACACAAAAATTATTTTAAAAGCTGCCAAATAGACTGATGACATTTATTCTGCACACGCTCAGTAGAGTTCTCTATGTCTGCCTGAAAAAAAATAATTGTGATTATTCTACTTTCTGAGAAATTTTGGGGTGGGGGCGGGGTATTTTGCTTCTGCTGTCAAAAGTTTTGAAGCTTAATTAAACCTGTATCTGTTTTATCTCTGCTCTGAGGTCATGGGCGGTGGGTGGTGATGGTGCAGTGGATAAGACACATGCCTTTGGTGTGAGACAGCCAGGTTCGAATCCACTGTAAGACCCAATGTGTCTCTGAGCAAGACACTTAACCCCTAGTTGAGGGGTTACCGGTCTCTTTCTGTTTTGGTTTTGTTTTCATTCGGTTCCCTGTTTTGCTTTGTTTGAGTTTAGATTGCTAATTAGTGTCTATGGTTTCTGATTGGATTAGGTTCACTTTTTGTTCATTTAGTTACCTTATTAACTCTGTAAGCCCTTAGTTTCCTTTATTCATTATTCAGTCTCGTTTGTTTGTGTAATGTTAAATAGGTTGGATTCCTGTATTCCTATATTCCTGTATTCTTCTCTAGAGTGTTTCTAAGTAAAGACTTTGTTATTGAATTTCCTGAGTCGAGCAACTTACCTGCCATCCAGTTTCTCCATCTAAACTAGAGCAAGAAGAGCTAAACTTTAAGGACCACACAAAGAAATTTTTAGACCTGCCATACCTTACCAACTTCCCCGACCACTGGCTGTTTTGGTTTTTTTTTTTTCAGCCTGAACGAACGCCTGGACCTGGACCATGGTTGGTCCTCGGGGGAACTTTTGTGTTCTAGGTGCTGAAGAACCCACCGACCCCACTCCGGACCCAGAACCCAGCCATCCGCCTCAAACATACTGCACGGAGGAAACACCAGAGCCCACCGCATGCAAAGAGCCCGAGCCTGCTGCAAGGCTAGAGCCAGACATAAAGATGGAGCCCACTATAGCCTCGGAGCTCGAGCCTGAGAAAGAGTCTGACCAGGTGAGTAAGCTCCAGTGGGCATGCATATGGAGTTAAGGGCATGGAGTGGAGCCATGTCCACACTCCTAGAACTGAAGGTTGCCAAGCAGTTGGCCAAGATACAATAAGGAATTGGAAGAGGATATCTCCCTGTCTCCTGTGTCTCCGCTGGTCCTGCCCAGTTTAAAGTCTCATGTTTCCCCAGAGATCCTGCTTAGTCTCCCTTTCCAACACATTCTCATCCCAAGACGTCATCTAACTGACGCTTTTGACCATACGTCAACATCCGATGTTTTAGGGTACCCTTTAACGTCAGTTAGATGACGATCCTAGGGTGTCACCTAACTGACGCATTACCTTTTAGCGTCAGTTAGATGACGCAGGCAGGTTTAGGTCTGGGGTAGGGTTAGGATTAGATTGCGTCATCTAACTGACGTTAAAACATCGGATGTTGACGTATGGTCAAAAGCGTCAGTTAGATGACATCTTGGAATGAGAACGGGCTGCCCTTTCCCAACTCCTCTTCAAATAACAGCCAGTTTCTCTGCCCCAACTTTGCGGTTTGCCCTCAGTTCCTTGACTCCACTATGCGGATCTTCCGGTCTCCAGCTCCCAGGATCCCTGACTCTACCTCCAGCCGTAAAAGCTTATCACTCCACCTCGGCTCATCAACCAGTTGGCTCCACCTTGGTGATCACAAAGTGTGATTACTAGGAAAATGTTTGTTTCACCATCCTCCTATTTAATCAATCTTTTTTATTCATCTGAATACCCTTAATAAGCAGCCTAGCCGGTCGACCATGAAAAGGCAGGCGAGGCAGACCATAAAAGATAAATACGAGGAAGACGTTGAGAAACTAATAGGCTGGGTTTCCTTCTATAGCAGAGAAAACAAATGATACATTTATCAGTCTATAAATAAGGGGCAGCCAAAGATCAATAGCAATATGAAACCAAGAGTGTGTGTTTACGGACCTGCCTCAAGAGAGAGGGAGAGAGAAGGGAAGCTAAACAGAAAGCTTATACCATGATTCAGAAATGAACCACGGGCTAACTGACTGGAGACGGCTCTTTCAACTGTTCTTTACAGGCCTACCTTATTCACTGGCCCCAGCGCTCCATCAGAAAACAGCCTGGGGAAATGACTGAATGGGCAGTTACTGGCAGTGGAGAAAAGGGAGAGAAAGAGGGAAAGATAGAGACAGATTGAGAACTCGGAAAATAAATATGGGGAACATATTGAAGTTCAGCCTGAAACCTCCCCCAGGCTTCATCTCCATCTCCAGAGTTGTGTTTGGATTCATCTGCTGTATCCAGGCAAGCACTGCACGCTCAAATGGCTCCATACACAACTTTGGATCATTAAATCATAGAGTTTGTACAGTATAATGGGAATACAATGCACAAGTCATACACACCGTATGAACACTGTAAGAACAACCATTATATTACTACATTACGAAAATTTTACAACGCACAAAAAACAATAGTGCATAAGGAAACCTCACAATGCAGAAAGAGAATTTACAAACTTTTACCTTTGAACGTTCAAACTGCACTAAGAACATGTATATACTGAACGTGACAACGCAAACATTGCAAATCCATTTGTTTTAACATCAAAATCGCATCAAAATTGAAAGAAAAAAAAAATCCAATTGTTTCGCACCAAGCGCTTGCAGAACATTAGAAATAGATCAGGGCATCAGTTTACAGTAGGGAATTTGGTGTGTCTCCTTGCGCCACATCCAATGTAGACCGAATCACTCGTTATAAATGGGTTGTATTTGCTTTTGTGGCATCGCAGCCTTCACGTCTGGTATAGTAACGGTGTTACACTGCTAAATAAACTTTTAGAGGTCTGCTTTGCAGGTCTGGTTAAACTTTACACTGCACGAAGTACTAAAAAAACTACACAGGAAAGAACTTTTGTGTAACACAAAGAACCTTCACATTGCACAAAGACATAAAGGAAGTTAACACAGAATAAGGAAATGTTACACAGCATGGAGACAAAATATTACACAGCATGACATTCAGTCATTCTGCACAAAGATCTCAAACTCTCCAAAACAACCTTAACATAGCAATAATCACATATGCATTACAAGAACCTTCACACTCAGAGCCTATACCTCAAACCAGAATACGTTTGAGCCGCTGATTTATGGGAAGGGCAGCAGTGCTCACCTTCAGAGTTCAGACTATATAAAGTGGATTGTCATAAAATTCAACTCGCTGTAATGAGGTTGAAATGAGATCATGATTTATTCAATATCTTGCTCTTACCTTAAAGCTGTATTTTTCAATAAATGCCATACTCTCTGAAGATTACCGTTGCATAATGAAATACTAGTGTGCTCGCCTCTTTAGAAGCACTGCTGTTTTGAGCTAGTTCAAGTAAAGTATGTTTAACTGTAGCATTTCTCTAGGGTCTGAACCAAGGCTCTGTTTACCACACATCTAGTGTGCTTTAATTCAGAGCTATGCACTCAAGAGACAACAAGTATATCTATAAAAACAAGACTTTTATAGCTCAATGCTCATTCCAGCACACGAGGAGATCAAATGGAAACTTAAAAAGATAAAATCTTTCATTAAAAAAACACTATGGGATCAGTTCGTGAGAACAGTAAGCTGCCAAACGCCTTCATAACAGGGTAAATCAGAATTTAAGGTTACGGTAGCAATCAAATCTTGCTGACCATTTCAAATGCATGGGTATTTTATTTATGTAACTTGATTTCTACATCTGCCTCTATTTGCTTTGGGATTTTGTGGCTTTACAGGATACATGTATTGATCCACAACTGCACATTGAATTATTTGTCTAGCATATCTTTGCTTTGAGTTATGGGTTTAGGAGCACGGACACATTTGTCTGCATTTTGTTTTGTGGTTTAACTAGACTGTGGCTCTGAGATAGCAAATTCCAGTGTCAGACCAATGGAGATGCAGAATAATTCCTTGCAAATGCAAGTCATTTCATAAAGTGGTGGGGACAAAATCGCCCATGGAAAAATATAGTGACAGAAATATGGTAAATGACATCTATGGATTGAGTTGGTTGAAGTCATGGAACTGCCCAGCTTTTTACTCACTACATTCCACAGCACTTTTGTTAAAGGTTTGAAAGAGTTGAAAGGTGTAGTTGAGATGAAACTCACCAGAAATGATTGGGCTCTGCCATTGAAAGGCATGGGCTCTGTGAAGAACTCCGTGTCCTGCACAAGCCTCCCGTGACCCCCATATTGCAGCTCGTCCGAGTTCAATTTGATCTTATATCTGATACGAAACATGATCAAGGAACTGTAAGGAGACGCTCTTTGGTCTTGCGACATTTATCACTCTCTTATTCTTTCCCTCTCGCTCGTCAAGACTAGCTCAGGGACTGATGGTTGGTCGGATAATGATAAACGCATGAGATGTGATGGATGTCTCTTCTGTTGAGTAACAGCTCAAGAAGAGAGGGAAGCCACCAAATGACACACAAGACATGGATCTCTCACTACATCTCTGAGGTACTGAGACATGCACATTTGCTGCCGTGAGAGACCGCTATCAATGAGAAAATGCATAGAGAAAACACGCTGCATAATATATAATTATACAATAAAAATAGAAAACCAGCTTGCTAGAATGATTTCTGAAGGATCACGTGACACTGAATACTGACGAAAATTCAACTTTGCCATCAAATTTGAAACATTTTAACATTTGAAAAACACAAAACAGCCATTTTAAACTGTTTAATATTCACAATATTAGTTTTTTTTTTACAGTATTTTGATATCAGATTGAATAAACAATCTGTGATAAATCCATGTATTTTAAAAAAATAAATAGAGCAACTTACTTTGCAAATGTGTTACATTGATGACAATTAACATGACTGCTACACAAATGAAGTGGAAGTGCTATGCAGCAATTTTGTTAATAAACACCAGCTAGGTTTTTATTTGTGACCTCGTAATCCTGTTACATGTATTTGAATCGTCAGTGTCCCAATGTTTAGTGGATCAAGGACCCTGCTAGTGCTTGTATTCATGTACACCACAGACTGATTCATGATGTCAGAGGGAATATACTTGGAAAGTTGAAGCGATGATTGTCAGTAAGTACGTTATGTCACAAGGACATTTATAATTATAATGGCTAATCCATCTTTAGTCAAGAGTTTGTGTCCAAGGAACATATCTCACCCTTCTCTTCCCATGGAGAACCCCCCCAATAGCTAACGCAATCATTAGCTACAACATAATTTACCCCCTACTGGAGCCGTGTTAGTGTGTTAAGTGTGTGTGTTCACAGTCAGACCAGTGAACAGGCTCCACACGGCGAAGAGAGAAGCCGGGGACACCACTGACTCTAAACTATTGCATTATGGGAAGAGAAAATCTAATTAAAGTACTACAGGTTGGTAAACATCCCAGATTTAAATCACATACGTGCAGTTAAGATACAGCATCGTGCAAATTACGAGCAACAAATTTCAGCTAAACATTATGTGCTGAAAATGAATGCATAGATCTGAACAGAAAAGTCCTAAAGGGCAAAAGTGGCAAAATGAAGTGCCTTTTCTTACATTAATGTTATATATTTTATGCAGGTCTAACATTATAACAAAACACAAAATATTTTCTGCATATTTTCTGCATATATTTTCAATGCCTGGAAGGGCAACTCATAAAACACATTTTTACATTTTATTGGCATACTGTGTCAATTTTTTCTCTCTTTTGGTCATAAGAAGCCCTGAAGGTCAGGGTCAAAATAAGTAAAATAAATAAAATAAAATTAATTGGCAGATGCTAAATGTATACCAATTAGCATGAATAAATGAATCTGAATCAGAATTCTGAGTCATTTGCTTTTGAAAAATTATTCCTGACATTTGACCGCTGCTGAAGAGGTGAAACATCTACAAACAATGGAAAACAGCTCTTAGTTTTACGACGACTAAATGAATATATGCCTTCACAGACTTACAATACATGAACCGCTCTCAAATCAGCGGTTCTCGACTGGTGAGTTTTATGGCGGCGCTCGTAAAAGCTGCCAGCTGCTGAAGAGATTAGACGAAGTCAAACACGTTTTTTTTAATTGTGAGCTGGATAAGAAGGGCAGGTGGCAAACTTATTCTAATTAAACCAGGCAATCTCTACTTCCAAAAATTATGGACCTGATACAGACCCGACTTTCTCACTACAGGGGGAGGGGTGCATCAGGTTCAGGAATTGGCAAAGCACATCATTTTGGAGAGAGATTACATCCGCCGACTTGCGGTGATAGTTTTAAAATCGGCAATAAAAACGCTACGGCTCTGTGTAAAATTGGGGATTTGAGAGGGATTGCGGTTGAATCTAGTAAACAGACCACAGTGCCGTGTGCTCGAGCAGAACCTCTGAGAATTTTCAGAGAATTTCTGCATCTTTGGAAAGGTTGGAGGCAAAGCAATCTCTGCTGTTTTTATTTCAGTCTTTTTTTTCCCTGCATGCTGTCATGTATTTCCAAAGCCTCTCCTACTCGATCTGCTTTCCCTCTTTCCTACTTTCCCCTCGGTTGTTTGTAAAGGGGCTGATTTCTCCCCGAACGGATGACGATATTTTCCACCAGGCTCCTCCACTGTCTACGGAAGGATTGAGCGACTCTTGGGGAAGGAATCGAGGCTCCACACCACAGGAAGCACTCTGGTGAATCAACACAGCCGTGGGCCATTCACCCAAACTCCTTGAACTGTAGAAAATCTAATATCCTAAATCTAAAATCTATCCCCACATGACCTTCTCTCACCCTCTCTCTTTATCTGTTTGAAAGTTTTCTCCACCTCGACCCACTCTTATCATTTCAAACGCAGCTTATCATTTCTCTCTCTAGCCCATTCACGCTTTTTTTAAAGGGGTGGTTGATTGCGATTTCACTTTTTTCATTTTAAATAGTGTATATTGTTGCTGTTGGTGCATGAATGGTATCTGCAAAGTTGCAGTACTGAAAGTTCAGTGTAAGCAGAGATATCTTTTAAAAATCAGGAAGTTTAATGCCTAAACGACTCGAATGGGACTACAACGGGTTTTATACGTAACTAAACCATACATTTGCATCAACCCTATCTTCGGAATATGAAAAAAAGGGCATGGCCATATATCTGCGGCTTGTCGAAAGTGTGTTATGTTCATCCAGCTGTCAGGTTTTCAGTGTTCAGGCTTCCCACGGACGTTGTACTTCGTCAACAATGGATACAATTTATGTTTGATTATGTTCCTGAAAATTACAATCGTAATTTGCCTCTCTGTGCTGCGAATTTTACAGAAGACCAGACTCTCCACGAATTCAACACCGGATTCAACAAGAAACTGTTACTAAAACATGAAACAGTTGCAACTTTAAAACCTGAGACAGCAGTTGTTGGGCCGCAACCTGTAAGTAGGCTAAGACTAAATCATTTTAAATGTATTTGCATGTATAATTTCAGACGTAACATTTTAGTTTTATCAAATGCCAGCGCTGGATTTATAGCCAACGACAAACACGTACAAACATTTTGGACCTGAAATGTGTTCTCTCATGAAAGTATTGCGTTACCCAAATTAACTTTTCATTTGCTTGGAAAACATTTGCATTTTACTTTTGTTTATACCATCATTTCTATTTAGGGGGCACATTACATTGCTGTCACATGATCATTTAAAACGTTTTTTTTTTTTTTTTTAAATAATAAAAATAACTAAATAACTTGATGTTTAACTCATTGACCCCAAATTACCAAAATGCAATTTTTCACCACATATGAGCAAAAAGCTCATCCAAATTATCCAAAATTCAGCCTCATAGCTTGCTGGGAAAGTCTCTCCAGGAATTGAAAACCTGCTTGCACTCAATTATAACACTTTCCCCCAGAAAGATATATATATTATATATATATATATATATATATATATATTAAATATATAATATTTATTATATATTTATTTATATTTTTTTTTCATAACTAATGACTTCCAGGAAAAAGACAATTCCAATGCTTGGGACACATAGCCAGGGTCAATAATGAGATGTAATAAGAGTAGCGTCCTGTGGTGGTGTGTGATTTCAAACACTGCCAGAGAATAAGATTGAGCCCAAGGCAATAAAAAGCAGAGATTACAGAATGTATTTGTCAAAGTAATTAACGCTTTTGTTTAAGTCAATGCAGTGGTCATGCGTGCCCGACGAATATGTAAAATTACATTTCTATTATTATACCTCAACTTTGTCCATTAGTCTTCATGAATAATGCAAAGAAAAGTTTCTACCATCCTGGATATACAGCTCTCTGAGTTGAAGACGGGGCTTTCTCTCAGCACCCCAACTGATCTAAAGATAACTTGCCCCCGGACACGTTTTAACTGAGGAACCCTTAGTCTGCAGTAGACCTGAATGCACTCTCTACACTCTCTGTAGGAATAGAGTCTGAATGACTTATTTCCTTTTATGATTTTCTGAGTGTGGTTGGACTTTGTAAATGCGACTTACTGTTCATGTAAACCCAAAAGAAGAAAAACTGCCAAAAATAAAAATAAAATGATGAGAAATAAAAAATAAGTATGTGACCCATGGAGTCAAAATCCATCAAATATTGTTGTAAACAAAACCGACCTTACTTGCGCTGACTGACATGTCCGATGTGTGTGCACAAAGACAGCGTGCAGTCGTGATATACACACATACAGTACATCAATTATCTGTTTTGGTGAGCGTTCACGGAAACATGATCTGTTATGTCTTAAATTAATACTTGGTTAACCTTTGGAGAAAAACATTTGAAGTGTAACATTACATTAGATCCGTGCGGTACAGTAGTCTACAGTCTCATTAATGTTAATCAAACGATTGTGGTATCAGGAGGGGGAAAAAAAGATGAATAAATATTTTTCCTATAGATATTTGTGTTTGAATTGGTGTTTGCCAAATTTTGTGTTATTACAAGGGATTTTAAAGTGTGGTTGCTAGGTGATTTTGTTTTGGAAACTAACTCGATTTTCCCCAAAACTGACTTTGCTAACTCTATACATTTCAAACTTGGTTAACTTTTAATCTTTTTTTTGTCCGATTCCAACAACTCATAGATCATTTTGAAGATTTTTAATAGAGATTGTGACAATTTGCTCATTGCGACTCCATTTGCCAGAATGGTTCACATTTAAATAATAACTATCTTAATTCAATCTGTCCTACGGGAAGATCACCATCCATATAAACCCTGTTTTGTGACTGTCCCCACCAGTCCAGCAGAAAGCGTAGCTGTGATCACCTATCAGAAGCTGGCCCGAGCAAGCCACGTTCTTATTGACCCGTTCGATTGGCTGAATGTCCCCTCTGCACTTCATGGCCCTGGAGACCGGAAGGATCGATATTCTCCTACGAGGAAAAATGATTGATCGTCCTCCAAGACCTCGTCCCTGCCTTCCCCAAAACAAAACACTCCAGCAGAGAAGAAATCTGGCATAATGATCAGGTTTAAGCGATTAGTAACGGCTCCAGCCGATCAGCAGCACAGCTATGGGAACGAGGGACGGCAGATAGAAAGCAATACTAGACTTCCATATCAGGTGTGTGTGTCACCGTATTACATATGAGATATAATGGGGACGTGACACACATCATATTAAAAGACAGATCAAGCTGCTGTCCTGGTGGGATTCACAATTCAACATCTACAGTATCAGCGCTGAGAGTCAGAGGAACAGGACAGGGCGTTGAGAAAAAGAGAATGGTATAAATCTACTGGCAGGTCAAAAAAAACCCCACAACGCCACTTGAATATCAATGCCATTTTAAACTCTGAGTTTAGGCTAATGGCTTCTAGGTTGGAACGGATGAAATAATTTTTTTCCTCACAAAGCCCACATGGACTCTGGTTAAAGGCGATGTTTTAATGAGACGACTACACGAGCAAACACAAAACGATTAGGTGTTCGGGGAGGCGCACATGGACCATATTTACCGTTCTTTCCGCCGGTCGTGCACTTCTAACACCCTCGTCTCTCATCTTCAAAGCCCGACGGCTGGTGGCATGGAAAGAGGGCTCCCCCCCTCGTGTGCAAGACACAGAAAGGGCAGCGGCAGGGGCTGGAGGAAGCCTAAGTGGCCCTGGCTAAAGGGTGTCTTTATTCCCCGCCAAGCGGGCTCGCTGCCTGGGCCATGATTAAATAGAGGCCCTGGTGGGAGGCCTTCAGCTGGTGGAGCTCATCTCCGGCTGCTCCCCGCAGGCCTTGTTCTCTGAAGAGGAGAACAGGGGGTATGAGCGGAGCTGTTGGGTGGGTGAGGACCTCTGCAATGAAGGGTTGGTCGCTCGAGTCTGGAACTGCTGGAGAGAGCATGAGTGAAACGGTTCAAACTTGCCATTCACCACGTGTTTCTCTGTACCTTGCAGAGGTGTTTATTACTTGACCGTGGGGGCATTTATAATTGAGCTTGAAAGCGAGGGCAAGGTTGAGTTTGCAGAGATGACAAAGCCCTATTTTTCCCCTATCTTAGCCAGTACTTTTATCTTCAGATATATATTAAATCAAAAATTTTCTAATGTTTTTTTTTTTTTTTAAAGAATTCTCATACTCACCAAGGCTGCATTTATTTGATAAAAAACAAAAATAGTAAAAACAGTAAAACATGGTAACGGTTTTCTAATAAAAAACAATAACGGTTTTCTATTTCAATATATTTTAAAATGTAATTTATGCTGCGTTCACGTGCTATGGAAAATGGGAAATTTTCCACTTGTGAACTGGTATTTACCAGTGTGTTGCATTCAAGTGCTTTTGTTGTCGTAATGTGGTAAAAAGATGGCGATCCAGACCTGTTATTTAGCTAAAACTATTTTAGATTGCTTAAGTCATCTGCTACAGCAAGAAAATGGTTTATCAAAACTCAAAAGGTAAATAATATGCTGTATATTTTCTAGATCATATATATTTTTACCATTCACGACTCTCGCGGTGCTCTCCGCCATTTTGAAAAGGTCAAAGTTTATCTCATCTCGGCAACTCATCCATCAAAACATTCTACGAGTTGCCCAGTGGAAAATACCACATGAGGGGGTGTTCATGTGCATTTTCCACGTCGGCTTTTAGTATTTACCATAATTACCATAGCACATGAACGCACCATCATTCCGATGATGGCAAAACGGCAGTCACCACTGTCTACAGTGTCAAATGATCCTCCAGAAAGCATTCTAATATGCTTGGCTACTAGGCATTACCATTGTTAAAAACTGCTTATTGGTTTTTGAATGGTTGTGTGTGCGTACAGACAAAAATACTGATCATGCTATCACGTACAGTGAACCTGGAGAGAAACAACTTGTTCAACGTATACAATTCCAAACTCTTCCATTTTGCAAGAAAAAGTCTAGGATTTCATCATTAATAAAAGCGTAAAAGGGTATTGGCATTTTGAAACGATCTCACTTGGCAACAAGCAACAATATTCTCGTTGAAGCACACGTAACCTTTGTCTTTTTACTTATTTATCAAAACGTTGCCTGGCAAAGTGTGTCTCCTAAGCAATTGTTGACTATCACAGATGAGTAGTATCCCTCTCCGCTTTCCTTGACCGAGAAAAGACTTTGAGCAAAAACACATTGAATGATACACAAAAGTGGAAAGAGTTGCAGGGAAAGGTCTGGAATTATACTCCTACGGCGGATTATCGATCACATACCCTTTCCCCGAAGCATCGAGACCGCGGAAAACCCCTTGCAGAAACTCAAGCCTCCCCCAACATAGAGATCTGTTCTTGGGGGCAAAATAAATAGATCCCACCCTATCAGAGGCAGACTGCTGTGGTCTGCTTGCCAGCACAAAATTGCTGTTTTATTGATCTGATGTATAGGTGCCTCAATTCCAATGGGCTCACAAACAAGACTCCGATGTTTCCAGCGAATCACGCTAAAGCACAGACTCATGACAAGAAACAAAAACCTTGAAAATAAATGAAAACTAGAATTATGACAGCTACGACAGATTTATACAGCAAATTCTGGCCCAAACGTCTAAGCACAAGTAAAAATGTGGCTATTTCGCATTTTCATTATATTTAATATCGTCAGCATAACAATTTGAGTGAAAACCTGTTATTATTTTAATAATAATATAATGATTAAAGCAAAAAGGGGACAGAACTAAGCCAAATACTATTTAAAAATGTAAAACAACATGTATGTTATTATTAACAATAATAATTTTATAATTATTAATAAGATAATTAACCTCTTTTTCTTATTATTAATACGATTTTTTTTATTTTATTTTACATAGTATTTGTCATGTAGATGTCTTCAGGCCAGGCCAACATGTGACGTGTGGGGCAGATTGGACAATGTATGCTTGAGTTACAACAACTTCCTGTTGCTAACATGTTTTAGCATGTTTAGCACTCAATGGCATATTTTAGTATGTTGCTAGTAGAACATCACAGTGTTATAGGGATACTCCACCATTTTTTCATACTAAACTATGTTATTCCCTTAACTAAGACGAGTTGGTACATACCTCTCTCGTCTCAGTGCATGCACTATATCACTCTGTCTTGCTGCTAACCTTTGTTAGCACTCAGCTAGCATAAACAACAATGATATTGGGTTCATCTTTGTGGATTTTAACCAGGCTAAGGCCTTCTCTTCGGCACATGTTAGTGAGTGAGGGTATTTGTGTGAGTAAATATGCAAGTGGGTAATGTTTGATGAGCCGTAGTTTCTCTTGTCATAGGGCGTCTCATTCTCTCATCCTAATTGGAGTCTCCATACAAACACGAACTCCCATTGGTGCAACCTGAATGCCCCAACACAGCATCACATACTCACACCCACGCACACACATAGGCATGAGCAGCTCGTTTTGTGTGATGAAAGTCACATATAGCATCTCTGCAGCCAATTAAATGTGTTTTCAAAACTTGTCAGATTGGTTTCCCCTCCCCCTTCCTCCCTAGTGTACAAGTCTTTAAACATCAATGGGAATGTGTCACATCCAATGGCACGTCGGCTTCTAAAGAGCCATGAAGGGTTGACGCACACGCACACCTTACATTGTAAATATACACACTCAGTTTCATCATCCATATATATGTGGCTAATGCATTTCAAACAAGTGACCTAACCTCTCTCCCACATGCTTCCTGTATCGCAACTCATACACACACACACACAAATATACACATATATAATCTCACTCCCACACACATATAAACACACTCCATTACTAGGATGTGCTAGTCTTCTGGAGCTCCCTGGTAAAAGGATACTTCCCAGCATGCTCCACCGCCACCCTGTAGTCAGTGTAGCTGTTGCAGGGATGGAAGTTGAAAACAAACAAGAGGTTTGCGCGTTCAAATACGATCACCTTATCAGCTTGATTCAAAGTCGTGACTGCCGCCTGACAGAAGCAAAAACAAGAGATGGTTTCATTGCTCAGATGTTGGTCCTAGATCATGCGTTCTCAGATATTTTTTCTAAAATTCCATTTAAACAAATACGTCAATTGTTGATGTGAGTAGTACACAGGTACTTTGCTGAAAACCTATCCTAAACCTGCAGAAACTTGCTCTTAGCTGGTCTGATTTGGTGGTTCTCAAGGGTTTGGGTCACTTGTCTGATGATCAAGCTAGGAAACCTACACCTCTTTTTATAAAGACGATATGAGTCTCTAATATATTTGACATAAACTGTGAACCCCAGCGTAGGAAAGGTTTTTAAACCGTTTAATACCGAGGAAATCTTATTTCTACTGTCTTCAATACAAGGGGTGTGTGTGTGAAATGGGCTTCCAGCTATTGAAAGTCATGCCTGGTTGGCTGTATTATGCAATTTCATTATCATATGGGCCATGCATTTCATATCCCATTTAATATGGCAGATAAATAGCTCCCCGCAGTTTAACAGATGGCAAGGACAGATCCAGCAAGGAGATTTACACCGGGTTTCTTCTGTAGGTTAAAACCAGTGTGAGGCATGCACTTTTCGCACAATGTGTGTATGTGCATCTCACCTGACCGGCAGCCAGCCAGCCGTATTTGTCTTCTGTGAGATTCATGTCACGGTCGAAAGCGTACAGTTGTCGGTATCGCAGATGCTCGATGTCCACGAGGTTGAACTGGCGACGGGCATAATAGTAGCTCTCGTTGTTTCCTTTCCTGGGAAAGTCCAGCCATTCCGGATGGCCGAACTCGTTACCTGGAGAAAGAGAAGTTTGAAAAATGAATATTGTTGAAAAAATGAAGTTGGTGAAAGCTTTTATCACAAACAAGAAAACATGCCCCAGAGCATTTTAAGGTAATTTAGCGTGTTATAAAAATATTAGATCCTCGACAGGCCAATTTCACATGAGATGTTCTTACACATGCTCTGTTTTTAACTAAATAAGATTTATTTTTAAATGCCTCTCCATGAACAGGTAGAAAATCAGCCAGGAAAATTCTAATGTAATTGTTAACCTTGTTTTTGTATAGGATTTTTTTTTTCGATACATCAAATAACTGTCACAGTTATTCTCGGTTTAGTTGGATTTTTATGAACTTTTAGTTAGTTTGACTCCAGATTCTTGTTTGCTTTTTTAAACTTTCCAGCCACAATCATCAGATATCATGTATATTCATATTTCACAGGTAGTTCATTATTAAATTCATTACCATGTGTATTTATGTTCTTCATATGCTTTGTTTTCACCGAGTAGTACAGGACAGTAACTTACAATTCAGTACGATTCGGGAGTGTAAACACTGATCTGGCTTGCGTTTCCACTGCCAACAGTACCCTTACTGGTGTATGTCGAAAAATAGTGATCGATGTAATGCTCGCACGAAGAAGAAAGCCTCACGGTAAACAATAAATGGAGGACATCCAGCAGATCTTGTTTTTGCTTCTCAGCATGTTTGTCACAAGAAGAAACTGGTTTGTGTTTCAACTGTATTAAAAAAAAATGGCGCCTCTCTTGTTGTCATTCCCCTTGTAGCATGCGCAAGTGACGATTCTCTGTCAACCAATCAAAGTTCTGCGAGTCTAGATCCATCGTTTAGTACAAAACTACTGTGCTACGTACCACAACGGAAGGGTCCCAAAAAAGTGGTACGGTACAGTTTGAATAATGCATGTTTGAACTGTTTTAACTGCACTGAAATATCTTAAAATGTGTCAGTGCCATTGTTTTGTTTGAACATGCATACCAGTAATGTTTGTTTCTAAGGTACATTTATAAAAATTAAAATAAGGCCTAATCCTGGCTTAATCTAAGCCTTGTTTGTGAAACCAGGGGCCGGTTTAATAAAGCCATTATGTTAAGACAGTGTCTTAAATTCAAGTAGCCACAAGGAGTTAGTCAGGGGCAGTCAGTCGTACTTTTCGGTCTCAAATTAGGCCAATTTTATGTAACTGATTTTAAAAAAAGCTATGAACAGTCTTAATATATATAAAATATATTTCATGTCTTAGAGGTTTATGCAACTGGCCCCAACAGGCCTATATTATGTAAAAAAAAAGAAAGACTTTCAATAACAAAAAAAGCTAAAAAAAAGGACATTGAGACATTAAAGGATGCATGGCAGGAAGAAATAAAAAGGGGAGAGGAAAGAAAGAGAGAGAGAGAAAATCAGAGCGATCAAATCCCTCAGCTTCCACTTGAACTTTACTTAACGTGCACGGGGACCTTCTGCGGCAAATAATTCTGATAGAGTCATATCATGTGTCAACTGGAGAGAGACGGATCATAGGCTAGCAGTGCAGAAAGTGGCAAACGCTCGCACAAAGAACCGTGACAGCTCAGACTCCATAATTAAACGAAGAAAGTGAAGATGACGAGACACCTTGTCTCTCTTACGGCCCCTGTCACCTCCGTCATGAGCCTTATCGTGCCGCCCCATGCACTGAATACAGACACAACGATAAGAGACGTCCGCTGTTCTCCCCCTGCACATATATTAAGATAATCTTGAATTATTCACTGCTCACTGTACCCCTGGAAGTTATAGGAAAGCTTTGAAAAGGGCATTAAGCAAACAGATCCAATGTTTGTCGGAGGAATGGATACCCAGAGTGAAAGTTTAGCCAGAGTAAATTCTGGTGGCCATGTGTGAAGTTTCTATAGATTCACTGCCTGTGCTGTGGTATGCATGAGGTTTTTTGAGAGATATATGAAGCTCACTTGAAGCTGGTTGACTGACAGGTAAAAGGTGTCAGACCGTATCTTTCGAAGGTTAGATCAATATGGGAGCAATAACATGGCAACATACAAGGGAGATGGATTTCTTCAAGGCCAGTAGGACTGCTGCTGTCGAGATGCAGGTTAAAAGCTAAAAAAAAAAATCGTACGGCTGCCAGCAAATGCTATAATCCAGAGATTGAAAAAGTTACAGACGCACAAGTAGAATTTTATATTTTCTGAAGAAAATGTCCTTGCAAAACTCAAGCCAGGGTATTGATACTGAAAGGTGTTCTTTTGAGTTGTTTTGCTAAGTGTGTTGCTTAGGGGTGTGAACCTACACCTTCATGGTTCGGTTCGATTACGATTATCATGTCACTGATTCAGTTCAATTCGATATCACAATGCATTGACGATGCACTGAATCCTCAATTTTCAATTTAACTTTATCCCCTGAATATTTAATTTGTGTGTGAGATGATTTACACACAGAGTGCGTCTTCTCCAGGTCGTGCTTACCAGGTTGTTCATAAAAGCCGAAATGGGCCCAGATGTCCCACGGGACGTCCCCAAAAGCATCGTTAGCCAACTATGGTCGCAAGTTGGTCGCAATTTCCATTGAACTCTATTGGTAACGACGGAACTTGCGACCATTGTTGGCTAACAATGCTTTCGGGAAACGCACCCCAAGACTAGTTTTGTTGGCCAAGTGCGATGAACTCGTGTGTGCGGGTTTCGGGAGAATAAAATGATAAAATGATTCATGTGACCACAAAAAATAAATATCTATATCTACGATACAGTTTTCTATATCTACGGATACAGTTTTCTCTTGTTGCTCGCACACAGTCTTCACACGGACGTGCGCTTTAATCCTAGCAGAGACTCGTTCCGATGAAATCACAAAGTAAAATGCACACAAACCTGTCCCTGCTTGATAAAACCAGCGCAGTCTCATCCCAAGACGTCATATAACTGACCATACGACAATATTCGCCTTTTTAGGGCCCCCTTAAACGTCGGTAGATGAGGTTATGGGATCCTAACTCTACCCCATACCTAAACCTAACCCGTCACCTAACCGACGTTAAAGGTAAAGCGTCAGTTGTATGACGGCCCGGGATCGCCATCTATCGACATTTAAGGGGGCCCTAAAAAGGCGGATATTGACGTATGGTCAAAAGACGTCCCAAGACGTCAGTTATATGACTTTTTGGGGTGAGACTGTGTTAATAAAACATAATCGGTTTTAATGAGAAAAAAAAAACAACAAAATCAAAAATAAAACATATACGAGTGTGGATTAGAACCCAGAACCCAGCCCTGTAAACTTTGGTTCCGACCACATTAGTTCCCAAGCAAAACAGAGGAGGTTGATAATTTGAATTTTATTAGAAGACGCACAACACTATTTATAGGCAAGATTTCCGTGCTAGAACACTTTTTTTCAGTGGGAATGCAAATTATAGCACTTAACCATGAACCCAAAAGCCACATCACACAAATGGCTTTTAATTTGTTTATTTCATTAGCAAACATGGCACTCTGTCTTTCCATCGATCAATTTTCTGCAAAAATAACGATCGACACGCTTGTTTGCTTGGCGGCCCCTATAAATACAGTTTTAAAAAGACTACTCATTCGATCTACGTCAGAGCATCAGAGCGTCCACGAATCTTTCCGCGCTGTTGCTGGCAGGGCGGCGAGAGCAAATTTTACGAATCTCCGGTGTGAACGTACGATTAGTGAAGAAACAGTTCTTATTATCACGTTGAGATTATCAATGTTAAAAAAATCTGCTTAATATTTTTTGTGGAAAGTGTTTTTTAAGGTTCACTTAATGAATAGAATTTTTTTTTACAGAATTTATAGATTTTTATGATAGACACGATAGATTTTTTGTTAACAATGTAAACATCTTTACAGCTACTGTTGATCAATTTAATGCATCCTTGCTGATTAAGAAAATTCAATTCTTTAAAAAAAATCTAACTGGGCTCAAACTTTCTCCGCAAAGCAAGTCTATGGACTTTTTTGGTTGTTTAGTGGAAAATAGATAAGAATCGACTATTGAGAAAAGAAACAACATACTTCTCCTTAAAAAATCACACAATTTCAGGTATCATTCATGTCAATATCTCAAATGGTGCAAAACGTCCAAGTCCATATCCTGTAAGAATGGGGAGCAGAAATAGTGTTTGCTATAGCAAGCACCACTAAATATGCTAATTTGACCATTTTACAAAATGCTGATACATACAAGTCATCACATTTTGCATTCATTTAATAAGAGTCACAAGAGTGCATTAAGACAACAAAACAGCAAGATCAAAAACATCAGGCCACGACCATGCGGATTCCCCACTGAGACCTTCTGAATAGGACGGAGTCAGATTTGTCTATTAAAGTAAGCATACCATTTTCATTTTTTGATTAGGCAGTCTGACCTTAAATAACCACACAAAAAGCATGTACACACACACACACACACACACACACACACACACACTTCCCTTTTAAGATTCCACTAAGCCAATAATCTGATCTGACGTGTAGTGATGTTTGAAGTCAAGTTTCTCTTTGGTTACTATAGCGTGAGGCCAAAGATCCTGGCGAGCTGCAATGGGATTTAAATAGTTTGCATGAAAAGCCCTCCAAATGAACCCATAAATAAGAAATGGACTTCTTTTTAGCTCTCCATCTCTTTCATGTGTAACAAGCTGCAAGGTGGAGATTAGATGGTCTTTGAGTTCAGTGTCAATTTGAAGTCAAAGAGAGAAGCTCTTGCCTTCACTGTTAAAGACAATGTGACTTGTATGCTGCCCCAGCAGAGCCAGGACTAAAAGATGAGACTCAATCTGGATTATGGTCTGAGAATAAATCAAACAAACAAACACATGGACATGTAGAGCTCAAACAGTACAATGTGTTCATTTTTCAATCCATGTTAGGTGAGGAATATCTTATGTACTGTATGTGATAAATGAAGCGTGACTTCACGAGAAAGTGCATTTTCAGACAGCTATAATTAACCTAATTCAACGCTACCTGTTCTGTTTGAATTACCTCTCTAAACAACATGTAATTAATTGTAGACTTCTAACTTCCTTCACACATCTAATTGGCTCTGCAGGATACTATGATCAGTCAAGTGTATCTGGAAACCAAATTCAGTTGAATATAAAAAGCACTTAAATTAAATTTATTTATTCTTCTCCACCCTAAAAAAAGTGTGAGTCACACCAATTTCTAACTCCGGGTTGTTGTTGTTGCTGTTTTTCTCCAAATGTTAATGCCTTACAGGGGTTGTTTACAAGTGAGAAGTGAATACAGGTTCTTTCATTGCATCATCATGGAAAACAAATGTCAAAAGTAGTTTAGTTTGTTTCACTTCATACTTCAAAAGAATTCACACAGGGTCCCTGCTTGTGTTTTTTATGGAAATTTTATCATCCACAAGGGAACCATCTTAAGTCCAGTCACTTACTGTATGCCTGGTTTAGATTACACGATTTTTTTTGTCTGTTATGATAGTCGCTGTGTCAGATTACTCAATTGTGATTCATAAAATCTTGTTGTGTCGTGGACAAGACACATGTAAGACTACACGTTGCTTCCTGACCAGTCATCACATGCCGTCTTTAACGGCGTGCGTGATGTCATCGAGAAGGCGAAACCGGTAACGAGTGACTTCCGGAAACGAACGTAAACAAACAATGGTAGAAGCGGTGAGTGTTGTATTGGCTGTCCTGTGTTCAGAAAAAAAGTAAAAAAAGAAAGAAAACCCGACAATGGACACGTTCCTGGATTGCTCGAATAGGACATTATGGGTTGTCAATCCCCCAAAAAGAATTTGAGGTAAAATATTGTTTATCTTATAGATTTTTACTTTTAGTTTTAACGTTAGCACAATCGTGTCTCTTTCGTTTCGCCATTTTTGAAAGTTGTGTACGGAAAAGCTTCTGTGCTCCTATTGGTCAACCTCATACATGTGACGGAACCGTCATGGACGACTGTTAAAAAAATTAAACATGCTAATCTTTTTGTCGTGATGTCGCGAAGCATCGCAGACGCGACGTAGGTTGTCGCCCACTATGACACACTATAAAAGATGATACGATCGAATCTTGCGTCCCGACGCCAGTTGTCGTTTACGAATCCCCACGACACCCTACGTCAAACAGATCATGCCAAAATCGGGCTAAAATCGTGTAATCTGAACCAGGCATTAGACATGTCATAGCACACTCACGTAAATACGTAGGTATAAGCAATAATTATAAAGTGTAGCGTCAGTTCTGACAGGTCAAGTTAGTCAAGCTTGCGATCCACGTCTACCTGGAATACGATGCCTATCACTGTATACATAAGCTCCTTCAATATTATCAACAGCTATCACGATTTTTTAGGAGCCAATTACCCTCCCCCATCCCCAGCTCCTCCTTTTGCCCAGTCAGGATTTGTCATTCTGATTTCCCTTGAATAAAAATAAATTCTCGAATTATGTTGTACTTTAAAACTTTGAACTAATGATATCTGCCAGGCTGCATAAATGTGCAGAGAGTTCTAGTCCAACATGGAACAACACCAATCCAAAGTGTATGATAATTGCCAATTGTATTCGACGATAGTGGTCCTGACAGAAATGGCATTTGCCTTGGCAAGTACTACTGAATATGCTAATTTTATACCTTTATTCCAAAAATATGCTTATACATACAAAAAGTTACTTTTTTGCATTATGTGTGTGATAGTCACAAGAGAGGGCATTTGGACAACAAAACAACAAGATCAAGACTCTTTTGCATCACAAAGGGTACGACCTTGTGAAAGAATGCTGAGTAAGACCTCTGCCAACATAACACTCCAAACTTCATTCTTAACAACCTGGAGCCAACTTTAGCTGGCTGCTTTTAAATATACAGTCTGTGTGTCTGGCTGCTTTTGTTTAGTGTGCAATTCGCTTGCCGTCTGCCTCTTCCTGTCTTAATTAGGTGGAATAGGAGTCTGTCTAATAGGAGGAACTTCTCTATTCCAGTAGGAGCAAACTTTCTTCAACACAAATCAAATAACACACACACACTGGCCATAAAATGTATTTGGATACTTAAAATGCACCCTTATGGCATTGCAGTATAACAAAATATCACATAAAGTAGCATTTGTTTTAAGGAATGACTGCAAAGCACACTTTTCAAGCCAAATTTTTTCACAAAAAACATGTTTGTTTGGACACTTTCTGGTCAATAGTTAATGTCCACTTCAGGTTCAAGTTCATCATGAGTAATCCAAATTGTTTTCATGTTTAGTCACAAAAATAAGCACCTAAATTGGGTTTCCCACATGGTCTTTCATCAAATGAAACTCTATGTTCTAACTTCAAAAGTTCTTAGTGAACCAGCAGGACCAGAACTTGATGTTTGTAAAACTAAAAGGACAACTGCAAGAGCAGTCAAATTAACAAGAGATATCCGAAACAAACAGAAGCGAGGAAAAGCACGTTTTGTTCCCCGCTTCTGAGTTCTCAAACTACCCTGTTCCATTGGAAAACTCTGAGTAGGTACTTGAAACAGTGAGTAAATAAATTAATAAATGAATACAGGCCCACGCTTCCCGCCCACAAATGAAACTCTTTCAGTGTGCGAAGAAAATGGCACCCCTTTCAAATTCAATTAAAGCCTCTTCAGGCATTTTGCCTTCCTGTGTGCTTCTCAGGCCTTGTCTGGCAGCCTCCGCGCTGTCAAGCTAATACTTCTCTGATCTCCTGCTGAAATTTCTATTAATCAGGACTGGTGTTTTCCTGCTTCAACTTCCACATACACCAGTGACAGGATGATTCGTCTTGCTTTTATTTAACCTTCTTTTAACTCGAAACTGTCTTTTTCCCCCCTTCTCATTTCTTCCACGCTAACCTTGGATGTGCGCAGATAGCGGATTTAAATTGGTGGATTATTTGCTCTGCACGCATGTTGGGAAAAAGAAATGAGTTGTTTGAGAGACAAAATATTGTAGTGTTATTGTACTTCAGAAAACATACTTTATCAGAGCAGCGCCACGATCACCACCAGATCGTAATGATCCTCCCGCCTCCAAAATCCCAATTAAGCTCATGTGTGCACATGCCCAGCCTAAATAACAGCAACCTGCATTGATGGTTATAATAACAAACAGCAGAGGCAGACAGGCATAACGATTTCTGATCAGTTATCTAGTTCCTAGGAGAGGAGCCAAAGTCAGTGAGAGAGAACTACTAATCAGAGGAGGAACACTGCTAACATCAATGTCCAATAGCACAATGATCCGGAGAGAAAGGGGGCAGAGAGGAATGGACGTGCACCACAGCCGTCTCCACGAACCAATGTATGTTAATCTGTCACGCCTGAAGCAGCTTTCACGATTCAAACATCGACCTCAGAAGCAGGCTGGAATACAGAGCTGCGCTAGCATGTCGGCTGGTGCAGGAGATGATGTAGCCGCAGCATGCTAATTAGCAGCGTTAGCGGGGAGAGAGATCAATGTGTTTGTGTGGATGGATTTGAGCAAAACTGAGCATTGATTTGAGAAGGAGCCTGCACAGCCAAGACAAACTCGCTCTGTTCCAACAAGTGCTTCTTTACGCAGTTTAAAGGAGCTGTATGCAAGAAATTTAGATACACCGCTCTACGGTGATTTAAAAGTGATTGCAGTACCAGTTTTGGCCACAATCTTGCATACGGCTCCTTTAAACTAGTTCATAATTCAGCTACTAAAAAGAAAATGCAACGATCTGCTTTACGTCTACTCACTAGAACTAAGGAAAATCAGTTTGGGAGTCACATTTTATTGGGGCAAATTACAAGCATGATTTATAAAAGAAAAGTATGAGTCACACCAATTTATAACTCTGAGTTGTTTTTTTTTAAATTTTAATGTCTTGCAGTAGGTGGACAACCAGAATGTCGTTTACTGCCGCGGCAAGTGCCGCGGTACATCTACCGCGCCAAAAATAAACCAGCCGTATTTCAAAGTTGGTGGCGAAATGACCACCAGGTGGCGCAAAGGGACATTCATTCGAAAGCAAAACGTAATTATGTAAAAGTAGTCTACATTTTAAATAGAATATAGCTTTAACTAGAATATACACTTTTAGGCTATAGGAGAACATTTTGTGCATCAAAAGTTAAAATAGGCAGCGAAAATAAAGCGCTGCTTTATTTTAAAAATAAAGCGCTGCTTTATATAAAGCGCTGCTACATCCTCATTGATGTAGCCTAATATGTTTCGACTGCAATGTTTTAAGGTTTCATTATTTTTTTCAATTTAATTTCAGTAATGTGATTGATTAATTAATTAATTTAACTACGTTTCACTTGAATTAATCTGCTACCATCTTTCAATCGCTCTGAAAGAGCCGCGGCGCAGCTGAAGATTACACAAAAAACGGACACTTTTCAAAGTCTGTGATTGTAGCGCCTCTTAGCGGCCAAAGGCAGCAAATACACCTCAACTTTTACCGCCGCGGCAAAGCTGCGGCGGTAAAAAACACATTCTGGTTGTCTACCTACTGTTGTGGTTAGAGGGTTTATTGATTTTCTTTCATTGCATCATCATGGAAAAAATGTCAAACATAGTTAAAGGGTAACTAAACCCCTGGTCAGAGCCTGACTCCACCCACTGGCAATATTTGAAAAACGCTGAAAAAGTGGGCAGACCCCAGCGGAGTTAGAGGGGACGAAATAGATGCTAAAACACTCTATCCTGATTGTTTTCAATACTCGCAATTCCAACTCCTGACTTGCTACAGTGGTTTTGGACTCGCTAACAAGTTGGTTTTTATACTGCCAAGGGCGTAGCTCGTGCCAAGAACGTGGTGAGCTGAAACGTGCGTACGTCACGAAGAACCGCTAACATCCAATAGGCAAATTCAACTGCAGTAGCCGCCATTCAACCTGAAGAAGGCAGCACTAAGATGTTTTTACACCATATATTGTAGAAATAAAACACTATAAACACAAAAGTCAAAAAAGTTACTCGAATCAATGACTTGTATTAATAAAGATCCATTCTTACAGATCATTAACAAAAAAAAAAGTAAGTTTAGGGTTTAGTTACTCTTTAAGCGGTTTAGTTTATGTAACGTATATCCACAGTGAGCACAGCATTATGATGACTGATGAGTAGGGTTGGGTATCGAGAATCGAGTATCGATTGGAACCGGGACTAACTTTTCGTTTTTCCCGGAATCGTTCAAAAGTTAAAATTTCGATTCCTAATTTCGAAATTCACAGTCCGCCGACCAGAAGAAGAAACCGCTGAACAACACCAACGAAGAAGCGTCTATCGGAAGTGTTGGCATAACCGCGCGAGTCGAACATGAGTAGCTTACGTCGGCGGTCCAAAGTGTGGCTTCACTTCTCGGCAAAATGCAAAATTTGTGACAAAAGGAGTATTTCCTTGAGAAGTATTTCCTTCAGAACGACCGTTGGTTAGCAAGGTTAGCTAAACTTTTTTGACCCTGCCTCTTAAAAGAATCGAAATCGAGAATCGTTAGGAACCGGAATCGAAACAAGGAATCGGAATCAGAATCGTTCAAATTCAAACGATACCCAACCCTACTGATGAGCACACAAAATCTAGGCCTTCCAAAAAGAGCACAGTTTTGATGTTATGGACACAATTTCCACTTAAAATGCAGGTATGTCCTCTTCCATGTTCACAAACTATTTTTTTTTATTCTAGCTCTGGCCTTTCTCTCACTTTGAGTTAAGAGGAATTTTCGAGGATGAGGAGCTTTAGGCTTGACATGTCGGATTGATTCTTTTGCTTGAACAATTTGTTCTCGCTCAACATGGGCTAAACGACTGCCTCGCCATCGATCTGATGGCAATGCTGTTTGCGTCTGGCCTTGACTGTTTCAAGTGTCAGGCATTTTTTTCCTTTTTTTTGAATGTGCTCTACCATTCGCCTTTATGTGCAATTATAGCGAAGTGCCTTTACCTACTATTTGCAGATGGAGAGATTCAAAGATAGTGTGACCTTTGGACATATTACTGTTTTTAGTATTGTTGCACAGACATGGATGAGCAGACAAAGTGAAATGCTTTTATGTGTTTGAAAGAAGAGGAGTGCGCTTGTAATGAAAGACATCTTTACTCATCTAGACAGCAATCTTTTACAGCCTCAGGCCCAGCACAACCGAGCGCTGTTTCTTTTCCTGTGTTGTGATGTGTGTACAAACTTATTTTGCGTTCTTTCAGGCCAATAGTCTGATAGTACCACCGACATGGTCTGTCTGTGGTGGTCTTGTTGAGAAATGTAATAATATTGTGCAGCATTCCTCTGTATGTCTAAATATTAAAATCACTCCTGGTATGTGAAAAGCATGACATGCCAGTGCCACATACCTAAACAAACACTGAGAAATGCAATGTTTGTTTTTACAATGGTAATACTCAGGTAAACAGCATAGCAGCATTACAGTATGTCACTGTTCATTCCACCGAATGGGTGACATTTGCTTGTTGTAACTCTTCAAAAATAAACTTTATTTTTGATCTTTTTCAACATTGAATCTAATACTACACATATTTACCTATTCAAAATGTGTATTGGTCAATCTCAGGCAACTTTATTTTTTTTTTACAAGGTCTAAGCAGAATATGGACGGATGTTTTCTAAATCCTGTTACCGAAAATCATGTGTCATTTAAAAAGCAAGTTTAGAAGCGCCCCATTGCCTTCAGAAGATCGAGATGATGCAACTTACTGTTGAAAATGTGTCTTGTGGAATATTCTATGTTTTTCAGAGGGGGGATGTAATAGTCTAACAGGACTGAGTGAAAACCCGGGGACATTATTAAAATGTGTATTTTATCTAAAATATTAGATCAAATGTTTTTTGTTCTTTTTTCATTCAGATTTTAATCAATATTTCATGGTAAAGTTTAGAGATAGAGAGTTGGGACATGCAGAAAATGCTGTTTTTTAGTGTTCTGTATTGTTTTTATTAATGTTTTTAATTATACGTTTTAAATTTGTAGTTAGCTTAATGTGCATGACATTTTGCTTAAAGGGATACTCCACTTTTTTTGGAAATAGGCTCATTTTACAACTCCCCCAGAGTTAAACAGTTGAGTTTTACTGTTTTCGAATCAATCCAGCTGATTTTCTTATATTTAGAAGAATATCAATAACCAGACAGTTTTTGGTCTCATTGACTTCCATAGTATATATTTTTTTCCTACTATGGAAGTCAATGAGACCAGAAACTGTCTGGTTACTGATATTCTTCTAAATATCCGAAAATCGGCTGAATGGATTCGAAAACGGTAAAACTCACCTGTTTAACTCTGGGGGAGTGGTAAAATGAGCCTATTTACAAAAAAAGTGGAGTATCCCTTTAATAATAAAATGTATCTTAGAGTTAATTTTCATGCAATTTTATTCATATAATGTCCTGGGGACGGAAATGTTTCCCTTACGGCTTCAGAAAGTAATACATTTTGGTGGACAAGAGTATGAGATAGTATCTTATTTAATGAAGTGATAATCACAGAAATGTAAAAATCATTTTTTAAATTTGAAATGCCAATTGCAACGACACAGTATTTGGAACTGAGGATTTGAAATCCATTCTGTAAAATTCTTATGAGGAAGATTAAAAAATATATGATCAGCACAAACCCTTAGACTAACTCAACATGCCTAACCACTACAAAACTTGTTTAAGACTGGCAACAAACCCACTTCTTCTTCCTCGGTGGAGGCATATTACAGCAAAGCATCAAGTATCAAGCAAAACTGGTTTCCAAGGAGACTCACCGATAAAGTTGAGGTAGCCCTCCCCACCAAGACTGTGAGTGAGGAGACGAATGAGTTTATGCAGCTGGATGCCACGGTCTATAACCGGTGTCATGGCTATAAGAGCACTCATGTTGGTGTACATCTCTTTGTCCATCAGCCAAAACGCCAGTGACTTGTCCCCAACCAACGCCTAACAACAAGCATAGAGATGGGAGAATGTTACCTTGTATAACGTTAAGAAAGCATCAAAGTGTTTTGGAATGGTGACCAGCAAAACTGTTGATCATCATTGTCTGTCTGGTGCATCTGATTGAGAAAGGAAGGTTCTGAGAATAAATCTTTTTATAAAATTCACAAATTACAAACCTGGTCATGGCTCTCAGCATAAGTGACAGATGCCTCCCCTCTCCTTCTATTGGTCAGAGTGTAGACAATGTTCCCCAAATCCCAGTCCTCATCCCAAACTTCCTTCAGGACCTTTAATAAAAAAATGAAGCAAAAAGGGACAAAAAGAAAAAACATCAACAATATTTGGATGAAAATAACAAAATTAAGAACTACATAATTAGGTTCTAAGCTACGTTTGAATCCACAGAGTTTGACCACGGCACTTGCGTGCAAAATCCTCTGCACTTGCATGAAAGGATGAAAGCTGAATCAGTTGGGGTAGGATACATGAGTCTTTGAATGGGAAATGACAGGTAGACCCCTCGGGTTGCTCATTTTTTGTTACGGTGTCAAGTTGAGGTCAGAGCTGCATCTGTGAATCAACTCGGGACAAAACTTAATGTAGCAAGCTCAATAGTCTAAGAGTCCTCTACAGACCAGGTGTGGAATCCTTCATGTGTGAATCCCAGATTGGCGGCCTGCTTTCGGATGCCCATCCCCTGGCCTCTGTCTATCCCATATCTCGTGTTTAGGAACAGCCTTCTTGAAGCAGAATCAGTATTTAGTGGAAGACTGGCTCATTGACCACATTAATGGACAGAGCCGGTGAATCCCATTGGCTTCGCCAATACCGACCATAGTTCTGTGTCGGTGATTTGGCACGCTTTGCAGGAGTGGGTCGATGCCTATGTTTGGACTCAGTGGAGCAGTATTCAGGTCATTGACTGGATCAGTGCTCTACGTTGTCCTCTAATGACTTATTTGAGAAGGAGTTCACAATTCAAAAAAGTCGAACCCAAGGATGAAAGTTCCGTTCTCGAAAGGTGACCTACCAAACTGTTTCTAGCTTGCAAGTGCTCTGTGTTGATCGGACACGATTGAGTGGCCAAGGGTCAACGAGCACAGCTGGATAGTAGAGTGAGTCTGGCACCCTGTGACAGAACACAGGATAAAAGTCTCTGTACTGCTCGAACTCTCTCTAACGAACACAAACACCTGCTTGCTCCGAGACACCTGTTTCTGATTATGAGTATTTACCTCTGGATGTTTTTCCCCCCGGTGAGCATATTCATTTGGCACATCATTTCATTTTATAAACATTTCAGAGCATACTGATAACTAGTCAGGAAGCTGGTGTTTGTTTAGAGTCTGTTTGAAAGTATAAGGTGAGGGGGTGAGGAGAAACAGACAGAAAGAGAGAGAAGGTGGTATAAAAAGTTGTTAACTTCATAATGTTCCCTGGATTGAATTTGTGGGAGAAATACTGCTTAAACCAGCCTAAAAAGGGTAGGCATGTCAGGTCTTTAGAGGGGCTATGACCATTTCTCCGCTGGTCAGCCACTGGTTCCAGATCCAACTCCTCCCACCTAAACCTATCCAGCTCCACCCCATGATCCTTAACCCAACCCCCCCCAACCTACCCAACTCCACCCCTCAGATCTGGATCTGACTCCGCCCCCTGGTAGAGCCCGACCGATAAAGGATCTTGAAGGCCGATACCGACACATATATTTTTTGGTTTTAAAATCCGATATTCCGATATATCAGCCGATATTTTATTATTATTATTTTTTTTTTCAGAAACGCGCAACAAAACATCAACAGATTTCCTTAACATTAGTTATTTGTAGTTATTTATGAGTTTTAACTAAAATAATATGATAATGCATTTCAATAAGAAACTTGTTTCTTTTATTTTCACAACAGAACAGACTGATGATAGTGGCATTAGCTTTATGGTTAGCTAGTCTATGATGAGCCATAATTTAGCAATGGATAACGTCATACCGCTAAATGTAAAACATACTTTTTCAATATAACATGCCAAGGGGAGATGATCCGTCTCATTGCTATAACTGTCACGCGCTATTAAAGAATACTTCAGTCACATTGTCAAAAGTCAAAAGGACAGTCAGTCAACTACACTGTAACAACATAACGTAACTATTACTAGCTAATTCCGCTTCACTCTCGGCTTATTTAACAGCAGCAAAACTGGACATGATAGTCACAAATTTTGTCATGCTTATTTGAGTTAAGAGAACTGATGGGGATGTTCTTTAATTGTTATTCAAGCAGCGTGTTTTGTCCGTTTTTATTTTATTTGTAAAATATTCATTTATCGGCCATTGCCGAAACCGATACTTTGGAAAATGCCTAATATCGGCCGAAAAATATCGTCCTGCCGATATATCGGTCTGGCTCTACCCCCTGGATCTTGTGTACTGCAATGAGGTGCTACTATCTGAAGATCAGCTTCCTTGCCTGGTCAAGCTGGTGAAGTTATGTTTTCAGCTGGTTTCCCTGGGACACCACCCACAAAAAAGCAAAACAGACTAAAATTATAGGCTCGGGAATCTGGTCTGTTATAGTTGCACTTCCAGCCTGGTCTTGCTACTTAGTTAGGTAGGTAGGTTTGTTTAGCTGCTTTTACAAGCCAACTCACAGCCCACAGACAAACGGTAACAAACAAGTTTGCAATCATGTTGTTCACACTGCCCCAAAAGACATCAACAAACGCTAGAAAACCAGCCAAACCAGCAATATGCTAAAAATCCTTTACATTTTTTATTCCAGCAGTGCATACTTCATAATAAAGGTCTAAAACACCATAAGTCATTATCGCAAATAATCATCTATTGATGGCACATATAGTATGTAACATCAGTAGGATGTTTGCACTGTCGCTGTGTAGGGAATTACCGCAGGGAGCAAAGAGACAGGAAGGAAGTGACTCTGACAGACCCATCTCTCTCCACTCCTCCTCTCCTGCTCACCATCATTAGAGCAGAAGGGTGACGGACAGATAAAGGAAACCTTTTAATAACACGGCAACCTTTTAAGAGGGGCCACAATCGACAGAGCCCACGGGCGAGCTGGAGCCAATCAATGCGTCTGTGCCCTGCCATCTACTCTTTCTCCTAGCCTCCCACTCTCTCTATCTGTTCTATCTCTCTCCTGCTTTCTCATTCTGTCAGTGGAAGGGGAGACATCTTCCACCTACATTTTCACAACTGCTCCTCTGAAACTTTCAGGTTTAGACAGTACTTTTCCTCCTTAATAGGACCGTTCCCCGCTTTCCCTGATGGGACTGACTCTCCCTCTGTCATTAGCAGAACTGCAATTTACAGATAGAGGACGAGGCCTGTGATGGGATCGGGCTCCTTTGAGGAGAGATGCATTGATGCCGTGGTGACATTTTAACATTCGGTTGTTTTTGCTTGTCTTTACTTTTCGCATTTACATGCTGTTTTTTTTAGGTTCTCACTGAGATTAAACGATTCTCCCAGATCGTCTCTCGCTTGGGGCTTTGCTGTAGAGAAAACAGTCCTATGCTTTTTCTCTTTATTTTGTTTATCTCTTTATTTTCCTCCCAGTAGCTCTTGCTTTTTAAGTTTATGATGGTTTGTATGCTTTGCTGTTTAGTAGCTAAAACCCAAACTTGGACCTATTGCCATTTAAAGTCAACATGAATTTCCCTATTCCCTATAACAAGTCCCTACTTTTTTATCAGTGCATACACTGTAAAAAGGATTTTTGATTTTGGTGAAGTAAATACTAGTGAAAAAACCCAATGTAATGTTCCCAATGTTCTTGCCCAATGTGGGAAGAATAAAAAAAGTAAATTCCATATCAGTACTTAATTCAAGCGAGTGGAAATGAAAGTGTAAATATCAACTCAATAAAATTAAGTAAAAATTACTCAACTTTTCTGATACTGGGGTTCCCATCATGCACTGGACCTTGAATAATTAATCAGGCTCATTTTTCACTGGTTTCCAGCTGTATTTACACTGTTTTATCATTGATTTTTGTTGTCAGTATCAGTAAATTGAAACTGCCTCTGAAATGATTTTGTCTTATTTTTTGCATGGGCTATTTGTTAATGTTAACCAAAAGCCAAATTACTTAAAGCCAGAAAAAATGGTTTTCTTTTTGAATATCAAGATATAAGTATTTGATAAAGAGCTGTAAATCCTGACCACACTGATCTGATGTTCAAGAACGTCTACTCAAAGAAAAGTCCTATAAAACTAAAAAACAGCATTAATCACAAGCTGGAGAGGGACAGCACATTCATTAATGGTTTTACTGCTTCGTTGCCCTTGTCCTAATATCATAAAGAAGCGGTGGTGACCATGCATGCATGGAAAACAAAGAAAAAATACCTTACTCGCATAAAGTCACTTTCAGATTTGTGTTTGTTTCAAACTGATTAACGCAATAGCAGAAAGTTGTTTATGTATTTAATTAGAACATTTGTTATGAGGTCATGGTTTATGATTTTGCTATTTTAACAAGCACAATAACTCATCCATGCATATGTGATACAGTAGAGGACGAAGGGTAGTCCCACATAACCACATAACATGCAGTGATGACATACAAAAACTATTTTTTGGGTTCCCCAAAGAACCTTCCAGTTCTTAAAATAATATTTAGCTTTTTTTTTCTTTGTGTGAAGAACATTTTAATAATCCAAATACTGTTTTTTACACTGTAAAGAACCTTTTGTGCAGTTTAAAGTTTCCTTGGATGTCAAATGTTCTTCATTGAATCATAAATGGCAATAACAAACCTTCACTCTTGAGTGCATTCAATGAAAGTGAATGGGGATTGTGTCCATCAAACAGTAAAATTAACACAAAAAAGTTCAATAAAAGTGTGAGGAACCAAGATAAATTAAAGCCATTCACTTAAAATCTTGCTTGATAGCTGCTGTCCCCATTCACTTTCATTGTAAACGAGCAGCTTGGACATTACACTTAATAGCGTGTGTTCCATGGAAGACAAAGTCATACACATTTGAAACTACACGAGAGTGAATAAATGTTTACAATTGTAATTTATGGATGAAAAAAAAATCTCATTAAATGTGATGACATCATTATGAAGTATATGTTTCATGCGAGAGTCAAAGAGTTTGGGCACAGAAAAGTTTCCTTTCCTTGTCAGAAGTTTGAATCACATATATTCAAAGTCAGAGCAAGAAGCAGCGTTTATTTTTCTTCTTTTTAAAAAGATCAAATCAAAAGAACGGAACGGTGTCCTGTGGAGGGAGTGTATCAGACCAGCGTGTTACATGCCCTGCCAGCACACTTAGACTGCTTTACAAAGGCAATCTGTGAAGATCTTTCCGGTCGAAATATGCTGCAATCTGCCTGTCTGCTGTCTTTGTTGTGTTGTGCTGTATAATTCATTACAGTTCACTGAATGTGACGAGAACTTTGGCTCACATTTCCTCTTTCAAAATTAAGAAAAAGTGGAGGGGATAACTGACAGTCATCTATCTATATGTTTAAAAAATAAATAAATAAAATCCATGTCCAGCAAGCAAACGTGTGGTAAAGCCAAAAAAACTGGAAGACACCGATAAGCATGAAACGCAGAGACATAAACAACAGAGGAACAGGAACAGAAAGGAACTCCAAATATACTGCGAAACAACAAAAGAAAAAGAGCAGCAGCAACAGATATCTCAAAGCAAAGTGGTTTCCCTTTCTGAAACCATTCCTTCTTTTTAAAAAGCCACTTTTATGTGATAAAAAGTAACTTTTTCCATATTTGAGATAGGGTTAAATATGCTAATACAATGGATGTAGAGGCAGAAACCACAAACTGCTTTTGGAAACTCAAAGTTTCTCACTCTCGCAGGCCCTCAAAACGCGAATACAGTCTTCAAATAAATACGCCACGCTGAACAGCAATGAGAGATGCGCAAAGTCAGTGCCTCCGAGCCACGGGATGCAAGGATAGGATTAGAAACACGAGTCCCGGTAGGATGGCTTTAACACAGAGATTCTTAGAAGATGTAGAGACAGCGGCAGTCTGAGGAGTCTTTTGTGAACCAAGGATGAGATCTGACTGTAATCTGTCTTTACAGTGGGTTTCTGCTGTCATTTAGCAGTTCATTTGCCCTTTCAAAACAATATGTCGTATTTTCTCATAACATATTAACTATTCTGATGCTTCTGTCCAAATAAAATGCATGCATTTTTACCAGTTTATGCATTTCCTGGGATCTGATCACTTGACCTTGCTGTTACTACAGTTACTACGTACTGTATGAATAAGTGAACTTTACTATTAGCAGATCATACATGTATTTTAAATTTTTAATGGCAGATTGAAATGCAGAAGCCATTTATGAGGAAAAGAAGAGCATATAGACAAATCAATAGATCTCAACAGGACCAGCCAACTTCCAGAGGTCAAAAAGGTTAAGGCACACACAGACTAAATAAGTCTTTAAACACCTTCAAATCCAATCAATATTCGGACTCTCTGACTTTTTTGAGGATTTTTTTTCTTTTTCCTTCAGATAAAATTTTAGAAAATCATTCTGTTTAGGTTTTATTTAGCTTTAGTTAAGTGAGATAAATCTGACAAAACCTCCATTAGGCACACTGAGCAAAAACATCAATTAGAAACTTAAATTGGGAGGCCAAATTAAATTGAAAAATGATTAATAAATAAGTAAACATTTAATTAAATGTATTTCACATTTTTAATTTCTATAAATTATTATTGTTGTATTTTATAATTTTTTTTTTTTACATAAATAAATCATTTATTCATAATTAACATTTTAAGTTTTATGAATAATTATTTAAAAAAGCAGATAACATCTATTTATTCTAATAAAAACTGTCTAATTAGCCTATAATTACTAAAATAATAGAAAAGACGATAAAAGTGCAGTATGAGAACATTCATCACGACGATGAGCAATGAAAACAAAATAAATTACAAATGATAAAGATGCAAATTGATTAATGAATTAATGAACGAATCTTTTGTCAGTGCATCGCATCTTTGACGCATCATACAGAAAGCAAACTACTGCTGTGTCATGTCTCTGACAACACTGAATATGACTATGCCACTAAAGCCTATGGAATAGAAAAGAATTGCTAAAGAGACAGTGAAGATAAGTGAAAGGGAGAGAGAAGAGAAAACCAAATGTGTTTAATTTGAAGCACAAACAAAGTGCTGACTGCCTCCCTGCAGTCATGTGCAGCTGTAATTCCTCAATTGTCCATTAGAGGGAGGAATGAGTATATATACTTCAGACAAAGGTTCAGGACAACTGTCTGTGAAGACTTCACAAAAAACAGTCACGATTTATAAATTAAGAACTGAGATGGAAAGATGGCAGAGCATAGATAGCAGAGTTAAAATCTGGGGATCTTAATGCCGCCAAACAAGTGCCATTGAGATGATTGGGAATGTTAATGGGTAGTTTTTTGTCATGTCAAACTGGCATATGACGATTAAGCCTAAATACTTGTTATAGAGACAATAATATGTGGTTGTATACTGGTTTAAAGCTTTCTTTTTCTTGCAATTTTGTCATCTGCCATGTGTGCAGACATTCGGACTAGTAACTTTGTTAATTTATTCTATTAATCCGAAATACTACATAAATCTACTACAGTCAATACTCTAATGACTAGTACAATGTCTAAAGTGGACCATCGAAATAAAGTGCAACTTTAATCACAAAATTTCCATTTAAACGTTCTGGAAATTGTGGCGCGCGTCGTGGTACACATCTCAAAGCATCTCATGCAGTGGCTAATCAAACCTGAAATGGTACTGCTGGCACAACATCTATTTTCTCTCTCTTCATACGTTTACAATAGTTCCCATAAAACTATTTAACAAAACAAACAGGAAGTGTAGCCGTAGACTTAATTACAGCAAGCACAGCTCCCCACAATCACACACAATCAGTGCAGTTCAGTTTAGTCTGACGGGAAGCGAAAGTGAGTTATCTGCCTTCGCGATAATCAAACCATACCTCCCGTTTTCTCCATTTTTATCTCCCACTCAAATTTCTCCTTCTCAGACCACATGAGGAGAAATAAAAGTATATGATACATAATCCATCCACCGGAAGCTAAACCTCCAATATGCTGTAATGAGGAAGCCAAAATCAGAACAACTTCCCATCACAATTATGCGTGATGAGCTTTAATTGTTCCTCTTGAGAGCAGACAAGCACGAGGGTGGGGGTAATGGAAAAGTATTATTAGATAATTCAAGTTAATTTGCTTAAGCAAATTAATCAAATCAACAGCCACATGGAGCTCAGCACCAGGATATGAATTAGACAAATAAGGGTTGTGGAGTGCTTTTAGCCAGAGAGGCCAGAAGGATATTAATCTGTTTTCTAGTAGCACTGGTAATTACACAAAATGGCTTTATTTGCCATCATGACCTCTTCCTCCCAGAGAACACAAGAGATTGCTCACACATACATGTAGACTCACACTTGTACATAAACACTCACAACTTCAAAAAAAAAAAAAAAAAAAGATCAAGCTCATAACAGACTAAAATTTTCTCGCAGAGAGACCCACATTGAGTTTGTAGTTAACAATATCCATAATATATACCATGCAATAAAGTCTGACAGTTTGAGCTGTATTGTGAATATAACTACGTTAGCCTTGTCAAGCAGTGGACGGCCTTACTGCTGTTACACCGTTAGAATAAAAGAAGATTGTACAATAAGACATTATTCTGTGGGTACTCTGCAGCAATTGTGATGAAGAGGTGAGTCATAGCTTTTAGCATAGCTGGAGGGCTGCACTGACCAATCAGAAGCTGGACAGGAACAGTTTCTGAATCTATTTTGTGATCTTATAGAAACTCTTACAAATACAATGTACAACCTCTAACTTAAAATACAACCTCTAACTTAAAACACAACAAAAAACAACCAAACCTCAACTTAAAACCAAACAAAAAACAACGAAACCTCAACTTAAAACCAAACACAAACAACGAAACCTCAACTTAAAACCAAACAAAAACAACGAAACCTCAACTTAAAACAAAACAAAAAACAACAAAACCTCAACTTAAAACAAAACAAAAAACAACAAAACCTCGACTTAACACAACACAAGAACAAAACAATCCCCTAAACACAAAACTGCATCATGAACAAAACAGACCCTCTACTTAAAACAACAAAAAACAAAACAATCCCCAACTAAACAAAAACTGAATAATGAACAAAACAAAGCCTCAACTTAACACAAGAACAAAACAAATCAACACAACAAAATGTATCATGAACAAAAAAAGCTACAAAGAAACAATCAAGAACAAAACAATCCCCAACTTAAAACGTCAAATGTACAATATTAAAACAAAATATACACTCAATAGCTATTAACACACCAAATATCAAATGGAAAACAAAATAAAACATGCCATGATGTTAATGTAGGAATCTGAGTTCAAGTGGGAAAGCACTTATATTATTTGTGTCAGTTAAAGTTGACCTCTCCACCCAACCGCGAGCAGCAGACATGCCTCTCTCTCACTACAGGTCACCAGAAACTCACACATTGTGATCTAATCTGCTCTTCGGTTAAAACTTCATTTCCATTTCTCTTCTTCAGCAAGTATGACTGAACTCCCGCTCTCCTCTCCACCCCATGAATCAAACTGCATCATTAATAAACCCATTGATTCCACATATTAATATATTCATCAGAGAATAAAGTGAGAGAAAGAGAACAGCTGCTCTCTTTATGGAAATCTCTAAAGATTTCATTAGGTTTTGGGGAGGTTTCATTACGGACTGTGGCCCTCTTCTCCTCCTGTTTCCCTCCACTCTGTTCATCATCTGCATTATCGATTCCAAGCGGCGGACATTTTAATTTCACAAGCGAGCCACGCTCAGCCGACCTCCGTCACAGCGCAGCGCGCAGCTGAGAAGCCCTAACTCTGTTTGTGACAGAGGAGGGGAGGAAGAGAGAGAGAGAGAGAGAGAAAGCAAGAAAGAGGAGGAATTCAGTAGTAAATCAGGAGGGAGTTTGCCCTCTTGAACACCTCATTGTAAAAAAAGAGAGTTATGGCGCAGAGGGGCGAAGTGCGGACATGGATTTCTTTGTCTAAGAGGGTCACAGACACATGGGTTACTGCAGTTTGCCAAGGGATTAAGAGAAAAGTAGAAATGAAAATGAATTTACTCACCCCCGTGTTGTTTTAAACCCGTATGACTTTAATCAAAAACTAACATAAAAGTACCAAAAGCTTTAGTAAACTTACTAGAAAAAAAACTGTAGAAAAAAAAACCCATATATTTTTTCTATATCTATGGTAGTCTCTTACGCACAGCAAGGCTACATTTGTTTGATTAAAAAGAGTAAATAGATTAATATCGTTTCTTATTATTAAAAATTCTGAATTACTGTTGTCTATTTTAATATATTTAAAATGTAATTTATTCCTGTGATGCCATTACTCCAGTCTTCAGTGTCACATGATCCATCAGGAATCAAGAAACATTTCTTAATGTTGTCAATGTTTAAAACAGCAAAACAGTAATATATATATATATATATATATACATATATATATATATATTTTTTTTTTTTTTAATTGGAAAATGTTATTTTCAGATTCTTTGAGTAGACAGTTTGAAAGAACATTTATTTATAATAAAGTTACATATGTATATTTTACATTATTTATATACTTAATTATATTTAGATAATTATAAAAACAAATAAAATAAAAACAATAATTTGTTTTTATTTAAATGAAAACATTAAGAATATATATATATATATATATATATATATATATATATATATATATATATATATATATATAGCAGGATTTTTAGCATGATTAAGTATCTTTCTAATCTGATTTGTGCCTTCTCGTGTTCAAACTTGGCAAGTCATCATAATTAATAACAAGACATGCAAATCCTTGGGGCAAAATTTAGGGCGAAACATTGTCTTTGAGGTTTGTTTTGAGGATTTGCATTTGGTTTGAACTGTTGCTTTAAGATTGTAAACAAGGATATGCTTGATATTCTGTGCTCAGCTAAAACACAATACAATTTGCATGTCTCTTTTTTATATGATTGAATACGATTTGTTTCACTTGTTTTCAATTATTTTTCTGGGTTGCGTTCTGGTTTGGTGCCAAGCGTGAAAATGTTGACTTTCCTATGCAAGACTTACAAGTGATTAGAGTTTTGGAAGTCATGTTGAATAAGCCTGTAGAAATTTGTGTGCGTGTCTATATGCAAGAAAGGGAAACAGAACAAGCGCAAACTCACAGAAACACCAAGGCGTGTTATAACTGAGAGACTGGGATATCAATACACAAACCTTTTAATGACATTCAAAAGACGAATGAAAGATGGACAAAGTAGGACTGAAATAGAAGCCCGACAGAAAGAAAAGAAAAGGTTGTGCCAGATCTCAGATTACACCCTGAACTCAGGAAGCAAACTCAATCAATACTCTTCCTTTTATCATTTTAAAAAGGCACAGCCATGCAAAAACCTGGCTGGAATTAAAGCGGAAATGCCCACGCTGATTCGAGTCGAGCCAGCGGGGGATTTTGGGTGCGAGACAGTCGCTGCAGAAAGACTACAAATACGCAGCTTCATAAAGAGAGATGACCCCAAAACGGTGAACTGCAAACATCAAACAACATCATTTGCACAGAACCAAACACAAAGGAGCAACATCTGTGTGGAGAGAGAGAGGGAGAGAGAAATCACAGGAGATGGGAGCTCACCTGGATCCATTTGTCTGGCACGGCCATGGTCAGACGATAATCAAAGCCCAGTCCTCCCTCTTCAATGGACCTGCACAGACCTGGCATCCCTGATACATCCTACACAAAAAATCCATGAGGAAATGATGATCGAGGAACTGTGAGAAGTGCATTCCCAGATGGGAAAATACAGATTACGCTGTCTCTTGGAACATGATAGTTTCTGTTTGATCCAAGCCAGTCATTAGTCAGTGCAATCTAACAATTTTAGTAAGAGAGAGTAAGAGTTGAAACTTTCTTCTGGCGAACATAAAAAGAGATAAAAAAAACCAAAATGTCATTATTTTTCATATAGACTAATTAAAATGAATGACAACTGAGGCCGTAAAGCTCAGAAATGGAAACAAGTGCCTTGAAAGCGTCATAACATAATGTGTACTTCTGCTGAGGTACATATTGAGGTTACATATTGAAAATCTTCTGCCAGCTTGACAACTGAATTAGTGAGTTAGTTGAGAACCATATCAGTCTTGTGATTGAATCATGCAGAAAGGTTTTGTGAGCTGTATCAACACAATATTTTGAAAAGATTTGACTCAAATTAAAGGAGTAGATCACTTTTAAAAAAAAACTTTTGTTGATAATTTACTCACCCCCATGTCATCCAAGATGTCCACGTCTTTCTTTCTTCAGTCGAAAAGAAATTAAGGTTTTTGATGAAAACATTCCAGGATTTTCTCCATATAATGGACTTCATTGGGAACCAAACGGTTCAAGGTCCAAATGAGAGTTTCAGTGCAGCTTCAAAGGGCTTTAAACGACACCAGATGATGAATAAGGGTCTTATCTAGGACCCTTCGAGTCATGACTCGAAAAAAGATTTGTTCATTTTGATGAACGAGTTTGAACAGGAGAGTCACGAACGCTCATCACAGAACAGAGCAAGGCGAGCACTTATAAAACTTAAACTTTTTAATTTATTTTTGAAATGAGCGATCGTTTCGCCAGATAAGAGCCTTATTCATCGTCTGGTGTCGTTTAAAGCCTTTTGAAGCTTCACTGAAACTCTCATTTGGACCTTGAACCGTTTGGTGCCCATTGAAGTCCATTATATGGAAAAAATCCTGGAATGTTTTTATCAAAAACTTTCATTTCTTTTCGACTGAAGAAAGAAAGACATGGACATCTTAGATGACATGGGGCTGAGTAAATTATCCGCAAAAGTTTTTTTTTTTTTTTTAAAGTGAACTACTCCTTTAACATTGCATTCACAAATTGGATATTTCTACTTTAAAGAACATGGCGTGAGCAGCTATGGTGGATGTCATGATTTTTAGTGGTTAAACACTGCATTCTTATATCAAGCTAATGATTATCTTATACCACTTTTGACAACTGTAAAATGGAATGTATAGCAAAGAAAAAATTGAGAAAAATGTTAGATCAAGACAGTGTGCCACAATGGAAAATTGTAGGGTTAAGAAAACATAGGGTTCGGAAATTACAATTCAGAACACCATTCTTCCAAGTTGAAGGAGTTACTTTCTTAAATGTCCATTGGTTGGACCATGAAGGATGTTCATTTTGAAGAGCTAATGAACAAAACGAATTATTTTTTTTCTCTGCAGTGAGTAAATGCATGGAAAGAATGTTGCCTGGTTTGCAGCAAACCTTGAGACACGGATTCTGTCCGTCTTCAGAGATGCAGCTGTATTCTTCCACTTCCCCATTCGTTCTGTACTTATGATTAATCACATTGGCAGATGGGCAAATTAAAGCAATTTGAAGCAATTCGCCTGCTTCTTTTACAACCTGCCTGTGGGTCATAAGAGACTGTTGAAGAAGAGAGCGAGAGAGACTGGGGCACAGATCCATATGATACCTGCCCCAGAAAACCTCTCTTGTTCTTTTCTTGAATCTTTTGGCCTTAATCACTTAATTATCACCCTGATCCATTAGCCACAGTGTTCAGATCCCATTTCGCAGGAGCTCAGCTTTAAATAAAATGTACCACCACAGAACAGGTGAATAGCAAAGAATGAAATGAAATTTCCACTCTGGAGCGAGAAAAAAAAAGGTAATGGGAGCTGTAATTGGTGGGAAAGAGGTATGAGCAGGAAAAATTATACCTCTTGTGAAAAAAAAAAAGAAATGTTCTGTGGTGTAGGTAGGCTCTTACCTCTGCTACAGTGATGCATTGTGGGTAGAGCATGTGCAAAATGTGATTGGCCAGCATCAGATAAATGACCGCACTTTCATCCACATGCATTCCAAAGTACTCGCCGTAGTTCCCAGAAAATGATGTACCTGTGTATATAAAAAAAGATTCTATATGGTTTAATGACATCATTGACCTTTCATAATCATTTCAGGTACTATATGTAGAGCGGCCAAGGTCTCTCTCTATTTATGATAATAGTCTAAGAGGGCCTTTTAAATCTATTCATGCAGTTTGCACTTTTCGTCCAGTTTTAGTGATTTAGAGACTTATTAATACAACAGAAATGACATAGTTGGCATACCTCTGCATCAAAGCTTTTACATTTCATTAAGATAAACTAATACAGAGACATACAGAAGCACAAAAACAACCATTATACGTACAATGCAAATTAAATAAATCAACAAATGAATCATTATGTTTGTCAGTAAAAACTAAATGTCAAACAGGATAAACAGGATAAATGAAGGCCCTGCTGGAGTACCAAGCAAAATTGCTTAAGATATTAAGACTTGTTTTTAGAAAATAGGCTGTGTATCCATAGTTTATTTAGACCCACTGTAAAAACGTATTGATGGTTTAACTTAGTTACCTGGTTTCCTTAAAATGTTTAGTTAATTGAAATTAAAAATGTGAGTAATGCAATAAAGGAGATTACTCAATATATTATGTTACCTTAACCACATTAATTATACAAGTTGACTTGACAAAAGGATAAAAAGTTTCGATAAAAAATCAGGAAAATATTTTTTTGTACAGTGCAGAATAACTATCATTATTATTTTCAGCATAAATGAAAAAAAAATCAATGCATTCTTTAATGCATGGTAGAACTGGTTCTTATTCAGAAAGATGTTGGCACTTGTAAAAAAATATTGTTGGTTTAACTTAAAAAATAAGTAACCTGGTTACCTTAAAATTTTACGTTCATTGAAATGGAAAAATTGAGTTAATACCATAAAGGAGATTAATTTAAACACTAGAAACTCAAAATATTATGTTAACTGAACTACATAAATTATTTAAGTTGATTTGACAAAAGAAAAAATGTTGTGATAACAAATCAGGAAATTTTTTTTTTTACAGTTTCGTTCTATTAATGGTTTTCGCATGTGCTAGTTGTACTAATTAGTTGTACTAACTAAAAAAGTGGCTAATTCGTACTAATTCGTATGACCTCACTCGTACGAATTCGTACGATTTGTCCAAACCCACTTGATGGGTAGGTTTAGGGGCGGGGTAAGGGGTAAGTCATTCGTACGAATTCATACGAATTGGCCAATTCGTAAAATATGTACGATTTAGCAAAATCGTACGAGTGAGGTCGTATGAATTGTTACGAATTAGCCACTTTTTAAATCATTCGTCAAATTCGTACGACTTGTTCGTGTGATCGAGTTGGAATGACTCTTAAGAGCCGATACTTTTTATTAAATCAAAAACAATGCGATCAGTGTAGTCCGATTTTTGCTCAAATGACTCTAATGACTGGTTCATTGTGGTGAAACTAATTACAGCCAATTATTACAATTACAGAAATACAGCCATGCAGTCGGACTCCTGAATTAATGACTCTTATGAGCTGATTCCTTTAGCTTTTAGGGAATTAAAAACATACAGCACAACCAGTGTAGTCCATTTACTAAACGAATGAGCTGATTATTTTTAGTCAAACAAATGACTGATCGCAACAAGAAACGTTAAACTCTTTACAGTTCTGATTATTAAAATACACTATATACGTTAAATAACTATTCAAGATAAAGGCATGTTTTATGGCCTAGAAATTTACCTTATTTTAGGGAGACTGTGTTTTTACAAGACCAAAAGACACCGATTAAGACAATGAATTGTTTTCACACTGAATAATGATGCTTGTTTGCATGTGCGGAATAACTGACCGATGCCATGGTGGTGATAGAGCATTGAGGTCACGCCGTCAAACCTGAAGCCTTCAAAGTGATACTCCTCCATCCACCAGCGCAGGTTGGAGAGGAGGAATCGCACTACCTCCCAGCTATGGGAAAGAGAAAAATACAATTTCTCAACAACATCAACAGAAATTCGACCCCTCTCTGATGAAATAAGAATCCAAAAATCAATCAACAAGAACACACTCCTCTGATGCATAGAAATTCAAAGGGGAAAAAAAAAGATCAAGCTGTTCACAAAGGACACATTCTTTTGGATCATCTATTCAATGATTCCCTCTTCTCCCACACTAATGTTTTCAGATGATCTTCATTTGAGGGCTTTTCTCATAAAATATTTATACGTGCAATTAATTGTAATATTTGTGAACGTTGCTTAATTTTACTGAATAATTGACATTCCATGTAATAAATTAATCACATTTTTAATTGATTGACAGCACTAAAACACACGTTTGAGTAATGGATTCATTCTCTGATTAAAAAGTAGCTGTAACGCAAGGTTGGTTGATTCAGCCCAGAAAGACAGATGGAGAGAGAACGAGAGAAACAGGCAGCAGGAGCAGCAGGTTGAGTTGCTGGTGGTGGTGTGATTCCCCAAGGAGAACGATGAACAGTGTGTGAATGAGGAAGACTGGAACTGTTCTTTCATGAAAAATAGCACTCTGAGAACCACCTCCTGCTCTCTATTTATTGCTCTAACAAGCTTTCCTTCATTCTTTTCAAATCCTTTTCAAGACAGTTAAAGAGATTTCCACGACGCATGCGCGGGAACTTAATAAAAAGTAGTAGAAAAACAACGTAGTTCTCGCGCAGGCGTCGTGGAAATCTCTTGAACTCTCGTCTGAGGCCCAGAAAGAAGAAAAGGAATAGTCGAATAAAGTCGTTACTTTTTTTCGCACATAAAGTATTCTCATCGCTTGGTAAACTTATAGTTGAGTCACTGTAGTCACATGGAATATTTAAACAGTTTCTTCAATGACTGCCTTTTCTTTCTAGGCCGTCAAGTTTCAATCCCTCATGCCTGGTTCAGATTACACGATTTTAGCCCGATTTTGGCACGATCCGTTTGACGTAGGGTGTCGTTTGGATTCGTAAACGACAACGGGCGTCGGGACACAAGATTCGATCGTATCATCTCGTATAATGTGTCATAGTGGGCGAAGACCTACATCGCGTCTACGATGCTTCACGACGTCACGACAAAAAGACATTTTTTTAACGGTCGTCCATGGGTGCGTTTCCCAAAAGCATCGTTAGCCAACTATGGTCGCAAGTTCTGTTGTTATCAGCATAGTTCAACGAGTCGGTGTTTCCCGAAACCATCGTTCCAACGAACATTCGCAAACAGCATCGCAAAGTTGGGTGGTTTGAACGACAGCTCTCGACTTATGGTTACAGGCATCGTTTCTATATTGCATGACATTTGGAGGTAATAAATCCTTATATTGAGCAAAATAAGCAAGCTGACATTCAGTACAACCGGTGTCTTTTATTTAGAATACATACAAATGGAATTTACGTCTTTTAGTTTGTCAAAAGATTTGAAGTAACGTGTTTGAAGAGTGCGCGTGTGCGAACGTGCATACTATGTAAGAACGAGCCAAATATTGTGTCTGGTAATAAAGCAAAACAACTGAGAACAATTAGAAATAGTCCTCAGATGACATGTCTGTAATTTATATAAAACAAATCTAGGGTTAATTGGATCTCCAACAGTTTCATTAAAGGTAGTTATTACTCCACCACGTGCGAAACCAACGTGGTTGAACGATACTTTGCGACAGTGGGTTTCGGGAAACAGCCGTGACTAGCTAGTAGATTTTCCCAACGATGCATCGTACTATGGTAATGAATCAGCGAACTATGTCGTTGTACGGGAAACGCACCCCATGACGGTTCTGTCACATGTATGAGGTTGACCAATAGGAGCACAGAAGCTTTTCAAACTTTCAAAAATGGCGAAAAGAAAGAGAGACGATGGTGCTAACGTTAAAACTAAAAGTAAAAATATATAAGAAAACTATATTTTACCTCAAGTTCTCTTTGGAGGATTGACAGCCTGTACTGTCCTCTTCGAGCAGGGTTCTCAAGTCTCACGCAAAGGAGGTGAGACACACGCAATTGAACTAGTTCACACGCTCACACGCCACACCGTGTATTTCTCACGCTGAAAAGGTAATGCCGAGCAATCCAGGAACGTGTCCATTGTCAGGTTTTCTTTCTTTTTTTACTTTTTTCTGAACACAGGACAGCCAATACAACACTCACCGCTTCATTCATTGTTTTTTTACGTTTGTTTCTGGAAATCACTCGCTACTAGTTTCGCCTTCTCGATGACATCACGCGCGCCGTTAAAGACGGCATGCGATGACTGGTCAGGAAGCCGTGCAGCCTGACACGTGTCTTGTCCACGACACGACAAGATTTTAGGAGTCAAAATTGTGTAATCTGACACAGTGACTATCGTAACAGACAAAAAAAAAATCGTGTAATCTGAACCAGGCACTAGGGTGCCAAAAATATCTTCATTTGTGTTCCAAAGATGAACGAAGGTCTTACCGGGTTGGTACAGCATGGGGGTGAGTAATTAATGACTTAATTTTCATTTTTGTGTGAACTAACCCTTTAACTTTGACAGCCTTAAAATTTAGTCAAATGTGTTTTCTCTTTGTTTTTCTTCCGGTCTCCCATCACTCAGTTGCTGACACCTATGTGTTCCCAAAGCCCAATCTGAAAACTAACACACCCTACCAGCTGTGCAGAACATTTAAAAACACTCCAAATTTTTCACACACATTCTTAAGACAATACAAAATGCATACATAGAAACCCACTCAAAGCTAAAGTAAACTGGATGTATTCCCCGCATGATGCCCACTGTGAAACCATCACAGTGTAAATAAGCCCTGATATCCCACTAACATTTTGGATGAGGCCCCCACACAGTCTCTCATCCTCTCTCAATCCTTTATTCCTGCAATTACATCGAGAACCGAGTTTTCAACTGTGGGCCTATGAAGCCATCCTGAAGTAAATCTAACTTTCTCGCCGTCCCCCGTCTCGTGTGCATTCAAATATGTGATTAGGTATAGCAGCGGGGATTCAATTCTAACAACGTTATGCTTTTAATTCTTTGATTTTAACAGTGTCGTAAAAGCATTCAGACTCACCGCAGGAGCATTCAATTCATTAAAAAGCGATAAGAACCATTGTGCTAACAAAAGTACTCGACACAACTGAGTTACTTCACTAATTTTTTAAACCCGCTGACCAAATTCACGTCACGTTCGCAAATAATATCTACAGCGATGGCTATATATTCAAGCATGCACTGATGTATTCAGTCCAAACGTGTGTGCTTGAAGTCATAATCGTGCGCTCGCATGCTCGTATGAATACATACGAGAGCATCCACTGAAGTATAGCTGCAGACCTTGGCAAGAGAGTCATAAGGGCTGGTTAAAATGGGTTTTGCCTTGGCTTTGTGGAAACCTTTGTGGAGTTTGGACCAGACCAGCACATTTCAGATCTATAACATTTGCATTGACCCAGGAGTCCACAGCTATGGGCCTAGAAAACTATAGCGCCTTCAGTCAAAAGTCAAACATCCAGCAAATAAACAGTGTCATCAATTTTAGATGAGAAAATCTGCAGGGGCTTTATCAAGGATGCTGCCTAGAGTCAAGATTCAGCAACATTTTGTAAAAAACAGAAACTTTTGTCCACTGCACAGACAAAGTTAAACTCACGTACTCACGTACCCTTTAAAAAGACCCTGCAATCCAGACCTAACCCAGTCAGTACTGTCAAATTTTAATGGTCCACACTCGACCCATACCAAAATGGCTCCTGCTTTTTCTATTTCCATCCTGTCCCATTTCTATGGGAGTAGTCACAGAAACGCAACAATATTTATCTAAAATATTTAATAAATACTATTTAGATTATTTTATATAAATATATATATATATTAGGGCTGTCAAACGATTAATCGCGATTAATCGCATCCAAAATAAAAGTTTGTGTTTACATAATATTTGTGGGCGTAGTGTGTATAATTATTTTGTATATATAAATAGACACACAATTATACAACACTACGCCCACATATATTACGTAAACACAAACTTTTATTTTGAATACGATTAATCGCGATTAATCGTTTGACAGCCCTAATATATATATATATATATATATATATATATATATATATATACATATATGTATATATATATATATATATATAAAGATGTTTTAGGTTTTTGGTGCATGTTTGTCGGTTTATATGCATGTGAGTTTTAAGTGAATTAAAGGTCTGCTATATATATATATATATATATATATATATATATATATATATATATATATATATATATATATATATATATATATATATATATCAGACCTTTAATTCACTTAAAACTCACATGCATATAAACCGACAAACATGCACCGAAAACCTAAAACATCTTTTTCAGTGCATCTTCGAATACATGAATGGTCATAATAAGAATTCAATCCCAGGCAATGCTCTCGCTGTTGCCACATCCTCCCCTTTCACACACACATGCACACTTTCAGTGCAGAGATAGAGTCTTGCCGCACACTGATAAAAAGCCATGCATATTATCCCGATATGAAGCTTTCATAAACAGAGGCAGATTGCATTTGTGCATCTGTGGAATCTAACGGGAAGCTGCTCTGATATGATAAGGTTACAGAACCCACAGGTCTGCCTCCACCCTCACCATAAACAGATTAGGACCATCACATCAAACTGACAAGAACGAGATAGAGAAAAGGTGGGAAGCACAATAAGATTCCCACAGAGGCCAAACGGAGATGAGTGATGAATGGCTGTGATAGTTGAAACCCCCACAATCCTTCAACTTCACAGTATTTTCAAACAAATCAGACCTTTCAACCTCAAGCACTTCGGTAAAGTAGGGCATTGCTGATGTGTCGTGACATCAGACCATTTAATAAGATTTTCTTATTGACATCTTTGTGTGTATTTGTGCTGTAGGACAGAGGTTAGAGTTCAGGGGCAGGCGCTGAGTGCCCGTGAGGGTTAATAAACTCAAGAGAGGAGAGCAGATGAGCCACTGACCAGGACTAGCAGATCAGACAAACATCATTTTGCTTTGCATGTTCACAATAGTCAAATAAAACATGGTTAAACACTTCATTCTGACAGTGAAACTATGAGAGCAGCCTCATTCTGCTCGTGTGAATTTGACACACTTTGTAAGAGGACGTTAGAGGACGTGACGTCAATATGGATTTACTGTAGATGTTGTTTCCTAAACCTTCCCAAACGTTTCCATGACTGGACTGGACTTATCTGTAATTGGATTGCAATGCCAATATTATACAACAGTGGTCGGATAGTGAAGCTTGAGAACTTTCAAATTATATCATTTTGTCAAAATTAGCATTTTTAAAATGGCTCATTCCTGTTTTGTGGCACACTTTCAAAAACTGATTAAAAGTGACAATATACATATATACTGTAAAAAAAAAAAAATCAAATAAATTCGTTTTTTTTGAGCTTTCAATTCATCAAAGAACCCAGAAAAGATGATCAACAGAACTGTTTTCAGCATTGATAATAATAATAAATGTTTCTCGAACAGCAAATCAGCATGTTTGAATGATTTCTGAAGGATCATGTGACACTGAAGACTGAAGTAATGGTGCTGAAAATTCAGCTTTGATTCAGCATCACAGTAAAATAAATACATTTGGAAATATATTAAAATAAAAAACAGAGAGTTTAAGTTGCCTTCACGTGCAATTGGAATTAGTGTAAATACTAGTTTCATAGTTAAAGCTGCAGTCCGCATTTTTCTCTCTTTGTCGCCATCTCTGTTCGAAATATGCAATTGCAGTCATTCGCGGAATTATCAACTTAACGTGAGTTGTAGTTCGACACGGCACAGGCGCGGATGAACATATTGAGGAGAGTGTCAATCACCGCGCCGGTGTGGATACTAGGATTCAGAATCACAGATTATTCTTTTTGGAAGTATGACCAACATAATAATTTTCACCGGAAAATGTCATCTGAACTAGTAAGTAACATCCACTTTTATTCTGGTTCTGACATTGCAGTAAATCGCACGGATTAAACCTTACAATCGCTTATCATATCATGTAAAACCATGCAAATTATACTTTGTTCTCAACTTATTAATGTTAGCAACGTCAGCATTGTATGACTACATGTAATGTCCTTCCGATATGTATCTTTGTTTTCGCATGGGCCGGTTGAAGTCTCTTTTTTTCTGTAGCCACTGCAAAGTACGGCGAAGTCCGACAAAGTCTTTTGCATTTTACAGCGGGTGAATCTGTTGTCACTGGTGTCGTTTGAACCTTTCTGGATCCGCCATCAAATTGATAAGTTTAATTTTATCAAATGAAAAGGCTATAACTTTCCACCTCCAACATCCTCACACGCAATATAGCCGACTAGCCGAGACTCCTTCTTTGTGTGTACAGATGTGACGTAATGACGCAAAGACAAGCTCGAATCTCCCGCGGAAATCCACCAGTACCACATTATTACCCAACAAACAATTTTAGGTTCTGGGAAAGTTAGTTTTTGGTTCCCAGAAAGTTTTCTTAACGTAAATAGAACGGAGAAAGGAGAACCTAAAAAATAACCTACAGGAAACGTTACCAGAACGTTCTCCTTAGGTTATAAAATTAAACTGGAACGTTCCCAGAATGTTCTTATTTGGTTCCCAAAAAAAATAACCAAATAGGAACCATATGGGAAGGTTAGGGGAACGTTAGGGGAACATTCTGTGTTTGCTGGATACAAGTTTACCGCTTTGAATCGAGCTACGGCAAGCAGATAGCATTGAACACTGGCTTATGTATTTTCTCAAATATGCATTTTGGATAATTTTAACACAAAAAAAGCTACGGACTGCAGCTTTAAAAAATTGGACATAAACGTCCTCTTAAGTGAAAATTTGGATGCGATGAGCTTGAAATCACCACTTCAGAAGTGGGAAGTTGGAAATTTCTGATAGCATATGAAGGCTGCATCAAATACACAGGATAAAGCAGACTAGAAACAAGTGTGCATCTAAATTAGTAACCATGGCAACAAAAAAAGAGCGTATAAATGGGAACAAACGAAAGAACAGGAAAACAAGGAGAAAAAAAAAACGAAAATTCTATTGAAACAGAACATAACCCTGACACTGACGTTCTTGTGCAAACAAACTCTCAGTCCCTTATTGATTAATGGTTTACTTTCATTAATTTTCCTTTCATTGTGTATATCAAGTTATGATTAATAAAGTTTAAGTGCTTGAGCTTGACCTAACCATGGTGAAACGACTGAGACAATCAGGCGCATCACTTTGTTACATTTAACAAATAAGCTTCAAATATTTCTTAGAGCTAATGGAAAGTCCTCAAATGACAACAAAAGCATATTCATATTTAGAAAAATGGTAATGTTTGAAAAAGTACAGTACTTCAGGAATGAAACAACCATTCAGATATTAACAAAAAATTAGATAAATGGCCCCCCTACAATGCCACTGAGCAACATGTTTTGAAGTGGGACCGAAAGAGCAAGATGTGTTAGCATAACAAAAAGTTGGTGAGTAAAAATTATCTCAACGTATTTAGATCCAAAAAAAATTGTGTTGCTAGAAAGTGTTTGTTCTTGAGCGCTACACTGTCAATCTTTCTGTTGATTCCCAAAGTTAAACGCTGGCAGGTTTTGTTGAACTCGCATCTGCAGATAAGCCATAATTGTGTTATTTTTTTATGGAGTCTAAATTAATATAGCAACTCAACATGTTTATGGATTCTGCTCCTGAAGGTCCTAAATTAATTAATGTTGGGTTTACTTGCTTCTAAGTTTTGCCTTTGTTTTCAAATGCAAAATGCAAAATATTAAGCATTCACTTGTGTATGCAATTACAGGATTTTCTGACCTGTACAATGTAACAAACAACTTTTTGCTGTTAAAGCAAAACCATCAAACATTAAAACAACAACACTACAGAAACAGAAAATAAAGAAAACATCAAAAGAAGCCTAAGAGTAAAATCTTCAAACCCAGTCTCTCAACAAACCCTATCAATCAAACCCCTCAAAAATGAACGATGTGGCCTGGAGAAAGATGTACAGGCTGGGATTTAATGTGTAATGTGTAGCGAAATACGTTCAAAAATATCTGCTCTTTTGTCTTTAAGTTCACAGTGTATACGCGGAATAAATATTTGAAAAAATCTGAGTCAATGATTCCACGTATACTACGATTACCATACCTTAAAGTATGTTTTCGGTAACATATTTGTCAGGTTTTTGTCCTTTAAACACTTGTGTGTGGGACTAATTTCTTCCACAACTAATCCCAAGACTCTGTTGCTAATTTCAAAATTATAGAGCTATTACTGAGTTTTAAGAGTGGAAGAAAGAGAGTATGTGCTTTCTGTAAATAAAAAAACGCAATCTTGTTAGAAAACATGAAAATAAATTAGTCGGGGTTTTTTTTATAGTCTATAAAGACCTTTGAAATAACTGAAATCATTTGGTGAGGTGATATGGAACTCTAATGCGATCAAGACTTGTCTGATACTACTTTAGCCATCAATCAGATTCAAGCATTCACCAACCGTATAATACATACATACATATATTCAATTTTCAATATGTGACAGAAGCTCAGCTTCTCCAGTAGGCCTAATACACCGCTTTTTCTTACAATTAACAGTGTATTTTAATTATATTTAAATTTATGTAGTTAAATACTATGGTTTATTACTACTGTATGTTTTATAAATCAGTGTTTTCTTGTTTAATTTAGCACTTTTTGTTGTAAATGAACTTTCAAGTTTAATCCTATTCCATTAACTGAGATCCTCATTATTTTTGAGCCAGACTGATAAATATTAACATAAAAACTTCAATGTAGTTAGAAACATTTTGTAATTATCTTGTGTATCCAGTAGGCCTATACACAGCTTACAATTTACAATTTTCTTACAATTAACAGTGTATTTTAATTGCATTGAAATGTATGTAGATACATATTTAGTTAAATACTATGGTTTATTACTACTGTATGTTTTATAAATCAGTGTTTTCTTGTTTAATTATCTCGTTTTGTTGTAAATGAACTTTCGAGTTTAATACTGTTCCATTAACTGAGATCCTCATTATTTTTGTGCCAGACTCCTAAATATTAACATAAAAACTTCAATGTAGTTAGAAACATGTTGTAATTATCTTGTGTATCTGATGTTTTTTTTTTTAAAAAACGTGAAAACTTGAGTTGAACTACTATAAATAATGAGTAGCTTGGCTATGCACAGTTTCAAATTAGCTTCCCCAACACTGCTGTCTTGTGCCTTGAGTTAAATCGAGGGCTGCACAACAAACACTTGCTATGGACGCCAAGAAAATCCTTCATCCGCAACATGCACAAAATGCTTCAATCCAATTTCTTGAAAATAAAATGTCTGTCCTCGACTATTAGAACAGGAAAACATGCTGTAAGCAGGCCGAAAGACGGGCAGGCTAAGAAAAGAGTGCGAGGAAACGGTTTGTGCTGTGTATGTGCAGTGACTAATGACCAGACTGATTTCAGAGAGAGAAACACACACTGGCAGCCCGTCTCCTCGACGCCTTTCTGCCAAACACTAAATGCAGGAAAGACTGAAAGCTGAATATGGGCTCATTATGTTTCGGTTTCAAAAAAAAGATTCTTCTGCGCACAAACAACACGACTTCTCTGCCATCTGTTGCTGTGGGAGACTGGAAGAAGCGCTCTCTCTCCCAGCAGAGTGAATGAAAGGCAAAACAGGCCGCTGATTAAAAACGGGCTGCGCTAACGTGGACAATCAATAGCAGGAAGACCAGTCAAGGTCAAAAGTGTCCTCATTTACAGATAGCGAACAGAGCAAGACGGACAGAGCCAAAGAGAATGTTTCTGAACAGACATAATCTTGGTGAAATTAGTTCAAATTTATTGGATTTTTTACTTTTTGTTGACATTTTACGACAATTAAACTATTTAAATAATAAAAAAAAAATCGACAGCTTCAAAATAAGCAATTTCACGTTTAAATGTTATTTCCTTTTATTGTAGAGTAAAAATTGAAATAAAACAGTTGATACAAATATGACGAGAGAGAGAGAAAAAAAAAGATATGCCAGAGTAAAAAGGGGTAATACATATTTATACAAAAGATTGACCAAATGGAGGTCTGAGCACCGAAGTGGAAGCAGGCTCTGAGAAAGGCAAGGGCTTCATCATCGGGCCTAATGGAGTTCTGTACAGAGTGTACAAGAGTGCTTCGGGAGTTCTACGAATCATGTGGAAATTGATAAAAGTGGCATGGGAAAAACAGGTTGTACCTAGAACATGCGCAGAGCAGGTGGGGTCTTTATACCAAAGGAAAAAGATGCTACATCAGTCAGTTTCATCCTATTTCACTATTAAACGTTGAAGGTACGATTTTCTACATCATTATTGCACAGAGATTGTCCTATTAAAGAATGGCTTCATTGACAGTTTAAAAAGTAGGCATTCCAGGGTTCTCGGGATGCTTAGAATACATCAATGCATGCAGCATGAAGTTTTAACATCTACTCTCGTGTAATGGAAATCATCATGAGGTTGTAAGTTTTTTTTTATGTTTTTGAAAGATGTGTCTACCAAGCCTGTTTATAAAAACAGTAATATTGTAAATTATTATTGATTTAAAATAAAATGTATTTCTGTGATGACAAAACGAAAACAGTTGTGCTGCTTAATATTTATGTGGAAACCATGATACATTTTGTTTTTTCCAGGATTCTTTGATGAATAGAAACTAACAGAAAGTTTTAGATGAATAGAATGTAAAAACGCATCCTTACAGACCTTTAAAGTACTTTATATGGTATATGTATATATAATCTATATAGACATATATAGATTATATGTATAGATAATATATATATATATATATATATATATATATATTAGGGCTGTCAAAACGATTAATCGCGATTAATCGCATCCAAAATAAAAGTTTGTGTTTACATAATATATGTGGATGCACTGTGTATAATTATTTTGTATATATATATATATATATATATATATAAACACACATGCATTTATATTTAAGAAAAAAATTATTTATATATAAAATATTTATATTTACATATAATATAAATTACATATAAATCCATATACAGAATATACATGAAAATATTTTTTAAATATATACAAGCATGTGTGTGTATTTATATATCTAAAATAAATATACACAGTGTCCCCACATATATTATGTAAACACATACTTTTATTTAGGATGCGATTAATCGCGATTAATCGTTTTGACAGCCCTAATATATATATATATATATATATATATATATATATATATATATATATATATATGTTATGTATAAATGGTTTATTTAAACAACAACAAAGAAATGTTTATGTTTGCAGGTCTCAAAGATGACCTACCATAATAAAATTTATGCAGATGAATTCTGCAAATCATTTAACAAAAATGAAATCGAGTTATGGGGTGATGAGCCTTGCCCCCATTACATTAGATTATTGACCAGGGCATGAAGGTGGCACAATAATTCAGCACTTTTCTTTGAGTCACACACACAAGCCCAGGGTCAGACCTGAAGGCTTAAAATAGCACCGCAACTTTAATTGCAATTTGCAAATGAGGGCCGGGGTGAAAGGTCTAGAAACGGCTTTAATACACTGCTCTGACTGTCAGAAATTCAGCACAAGGGCACAAGGGAATATGAGGAGGAGATGTTCTGACTCTTCTATGTTTCATCTTTCTGTGCATTGATCTCTCGCCCTCCTGACCTGTTTTTCCCTGTTTATCCATCTATTCTCAAGCTCTTTGTAGAGGTTTTGTTCACTCAGATGCAGGGTGGGGGTGGTACGACCAAACTTTTGTATCACGGTAATGGTATGTATTATAATGTAGTTATTTTCACATAGGAAATTACTGGGGAAATTAGATAAATATATTAAATAACCATTAATTATGTAATTATCTACTGAATTACACATTTAAAAAATACGTTGTTCGATTATTTTCTAATTTATCTTATTTTTAACTTAACAGAGATAAGCTGAATATTACTATTTTCGTTTTAGGATCAATAACTTGACGATAAATTGACGATATAAAAATTCGAAATAAAATAAAATAAAAATACTAAGAGCAAAAATCGTTTTAGATGCAATAAGAGAATTTCGGCATCATTAACAATATGCAAATTTTTCATTTGAGATTTGCTAAATATTACATCTGAAAAGGGTAACTTATAAGTAACTTTGGAACATGTCAACTTATTCTAACCCTAACACTAATGCTAGTTATGATACATGTGATATTAATTATAGTCAACAGAATGTGTTAAAGGGACCAACAAAATAAAGTGAAACTGATATTTGTTCCTTAATGAATGGTTAAGTACGGTCTAATTAAATAATAGCTTTTTTAGAACAGGAAACTCAACTATTATTCCAATAAAGCACTTTTGAATTCAGCTTAATTGAACTAAATCAAATTAAGCTGAACGGAACCCAATCAAATTAATTATAAAGTGCTAATCAAAAGAGAAGCAAGAAAACCTGCCTCAGGAATCATAAAAAAAAACAAATCCTCATGAGTGTTACTCCAAGCTTTGATATCCCACATGTCGTGTTATGATGACCCGCGGAGCATTAGGCAGCTCTCTAAGAGTAAACCATACAATCCCTTTAATTAGTTGTGGATCTCAGGCTGGGCTGCGAGCCGTCGTTGATTGTTTTGGTGTCAATGTTGGCTGTGAGATTTGATAGGACTCAGTGGAGAGGCTCAATTAATCCGACTGTCAGCTCAGAGAGCAGCCAATCAGCAACCAGACAACAATGTAACACTTCAACAGGCCACTAACAAAGGAAAAAAGAAGACAGTGGATAAAGGGAAGGGATTAAAGACACAAACATATGTCCACACACTTGAAACTTGTCGGCCATCTTACACCAGGCGAAAGAATGGAAGAACATGTTTCTGTATGACAATATAAAATGTTAGTCAATGTTTTGTGCAACAAAAAAGTTTAGTTTTTCATTAACATAACATGATTACCATATGATCATAATGTTAAAATTAATAAGGGGTGCATTTATTTGTGCAACGACATGACTTGCTGCTTTAGTATGATCCATCATCTATAGAGGGAATGCATTGACGTCACTTTCCCGCTGGAACAACCCCCCTCAGCCTGACTGAGTGGCAAAAGATCTGCTGCGTGACTGGATTTAATAGGGGAAACTGCGAAAATGCGACTAAAACAAACTATTTTACAATTTGGGCTCAATATTGTTGCTTACAACTTACTAAAGATCCAGTGATCAATGGATATTGACATGCATGCAGCCAGGAATCGTGTTGCCTGACATTTACGTTTGCCTGATTTCGACACCGGGGAAATAAAAGCAATATAGACCTAAAAATATAGCCATAAAACTTTACAGTTTTTTTTTTATGTCAGTGTTTATCAAAAAAAAAAAACATCCAATATTGCAGAATATGCAATGGTAGACATTTAATTGATGAGTTGTTCATATATAATAATAATACAAAATATATGGGTATGTTTTTACCCATTGAATTGGAAATTTTAGAATTTAACGCAAGTTAACTTTTTATTCAAGAGCATGACCTATGTCCACATCCATGTGTGACACTAACAAGAAATTATATTTCTAATCACATCTAAACAACTAAAACAACAAAAAAACAACTAAAAACCCATTGAAATACATTGAAACATTGCCCAACGTGACCATTTGCTAACAATAGAACTTGAGAGCATAGTTGGCTAACGATGCTTTGGGAAACACTTCCTCAACTTTTTTGGAAATAGGCTCATTTTACAACTTCCTCAGAGTTAAACAGTTGGGTTTTACCGTTTTCGAATCAATTCAGTCGATTTTCTGATATTCAGAAAAATATCAGTAACCAACAGTTTCTGGTCTCATTGACTTCCATATTAGGTAAAAATATACACTATGGAAGTCAATGGGACCAGAAACTGTCTGGTTACTGATATTCTTCTAAATATCAGAAAATCGTCTGAATGGATTCGAAAACCCAACTGTTTAACTCTGGGGGAGTTGTAAAATGAGCCTATTTCCAAAAAAGTGTAATATCCCTTTAACTGTTTGTGCTACTACATCTTTAAAGACAATGTACTGTAGCTTTAACCTGTTTTCACTGGTGGACTTAAATAAATCTTTACTTTATAGGCAACTGCATGATCTGATCAAAAATGTGAAAATTCTGATTCAAAAAAGCATAAAAAGCTTAAAATGCATCCTTAAATTCTGTGTGCGAGTCTACACGTGTGTAAAGAACGAGGAGAGAGAGAAAAAGTCAGAGACAGAAGCAGAAGAGGTGAATCTCCTCTCAGCTTGAGTGTAAATCTCAGGCATCATGGTGGCCCCTTGCCCTACATCTCTCTCACCCTTAAAAAGTTCAATTTTCAGCCTGACTGGAAACACAAGCCCTGTCAGACAAGGCAATCTGTTCACCTGTTAAAGTACAAAGCACCTCCCAAATACGGCTTTATTTCTCACATCAATAATTGATTAAAGACAAAACCCTGGCATGCCACCCTTGATGAGAGATAAGGTCTGTCTCCTAAGTGGAGTTTTGCAGCACTAGTGCGGAGAGCAAGTAGGTGACAGAGCCGGCGTTTCCCTCCTGTAAGGCTCTCTGGGTGTTGACGACATTGAGTAAAAGCCCTCGGTGTGATAAGTGAAGCCCCTGTGGGGCAGAGCACAGTCGATGAGCTCCTACGGAGTCTTAGCTCACAGCCGGGACTGCTCTGTCATACTGCTAACACCTTCTGCCATCTCAGGGAATCAATAAACTCCAGAGAAGAGTGACTCAGCGACTCAGTTCCAAACCGACCTCCAATGCTGCATTCAATTCCACATACATTAATTTTTAAGATATGCACGAATGAGGTCAAGTTTCCGCATTTCGTGATTATTAAATCTGTTTGCAGAGTGTGAAATATGATAAATGCTAATTATTGGTTAGCACTGTTTATGAGCCTCAAACCAAAGAACAAGTAAGCCAGAGATATCAACTATAGGAAAATATCACAATTAAGGATGGGCAATGATTAATCGCGATTAAACACATCCAAAATAAAAGTTTGTGTTTACATGATATATGTGTGTGTGTGGCGTGTATAATTATTTTGTATATATAAATACTAACACATGCATGTATATATTTAAGAAAATGTGTTCTTAATATATCAAATATTTATATTTATACATAATATTAATTATGTATAAATATATATAAAGTATATACATGCAAATATTTCTTAAATATATACATGCATGTGTGTGTATTTATATATACAAAATAATTATACACACCACACACACATATATTACGTAAAAACAAACTTTTATTTTGGATGCGATTAATCGCGATTAATCGTTGCCCATCCCTAATCACAATCGACAAAGCATAAACCATACTTACTGAATAAATGGATAAATCCTCCCAGAATACATTGGGACAAGCTCAGAGGAGAATATTTATCCAAGATTGTATTGAAAAATGCAAATTACAAGTATGCATTTTGTGAGTACTTAAAAAAATACATTTAAATTTTACTGTTACCAAAAAAAAAGTCAATAGGGGAAAAAAAGACAATCGCAACTTCCATTTCATGCTGACTTTAGATGAGAATAATTGTGCAAACACTGAAAAATGATGAAACATTTTAGTGTGCATGTGTCAAGCTATAATGTAATATACTATGCATGTGCATTCACCTATCCACGCTAAAGGTTCAAGTCAAAACTGAAGTACACTTTGGGTTGGCTTGGTTAGACGAGCTGACTGCTGAACTAAATCCGCTAAATTCCAGCTTTGCCTGGTTTAAACCAACCAAGACCAGCAGTATTTTTTGTTGCACTGTCACTGTCAAGTCGTTTAGCAACATGCTAGTATCATGCATATTTTCTGGGGCCGGCGCCAGACGCAAGACCTAGCATAAAAAGCTCTCACAGAGCACTTCAGCTAAGGATTTGACTGAATCAGAAAGCTAGCGTAACCAGCAGTTTTCCGTGCTCTCATCCTCAGTAGAAAGTGCTCATCTTGCAGTGGATCTCAGCTTTATTAAAAGCTTATTTGATGGGCAGTGTGTTAGCAGACAACAGAGCAGAAAAAAGCCCACACTACGTGATTCTGACGGGTCTTATGAGCTGTCTCTTCCAAACTTCCTCTAAACCCCCGCCAGACTCCCTGGCCCCAAACAACACTTCACAGTCAGAGGCGGACCCTTTGGGATTCAATTAGAACAAGTTAAGTGAGATGTGCTGGACTGCAACAGCATGTCTAATGGTTTGAACTCTAAAACATCAAAATATCTTCCAATTAGATTTCATAAATAGGCAAAAATGCAGTGGAGCAAATTAGAGACAGCACACAAATGCAAACACAAACGAAGCAAGCTTGAGGTACTTGAGCCACAGCTGGAAACCATATTTATGAGGCAGCACTTCTTGATTCAAACCACCAATACCACTTTAAATCTCATAAACATTAACACTTGAAAGTTAAAATATCCACATAAACATCTAATATTCGGTTTGGTCTGCTGAGTAAGGGTGTAAATGCAGTAAAGCCTGGGGAAGATTTAAACCAAGATTAAAGCTGAGAATCTATCCTCCCACCCTTGTGTTTACTCAGCTGAAAGATGAATGATTACAAGCCATCTAGTTCATCTCACAGGGGCTGAACAGCACTTTTGGTGCTGTGTAATAATAGATGGACCCAGCATGGTATAACTTACTGGTTAAAGAGCTGGGCTAGAAACCAAACGTTTAGTACAGCCTTTTGGGTTCAAATCTGGAAACATATGGCATACATATACAATAATGCATATGTGTACAGTTGGCTAATAATAATGTGTGGTCACATGACCGTTTACAATAAACAAAACCAAAATTGTCAAAAATGTACTTTTAGTTTAAAGGAGTCGCATGCAAGATTGTGGCCAAAACTGGTACTGCAATCACTTTCAAATTACTGTAGAGCGGTGTTTTCTACTCCATGCATCATTTTATCATATCCATGTATGTGGTCACAGTTAAATCATATAAAACAGTGAAATCGCCGTATGCGGTCACTGCATGAAAAGTGGGATTTTCGTCAATAAACGGCACTGTAGATTGTCGTGGAAGTTCAGGTTTACGACTGCACACGGCAATTTACAGGCAACACTCAAAACTGCCGTGAATTGCCGAAAATTGACGTGGGCCTTGCTTGGCAGTTGTCCCCCCATTGTCCCCCCTTCTCCTAAATCTAGAGGAGGCTTTGACATGTAAATGAAAATGCTGTGAGCTATACACATGCAAATAAGGGTAGGGGAGTTTCACCCCAGGTAACATTTTTCTGAAAGGTATAACTTCATTCTAAGACAATCTCTGGTAGAAATAGATCATGCTCAGTATAACCTAATTGCCGTGTTTTTTTTTGTTTTTGTTTTTTTTTGTTGTTTTTTACATTGCACATAACGCACAACAATTACAACAATAACATGACATCCAAAAAGATAACAATCAAAAATAATAATTTCACAATAAATATGAAACAAATAAAAATAGGACAGAATTAAACAAATGAAATAAAAACAGGAAAGGGACTATCTATATTGTGTATAGTATAATGATTTAAGAGAAAGTTGGAAACCAGTAATTTGTACTATTTAAAGAAAGAAAATAGCATACACATTAATTCACTTTTCAATTAGCTTCATGTTATTTAGCAAATGCAATTGTATCACTACATTTTTATCGATACATTTGAGAGACTCAATATACTGAAAACTGAAAATAAGACCAAAAAAAAAACTTCAAACAAGGTTTAGAATTATTCATTTTACTCTTATGAATATGAACTTTTCCTAATAAAAATATAAGATTCATCATAACATTTACAGAAGCAGTTTTCAAAATATATGTTAACATCTTATGTTAATTCACAGTTGTAAACAGATGTTTGTTGTTTTTGTTTTTTACATTTTTTTTTACTGGTTTATTTATTTTAAGTATAAAGTTGTTTATTTATGCATATATGTATTTTTACATTTCATGGTAGCCTATTTAAGTATATCCACCTTATTCCTAATTTAAAATGAACTAACAGCAGCAGAAAAGTCAAGGACAGCCAGAGCTTGGATTTCAACCCTAGTCAAAAACCAGTGAACGTAACTCTGATTGGCTGAGGCAGCATTTCATCATATGCAACCTGTAACGTCGGTGACTCTGATTGGCTGAGGCAACGTGCCAGTCATTTGCTGTATTTTTCAAGCAGAAAATAACGGCACAGATATTCAGCCTGCTTCGCCGTCATGATCGCTGGTGAACGCATCTTTTCCTCTAAATTAAAGGTAAGTTCGTCCAGCTTAGTGAATTCTATGTCGATGTCTACTTATAGTGTTTGGTAGTTTAGCGTTATTGTCTTAAACTTCACAAACCTGCTGTGGTTACTGCCGTGAATGTTCAAGGGCGTTCAGAACAGTTTTTTGTTTTGCGTTAGCTTGCTGCGCTTAATTCTTTTTTAGTTTCATTTCAATTTGAACAATTTGGGACACTAAACTGTAGGTTGCACGTTGTTATCTGGCTGCAAGCTAGCTACCATTCTTTGCTGGTAATCAAACTAACTCTGAGTGTTCAATTGGCTTTTCCCAATGCGTTTACTCTGAATATCGTCAGAAATTATGAAAAAATAATAAGTGCCAGGGTGTATGCTCTAGTGTAGGCTATCCTTGTTTGTAAATTTGCATCACTTTGTGATCACTTTTCATCAAAATACTTTGCAGTTCAGCAAATTTTGTAGATGTACCTCTAATTGTTATAATATTGCAGATTTATTATTCATCATCTTATAAATCTGTTCAGTTTCATCATTTGTTAATATCTTTTAAAACACATTTTTTTGTGGTATAGATGCAGTGACTGAGACTGGGAAATGCAGTGACTGAAATCTGGTGGTAAGTATTGATCTATTGGCAGTGGAGAAGACACTTTTAATAGACACCTTTCTCTCTTGTGAGCTAGCAAACTTTGCTATTCTAATTAGAGCATTGTAAACCTCACCAAATGTGTTTGTTTATTTCAGTGTTCCAGGAAAAGGTCCTGAAACTACTGGTCGACATCGCCTGAAGGAAACCAGGTAGTGGATGCAGAAGAAACATATATTTTTGCTTGCAAATGTGGGGACTTGGGGCAGATTGCCTTTGCATACATCTAAATCATTTGTCTTTTTCAACTTTGCAGAAGGGGTCATGAAATTCGGTTCCACAGTCAGCCACTGAGGTGTATGTACATCAAGGTGAACCTCAAGCACACGTCGCAAAGACTTGGAGGTGGATTTACTTCGCCCTGATGAGCCAAGCCTACAGGACTTGAATTAAGAGTTTTACAGGCATAGTTCACTTTGAAATTAATTTTTGAAATGTTTTGGCTTACGTCAGGGGCGTCCAAGATTTAGGTGTCTTTGTTTCCACAGTAGTTTGAATTTTATATATTTTTACGTCAAACCATTCTTATCTGTCAGTCATCTGGACTTCTCTGTGCATGCTCTTTGAGGTGGTGACCATAGACCTGCATTATATGACTGACAGACAAGAACGGTTTGACCTAAAAATATCAAAATTGAAAATACTGTGGAAACAAAGACACCTGCATCTTGGATGCCGTTGAGGTAAGATAAAACATACCAAAAATAATTTCAAAGTGAACCATACCTTTAAATTACATCCTTGTTATTCGTTCATAATTCTGCCTCCACTGTACATTGTGTTTGTGCAATATAGAATTGTGATTTATTTGTATAACTGTAGTGCAGTATCTATGTATGTTGCCTCATGTTTCCAGAGGGTGGTGGACATGTTTTCTGTGCTTTTAAGATGTTCTCCTATGCTTTGTACATAGTTATGTGTTTTTTCTAATAAAGCTATTTCTTTGAATAAACAGTATCTGGCAAATGTTCCTTTCCTCAATAAATTCATGTCCTTGATGGTAATAATAATTTAGTCCATAGGATAATAATGACATGAATATACAACATAATAGCATATCATATGAATATATATAAATAAATTATTATTATTATAATTTTATGTAGGCTGACCAATAGTAACAGATCAGCCAACCAATCACGAGTGATTTTCTTGTTTAAATGTAGTGAATTTCAACCAATACTGAGTGAGGAAATTCAAGCCATTCTCTGGCAAGGCGCGCGCAGTGCTGCTATTCATATGCTAATTAGGGCCATTCGCACCTCCGCGAGCGCACCATGCATACGTCATGATTCGTTTCCGTCAATATGTGGCACGGACGAACGCGACGTTCACAGTCTGTAAATTGTCGTTAACTGCCGAAAATTAGGTAGATTGCCGGCAGTTTACGGGGACGAAAATCCCACTTTTCATGCAGTGGGTGACGTGAGCTCAACCGAAAGTCTTCTTTCCTAATGGTTGTCGCTCGCGAAAATCGCTTCTCATTTGCATAAAGTTGAAATTTCTGAACTTTTGTTGCGTGTCTCCCGTCGCTTGACACACCCACATTCTGTCGCAAACGGTCACTGGCGCTCGTCGTGTCGCCGGAAGACGCTCCATTGAAATGAATGGGATCTTGTTGATTTGTCACTATGTGTCGCTGGCGGTGTGAACGGAGCTTACGGTACAGATTCACTTTTGCGAAACGACTGGAGCATGGTGTTGCGATGCCTCCCCTCATTTGTATGTTGATGGGCGTTCCTCAAGTTTACAGCTATGGGCATGGTTTTTGTTGTAGGACGTCTGGAATAAATGGAATAAATGAAGAATAAATGAGGTCTAGAATAAATGTTCTAGAATAAATAACCTGCAATAGTCTTCTCTAGTCTCCATGTGCTCTGCTTCTATTGGATGGACGTGTCGCATTCAACGGATTCATTTGCAAAAAGATGGGAACCAGCCATCGGCCAGGAATAAAGTGAAGTGCGGTCTAAAGAGACTCATGTGAAATCATACAGGAGAAAAGCCAGTCAGTAAAAACCTCATAAAGTAGACCTGAAATGACATTGAAGTTTCTCATTGAGGATTTCTAAAAAATTGTGCAAAAATCTCGTGTCTAGTCTCCTGAAACAAGTCTCTTGTCACACCCCTACAAATTTGTAATTAAATAGACCATCCCATGCACATACGTAGCTTAAACTGGTCAGCTATTGTAAGGATAAAATGTATGTTCTGGCCTCAGTCCTATACACTTTTTTTTGACCCATCCTAGATTGTACAGTAAGTGTATCATAAATCCACTGCCAAGTACACTGTTTGAACTAATGTGCTTTTGTTAGCTAACACTCCTGCAGAGCCTCGGCCCCCAGGGGCCCATGCGGACCGCTATAAGTCTGTTCTCTTTCTTTGAGTCGAATGTGCCTGCTAAGCTCAGTCAGCTGTTTCTGACTTTGTAGCTAAACTTTTAATGGGGCCGGTGAGTCTATATGTTTTGATTTACTTACGCTGCTTATTTTCTTTTCACAACCATGCTGATCTCTCATTGTCCTTCTTAGGATTTACAAAAGCACTTCAAAACATCACCATTGAAAGTCCATCTTTTGGGCTGTCATATCAATAATGTTCATCAAAATGATGGAAGCATACTTCGTCCGTCTGCGTTCCGCAATCAGAGCCTCGGCCGTCATAGTGGACATGGTTTAATATCAAATCACAAAGTAGACATTTCTAAAACTAGCTTGTTGCTGTCCCCTATGCTAAAGTTGTACATTTACATTTGTGTTTTAGGTCTGTAATAAGACAAGGGGAAAAATATGTAGAAAAAATATGTGGGAAAATATGTATGAAATAATTGGCCACGGACCACTGAATTATTGAAAATGAATGCACACCTTGAGGTGGTGCTGTGGCCACGATAGGAAAAAGAAACACCTTAGTTAGACCATCTGTCAGGCCATTAGAACGAAGTATTCAACAGTGAAGTGATAAAATACCCTTACAAATATATATTTATACAGGGAGAATTCTGAGAATAGAAATCTTTATTCAACTAAACAAAACAAGCAGGAGATCACAAGAGCAAATATACAATACAGTAATGGTTTTAAGCCAGTTGTTTATATCTTTTGCTCTCGTCAAGAAATATAAGTTTAATTATAATAATCCAGTGAGATTTTTGTAAGCACAAGGAGTCTGATAGCAGTTGGTATATGCTCCACAAGGAGATCTGATTTCACTATCATGTAGTCCATCTAAGATTACATGAAGAAATAGAAAAAAACAGAGACAGACTAAATCCAGAACTGTGGAAATGTCTACAAGACGCTTGAAGACCTAGCTACAAATCTACTATGCGCAGTGCTGTAAGTAATGAAAACCACAATTGGTGTCAAAGAGAACCCACAAGGTGTAATTGAAACACTTGGCTTAAATACACAGGACAATCAAAAGACACTTAATAAGAGACAGGTGGCAATAATGAGTAACTATATCAACAAAATTATCAACAAAAGTAACCAAGGAGACAGAGAGAGAAAGAAAACCAGAACAAAATATAGCTGCGAGCAGCGATGACGGGCCCAAGCCGCTGTGCAGGGGGCCTGATGGCCGAGGGTTCTGACCCATGTGCAAAGTTTCAAGAGTTTTCGAGCATGTTAAGGGTCCCAAAAGTGCCCGAATAGTTGATAGAACATTTAAAAAAAAATTATCCTAAGGAAAACAATAGGGCCTTCGCCCTTTCAGGGCTTGGGCACTAAGAAACATCTAAACCATAATCCTGACATACCGAAGAACAAGTGTTTTAGGAATAACCTTCATTCGGTGCCCTCACAAGTCAATGTTTTGTTTGAAACAAAGGGCTCCAATTCACTTTTAAAGTGTAATTTTTAGCGTTTAGTTTTGACTGCATTTTATTTATTTATTAGATAATCTATACCTTATTTAAAAGGAATTTACATTTTTAATTTCCTTAAAAAGTTAGTTGTTCAAGTGCCTTCTTCTAGATGAGCATGGGTGCTCCATTAGATTAAGGCAATTAAAATTTCATCAATACAAGACCTTTCGCCAGTGAGCCCTGCGGCATTCTTTCTGATCTTAAAAATGAAATTAAAAAAAGAAATGCAACAGCCAATCCTTTTGTATATCAAATCTAATGAGGTCTATTTCCATTTGAGCATTTGTGCAACACACACACACACACACACACGCACAGAAGCGATGCAAAATAGCTATGTGCGAGCTGTCTATGGCACTTAGATGTTAGCCATATATCGTGTTTCGTCTGGCTCTGTTTGCTTAGTCTTAAGACTTGATTTTTTTAGTTCTCTGTACTTTTGTTTCAGATTCAGAAAGGCATCGCTTGCACCTACCTAATGATGCCTGCTGCCTACGCATGAAAGGATTCAAAAGGTTGATCCCTTTTTAATTTTCATGAGATGAGACACATTTTCGAGCAAAACTCAAAGGGTACGACTAATTCGCTTTGATAAAAAAACAAACAAAAAAAAAAACAATTCCTTCAATCACTGTCTGACTTGAGGCTGTTTTGACTGACTGCAAAAGACACAGATACCATCTTTACGGCCATCACGAAGAATGCCAATGGATAAAAACAGAACTCATCAAACATGTAATTAGACTGCAAACAACTCCAGACACAGTGTTAATTACAGAGTGAAGTCTACTCCAGGACAGCTGCTAATACACGCTGACGGCCAGCCAGTACTAACAAAGCTGTCGTTTGAGATGAAATAAACAAGTGTGTATTACAGCATCTGTTGCAGAAGAGAATGTTTACTTTTTCAGTCTTCAGGCTTTGCTTTTTAACATATTTTCATGTATTTTATAGGGATACAATTGTGCTGTTTCAAGAGTAGAAGCGAAAGCATTGTACGTTTACCAAAAATTTGGTAAAAAGTTGAGTTTGCACATTGGCAGATATTTTAAAAATCCAGCAAAGACCATGTAGACCATAAAATAACTTTTTCTAGTTAATGATCTGTAAGACTGGGGCTTTATTAATGCTGTTAGCCCCTGGTCCCCAGAGGGTTAAAGCTGCAGTTCTCTTTGTTACCATCTCTGTTCGAAATCTGCAATTGCAATTAATCATGGAATTATCAACTTTACGTGGGTTGTGCCTCGGCAAGGCACAGCGCGGATGAATGGATGTTTTGAGGAGAACGTGCTGACAGCCTGAACAGCTGTCAGTCATCGCGCCGGTGTGGATTCTAGCATTCAGAATCACAAAGTCTACTTTTTGGAAGTATAACCAACATACGAATTTTCACTAGAAAATGTAATTTGAACAAGTAAGTAACATCCACTAGCTGGTTATGTACTTGCTCAAATTTATTTTTGGATCATTTTTAACCCCAAAACGTTACGAACTAGAGCTTTAAATTAAATAATCATCATATTTCTATTAATTATAATATATTATAACAATTACAATATAATTGCTAATGCTATATCAAATATTGTAAAATAATGTCAAAAATACTATTTATTAATTAACAATAATATTAATTATAATCAGTGTTATTATAGTTAAACTATAAAAAAGTTTTCTTTAATTTAAATAAAGCTGAAATAAAATATTAAAAACTTCAACTGAAATTAAAAGATATTAAAGCTAAATAGAAATATTTTACAAAAAAGCTATAAAAAATTAATAAAACTAAATCTGAAAATGCAAAATTAAAAACCAAACTTAAAATATAAATGTATACTAAGATAGTAAATGATGTTAAAATGCTGATGATTATTATTATTAGTAATATTCTATGTAATATAATATAATAATATTTTATGATTTCTGCTAAAAACAATATAAAGTTAAATGTGTTAATATGTGTATGCTTTGGTTGCCTGCATGGAAACTTCATACAAAACATTTTGCGTTTGGTTTTGGACACAGAGTGTATCAGATCAGGGGATGTCACAGACGTTTACGGACCCACAGAAGTGAGGCATGCATCTTCTGATTGGATTTTCATGGAAATTAGGGTGGAGAGGGTCATCCTCCGGGCTATTTCCGATGGGCCGTGTCAAATCCACAAGGATGGTCAAAGTAGATGGAGTCGACACAGTTATCATTTACAATCACCTTCAAAAGACGCAAACACCCGGGGAGAACAATGCTCGGCACTTCAAAACAAAACCAAAACAAAACAACTTTTACAGGAGCATTAGACACTTCATTCTCAAGCACTCGGAATTTATGCATGATGAAGAGATGCGAAGGAAATAGAGAGAGGAGATTGTTAGAGAGAATTGACAGAGGTAAGGGGTGGATGAGACAGGCTCATTTACACCACAGAGACGCCAACAATTGCAGCAGGCCACAGATGAAAGACTTTAAAGAAGAATCAATATATTACTGCCACTCTACCGATCCCTCATCAGTATCAAAAATAATTGGGTCTGAACAAACATCGAAAGACAAAAAACAACAACAACAACATCAAAGCCTTTTAACAACAGTCCACAAAATAACAGATTAACAAATAAAACAGAATAAATAAATAAATTATTTATAATACCGAGCTTTGAAACTGTATCATCTATTGTCCTTTTATTCCATAGCTAAATGGTCCTGAATATATCTATAAACAAACATGCACACTCAGATCAAGTTGCGAGGTGAGCTACAAAAATAAGCAAAAGATCATCAAATTCATTTTTAACAGAATAATTAAACTCAAAAATGCATAAATGAAGAAAGTCAAAATTAGACGTTATGCAAGTTAATTAAAAGCAAGATTAGAATACACAGGCTGTTGTTTTTGAGGTTTTTTTTCAATAAACTATTGATTTGGCTGAAAATAATAATATATATTCTAATATAATGCTAGATGATTTGAAAACCATCTGTGTAATTTTAAGATTAATTCAAAAGTACTGTGCGAATGAGAGATGGGCACTTTTAACGCTCTTTTTCTTTTATTATATGCATTTTCTTTGTGCTTTGTGGCATGCCGTTTCCAAGGTTTCATGATATTTTCTCTCCTTGAGCACAAGAATAAATCCCAGGCTTAATATTTGATGTCTGAGAGTACTAGCAAGAATTACACAGGAACAAATATGTTATTGAAAGTTAAAAAAAAAGTAAGATTACATGCATAAAAGCATTTGGGAAACCATTATAACAAAGCAGTCAAAGACTAAACACAAAACTAATTATTGAAGTAAATATTTTTCAATTAAAATGTAGAACCTGGCTACATTTTAAATCAGTAGCTTATGGTCAGTGTGTTGTTGTTGTTAAAATTAAAAATATTAAAAACCAGGTCGGTCTTTGCCTCCAAGTTGTGCAAATGTTGTTTAATACACAGCTATCCATGGATTATCCCTTACATAATTTAAGATGTTCCTTATATAGTGAGATTTTTAGTTAATTGATCTGTTAAAAATGCTGTTTAATTTTGTCCCTCTCTGAGATTCTCACTTAATAATCTTTTTATAGCAGGTATAAAATAATATAAATAAATTAGGGCTGTCAAACAATTAATCACAATTAATCACATCCAAAATAAAAGTTTGTGTTTACATAATATTTGTGGGTGCACTGTGTATAATTATTTTATATATATATAAATACACACACATGCTTGTATATTTTTAAGAAATATTTTCATGTATATAGATTTATATTAGTGTGTATATATATGTATATATATATATTATATAGAAATATAAATATTTTATATATAAATAATATTTTTTTCTTAAATATTCATGCATGTGTGTGTATTGTGTATATATACAAAATAATTATACACAGTGCAACCACATTTATTATGTAAACACAAACTTTTATTTTGGATGCGATTAATCGTTTGACAAACCTAAAATAAATATATAGAATATATTCATAAAATGCATATTATTAAAATAGGAGTACAACATAAATTGTAATTTAAACTTGATTGCATTCATTTAAATTATGAATAGTTTGTACAAGCTACAGTATCAAAATCACTTAGCCTTAAAATATCCAAAAAGATACTGTCTCTCAAATACCATTAAACATTCTTTCAAGCATGATGAAGAGCAATATGCTCAATTTGAACAATGACCAGAATCTATTTCATTTTGTTACTGATATTCCATCCCATTCCAAGCTATGTAAAAACATTAAAATACCGCCAGCGGCAAAAGACAGAGAAGCAGAGGGAACAAAAGGCATACGGCCAGAATCAATAACCAAGATATGACCAAAAATCAATGTTCATTCGCAGAGGTAACCGCCAGACAGGACAATCATTTTGGTGGGTGAGGCATGACTCTTCAGATTCAAACAACAATGATGTGAAATCCCATTACTGAAGATGGCAATGGAGGGCAGCACTGAGACCTCTAATGGATCAGCGCTGAGACGTGGCGTAAAGAAAGCCTGTCATCTCTGAGACGAGGAGAGGGGGGGAAGAAAGACGAGGGACGGGAGACATTTCTTAAGGTTCTTAATGCAAGGAGACACGGATTGTAGAATTACCAAAAAAGCTTATAGTACCGCACGTGAGGCGAGCCACACTTGCTCAATAATTAATGAGATTAATAGGTGATCGGCTGTGATGGTACAAGGAAACACTTTATACGTCTTAAAGGGATACTCCACTTTTTTTGGAAATAGGCTCATTTCACAACTCCCTCAGAGTTAAACAGTTGAGTTTTACCATTTTTGAATCCATTCAGCTGATTTTCGGATATTTAGAAGAATATCAGTAACCAGACAGTTTCTGTTCTCATTGACTTCCATATACTATGAAAGTCAATGAGACCAGAAACTGTCTGGTTACTGATATTCTTCTAAATATCAGAAAATCCACTTAATACATTCGAAAATGGTAAAACTCATCTGTTTAACTCTGGGGGAGTGGTAAAATGAGCCTATTTCAAAAAAAAAAAAAAAAAAAAAAAAAAAAAAAAAAAAAAAAAAAAAAACGTGAAAGATTCATTAAGATTCATTTGTGTTCCATTACATGTGAATGCTTCTGGAAAACACAAGGGCTGTTTGATAATCACAAATGAGAAGAGTTGGAAATGTGAGCAGAATATAGTCAGTATGCATTGGTTCACCTGGAATAATTGAAGAGTCGACTGCCCCAGAGTGAGTGGTTCCCTTTGGAGCCTCCGTGAAAGAAGCAGGAGTCGGTCCCGTCGAAGTAGTTCAGCCCATCTTCTGTGTTGCTGGAGGCGTGACTGTGAACCACGTCCAGGAGAACCGTGATGCCCATGGAGTGTGCGGTATCAACCAGATGCTTCAGATCATCAGGAGTGCCAAAGCGGCTGTGGGAAAAGACAAGAGAATGCCTGGTTTGTACAGTAGAGTGAATTGGTTAGATGTTTGATAGGTTGATGTCATGAGGTGGTGTAAGCTAGTTTATAAATATCTTAAATGGTAAGCAAAAGTTTACAAGGTTACCCAACATAAGGATGTAATGTGAGGCAGAATGAATCTCTACTTGACCTTGATTTTGTAGTTGCACAACTTTGAGTATACTGTAACATGCTTTTATTTTAGAGTTTTCTTTGACTGGGCTTTTGCATTTGGGCTAATGTATTTTAGAGTATGCAAGCTGAATATACAGACATTCAATACCATACAATATTCAATACTTGCTGCACATACAGTATCCAATGTATTCACCTTACTACAGTGTACTTTTTATGTAATTACAAAATTTGTTTACTGTGTTTAAAATATACTTGCTGCCTATTACTATAATGAATGATCTGAAGTGCTTATATTTTGTCTGGCTGTGTATATGATCTGAAAGTGTTTTTTAATTTTGAGCACAGATAAAATGGTTTTGATGCAATTGTCTGATTTTTCCAGAAGATTCAGATGTTCCTTGAATCTAGTTTGAAGATTTGGTTTTGCATTTAAGGTTTTGAGAAAGTGTATTTTAGCAATTCAGAACAACTGTGATAAAACGAGCTTTGTTACTATGAGGAATGATTACCTCAAAATGTAGATCTGTATGCAGGTGTGAGGTACTTTATCTGAATGAAATATATACAGCTCTCTCGCTTTTGCTCACGTGCCAGCAATTACCCCTCCGCATGCCATAAGTTGCAGTTAAGAGGAATCAAATCAAAACCAGAATCATTACACTTCCATTTCCAAGAATTAAGGTGGCAAAGGCTCAACCAGGACAGGAGAAAGCTATCATTAGCGTTCCCATTAGGCTCAATGGCAACCAGCCCTGGTAGTACCTTTACTAAACAAAAATACTGTATATGGGAATATACCATAACGCAAAATATAATGTGATAATTCTAATACATTTCCATATGGGAAAAGTGTTTATATTTTTCAATATACAGCAATATATACATTGACCATGTATGGCTATAATAAGTTTAGTATTCATATATAAATCAGTTCCAGAACTTCCAGTCCTTGATTCTGATCGGTCAATACGCGGATTTCAAACAGACGCCATTTTGAAATAGCTTCGGTGGGAAGAAAACCGGCAGTGTCGCCTTTCATAGGAGAGTCGCGAATGCGATGGCGTATTGTTGCGTTTAATGTAGAAATTAGTTTTTCTAAAAATGTACATACATTTCTTTCATACTTTAGAAAGTCGGCTATGTCACGACTCTCAGCCCGACCTCTGTTCGTTAATTGAACGGCTGTTTTCAGGCCAGTGGAAAACTGAGAGATAGGTCGCTATCTTCTTTTACAGTCGCTATCTCAGACTGATTACAGAAGCGAACTGAAATTGAGCTTAAGTACGAAGTCTGACATAGTCAGGCTATTATTTTCTCTCTGCACTAAACTAAATATTTACATAGCCTATATAAAAACACAAGGGCACATATTTTGATAGATAACTGATAAGTCTTTTATCTATTTTATTAATGTTTTAAATTTTATAAAAGCAATAATGTACTAGAGGCTAGTGTTGTATCGTGAATAATGCTATGACTTATTCATGACACAGCACAGCCTCTAGTATCTTATAGTTTCCATATAAAATATTTATAAATGAAGACAATATTAGCATGTAATATTCACAAGGTTGTATGCTTTATTGTGTACATATATTGCACATACATGTTCCCATATAAATGTAAGTGAATACAAACACATTCACGGAATGCGTTACAACAGATTTCTAGTTCCCAGCATGCTTTGATTCTGACTGTTAAAGAGAGGAAAATGTTAAACATAAGTGTTATTTAAGGTGTTTTGTCAATATTAATATAAGATGAGATCTGTTAGTGTTTAATGTTCTATTATTTTGGAATTAAAAAGGTTTTCTGGTATAGCCTACCATTGTGCTGAAGAGTAGAGCCTGTGGTTCGTTTGACTGGCCGAAAACCATTAAGACTAAGTCTCTTGGCTATTTACTGAAATCCATACAGGTTTGTGCTTTTGTTGAAAAACTTGAAAATATGAAACATTTATAATATAAATAATTTATAAATACAAGAAATGTATGACATTATATATTTATATGTGTGTCCATGCTCCATGAGTATATATATATATATATCTGCAATATATTACACATGCAGTACCATATGTAATCACATCTATATATTATGAAGTGTATTACTGAATAGAAAATTGCATGATATATTAGGTCACATATTGTTCAATATATGAAAAGCGGCAATTCCTTATGCACGTATTATTCAATATATTGTTATTCTGTATATCTACTACACCGTTAAACCATTGAGTATACTGATCTTTTATATCTTTTTGAAAGGAGACACAACCTAGATCTTGCTTCATGGGTACTTATAGTTGCAGAAACATTTAATCCAATCACCTTAGCCATACTGCTCCAGGGAAAACACTGTGATTTATATGTTGCTTGCAAAACAGCATTTAATCATAATGATTTTAAATGGCCATCGATGGAAAAATGTCACGACATCTTCTACCAGGAGCTAATTGCTAAAGCTAACCAATTCACAGCTAAATAAAGCGCCATCTACAAGATATAAAGAGTGTGGATTTGGATCCAAGGGCAAAGTCACAAAACAAAAACTCCCTCTAAACTCCCAGCATGTCCTGCTCTATATCTACTCCATTGGGTTAAAAGATATCAGGGCAAAGAACAAGTAAAGTGAGAAGAGAGCTAAGCTAATGATATTCCAAGTCACCTCCTTCGCCCGCTCTCTCCACCCAGCAGAAAGAGGAATAGGTCTTAAATGTGCATGAGTGATCAATCATGAGTGAAATTACTCTGTATACATTGCACTTTATCTGGACTGGTCCACCAGTGCCGGCCGCCTCAGCCAGCCAAAGCCAAATAAAGATTCCCAATGACTCTGTCATATCTTATTAGGTTGAGGGAGTTGCTCACTCCCCACATTCAAAGATGCAATTTTCTTTCATGAGAGTTTATTTATTTTGGAGACCCAATTCTGTTTTTTTTTTACTATTGTTATTTATCAGGGCTTTCTTCTATTTGGGGATTAGCGGCAAATGTGTTTACAGTAAGATTACTGCCCTTGACAAAGGACCTCATCCTGATTTAAAGACTGGAATTACTGCTGCACAGACTGAGAGACAACGCCACCAAACCCTGAGCTCTAAAGGAAAATGAAAAGCATTTAGATACTGTCACATGCTCAGTTTCCTAGGCCTTGAAGATATAACATTAATACATAAAATGTGACCAGGGCAGAACATGCTAATGTGTTTTGGTGAAGGAGAACTGCATGTTACTGGCATATCCGGAACAACCAGATCTGAAGTATACATTTCAATAACAATTTATAAAGTATAAAAATCTGAAATTCATATCCTTCGGGACGTAGGTATTAATCTTCATTCTTAAAAATACAATCCATTACTGCCCCAGCGACTTTGAGGCTATTAGACGTCCGACAGCTTCAAGAGGGAATTGTAAATGTATCGCGTACAGCAGTGGTCGTGTTTTATTCTACCTTGAATGATTTTGATTATGTTCTGGCATCAAGTGACAGATGAAATTGCACCTATTTACGACTACTGGCATCGACGACCAATGATATGGGATTATTTCTCCTACTTTTGAAGAGTTGACAAGCCTAATTACGATATTATCCATAACATTGATCAGAACAAATCAATGACCCACGACTCGAGTTAAGACGCCTGCTATATGGAGACAGTACACATTTCTTTTAAACACAAGCTTTGGTATGGTGGTCTTTACTCATGACCTAAATAAAATTGTTAGCACCTTAACACAAACAATGCATTGTTAAGATAACAGTGGATTTGAACCTACAACCTTTTAGTTACCAAACCACTAGGCAGAAACATGATAAATGCACTATATTTCAAGCATACTTAAGGATATACATCCAAACTACTTCAATTTCTCAGCACAGATGACTATATATATGTAAAACATTTCAGCTTGGTACTAGCAACGCCAATTTCATGCATGGGTTCGATATCCAGGGAATGCATGACCCGAAAAATATATATACCTCGACTGCAATGTAACTCACTTTGGATAAAAGTGTCTGCCTAATGTGTAAATGTACCTGGAAGCTGCAAAGAAGTTAGTGACCTGATAGCCAAAACTTGCATAGTAAGCATGCTCCATGATCGCCATGAGCTGGACACAGTTGTATCCTGAGATGAAAACACAAGAAAGAAAAAAAAGTAGAGAAAAGAAAAAGCATTTTAATTCAATTTAAGAGTCAAAAGACCTTCAAAGTGAAACACATCAAGGAGTAAATATAAGTTGTTATCTTAACAATATGGATTAATTTTAAGGGCTGTGATGTCCACAAATGAATTAAAACATAATTAAAAATGAGTGAAACCAAAGCATAGGTTTAAATGTCAACTCCAGCATAATCCAAATCTTTAATGGCAAAATTACAGCATGATAAATTACAATTAAGATGCGATTTTTCATGAAAAGAATATGAGAACAGTGTTACACTTTCTGTGAATAATAAGCTTGTGATAAAAATTATAATCGGTCTGACAGAGGACTGACTTTCTGCTATTGAAAACAGCTCAACACCACACGTCCTCTGATATTAAATAAATGGAGATGTTTTGAGAGTAATTTTGATAAATTGACCCTTGCTGTTGGTATCTTTATAGATATTTAAAACTAAATGTTGATTTAACAGAACTAATGAGTTGTTGTTCTGTCATTCCTCGTAAATGTGTGTTGACTATAGTGCAATTAGTCTACAGAACTAAAGACAATAGGTTACAACAAGGTATCTTTTGACATTTTTTACGAGTTGTTTTATTAAAATAATACTGCAAGGGCAATTTTCAGGATCCAATAACATCAAATCAAACTTCTATGAGTCCAGCCAAACTTTAACTTGTTACAGGAGGGGAGTAATAAGTATGACTAAAGCATTTGTCACAGCTAAGAATCATGTTAGATTTCAATCATATGTAGATGCTTTGAGCGCCGTCTGTGATTTTCTAACTGAACATTTCCACAGTGTTTGAAACTTGTGTGCATCACCAAAATATAATATTTAATTTATTTATTTCATGATGTTCTTTTGAGGTTGGCAGCCTACACATTGTTTTTTTACAGGGATACTCCACTTTTTTTGGGAAATGGGCTCATTTTACAACTCCCCCAGAGTTAAACGGTCGAGTTTTACCGTTTTCGAATCCTTTCAGCCGATTTTCTGATATTTAGAAGAATATAACCATACAGTTTCTGGTCTCATTGACTTCCATAGTAGGAAAAAATATACTATGGAAGTCAATGAGACTGTCTGGTTACTGATATTTTTCTAAATATCAGAAAATCAGCTGAATGGATTCGAAAACGGTAAAACTCGACTGTTTAACTCTGGGGCAGTTGTAAAATGAGCCTATTTCCAAAAAAAAAAAAAAAAGTTGAGTATCCCTTTGAGTAATGCTTTTATTCTACAAGAACATGTTAAATTGAACAGAAGTGAAGACTTTTACTGTTACAAAAGATTTACATTTCAAATAAATGGTGTTCTTTTGTACTTTCTATTCATCACAATTTCTACAAAACTATTAAGCAGCACAACTGTTTTCAACGTTGATAATAATGAAAACGTTTTTAGCAGCAAATTTTTAGCGTTTGAGCAGCAAATCAACATATGGTTTCTGAAGGATCACATGACACTGAAGACTGGAGTAATAATTCTGAAAAGTCTGCAAAGTCAGCACAGGCCAAAGGCCAGTCTGCCCCTGAAAAGAGCACCCCAACCTAAGTTGGAGGCGTCCGTTGAGATAACCTCTATTTCAATATTTGACCAATATTTCAACTTTCCACATCCACTCCAGCCTTTTTACCTTCAGGAGTCAGAACTGACTATTGTACCTCAGTCATCTGAAAAACTAACCATTGTTTTCTCTCTCCCAGCATAGTGGTACACAAGTTAGACTTGCTGCCTTCTGCATCTGTGATATTTGCGTTTAGCTCCTTTTGTTTGTCAATCAACTTTTTCACTGCACTTTTTCATGTGAATGTTGATTAAAATCGCAGAACAAAGGATGCTTTTGTGCCCCGCTTGCCTGACTCAATCCTCCTCCGTCACAAAACTGTTATCAATGGATTCAAACTTCAGACCTGTCAAGCAACATTTTATCATGCAGTACACAACAAAAAAATCCTGATATCTCAAGGGCAGGCCATACTTAATCTAATATAACAACCTTCTTTTTTTTTTTCAAATAGAAATGTTCCTTTCAATGCATATCTTTTTGAGATTTTTTGAGATTCTCTGCCATTTTATTAGAGAAATAAATTCTCCAATTCAGACTTCAAAGGATTATGGTTATTGTGCTTGTGACATTAAACTTTTATAATAGAAGTCCATTTGTATTCCTTTACAACTAGAATAATTCCTTCAATAGATTAATTTTGAAGGGGAAAATTAAGACATGAAAGATTTTAAGGGCAAAAATAAGGGCACCACCAATTCTAAACCTTGTGCCAAACTGCACTTCCATTAGGAGCCAAAGTGCAGCTTTGCTTTTGTTGCCTTTTGGAGGGTTGAGGAGCACATTAACTGAGGCAAAGAACCCTGGGGAGAGTGCCGATCATGAGAGAGCGCAGTCAAAGGCTACACAATGACGAACTATTTTAACACCCATTTAAGGGTTGAGAAATAATTTTACGCTATCTAACTCTCTGCTTACAAACAGATTTGCTCCAGGCAGAGGTTAACGCTTCAGCCCTCGAGAAAACAAACAACAGAAGGTGATGTTTTATGGATCAGACCAATGCATTGAACACTAATGCTCAAGGTACCTTATGTAATCCCCACAGCTAAAAAAAAAAAAAAAAAAAAAAAAAAAAACCAAAAAACCTCACTTGGAACCTTCTGACAAAGTAATTGTAGGGTGGCTTCCTCGTCAAAAGCTCTGTAAGGAAACAATCATTGGAAACGGCTCTCTGTGCAGTAATGGAATCACTTGAGGCGGCAGCTGTTCTCACATCTGCTAACTAAACTTAACAGTTCCGCTTGCGACAGTTAGCATAATATTCCATGTGGAACTGCTTGTCACATGCACTCTTTTGCTTCATTTGTGTCTCTATAATATGCATGCATTGCATGGTCGTTTTTGTTTGCATCTTAAGCAATTTTGTTTGCACTGCACTTTAGGTTTTCTAAAAGGATGCTCGGAAAACAAATTTTACAAAATATGAGACCAAATGTTTGTGTAAATTACTTATGGTGCAATGAAATAAGAATATACGTAATATGTTTTTTTTTGTCCCAAGTTTTCCCAAGAAAAAAAAAAAAATTCTCTGTATTCAAGTTGGCTTCATTTGACATTGGCACATGACATTTAAGGCTGCACGATACCAAATAACACATTTATAAAACATTAGTTTATATGTGAATTAGTTTTACAATCGAAATCTAAAGTTTTTAAAAACAATAACTTGGTTACAGATAATCAGATAACCAAACAATAACCAGTTTCCCTGGTTACACCTGATGGTTAGCAACTGGCGCTCAGCTCGTAGAACCCTTCAGTTTAGCAAAATTCTTTATTAAAATTTAAGAACAGTTATATTTACAAATTAAAAATGGTCACAAGTGGCATATTCAAGTCTTTGTGTACATGGATATCCTTTTTAATAAGTTAATAGAGGGTCATGCCACTGACCCTCATGTTTCTGAAGTAACACTGTCCATAACTAAACAGCTTTTAGTTATATTCCTTTCCTGAAAGCGATAAATAATGAATAAGATAAAAACAACCATGTTACAGTATAATAGAATCTAAACATGCACATTTTGTCAGCTAACTGTACTTATTTCAAATCAGTTGTTGTAAAATCACCTCGCTCATATGAATTCTTTGATCAACAGTACGTTTTTTTTCCTTCTTAAAGACCAAAGGATCCATTTCTTATGGCGCGGGAGCTCAGGGTTAGCGATCGGCCCTCAGAGAGGGGTGTGTTCTACTCTACTTGGCTTGTATCATTTTGTGTTTTGGCAGTGTTTCTGTAGATTTCATCACTCACCAAGATCCTTAATGCGAGGAAGCACATCTCGGGTGAAGTTTTTGTACGAGGCAATCTTTTCCTCAGGCGAACCAATGCCCACATGGGCCTCGTAGATACGAAGACTGCTGGGCCGTGGGGGTCTGGGGTGCTGGAACTGGGAGTGAGAAAGAAGAAAGCTTAGAGCGAGAGGAAGGGTCCAGATATCGACCCAACACAACACAACACAAATATTTGACTTTATTGAATGCTTGCAAGTTGCAACAATACAAGTTGCCAGCCTAAGCCTAAAGTTTGGAGCTTGAAAATGTGGAAAATGCAACCTAGAGCAAACAATTTCTGTAATGTTTATTCCATTTTTGACTTCCACAACAATAACAACGCAATGCAATACAATATAATAAATACTTTTGATTACTATATAAAATTACATCTTTGAATATTCTTAATTTGAATGGATTTTCTCAGCAAATACTGATATATGTGATTAATCTGATTAATTTGCCCCTATTGTTTAATATTTTAACTTAAAAAACAACTTTTTTATGGTAAAATATGGTAGTTTTTAATGCAATATCATTTAAATATAATATTGATTTTACTATGGCAATCTTTCGGTTTTATTGCGAGACGTAACAGAAGCAATTACAGACTAAGACGATAGAAGTGAAATGCAAGAAAGTAAGATAAACCAATTGTAGCTCACTGAAAATGGTGCCATTTCCAGAAAGCAAAAAAGCAATATTTCCTGCCTTTAATCATGCAGCAACTGCTATAACTGTCAGATGACATTGGGTCACCAATTCATCTCCTCTAAAAAAAACTTGATTATGTGCATGATGGCATTGACCACAGTCGCTGTATGAATGTCTGATGCCATGAATAGATATCAAAAGAAAGTCTCACTCATTGCCGTAGTGGAAGAACCGCCCAATATCAAAGCTGTTTACAAATGGTTCTTCAGTGAAACCAAGACATCAAGAGGGCGAAAGCAATTGTTGAGTAGCCTCCGATTAAATTGGCTGTTTAATGTGGCGAGCCACTTAAGAGGCGGTTTTGAGTGTCATTACTAACACGGAAGAGGGGTCGGCATAAGAGTGGGGTGTTTCAGAGATGCTAATGGCCACCGATGATAAAAGGTTGAGGGCCATGGGAAAGCCACATGCTCGCCTGAACATCACGGTCCCGCAAACATTCACAAGTCGTTTTGACTTTCGCCGTTTTTGACACTTCTTTTCAGTGCTGCAACTCTCTAGTAAATGATTTTCAGAATCTAACAACCATAAACATCCTTTCACAGATTTTTTTCACAGAAACTCAAGAAGATGAAGAAACAGTAAATGTTAAATTTCAAGTAAACGTTGAGTCTAAATTTCATAAGTTCTCATGCATTTCATATTTTGGTGTTTACCTGTTTATAATAAATTTTTTTAGACTCAACTCTAGACTCAACTCAACTTTGCTGTGGTAAATTTTAGCAAATTGCATGGAAACAAGTTGCAACATGTTACTGGAACAACATTCCAATCAACCAATCAGATATGAGGGACAAGTTGTTAATGCCAAGTTTAGGTTCCCAACCAGGGTTAGGTGCTTCTACATCAGTGTTATTCATGTATTATTTCCCTCTGATTTTAGGGACAACTTATGGGTAGAGGGTTAGAGGGTTTTGGGGTAGGGATACATTTTCGGAATGTTGTTCCAGGGTCTTACTTGGCAAAATCATGGGGGACTGGGTTCAATTTGACCCCTACAAAAATGTATACAGCCATCTATGTTTCAAAACTGCATGTACATTCATGACCCTAAATGAGAAAACTCTCAAAATTTGAATAAATTTATAGTTTAACCATTTTTTTTCAAAATTTGAAAATCTAATGCCAAACTGACCCCATCAAAATAGGAAGGTGATAAAGTGTCTTAAAAATTGCTCAGAATAATTACATGGTGTATATTATATTTTTACATAAAATATAGGGTGTCCACTCACCTGGTATGGTTGTGGAGGGTCCCAATGGGTCCAGTCATATGTGACTGAATCCAGCATTTTTGTGACATATTTGGCCCAAGGAGAGATCCGAAACAGATATTCACCTGTTTTAGTCAGGACCACAAGCTACAGAGAAAAATGACAAATTTGACACCTTGAAAAAAAGAAATTTTCTCTTCAAGGTTAATTCGATTCAAAATTGAGGCATATACATCAACATAAAAGAGTTTTTTGTTTTTATTACACAACTTCGTCCTACCAAAAAAACCCTCCTACCAACCCCAAACCTTTGAACGGTAATACATATAGACACAAGTGTTTGTAAAAAAACATTTAAATGCTGTATTATGCAAAACACATTTTCCAGGCAATTCAGTTTGGTGTTCCTGTGTGTTGCTAGTTTTCCTGCCATGGTTTAAAAGCCTAATTTATTACAAATAAGAAATTGAGAGCTTTTCATCCACATCCTATAAACAGCTCAAACTGTGCAACATTGTATTAATAATATTACAAAATGAAAAATGAAAACACAGTTTAGTTAGTTTTTTTTTTAAAAAACCCAGTTTGTTTACGTGGGCACAGAAAGTGTCCCCACAAACCATGTTTATGTTGTAGTACCCATGTCATTATACACATTGTGTCCTCGAACCATACACACCCACACACAAGGTAGACAGCTGTTTGTTGATGAGAGCTGACAGAGAAGAAGAGAAGAGCAGAAGAAAACAAAGCACTTTAAGAAGTCCATCATTGCTTTCAATCTCTCAGGGGGGCAGCTTGGATATTGTCACAGATCGATAGTCGCTCCGGAGAGACATTGGGGCGGGACGGAACATCCTTAAACCACTCTGATCGGCTCTGCGCAGACTATTACCAAGCTAAGAACACACCATCGCTTTACTGAAATAGCACTGCGACTGAGAAAGAGTGACAGAGTAAGATAGAGAAAGAGAGACAACTTGGAGACTGACTTAGGGTGTGAAGAAAATGTCAAGCCAGTCTTAAATAATTGCAAAGGTAATCTAAAATGAAAAATTGAATATATAATATTTGTCTATATATCCAATACTGAGAAATAACGCTAAACCAGAATACAAAAATTCTGATTAATAATGTACATCTTTGCCTATTTAAAAACTTAATAGAAAACATATTGACTTGAAAACACTACCTACATTTGAAACAATATCTACAAATGAGAAAAGACACTGTAACCATGGAAACATGATAGTCTCCTCAGTAGTGAGGTTTTGCAGGTTGCAGAGACTAGCTAGGTCAGTCATTACTATCTGTCTAGAGTTAATTTCAGATGTCTTATCTTGTAGTGTAAATTCGTAGTTTTTTTAAGAATTAAAATGGGTTACATTTGAAAAACTATTTTCAAGATGTTTATGCGATGAGTAGCTCATTAATTTCCTCATGAGTACACACCCTTCTTAAAAAACAACAGCATAAACATGTGGTCAACAACTGGTCTCCCAGTTTGGCAAAGCTAACAGCTAACAATCCAGCCTGACTAGGGTTGAATACCAATGAGAACAGAATAAGCCATCTTGTCCAGGCTGGGAGACCAGCTAGACCAGATGAAACCAGCTAAGACCAGCAAACCACTTAATACTGTTTATTTTTTTCTTCATTAAAACCAAATTATTCAAATCAAATTGAACCAGTTTAGTTTGGAAAAAAAATAATTTTCAGAAAAATATAGTAACTGTACTTCTGGAGCCAAGGTTGATTTTTCTTTTTACCTTTGAGTTTTATACAGAGTGAAATGTATTTGTGTTGGCGCCATGCAATTACAGAAGCTGTGTCTGGCAGGTACATTTCTCAGCCGTATAGAGCAGGCCAGACAGGACCATTTATGGATTAGCATGAGTTTAATTTAGAGTGAACGAACAATCTTGTCTGCATTTAGAGCAAGAGTAAAGTTCACCCAGGCACTTTTCATCTTCAACACGGCATCAGACCTTTAATTACATTTCATTCCTATCAGAGCGTCCTCCCTCTGATCTGATCCAGCCTCACATCTCACATGACAATCAATAAGTAAAGGACCTGAAGTGTTAATAGGGCTCCTGGGTAAACATCTGGAAATTTCTGTATGTAGACTGAGAGATATGGAGGTTTAAATTGTTTAGGTTTCACCCACTACATGCGTGCCGTGCGCATACACGCAAACACACACACACACACAGACGCGCGCACACAAATCCTTTTCCCACACACTTTCAACAAGAAGAAACCCCTAGAAAACTCTCCTTTCTCCTCACTTCAGACTCCAGTTAGCAGTGTTTTGATTTCCCTCGAGACGACGACTATACCCCTGAACCAGCTGTCTAGAGTCACTGAGGTATCTCTCAACAAACAGAAACACAACAAAAAGATGTACCCACATAGAGAATTAAACATGGTCTTGCAGGAAAGCTTGCTTAGAGATCTCAGAGCCACCCGGGGATCTGTATTGATCACCTTCGGCTGCTAAAAGTCTTTGAGCATAGTGTTCCTGGTGTTTTTAAAATGCAATATCACAACACAGGGAACTGAAATATTCATGCTTGAATAAATGAGGTTCGGTCTTGTTGATGCCGGCGAAAAAAAGAAAAAGAAAAAAAAAAAAAAAAGCTGAGTTGATTTTAACTAACGCTTACAGCAGGTTTCAAATTCATTTGGCATGCAGCAGAAGGCTGTGTGTGGGAAATGCATTAGGCAACATTGATTAAGGGGACGATGAAAGGGAATCTCATGAAACATTGAGGGTGCATGCTTGAATCTGGAACGTGTGCATGATGTGTGTAAAATAGCACAGGGAAACCCTGCCCTCTCTTTTACCACATGCTTTGTTTTATCAGTAGACCTGATTTAGTGTAAAACTCTCTCATGCACTGATTGTCATTGAAATGCTAAAATGAATTAATGAGTAATCACAGTCTTTTTTCCCTATTGTGAAGTCTATAAATGAGGTTGAAGGCTGAATAATTATCTATACTGATGAGCCAAAACATTATGCCCGGTCACAGGTGGTTATTGAATAATTACGCCATCACCGCTTCACCGCCGTTCCTGCTGCGTTATCCGGCGCCTATATCCATTCACTGCTTTCTCTAAAAGAGCTTGAGGCGTTATTCCAAATGCCTAGTTTTTCTAAGTGCGGCTCTTGCCGAGCCCCCCCTCAGTGACGGGGACAGCCACATTCTGTGCGTTTCATGCCTGGGGAAGAACCACCACACGCTTTCCGCCGACGGCTGCGTGGAATGTGACTGCATGGCTGTGTCGACCCTGCGGGCTCAACTCAACATTTTCAATGTGGTTCCTGCAACTCTGCTTCTCTCGTCTGAGCCACGCCATAAAACATGCCGTACGCGGAGAATGCCCGAGGCTACCACTGTGAGCGAATGCACGCCGACGCCCTCCCCGTGAGCATCACTCTCTGATTCCCCCGCCTCGATCAGGATCGGTCAGCCTGTTCTGCCTACTGTGCATCTGGAGTCTGAAGGGGATGACCAGCGCAGTCTCATCCCAAGACGTCATACAACTGACGCTTTTGACCATACGTCAACATCCGCCGTTTTAGGTACCCTTAAACGTCGGTTAGATGACGTTATCTAATCCTAACCTTACCCCAGACCTAAACCTACCCTGTCACCTAACTGACATTAAAAGTAAAGCGTCAGTTGGATGACGCCCCAGGATCGTCATCTAACTGATGTTAAAGGGTACCCTAAAACGGCGGATGTTGACGTATGGTCAAAAGCGTCAGTTGTATGACGTCTTGGGATGAGACTGTGTTAGGATGACACAGAGGAAGATGCCTGTTCGCTCACCGCTCACAGGGAGTGAAGGATGGTCGGCCCAAGAACCGGGCCTAGCCCGTTCTGTGCTAGGAGCTAGCAAAGTGCGGTCAAGTATGGATGCCAAACTTCTCCGCCTCATTACCAAGGCCATGGAGGACCTCAGCCTCGATTGGTCGCCACCCGAGGGGCCATAGTGCCTAGTCGGCAGCATGGATGTTTTCTGCCAGGAAGCAGGATCGCAGGCCATCGATCGGAATATGGTGTCCCTCACCGTGACCGAGAGACACTTGTGGCTAATGTTATCCGACATGGAGTCTGAGGTTTGGAGCCACGTCTCTCGACACACCTGTGTCTCCTGCCGGCTTCTTTGGTCCAGCGGTTAAAGGCTTCACCGACCGTTTCACGGAGGTGCAGAAAACGTCGCAGGCCATGCAACATATTATTCATAGACGCTCTAGTTCCACGACAGGTCGCTCAAAGAACGGAACTCAGCGCCACCGCCAACTCAGCCACCAGCCCCACAGTGGCGTCATCCTGCAGTCACGGGATGCCAAAAACACCAACGATTTCAAACTGTGTTTTTTAGACTGTCTTTGGTTCACGGCAGTTTTGAGGAGAAAATACTCAGAAATGAAAGCTTTAGCATAAGTTCTGCCAGGAAGACTTAATTACGGCGTCACTTGTTACCTTCAGGTTATCCAATCACGTTCTTATTCTTGTCGTATAAAAGATCAGTACTTACACATTGAGTTTGTTGATGCCGATGCGACAACAACCTCCACCCTCCCCACCACCACCAGGATGGTCCCGTCTATACTTCCCTGGGGGGGGGGGGGGTCTTCAGGCAGGAAATGCTGACCCACTACCCTCGGATTACGATCTATGGACGGGGCCTACGCCAAAGAACTTTGCAAATAATTGCCTGCTGGGCTGCCAATAAATGGATGCTTTGTTACATCATTTTATCTCCCGAGTCTTTCTGGTAGAAATGGTGTTGACAATAGATTTTTAAGTTTACAAACGGTTTGTCATACAACATATTAAAAACTCACATAGAGATATAAACAAAGTTAAAAACTTGATTTTCATCACAGGTGATGATGGTAAAGGAAATCTAAATGTAAAAATGAATTTAAAAATAAATATCATACATAAACCATATCATATATCATACAGACATGGTACTGTTATAGTACGTGCATTCCTACAAGACTTACTAATATTGTAGCTATTGTAGCAAACAACTAGAAGTGAAAAATGAACTGTAGTTGATCTGAGCTCAGCTGAAGCAGAACTAATGTGATCGGATCAACCTCCGGTATCCGGCAGAGTCAGGGTGATTCAAAACCCATAACATGGCACTGTGGCAAACTGCGCTGGACATGTGTACCCCGCCAACTTTGGCAAGTGGGAACTTGTTGGGCGCTCAATGTCCCCATCTGCTACCTCTTCCCATCAACCCCAGATTAACCCTGAGAGCCAAGTCAAGCAGCTTTGCCCCACAAATGCCACCCGAACCTGCCAATGACCATCTACCAGGACACAAAGAGCCAAGATCCCGTTCTGCTTTAGTAGAGCAGCTAACAGCTCCTAATCAGGCTGAAGAGACACACAGCCTCTCACTAATCCAAATGTTACCTCACAAGATGCGAAACTGCAGCTCACAGAATAGATTTCAAATTCTAGAATTTGACCCTCCAGCATCTGACCATCACAAATAGCTACAACTTTTTAAATCATATTTGCATCTCTCATGAGATACACCTTAGATGTTCATGTTGATATAAATTGTTAAAAAGCAGGATGTAATATAACATGAAGTGATGTGTTTAGTACCTTGAGTTTGGTCAGGTGCTTGATGACAGGAGATTTGTCCACTTTTGGAGCAAGGTGTAGTTCCCATTTGCCAAACTCTTTCTGCGTGAAAGGGTGAGACTCTTTTTCCCAGGAGTCTGAAGGAAAACATATTTAATTAATTAATTCAGTAATTTGCCTTTATGCTTTTGAAATTTTGATGCTTTACTGGAGTTGTCTTTCCAAAAGGAAAAGCTTTGGAGCTAACTGGAAGAGGATTTTCGACTGGGACTTTAGAATCCAATATGGCTACTCGATCTATAAACCACAGTGAAAAAGTAGTCAAATAACTGTTTATTAGCAATTCTGTCTCAAACTCAGTGGTGCACACTGAACTATCCAAACTCAATTTTTGGACACTTTGAAATTATCTGTGCAAAATACCACTTGTTTTGTATTGTTTGTATTTGAAAAGAGCAAACACAACAAAGGTTTGCCTGGATGCGTCCATCTTAGTTTTCTGATCTGTGTGAAGAGGTAAATGGAACATATTATTAGGCATATTTTCCTGTCTATGTAAACAGTATAATTTGCAAAACTACCCACATTGCACTTGGGTCAACATTACGGCAAACTTCAGATGTGTTTCCACAGGGCTCTACTTGCTAAGTGCCTTCTTTTATAGAATCCTTTCATTCAAGTGTTATGAAGAGCTCTTGATATGGTTGACTAGTACACCTTTACTCTGTTCTTGAAATCCATAGCTCCTCAAAGTGATTGTTGGCCTTTTTGTGATTGGTCTTACATGTTTTTTAACATTAACATGTTTCTTTCTTTTGCAGGAAGTATCTTGACCAGGAACTTGACTCTTAGATATAGTGATATTGATGAATTCATACTAGCTAGCAAACTACTCTTACTACTTCGTAGTTTATGCTAGTATGTGATTCTGCATCTGTGTTTGGTTAATGTCCATCTAAGTAAGGCCACCAGTTACCAAAATGTTTGCAGGATTTTCTTCTTCTTTTTTTTTTTCAAAGAATCTAGAGGCACAGTATTTACATGCCCCTTAAAAGCAACTCCATTCATCCATGTCTTCAACAGCTGAATAAAATGTGGAGGCAGAGACTAGTGAAAATGCAGAGCGCTGTACAGCAGCTGACTTTATCAACTCCCTCAGACTGTTCATTCAGTTTCTGGGAAAAAAGCCACGCAAGACTGTGTGACCCCTCTCAAAGCAGAGAAAAGAGACACTGATTTGTTGTGGATAATTTCTGTCGTTCTGCCCTGTACGCCTCTGTGTATCTCTTTTCACATTACATACTCTAATGGAGAGCAGAAAGAGAATATAAATAAATAAATCAATAAAGGACCAGCGCCAGTGCAATATGCCTACCCACCTGCAGCCCCCCGACGCAGATCAAGACCGGCTCCCCCAGACCCAAATTTCTCTCTCTTTTCTCTTTCAAACCCCGCATTCCCACTGTGAAATTGAAACCATATAATATGAGCCATGTCAAAACGCAATCTCACGCCAAATTGGAAGTTGGGATTTCCTATGACACCGCCTCTGGGTCTCAGAGAGAGATAATTACAAAAAGGCAGAGGGATAAATAGAAAAGGGAAGGATGTGATAAAGGTGGGGGATGGTCAGGGAGGAAAGGGGCCGCTGGTCATACGGTTATAAGTAGTGTCATAGAGAGAGGGGAGAGAACATTTTGCTGCGATCTAGAATTGTAGTAAACAACTTCTTTCCCTAGAGGGAACGATGTGCCCTTTTCACCCGACTGTATGAATTCGCTAACTCCAAGAAAGGTGTGTAAGTATCCATAACACTCACACACACACACTCCATGTACTCACTGATGGAGTACATCTATGCGTTTGTATTTTTAAAGCAGTTCTCTTAGTTTACATTTATATTTACTGGCAAAAAGTACTTTTGCACATTGTACTATTATAATTATCATGTATTAATTCATAATCATAATACACCATGGTTTAATTTGAAGTACCTTGAAGAACCATGGTAAGGCAATTGTTCAATGCCAACACAATTTTGAGATCTAAAGCCACAACGGTTATTTTTCAAATGAAATTTGAAATTTAAAATAGAGTTACAATTGCATAAAACAAAACTGGATTTGTATAAAACAAAGTGGAATTATAAGTAGAATTAGATCAATTCAGTTATGAGAAATAGCATCTGATTTGAGAGATATAAAGTCAGAATTAAGTTACACTTTATTTTAGACAGTCCACTTAACTATAAGTAAATTTGCAACTACATGTCAACTAACTATCATCAATTTGCAAGTGTTTGTCAAGTGTTAGCAGATATTAAGCAGATAGTCTACTAATGAGCGTCAGTTGACATGTTGTTGATAAGTTACAGAAATAAAGTGTTACCCAGAATTATCGTTTTTATTTGTTAGGTTTCAGTGATGGAACCCAGCATTCGTGCACAGCTCACTGTAGATAAATGTAATCATAACCAAAAGTAGTTGAAACATAACCACAAGGTCAATTCTCAATTCTCATTAACCATCTACACAGTCCTTTCTAAATAAAAAAGGACAAATATCTCAATCACAAAGTCCTTGTCTGACCAAAGGACTGCCATACTATCGATCAGGTGCTGGAATGAGTCAATAACACAAGCTTAATGAGGAAGCTGCTGAGATACAAAGACAACACTCTGAAAAGAACCATAAACTAGCTTATCATTCACTCCTTATCATCAATTATCATTTTAAAAGGTGCTTCAGGCTTTGAGATCAATATTCTCTTCAAGGCATGTAAGCAGTGTATTAAGAGAAGGCTTTGAGGGAGGAACTGCGTCAATATGCATCATGTCTCCCAGCTATAATCGATAATTCCTGAAATGCCATAAGTGGAGCTCCAGGAATAAGCTTCATGTTTGTGAGCACATGAAGTATAGGTATGTATAGGAATGAGAAACAAAATCAAGTAGAGAACCAAGAGTTGGGAGTTTTTAAAGGTCACGCTCAAAGGACCCGGTTTCCCCGTAACAGCCCGCGGATCACAACCCAACTCTCAATTAGAAGAAGTCTGAAGCTGCCCAGAGGCAATATGACATCTTCTGCATTTTTCTAGTTGCACTGTCATTCCCTGTGGACTTCCGATTAAGCACAGAGACGAGCAGTTTTGGGAGAGAGGAGTAAAAAGAGCGCATTGGGATGTGGCCCGCTGGTGTTTGGACGATTGAGAGTTAGATCAAACACTGAGTAGGATAGTTAGCAATCACCGAGCAGATAGGCGCTATTTTAACTATTTTGTTTTGTAAATCCTTTACCTAATTTGGTGTTCCCAGTCAAAAATGATTGAAAATCTCTCATTATGCTATATTATCACCAAATATTGGATTCAATCACTTTGTCAACTGCCAGGTTTTGCCTTTTCTTTTTGGAAGGGATTGATCATTGGCCTCATTGATATGAGCTTATGTACTTCATCGCATCAGTGTAAAGAGGTTACTCAAATAAGGTGAATAAACTCAAATCATTGTTGATGAAAAGATTGAATCCAATCTTTTGTAGGTTATATTTGAATGGGAACACCAAAAGTGTCAGGTGAAAACATTTACTATTTTTTGGGGGTATCCTCTATTGGTCAAAATGATAACACAACACAACTATGAATGAATCATTCAGACTGGTTGTGTGAATCACATGTGACAAGCAGGCCAAGATGTGATTTTTTAGCTAGTCGGTGAGATGAACTTTCTGAATGAAAAAATAGTTTCTGAATTCGGACCAGTTTTGTGAACCAAGTATAACAAACAGAACAAATTTTAAGTCATTATTCTAATCTATCAGTGAGTTGAACTTGAGTTGAATCAGTCCAATTAGTGAATGAGTCCTTCTGGTTTTGTGATTATGTGGCAAACAGCCAATTAAATGATTATTAAAGTCATTATTCACTCCATCCAATGACTCCATTCATTATTCCAGGTGTATGAGTCATTTTGAATCATTTTATGAATCAGATAAAGAAATTCAATGACTGACTCAAAAGAATGATTCATTCACAAAATCAAACACCAATACTTTCTTCTTCATCAATGAGGGTGAATGAATACAATATATACAATACAAATAAATGTCCTTCTATTTTATGTGTGTGAGCAGAAGCAATGAAAGCTTTCTTTTTTTTTTAGGAAAAACATTGTCACACCTTTCTGACAGCTAAAGGTAAGAAGGTCGGAGGGAAAGACCAGACAGGAGAGCAGACACAGAGCAGCTTTAAAACAGGAACTTTAAGATCTCTTCCTGACAACATGAACTGACACAAAGTGGTCCCTTTCCTATTGGCCAACTCTTCTCAGGGACTCCGCTGACAGAATATGTGATCCGTGAGCTCAGAACAGGTATCAGATGTTCCCTCTCCTGCATTTGACAGCTAAGAGCTACACTCTGAGATACAAGGACAGCAATGGGTCAAAACAGACGGAGGCTTAGCGGGAAGAAAAAAATAATAAAAAAACAACTTCAACTCAAAGTTTCCAACAACAACTACCCTCTCAGAGGGAAAAACGGAGCTCTGAGGCAGAGCACGAAGGATTTGTTGAGATGCTTCAGTTGTGAGAAAACACAGGCACAAGCGCAAGGTGAAGGAAACACAAACGGTAAAGACAGACGCTCTCAGCAAAAGAAAGAGAATAAAATATTGAATAGTGAAAAGCAAGAATCCCGCCAAAATGCAAGCAGTGCTCCCTCAGCGTAGGGTTTATGTTGAGTGTTTGCGGTTTGTAGAAGCCAACCCAAAGGAGTTATTATCGAACACTAAAAACTAAAACCAAAAGCATTTCATTTCATTTATAAAAGGTTCTTTCATAAAACTCATACAGTGGTGAAAAAAAAACAAACTGAAACGATGAACTACAACAAACATAATCAAAGAATCTGACGAAACACAAAAGACTGTGAAAAACTGAAGTAAAATAATAATAGAAGAATCCCAATCATTAAGTAAATCACATGGCTCGACCTGAAATGTGTCGAGAAAAATAGGATTTTATTATGAAAAGAATCCCAACATTTGATTTGTACAAAATAGTATTACCAACAACAACAAGAACAAAAACAAACTGAAATAGTGGTATAATACCACAAAATCTATAATCTCATGCAACGACTAACTGCAATCCTCTTTGTTAAACTTAATCATTCTCCTTCAATTCATTCACTGATGTTTTTTTTTTTTTCTCATAGTCCCTCTTCCTACACATTCTGCCGTTTCTTCTCTCTGACAGTTATTCAAGTAGCACTGAAGCAGAAAGCTTTGAACATTATACATTAGAGTTTCCTCATGCATGTTTCATGCCTAATGCACACATGATCAACCATCTGGATATGAAGATGGTAAAGACACTAAGAGGGAAATTCACTAAATGAATTGTGCCCACAGTATTGTTTATGTCAGTGATTTTCAATCCTGGTCCTGGGGGCCAACAATCACTCTGCACATGTTGTGTGTATCTGACACACTCAGTTCAGTTCATAGAGCTCTCAATGAGCTGATGATCTAAATAAGGGAGACATTTACAGGTTGGTGGGAAACCAGGTTTGAAAACCACTGGTTTATGTAGACATGAGCCTGATTTGCACATTAGCTCTGAAAAGAGTGACAATGACGTCTAAGAATACACTTAGTACCATACTGGTTACTGGCCAATATTAGGGATCTTTTTAATAATATACCATTCGAAAGTTAGGGTCAGTAAGATATTTAAGATATTTTTTTAATAGAAATTAATACTTTTATTCAGCAAGGCTGCATCAAATTGATCAAAAGTGACAGTAAAAGACATTTCTAATGTTACAAAAGGTTTATATTTCAAAGAATCCAGAAAAAAGTATCACAGTTTCCATACAAATATTAAGTCATTAAATATATACATATTAAATATCAAAACAACATATTAGAATGATTTCTAAAGGATCCTGTGACACTGAAGACTGGATTAATGCTGAAAATTGAGTTCCCTTTCGAGGGAACTTGCGATGCGTCAACGATGCTTTGGGTGACGCAACGCCTCGTTCCCTTTCTCAGGGAACTATGGTTACAGTCGTGACCTGAGACGTTTTGCCATCCCAGGAAAAAAATAACATTATAAAATATATTAAACGTGCACTCTGTAATTTTTTTGGCCACCAGGGGTCACTCATTTCACATAATAACAAAGACGTACTTTGATGACGTCAGGAAAGAGCGTGGGCTCACGGGAATTGTTGTCGCTGTCAATGACAACCAGCTCAGCTCATGACATGACATGATCGTTTTTACAAAATATACGGATATACGGCATCTCTCTGTTAGCTTGTCAAGAAGCTTTAAATGCATCCCCAGTGTTTACCTGTGGCATGCTTCTCGGGTCATATCTTTCACTCGTACGTTTGAGCTTTACTGGGCTGTAGCAGCAGAAGGTGCAGGCAAAGGTAATCGTGGTTCATAACTATAATACAGACGAATATAAATATTTATATTACGCTCCTTCAATGAATGACCTATTTTAGAACATTTTTCGGGCACACTGGATTTTATAAGCACGTAAGATACTGCAGTCAAACGTTTGACTGGGTTAGCGTTATCCATCCACAATGTGCTAAAGGCTAAAGGGAATGTAGTGAGAGCTTGCGCCGCAGGTGAGGCGTTTATTTAGTAAGCATGAGCGCGCTAAAGCGGGCACGTACATTCGCAGCCTGACTCATTTGAGTATTCAATGTGCGCGGCTCGCTAACAGCAACAGTTGGCTGATTTGAATGAGACGACCGGAACGAGCAGCGCTATATGCGCGAGCAGCACCGGGGACAGTGCATCTCGTCTGAGTGAGCGCTCGTGAGCGGGCACGTGATTTACACGCATAAAAATACGTCTTACTTTTTTTCTTCGTCATTTTCTATGCTTTCTTGGCGGTAGTCCAGTGTTCCCCTTTGTGTTTGGTGGTTTCGCCGGGTTCCGCAAGGAAGTTAGAGAAAATAGAGGAGTCAAAGGTTATATGACGCCATAGACGGACGACGAAACGGAAATAAAGTAACGTCCCGTGTCTTCGAATTAAACTATAAATTTCTCCGTATTTGAAAGTTGGTGGAAACTGTCGGGATAATGTAAGTACACATCTAATAGAAATATATAACATAGATACATTTATTTTTGCTATTTTTAAAGCCGAAAAAGTACAGATTGTGGCTTTAAATTAGAAGACCGTTATTTTCAATTGAAATAATTATCAAATAAATGCAGCTTTAATGAGCATAAAAAAAAACATTACAAAATCTCACTGACCTCAAATTAACATAAAATTAGCTTCGGAGTGTCCCCCGTGAACCTTTAATGATTGGCAAAGTTAACAAAAAAACTATACATAGTTTGTATATGACAGAGGACTTTCCTTCTTTGTGTAAAAAAAAAAGCTTGGATGAAGTTTGTCAAATTGGCCAATCAATCGATCTCAGACACGCTTTCCCACCAGGGCATCAGTTACATTTTCAGACACAATGCTGACGTTAGGCAGTCAAGACATCGCAAACTGCAGGATATGTTCCTGTTACTTCAAGATTAGAGGGAAATTTAGCCTCATCTTGATCCCTGCCTCTAACAGGCACCAAATCCCCCTTTAATGGAGTAAAACTTAACAACAGAACATCAGTCCAACTCCCTCTTCCTCTCTGTCTCTTGACGTCTCTAAAAGAACAGTACTGTCAGACTACATGTAAACAATCCAGACAAGCACACAATTGGCAGCGCACATCATTACGGCTTAATACATCACTCAATGCAAACCCCGCAGATTTCTCAACCTGCAAACGCGAAGAGCATTTCAAGCATTAGCAGCCTAAAATTAAAGCCTGTTTCCTTGGCAACAATAAACCGCTTGTACTTTGCTCCGTAGATCTATCCATTTAAAAGGGTTTGCGCCTGAATGTGACAGGCAGTGGTCTCCGAATTACAGGATTGTGGTGATGCTTACTGAAATCCCCAGTTAGGAAGACGGCCTCCGCTCCCGGGGCCCATTCCCTAAGGAACAGACCGCTGTCGGACCGCCGCTGAATTCCGAAGAACTGGTAGCTCAGTGTGAAGTGATCAAAGGTCCCTTCTGCCTCCTCCAGCTGTGCCAGATGCTCTGCAAACCGCTTGTATCTGAAGACACAACAGGGACAAAGATAGAAATGTACAGAGAGAATAGACAAAGACATTATAGTCTCGAGCATTTCTCACCCTTCCATGAACCAGCGTTCTGCAACTTCAGATAGTTGTTCTAAGTTCACATAGGAGATCACTCAAATGCAACTTTCTCTGTTACAGAGAAAACTTTTATTGTAAAGTAATTTTCCAGCTAATGAGTCACAGGTGCAGAGATGCATATATGGCTCTTTTCAATAAAGTTTGTTGCACTGACACACAAGTGCTAAAACACACAGTGATTAAAAGAGTTTGTAGCCTTTAGAAAAGGGTTTTCACAGGAGTTTCTTGCTCTTCTGCTTCCTTAATCTTGCGGCTTTCACTGGAAATATGTGATGAAATTGATACGTATCTCAGACAAACTCGGGTGTTATTTAGGAAGGCTGAGTACTGACACAAATATCATGATTTTGGGTTAAAAGAATGTATTTGAAAAAATAAACACATACATGTACTTCTCCTTTAAAGAGTGCCAAAATGGTATTTACTGTTCGAACTTCATAATAATATTGACAGAATTTCATATCTGATATCATATAACACAGCACAAAACCTATTGCAATGTATTGAATGGCAGGTGTGCTACAAATAAAATTTTGTTCATGCATAAACTATAAGATTTAAGAATTGATATTGGTTTATCAAAATAAGAGTGCTTCTACAATTATAAATGTATGATTTAACTTTTCCCAATGGTCTAGTGTTAAAAAATTGAAATATATTGTAATATCGAATAGTAATACTTGTAGAATCGCAATCGTATCGGCACCCAAGATTGTATCGAATCGGGAGATAGGTGTATCATCCCAGCCCTAGTTTTTACTGACCCTCAAAAAGGGATAACTTTAACATGTAGTAAAAAATTATCTGAGGGGTATTTTAACCTAAACTTCACGAACACAATTTGAGGACATCAGAGACTTATTTTACATATTGTAAAAAGGAGCATTATACCAAACCTTTAAGTAAACAAACTTCATGCGGAATTGAAAAAATTAAGTTATGTGGACTAAGTTCATGTAGGCTAACTGAAAAATTTAAGTTGTGTAAATTTGACATCAATAACTAGTTTTTTTTTTAAATTACGTATTAAGTTTATTTACCTTTTTTTAAGCCAAGGGGTTTCCTGACTTTTTAAGTTTAAATAAATACATTTATTTTTATTGAAACAAACGATTCAAAAATCCATGTTTCAAGGATTTATAACTGATGATTTATAACTGAGAGCATAGATTAAAATCGACAAATCTGTACATAGTCCAATTATTTCGGGATGACAGACCAGACAGTGGAGTTTTTGGACATGTGTTCTCAATGTTGAATAAATGAAACCCCAATTAATCAAATCTCAGTCTGATTTGTTCAAATGTATTTTTATGTCTGCTTGAAAAGTGTGAAATACTGAAGAAAAAGAAAAACAAAGCATCAGCTAATGAAATCTCATTTGTGCCTTGACATTTTCAAGGATTTTTTTTTAGCACAACACTGTTCGTATCTGCTCGTTCAACTGGAAAATGAGCAGAGATCTGTGTCCTCCTCAGTGCTGTTAATTGCCGTTTCTACCTGATAGACTTGAATTGTCCTACGCTTAATGGCACATCGGTCTCTGGTTAAGTGGCTTAATGCACATTCTTATTTTGAACAATTAGAACAATATTATTTTGTGAATTTCCCACTTCATGCCGTTACAGACAAATTCAGAATTAAATCTCAAACGATGAAATGTGAAGTTAACTGGTTTCGAAAAGAAATTCAAGGAAAGTCAAAAGAACAACACCTAAAGAAATAGCTGACCAAAACAGTGCACATCTGTAACTATGCATAAAAAACGTGTGTTAGTCAATCACAAACAAGATCTTTTTTCTTAGAGAAGCTTTGTCTCCCTAAATAAACGATGGCATATGATAACAGGTGTTTGTATAGTATTACACAGAGGAATGTGTCTGTTAAAGGGGTCGTGAACCTTTTTTATATTGTTGTCTGAGGTTAACTTATGACGTTCGCGAGGTTTTTACATTCAAAAACATCAAAACGAATAAGTAATATGCTATTTTCTACCCTAGTTTGCCTAGCTCAAAACGCTTGGTTTTTATGGGCATCTCGCATTGAAGACTTGGAACATTAAACACCCACTACTGTGAGTGGATAACAGTTTTGCATATTTGCATACGAGTCGTTTGCAGAGGCTGGTGTCAATAAAAGCTTTTATTGGACTAACAAGGACGTTTTCAGTAATGAAACTTACAGGATATTCTTATAATATGATGACCTCTTAGATGTCAAAAGCTCGAGGAAAACTTGATTTCTCAGTTCATCACCCCTTTAAATATGTGGACTAAGACTAAGTCCACCACTTTTATGCCTGGTTCAGATTACACGATTTTAGCCCGATTTTGGCACGATCCTTTTGACGTAGGGTGTCGTGGGGATTCGTAAACGACAACGGGCGTCGGGACGCAAGATTCGATCGTATCATCTCGTATAGTGTGTCATAGTGGGCGACAACCTACGTTGCGTCTGCGATGCTTCACGACATCACGACAAAAAGACTAGCATCAACATGTTTAATTTTTTTTTAACGGTCGTCCATGAGGAGCACAGAATTAGTTACTTTTCCGTACACAACTTTCAAAAAATGGCGAAACGAAAGAGAGACGATGGTGCTAATGTTAAAACTAAACGTAAAAATATATAAGAAAACAACATTTTACCTCAAGTTCTCTTTGGAGGATTGACAGCCCATACTGTTTACTTTTTTTTTCTGAACACCGGACAGCCAATACAACACTCACCGCTTCATCCATTGTTTGTTAACATTCGTTTCCAGAACTCACTCGCTAGTTTCGCCTTCTCGATGACATCACGCGCGGTGTTAAAGACAGCATGCGATGACTGGTCAGGAAGCAACGTGTAGTCTGACATATGTTTTGTCCACGACACGACAACATTTTAGGAGTCAAAATCGCGTAATCTGACACAGTGACTATCGTAACAGACAAAAAATACCTGGTTCGTGTAATCTGAACCAGGCATTAAAGTGTATAAAAATCACAGCTAAGTGTAGTGAGACACTATGTATAGTAAAGACAAAAACAAACAACGATTCTACATATTCCCTGTGTTTGCCATTTGCCACGTTTGCCCATCCATTTTAAATGGCGTATAACGGGGGTAAAATAGTGTGAGACTTCTGAGCTTGAGTTAGAGTTTACATGTAAAGAGTGTTGGGCCCAGCTGGGACTTCTGTGTGCATATTCATGGCAGTGTTAGGAATAATTACCAATGGGAATCGCTCATTTGGGTTCCACTGGGAGTTTAAAGTGCTCATTAAAACTTGAGGAACAACAGGGTGATGGGTGCCGTCAAGTGGCCTCTCAAACGCTGCTCTTAATCACTTAGAGAGCGAGCAAGAGACATGGGGAAAGGGAGAACAAACAGACCGACAAAAGGAAAAACAGACAGTATACCATTGTATACCATTCGGGATGTGCTATATGTATACCATAGGGGAAGTGCAATATGTATTTACATTTACATTTATTCATTTAGCTGACGCTTTTATCCAAAGCGACTTACAACTGCTAAATATATCAGAGGTGGCATGCCTCTGGAGCAACTATAGGGGTTAAGTGTCTTGCTCAGGGACACATTGGTGTCTCACAGTGGATTGGAACCCGGATCTCTCACACCAAAGGAATGTGTCTTATCCACTGCGCCATCACCACCCCGGTGTATAAACCACCCCATATGTATACCATTCGGGATGTGCTATACGTATACCACCGGGGATCTGTAATATGGGAACTGTGATCAATAATGGTTGTAATTTTTTTTAAACCTGCCAATGAAAGGTGTTAATGCGCCTATAGACGTACTAATGTACAGTATATGATAACATGTTTGCGAGAGGATGTGTTTATGTATTTTGTACTTTGTGTTGTCTTTGTAAAAACTGCGGAATGGGCAGAGTCCAAAACAAACTTCCCTTCGGGGACAATAAAGTATACAGTATCTTGTCTTATCTTAAACAGATTTGTAGATAAACACAAATTACCAAACCGGTCGACCGATTACCAGTTTTACAGGTAACAGCCACATTCACAGAAGTACAGAATTACAGAAGCAGAGTTAATATCCCACAAAGCTGGAGAAAAGAAGAAGAAAGCTTTGAAAGTGGCTATTTCAAGGCCTTAAGACCGAGTTAGTTCTGATGGACCGCACACTGAGATCCATAAGGCTTTTTTTTAGACGTCTGTCAGTCCAGCTGGAAGTACAAAATGGAAAATATGACCCTCGTAGAGCAGCCGGAGCAACTTAATCACCTCCTGAACAAATCCTTTCAACAGGCCATCACTTACTCAGTCCGGTGGTCAAACGGACTCAAGCTCTGAAAGAATCGGTCCTCAGCTCGGCCCTGCTGGAGGCCAGAGGAGATGGAGGGGATGTGGGAAACGATGCAGCCTGCCATTGCAGATAAAATAACAAGCTTTCTCCCGTTCTGTAATAACAATGATTCAAGGCTGCCAGGAGCAACAAAAAAAGTGGTGAATGCTGCTCCGGTCAGTTTTAAAAGAGGCTACACTTGACCACTCGATCCTCTGCTCTTGAAAGAACGTTTTGGAGAATGGCCACGCTCATTGAACAGGGACACCTCGGAGGGTGAGCGTGGGGAGCTCGAGAGAGATTGTTAGAGGAGAGAGGGCGCTCACGCATGTCTCATCTTCTACGCTAACAGCCCCGGGGTGAGCTGACTCATCATGACACAGCGCTTTTTCGCACAGATAGCTCACTTACACGTGGATGAAAACACACGGCGGCAAACACCTCATTTCTGCCCCCGGCGTCCCTGCGTGACCATAAAAGCATCACAGAGGGTCTTTCACAGTTTTAGAGGCTCTCTTGAGTACACACAGAGGCGTCAAAACCCAAACTCAAAAGCGTAGTTTTGCTTTGGAGTGGAACAAGGTAAACAGGGACTCAAGAGAAACAGGAAGTGCTGATGGTTTAATATCTGCAGTGTGAGATGGTAAGCTAAGCGGTGTAAGACCTCATTTATGTTAAATATTGATTGTGTCTTTAACTTAGGGCACTTTGTTAAACTTTTTGTAAACTTTTTAGTATGCTTTGCTAATCATTCACAATGTTGGGGAGATTTGTTAATGTTTTGAGTCTCTTACCCTCACCAATGGTGCATTTATTTGACCAAAAAAATATGGTAAAAAATGATTAAAAAAAAAAACATTGTCAAATATTATTTCAATTTAGTTCTCTATTTAGGGGTATTTTCAATTGTAATTTATTCCTGTAAAGCAAAGCTGAATTTTCACCATCATTACTCCAGTTTTCAGAGTCACATGATCTGTCAGAAATCATTCAAATATGCTGGTTTGTTTTAAAAAAAAAATCCTTATCATTATCATTGTTGACAGTTGACATTGTGGAAACTGATTATTTGATAAGTATAAAGCTCAAAAGAACAATATTTATTTGAAATAGAACTATTTTATAATCATAAATGCCTTTGCCATTTTACTGCCTATTTAATGCAAAATAAAAGTATTAAATTCTAAAAAAAACAAATCTTTTTTCACTATGTATGGAGCGCAGTTTACAAAAGTACAATAACATTGGACATACAATTACTTCACAGTAAATTTGAAACTTTTTTATATATTTTATCAAATTTAATCAAAATATATTCAGGGTACATAAAATGCTAGCTAGGCCATCATATTGAAAATATTCAAAATGTCATTTCCACCACAGAATGAAACAAACAAGATCCCAAAAGTTGAAGAAGCACCCTATTATGAATGAGAAAGCCAGAGCCAGAGAGGCCGAGAAAATTCTCGCTGACCTTCTGCTGACACAAACCACATCTTAACCGTTAATTTAACCAATTAAAGAAGAGGAATGAGGACACAAAGCCTGTTTTTGTCTCCTGGATTTGCAATCAGGGACTAAGCCTTTGCCTGACTCAGCCAGTCTAGAATATCGACTGTTTCTTTTTTTTTAAATACCGAGGTTCCTTTCCTAAGATGTCAGGTCACACCTTGGAACTAAAACTGGAACTGTAGTTTAGTGGTTAGCACTTGCTCCAAGCAAATCAATCAGGGGTGTTCACGTGGGAGATGCAGATTCATTTCTTTTTGTAAATAAATAAGCCAAACAATCAAGTACAAAGCTATAAAGTTAGCATGACAATTTATTAAGATGGAGGTAAACCTGTTTTTTTATTATTATTATGGGCCAGTCCATAAGAAGTCAGCCTTTTTCTTCTTATACATAACAATGTGCTAAAAATGAAGCTAAACTGAAATAATGCAATCCAATAAAATAAAGAACCAAGTATCTACATGCAGTGTCTTCTATGACTTTACCAGAATCAAAATAACAAATCAGCCCTTCAAATGTCCAAGAGGGATTAAACAGCCACCAATCAGGATTTAACCGCAGGAAGCTGATGAAACACAACCATACGCCAAGTTATTATGACCAAATGCTATTTTCTTCAGCACAGGGTGGCATGGCCCAGGTGAATCTTTACCTGGGGCTTCTTAGAGGCAACAGAAAAGACAAAGGAAAAACAAGCTCATGAATAATAATGGTGCGGTGCAGAGCTCAGCAACCATGACTAGATTATTGGTGCGAAGCGACATAGTGGCAAATGCCGGCGTAGCTCTGGAGGGCTGCTGGCTTCCTACAGTGTCTATTCCTGACCAGTGTTGTGCACCCTTAAGCAAGGAACTCAAGTCCAAAAATTGCTATGGGTTCCTGCAATAATATCAAATACCTCCGTCTTCCCTCTCCCTTGAATCCAGCAAAAGCACTGCTGCGACTGATCAACGCTCTACTGATTGTAAAAAAAAAAAGGTTTTAACTTTAGTTGCAAAGAAAGCCCATCTCTTATCCTTCTTAACCTGTATGACTTTGTTCTTTCTTATTCGTCTTTGGAATACAAAATAGAAATTTTGAATAATGTACCACTCTTTCCGTGCAATTGCAATGAATGGGAACTGCTGAAGGGTGATTCTGCACTACAGCTAAAGTTCCCACTGTAGAATGAGATTAATAATAAGTGAATCAACAATCTTAAAGACTCCGTAGCAGCAGGTATTCATGTAATAATCTTGCAGACTAGGCGACCTCATAAATTCATAAGCTCACTATTTTCCTTGTGTTGCTTCAGCACAACACGACTCCAACTTTCACCTGTAGCAAAACAGAATTAATCAACCCCCTACTGATGAATAAAATTTTGAAATGTTTACAAAGTACAGTAATTGGATGTTTATGTACAAAGGACCATAGCAAGGAATTATTGCACTAAATGTAAGGCAAGGATGTGGCATGGGCATGATGCATTGTATGGAAGCCCATCGCAACTTTATGTGTCGGTACTTTTGTGATATATTACAAATGGGACTTTTATTATATTACTACACTGTAAAAAAATATTTTCAAGATTTGTTGTCACAACATTTTTTCTTTTGTCAAATAAACTTAATTTATTTAGTTCAGATAACTTATTATTTTAAGTTTCTGATGATTAAATCAATCTCCTTAATTGTATTAACTCACTTTTTCCAGTTCAATCAACTTAAAATTTTAAAATAACCAGGTTACTTAATTTTTTAGGTTAAACCAACAATATTTGTTTACATATTTCAGTGTAAAGTATGGAAGATTGTTTTCCACCACAAAATAAAGACAAAAAAAGTTAATTGTGACTTTTTATCTCAGAACCTCATGATATAAAGTTGCAATTGCGTTAAAAAGTCAGAATTGTGAGATATACGTTTGTTGTAATACTAAGCAATAAGTAGTTTCCCTTAGAATTGGACTCTATGCAATTGAGAATTTATACTGTATCTCACAATTCTGAGAAAAGATGAAAAGATAAAACATTTTAAAATAAAATTGTCTCACAATTGCGAGTTTGCAACTGTATTACGTTATAACCAGCAATTGTGAGTTTATATCTCATAATTCTGACTTTATTACACAATTCTGAGAAATAAAGTCTCAAAATAAAGAGATATAAACTCGCAATTGTGAGATTAAAAGTCGCAATTATCTTTTAAAATGTTTTATTCTGTGACAAGCTTCCATAGTGACTTCATATCTCACAAATTGTTACAATTGTTTTTTTATGATTCTCACATGTGATTGTAAATGGGACTTAAATCTCACAACATGTCTATATTGCAATGTGGTTGCGATCGCTTTTGTTTTGTAATTATGACTTTTAAATCTCAAATCTCGCAGGGCAACACAATATTTAAATCATAAAATATCATTCAAAAGTTTTCAAATATCAGATATATTAGAGAACTGAATAAATCTAAAAACCATCATTAAAATGAATATCAATCAAAACAAGGTTTGTGGGATCATTATTAATATAATTATTAATACCCTACTGTAATTTGTTTGGTCTCCCCTGTTATTATTTGGCCCTAGAATCACCCCTACGACCCTGTACTGTAAATATAACATGATTAATACAAACCCACCCACTCTTGTTTTAATAAATCTTTCAGAACATATATAGGCAGTAAAATGACAAAGAAAAAGCTCGCAGATAAACAACCACCTGCATTTCACAGATGTGTTTCACCGGAGGGAAAAACGTGTGTGTGGCTTGACAGTGCTTGACAACACTGCTACCTGTGCCTACTAACCAAGAGCTGCTCATAAATATCACAGACAGAGACCACCTCATAACCATTTCTGAGTCCCAGCGTGGACCCACGGAACGCCTGACTGCACGTTTTTAAGTTTAATGAAAAAAAGTTGTACATGCATACGGGAGTTCAGGAAAAAAACACGTTTATGCATTCCTCACGAGTGCCACTAGCACCAGAATAGGCTTAATTGGTGCATGCCATCTTATTCAAATCTTATACTCTAAATAACATCACTTTTGCTTTTTATTTCCAACTCCATATAAGCTTTGCATTTATCCAGTCCCCTGGGTGCACCATTCTGAATAGAAATTAACCTTGTCAAAAAAATAAACAATAGTCAGAGGAAGGGAATATTAAGAAGGCAAGAATAAATGAGGGAGCAAATAAAATAAAAAATTGGTGGTTCTCGGTTTGTAGGAGGCAAAGGTGGAATGACATGTTTACTTATGAGAGGAATAAGAAAAAAACAACAATTACCAGGTTGGCCCGTAACAAATGAAATTCTGGACCAATTTTGTAGAAAGGTCAGGGGTGGATTTGGCTAACTCACAAACACAATATAAACTGTGATTGTACACATACAGTAAGGATGCTACCCGTTAGAGGTCTCATCTTTTAACCCTCTCTACTCTATGTACAGTGAACATAATGACGGCATCATCTCTGACCCCCGAGAGAAAAGAGGCCATTATCCGTGATGAAGGCAATCAATCAAACTGATTCATTCCTGAAGCAATAAATACAACATTGCACGAAGGGCTGAAAGAGAGAGATATCGGATGTAATGACTCTCACTAGGGTAGAAGTGTCATCAGCAGCACCTGGTCCTCAGCAGTTACAAAAAAACCCTCTTAACCTTAAAAGCTTCCATCTTAGAAGGGAAGTTTGGCTTCGAGGGAGGGTACAATCTACCCAATGGTGCTGTCAGTTTATCAGACAGTAAGTGTTGGGGAAAGTTACTTTTAAAAAGTAACGCATTACATCGCATTCCTCCATAAAAATTAACTAAATGTGTTACTTTTTCTCACCTGAGATGGTCTTACATTTTTTTAGACCTATTTTTGGCTAATTTCTTATAGGAGCTTATTATTGGCCACCAATAGTGAAATGAATCAGCTTAAGGTTGAAAGAAATGTACAGTAGAGGGCGTAGCTCACACAAACCTTTCAGCTGTGCTGCCATTCTGGATTAGAGAACAATAGGATGTAGGCGAAGAATGTTCAACACTCTTACTTGAACAATAAAAAAACAAGACAAATTTAATCTCAAATGTGCTAAAGCAATTTTAGCTTATTGTGGTTGAATTGGATCATCAAGGTCAGGAGCAAAGACATTGGTTAATAAAGTGAGATTAAATTCATAACGTATATTTCTTTAATTTGACATTTAATTTGCAGCTTTGTGTAATATTCTGAATTTGCATTATACTGTTTTTTTAATCATTTTGAGGAACAATGAATCTATTTTTCTGCAAATAAGATGAGTGCTTGCCTGCTCACATTCAGTCATTCAGATAGAATAATTGTAACCATTTTTACAGTCAAATAGCACCTCCACACCTTACTCTTGATTTCTCTCAACACAGGCACATCAGAGGTGTTAACCTATAAATGGGGAAACCGATACTAAAGTACCGATACTTATTTGAAAAAATAACTCGTAATATGTTACTTTACTAGATACTTGGAAAATGTAATCTGATAAATAAATATATAACTCTAACTGAACACTGATTGGTTCTTTCAATGCTGCGGCACCAGCCAATCAGAAGTACTTCCAAATCCAAGTAAGCATATTATACAGTAAATACCCCAGACAGCGATCGGCACACTCCTCCTCCCCAGCACCACCTGTAGAGATCTGATGTGTTTTTTATTATATATATACAAAATAATTTTACACAGTGCACCCACAGATATTATGTAAGCTTTTATTTTGGAACGCGATTAATCGTTTGACAGCCCTATATATATATATATATATATATATAAAATGTATGTATGTATATATATATATATATATATATATATATATATTAGGGCTGTCAAAATGATTAATCACGATTAATCGCATCCAAAATAAAACTTTTTGTTTACACAATATTTGTGGGGCCACTGTGTATATATATATATATATATATATATATATATATATATATATATGTATATATATGTATATATATGTATATATATGTATGTATATATATATATATATATATATATGTATGTATATATATGTATATATATATATATATATATATATATATAATGTATGTATGTATAGTATGCATTAAAATTTTGCATTTTTGTATACTTTTTTTATACAGCAAAAGTTGATTTGACATTTATAAGTTCTTCTTTTACACTGAGTTAGTTGTTCATATTTACAATCAGATAACGCTGTTTAATACATTATGTTTTGTCCACAGAACCTTTACTATAGGGATAAAGCTGCAAGAAAAAGTGAAATTTTAAGTGGCGATATGGATATTTCGACAGCAAAATGCATTTGCATACTTCACACAAGCATTTTTTCTAAGAAGGTTCACTGTCAAACCCCCGTCATGAACTGAAACCCCCTGTGACAATATTCTGCTGACAATGCCTGACTTAATTTTCCCTTTCTGTCTCCCATCCACACAAAAACCGCCCCATGGAAGTCGCAGGTGCGTGCGCCCATGCCTGCACGAATGTGTGCATGTGTGTCTGTCTGAGAGGCTCTAGACATTAAAGTGAATTTTAACAAGGTACGACGACTGGCTGGTGGTATGGGGGAAACTTGCCAAGTTCAGATGCTGTCTCTCTGTGTGCCATCTCACCCTGTTTTCACAAGCTCTGGCCAATTAGCTGCTTTCCCTTTCTACTGGACTAGCTGACAGTCCCATATTTTCACCGCAAATTCTATATGAACATTAATAATCAAAAAAGTCTGGAATCCATTACTGTCACAGTAAAGCAACTTATGCTCACTGTGTGGCAAGTACTAGTACATCAATCCTGAATTACAATGGAAGTGAGACACTGAGATGGTATCATGGGGATTCTAAGGTGAGGGGTAGTCTAGTCAGGAAAACTATATGTTAGTCAATTTCACAACACTTTGGCTTTTATAAGCATTAAAAATTAATTAATATTTCAAAAAATAGGCATTGTTGAGGAATGAGTAGCATAAATTATGACAAGATTTACATTTTGCATGAATTCACGATTTCATTGATTGTAATATTTTGAATGAATGACTAGGCAGCATTTCTATAGATAAAAACATAATAGAAAGAGAAGTTGCCATTATAATGTATAATGAGAAGGTGCCATTATAATGTACATCGAGTGCAATGGCTTTTCAAACAAGAAAAAAAAAATTGACCGGGACTTAATTTTGTCCATCGGGAATTTATTGCATCTTTGTGGTTTGTTATTGCTGCGATTACACGTGAGTGAGGTTTTCCCGGCAATAAACACATCATCAGAATGCCATAGCCTGTAGGAGGCGGAAGTTATGATAATGAGATATTAAAAAAAAAAATAATAATAAATAATAATAACAATGATGTGCACAAGAAACAAAAACAAAACATTTATAATAAATACTGCAAAATTCCATCAAAAATTTCCGATAATTTATGAGACAACTCTTCCCTGCCATTGACTATGTGTTTTGCAAAAAACTAGGGCTGTCAAAACGATTAATCGCGATTAATCGCATCCAAAATAAAAGTTTGTGTTTACATAATATATGTGGGGGCACTGTGTATAATTATTTTGTATATGTATATATAAAAACACACATGCATGCATATTTAAGAAAAAAAATATTTATATATAAAATATTTATATTAATATATAATATAAATTATATATAAATCTATATACAGAATATCGATGAAAATATTTCTTAAATATATACAAGCATGTGTGTGTATTTATATATATATATATAATAATTATACACAGTGCATCCACAAATATTATGTAAACACAAACTTTTATTTTGGGTGCGATTAATCGCGATTAATCGTTTTGACAGCCCTAAAAAAACCCAAATGTTTTCCATTTTTCACTATTATACCGAAGGGGGCGCTATAACACATTTTCTGAAAGAGCACTGAATCTCTGGATCAAAACCATAGACTGTAAAAAAAAAATATGAACGTAGTGCCGTGACGTCAGCTCTAGGTTTCTGAAAAGCGGTTTCTGAAGAGAACACACTGACACCTGCAGGATTACATCTAACGGTACTTTTTAATTTAACACTAAAAAGTTAAATAAGCATATCTGTTCCGAGAGAGCAACAGTAGCGCATAACGAGTGTCGTTTCTTAGACGTTTTTAGCAACAAAATTGTCAGACACCCATTAACGTTAGTGCATGCGAGGAAAACAACTGGAAATACAGCAACGTAATCCAACGGCGTGGGCAAAGGTATAATGCGTGTATTAACTTGCATGAAATAATACCGAAAAAAAAGCACAAACACGGCAGAGATGGCAAGTACAGCAGCTGCTGGAATTAGCTGAGGGCGACGTTAACAGACAGCAGACAAACGGCTAGCAGTGACAGCAGCCGCAATCCACTTGAGAGCGGCCACAACCTTAAATATGCAGGATTAATTTGAATGGATTCACTCCTCCAAAAAATTCACTCCCTCACAGTTGTCATGAAGGGCAAAATAAAGACCAAAAACACTTTATGCTCCAGGCTGTAAACATTTCTGCTGTAAATGTGGGCATTTTTAAAATGCAGATTTGACTTACTTCTGCAGCCTGCCTCAAGTGGTCATTAGATGAATTGCAGTTTAATTAACTTCCGTGTTGGTTTCAAGAGAGAGATGAGCTGCGTTCCATTCGACAGGGTCCCTACGCAGTGTTCACTGCTTCCTACTCCCTGAACACGGTATATCAGTTGAAGTGGACTTCGCTGACAATACCGCTCATTTGGAATGCCCTGCAAACGTCATCAGTTAAGTTAAGTTAACGTACGGGGTTCCGCAGATTATGATAATAAAACAAATAGATATAGGCTTACATTAATATTTCAATTGAATTTAATATCACATTTAAAATATATATATATATATATAATATACAATAATAAATAAAAATATGATAAGGTAAATTCTGAGGTAAATGGTTGTGGTAATCGTCTATAAAGTCCCAAGGACATACAAAAAATAGCATATGTAAATGTAATATTCACCCCAATAACCGTTAAAAAATACTTAGTTAGTATAATAATGACAAAATGTATGCATACTTACACACAAGCATAAACTACTCCATCGTTATTTACGACCGCTCTGACTGGTGATGACGTGACGCGCAATGACAGTTGGGTGATTCCGCTCTCCACTTCATGTGAAGTGATGTATCGATGTTCACTTATTCCCTACGCCGTTTGCAGTGCCCTTCCAACTGAACATGTTCGTTCCCTTCGGAATGGAATCTCACTTAAGATGGCGAAATACCCTGTGAAGTCCACTTCGCAGTTCACTAACGGTCGAATAGAACGCACCTACGGTAGGTTGCCGCTTGATCAAAAAAAAAAAAAAAAAAAAAAAAAAAAAGCCATACAAGCATTGCCAACATACTTGGTAATATTTGTGGGAAAACATCTCTTGTTTTGGGTTCAGATGTTGCCTTTATTTTCTTAACAAGTCTTATACTTAAAATATATATATATATATACCATGAAGCTGGAATAAACAGTTTTGTTGTTGCTGTTGTTTAAAAGGAGATGCTCTGTTGTTTATTTTGCTATAGCCTATTCAGATATTTATACAACAAAATATGTGGATGTTGCTGAACGTGCAGGCAGCACGTGAGACACACAGCTGTCTGATTGGACTAGCAGAGCTACTCGTGAGTCGTGAATGAAACGTTGCAAACTTTGATTATAAGTATTTAAACGCACCATTTTGATGGAAAACTCTAGAAAAACTCCGAATAAATCAATAAATGACCAATAAGAACAAGTATCTAAACAAACTAGGTAGGTTGAGTTTATTAAATGTTTGTTTACCTTCTCCGCAGCTCTCCCTCATAGTGTCGTATATGCGGATCCGCCTGTACAAATGAGTTGAAGTTTGGTAAAGTCTGATTTATGTCCGACATTGCTGTCACGCTGTCAGTTTTAACAGAGAAATATACTGGCACCTCTTGCTCAAGGATGTCTCATACTCCAAACTGGAGGGAGCTTCTCTGTGGGCTTCGCAAACTTATGATAACAAACCACCTTGGCATATTGCCCAATCCAGTCAGCGCTCAGAGCGGAAAATGCCCTCCTTTATATAAAACAGATTTCTTCACTAGCAGCAAACGTGACCTTTTCTCTCAGTGTTCGTGAAATACTTTTAGACGAATACTTTTAAATTTGTTTGTTGTTCAAAAAAAATATACTTTTTTCCCTTCTTTTTTGTGTTAGAATTAAAAGTTGACTGACTAGTTTGGCGTTGCTTTTCTGAATGTCACATAATGTGTTACTTTCCAGACATTGTAAAAGTAAGGGAAAAAGCAACAACAAAAACTGTTTCCCTCCCGATTCATAAGGATTTTATTCATATAGGCTATTTTAAAATATATGTCACGACAAGGAAAATATCACAATCTCAACTTCCATTTCACTAAGACTTTTAAGATCTAATACTGATATCATTTTAAATTCAAACAGAATGAATTATAACCCAATTCATTCAAATCTAATATTTTTTTTTATATATTTACTTTCAATTTTAAATATTTCAAACATGTTAAACACTTTTCCCTTGGGTTCACTGTCATTTCCACACATTTGCATTATAGTCCCTGGCTCAGTGTTCTACTCAGTAACTCAGTGACCATAGTAACTGACACTCCAGAGGAAACCACATGGCTGAATGAAAGAATGTTCCCTACAGAGGTTAATAAATTGGAGATATGTCAAGGTCAGTATGAGAAATATGTGAAAATGTGGCATTGATTCAACAAAGTACTGAAAGCATTCTTTGCCCATATTGATAGGATAGCATCTTGCAGTTGATGGAGATTTGTGGGATGCACATCCAGGGCACGAAGCTCCCATTCCACCACATCTCAAAGGATGGAGGCCATAAAGGGATGGACATGGCCAGAAACAATGCTCAGGTAGGCCGTGGCATTTAAACGATGTCCATTTGGCACTAAGGGGCCTAATGTGTCCCAAGAAAATATCCCCCACACCATTACACCACCACCAGCAGCCTGACCCCCTGAATGTCTCAACAGAAATCGAGACTCTTCATGACAAAGGCAATATTTTTCCAGTCTTCAACTGTCCAATTTTGGTGAGCTCTTGCAAATTGTAGCCTCTTTTTCCTATTTGTAGTGGAGATAAGTGGTAACCGGTGCAGTCTTATGCTGTTGTAGCCCATCCGTCTCAAGGTTGTGTGTGTTGTGGCTTCACAAATGCTTTGCTGTATACCTCGGTTGTAACAAGTGGTTATTTCAGTCAAAGTTGCTCTTCTATCAGCTTGAATCAGTCGGACTTCTAGCATCAACAAGGCATTTCCGCTCACAGGATACTGGATGTTTTTCCTTTCTCACACCATTCTGTGTAAACCCTAGAAATGGTTGTATGTGAAAATCCCAGTAACTGAGCAGATTGTGAAATACTCATATCGGCCCGTCTGGCACCAACAACCATGCCATGTTCAAATTTACTTAAATTACCTTTCTTTTCCATTCTGACTTTCAGTTTGGAGTTCAGGAGACTGTCTTGACCAGGACCACACCCCTAAATGCATTGAAGCAACTGCCATGTTTATGCCCATCTCTGCTTCTGATACCATTTACACTTTTTTTTTTTCCAAACACCCACTACAAGGTACAAATACAGAGAAAATATTATATGGCTTTTACCTTTCTCTTAGTCTCACAATAGACATCTTAGCTGAGATAAAACTCAAGTGCACTGAAATGTAATGCTAGAAATAAATGCACACAGGTGTGTATGGCCAACTCGACCACAAACTGGATTTGAGCTTATGAGATCATAACGCCTGGGGTCATAGGTCATCCCACTGTTTATTCAGCCCCCCCACACTGGAAATAATGGCAGCATCTGGATGAAAACTGCTTCAGGAACATAAAGATCTCTCTGAGGCCACTCCTTCGCTCTCTTTGGCCCTTAAATGAGCAAAAAAGGGTTTGTCTATCCCAGACTCCTTAGATCTACATTCTTACCTTTATTGTGTACCTTCGCCTGGAGGAGCCGAGGTATTTCCTGACAGTTTTTTCTGAGATGGGGAACGAAAAGTGAGGTACGATATTATGAAAAATATCCACACAAAGCATCTCTCTCTTTGCCATTTCTTGCCTTTTCTCTCGGCGATATAGTTTTCCCTGGTGAAATGCTGCGAGAGGACAAGACGGCAGCGCATATTCCCTGGGTAGGGTAGCCGAGGCTACATAAAAAGGCCTTAGATCTGGTAGCGAGGTTATTATGGGCTGTGAATCGGAATCAAAAGGCCGTTTTAGAGCTGTCACATGACCCCTGGGGCCATGTTTGCCACATCGCGTTGAAGACATTTCCTTCCAGCATCTTCCCTAGAGACTAGTCAAACAAGACCTCACCCAGACAGACTGAAACCTTTAGACATGGAGGACGAGAGACACAGGCAAAGAAGCAGAGCTCACATGATAGTTTAGTTTAAAATAAGAGAACTCTTAAAATGACTTCCTCTTGAAGTCTTTTGATGTGTGGACTGGTACTTCTAATAGTTCTCAGATCTCATCATTCTGCTGCTGTAATGGACCCCATTTTTGTAATCACTACATTAAGTAGCTCAATGGTGTATTTGCATGTCAGGATTTGCATACACATGGTTAGATTTACATACAGGACTGTGGATACGTGGTCGAGGGTCTCTTATTCCTCACATCAGGTTCTGACAAGGTCTTTTTGGTTTACTTAGCAATGTTAATGTAGATTTGTGGGGGGGAAGGGAACGGCACGCTTTTTTAATAAACACTTGTAGTGTTTGTTTAGCTGTCGGCATAGATATGCATGCTTTTTAAATTGAATTCTGGTCCCATGCCACAGAAAATAGACCACTGAGGCATGGTAACACCAAACTATTATCAATATGTCCTGCACTAAAGGTTATCAATATCTGTGAGAGGCCTTTATTGTTCATTCTAATTTGCATAATGGGCTGCAGAATACTTTTATTACAGCGCAGTCTCATCCCAAGACGTCATACAACTGACGCTTTTGACCATACGTCAACATCCGCCTTTTTAGGGTACCCTTAAACGTCGGTTAGATGACGTTATCGAATCCTAACCCTACCCCAGACCTAAACCTACCCCGTCACCTAACTGACATTAAAGGTAAAGCGTCAGTTGGATGACGCCCCAGGATTGTCATCTAACTGACGTTTAAGGGTAATGTTGACGTATGGTCAAAAGCGTCAGTTATATGATGTCTTGGGATGAGACTGTGTTATTTCTTAAGAATGAAGTATTTTTAAACACATTCTCTCTCTCTCTCTCTCTCTCTCTCTCTCTCTCTCTCTCTCTCTCTCTCTCTCTCTCTCTCTCTCTCTCTCGCACACACACACACACTAGTAGGCTACAGGCTACAATTTAAAATTGATTAAATATATTTGGTTACATTCCTATGTGTATGTGTGTTAGAGAGAGAGAGAGAGAGTATGTGTAGTTGCATAGTGCTTAGTGTAGATGTTAGTCAAACTTTTTTTGAATAAAAGTGTATTACGTATGTGTTCAGATGGATATTCAGTATCAGACACAGTGTGGGTGTGTGATCTGGATATCAGTTTATAAATATGTATTTCAGCTCTTCTGTAGAACATGAGTGCATCAGTGCTGTTGTTCACTCCTTTGTGATGAATTCAATATCAGCAGTGGCTCAGGCCGAAGGCAGTCAAATCCCTCCCGACCCACACAAAAACACAACAATCACTTGTTGGTTTATCCACCAGGGGGAGTATTCCGTTCATTTTCATTCTCAAGCTAACTTTTCACCACCTTTACTGCATTATTTATTTGTTTACCTTTATGTTTTTCACAATAATCAGAAAATATGATCAGACTTGTTTTATTTATTTATAGCCTGAAGCTGTCTTTGCCCTGGTACCAAGCTACCACATCAGAGCATCATCCTAGACACCATTCCTCCAATCTAGTTCCTGGAGATATACCTACCATATCCATCAAACACATCTGTGTAATTATCAAGTGTTCCTAAAGATCTATAGCAGCTTCAGTTGTGTAGGATCAGGGTTGACAGACAGATATATGGATGAAAAGACAGACGGATAGATAGATAGATAGATAGATAGATAGATAGATAGATAGATAGATAGATAGATAGATAGATAGATAGATAGATAGATAGATAGATAGATAGATAGATAGATAGATAGATAGATTTAAATATGGGATCGACTGATAGCTCTGACTGTAAGAAATTACAGGAGTTTATTGTGTATCTATGGAAATGTGTATGCATTTTGTCTTCACTGTCACAGTTAGTTATGCGTGTTTGCAGTTGTAAATATAAAATGGGATAGATATATAGATGAATAAAAAGGTAGAAAGGAATTGAGAGAGAGAGATTAAGCAAGATTTTGTGAGGCTTTGATAACATAATCGATCCAAATCATCACCTTTAAATTAAACAACACTTCTCTTTTTTCGGACTTAATTTTTCTTCTGTTTGATTTTGTGAAATGTGTGCAAATTTGAAAATCACTTGGCGGGGATTTTTAAATGATACTTTTTGGACCACTTCCTTTGTGCTTTTATGTAAATTAGCACGTGGACACTGACTGGTCTGCCTGCATAGCCTTATACTCAACAAACCATGATGCACTGTGTCTTCTGGCACTTATATCAGCATTAACTTCTTGAGCAATTTAAACTACAGTAGCTCGTCTGTTGAATTGGACCACAGAGGCCAGCCTTCGCTCCCCACCCGCATCAATGAGCCTTGGCCACCCATGACCCTGTCGCCGGTTCACCACTGTTCCTTCTTTTGAGCACTTTTGATAGATACTGACCAGTGCAGACCGGGAACGCCCCATAGTTTTGGAGATGCTCCGACCCAGTCATCTAGCCATCACAATTTGGCCCTTGTCAAACACGCTCAAATCCTTACTTGCCCATTTTTCCTGCTTCTAACGCATCAACTTTGTGGACAGAATGTTCACTTGCTGCTTAATATATCCCACCCACTAACAGTGTGTGTGTGTTGACTTTTTAAAGCAGAAGTTTTCAGCATGACAGCAGCTTTACAATACCCAACAGCCTTGCAGTCTATGCAATAGAAATTCAGTACACACAATTTCTTTGCATCGCGATCAATGATGGTTGCCCCGTGCATCCTTGACTGTTTGTGTGAGTAATCTGGACATGTTTGTCAGGTTTCTTGTCCAACATGAGACTTAGAATGAAACAGAAAGGATGTGGATGATCTGGGCATATTGATTGATTTAGACCCTGCTCATGACGTCTCCCATTCACCATATTTCAGTCGCAGTCATGAGCGCTTTGAGTCACTGATCTGATGCTTTTCAGAAGACCAAAAGAACGGCACGTGAGCTTATTGTGATTAAATCTTCTAATTTTTACAGTCAAATCTGAAATCATTTGGCTAAAAGCACTCTGTGTATTGAGTGTCTTAAAAATTGCAAAACCAAACACTTGCAATTGCAAATCTACCATTGGTCAGCCAAACATATAGTCCTGCCTAAAAGGGATAGTTCACTTTGAAATTAATTTTTGATATGTTTTAGCTTACCTCAAGGGCATCCAAGATGTAGGTGTCTTTGTTTCCGCAGCATTTTCAGTTTTGATATTTTTAGGTCAAACCGTTCTTGTGTGTCAGTCATATAATGGAGGTATCTGGGGTCCTCCTCAAAGAGCATGCACAAAACGATATAAATACTGTTCGTTTTCTCACACAAACTGCTCGTTTCTTGTCTTAGGCCATCATTGTGTACTTATGTTTACGAGTCATTAAATCATGTTTAATTTGGACTTCTCTGTGCATGCTCTTTGAGGTAGACCCCATTTATCTCCATTAGATGACTGACAGAAAAGAACGGTTTGACCTAAAAATATCAAAATTGAAAATACCGTGGAGACAAAGATAACTACATCTTGGATGCCCTTGAGGTAAGCTAAAACATACCAAAAATTAATTTCAAAGTGCATTAACCCTTTAATCTCATGGCTTCGGTTGCTGTTTTGGGATGCTACAATTGGTCAACCACCAACAGTTGGTCAAGATAAACTGGTTTGCATGAATATGCCATAACTACTTTCTGCATTTCTAGACAGTTAAAATGAGCTTCTTCTGAATAAAATAAAAATTTAAAGCGTTTAAAAGCAGCAATTTCACTTTAATTATACTTTTTTAAAATACCATTTTAAATACTATATTATAGCAGAGAGCTCTTAAAAGAGTGGAATGGATGTACATATTGTATATATTTTATTTAAATTTTTTTTTCTTTTTTTCACTACTTTCACTGCTTCGCTCCCTCTCTTTTTCCATAAGCACACACATGCACACGTACGCACACCTTTGCTTTTCAAAGCAGTTCCTGCACAGTGGTAGAAGGAGTGCTTGGTGGGTTGAGACTCAGGCAGCGTGTTCTTGTAAACAGAACATGAATGTTGGACTGTGATGAGAGTAGGCTTACTTTATTGGCATGACTACTGGGTCTCTAGCATCTCTTTACATGCTGGTTTAATGGGCTTGGGCTTGAGCAGACTCAAAGGTGGAGATGAGCAACAGAATGCAGATAAAGTAAGTTCATATGTGAATAAATATGCAAGAAAAAGGAAAATCAGAGCGAATGCACATGCAATTATTGGATAATTGGTTATGAGGCATGTACTGACATTGCATGTGAGCATATATTCTGTCAGTTCATTTCTGGTTTGAAAGAAGCCAAATAACATTTCCCAGACATAACTGCTAATGTTAAGCTTTGAAAAAATACTGTCAGGTTGAAAGGTCAAAATATGCAGGTGTGTTCATATCTCAAAGTAGGCAGTTTAATTAATATCTGAAAGAATACAAAACGTGTGCAAAACACTTAAAAGGATCCAAAAACACTTTTAATTGGGTAAACCAGGAACCTATGCAGCTTGTTGTGTTCATAGAGCTTTTTTTCATTAGCTATTATTTCTTTGTTGTCTTTTTTATAGAAGCGTACAGAGAACAGACAAAGCCTCGCAGCTTTCAGCTTTGAGCAGACATGCATTAGTATTGAGTCATCAGGCGAAGTGGAGCTGTGACATGGATGAGATGAGCAATGCATAGTGGAAAATGTTTTATAAAAAACACCGGGCAGAAGTCTGAAGGCCTTTGTATTTCATCTACTCTTTCTAACAAAAAAGCAAAGCAAGAGGATCATAGATGCAGGCACATAATAAATTACAAATATCCTCATTAAATGAACATAAACACCAAGGGAAAAAAAGTACAGACCAATGTGAATAGAGGATACTACTCAAGCCTCAAATTATGCAGTTTATTTAGGATCAATGTGATATTACTTTTCTATGCAATTGGATGGGGGAGGGGGGTCCATCTAATAATATTAATATCCATCAAGCAATATTAATAGCACACAATACACCTTTAAGTATACATAGTGTAATGTTGTTAATAATCTTGAAATACGTCAAAACAAAACTGTAAAAGTGTGCTCTTATTCATTTTTTTATACCAGCATACAATCTAGGAACATGCAGAATTATGATGCCCTCTTCTTCACCTTCTTTGAAATATGTGTTCAATCACTAGTCTGACAGACAGTTATATAAATATTGAACGATTTATTTCACACTCTCGAGCGCTCTGAAAAAAATGTATACGTTCAGCATTAGAAAAGGTTGCTTGTCTGAGCATTCTTCTGTGGTACATTTTAAAGACATATGCCATTAGCTCTCAAATTTGCCTTGAATCAAAGATAATTTAAATCAGAAGTTAAAAAAGAGAAGGAAATAGACCATTAATAAAGACATTGAGGGGGGAAAGAATGGTAAAGCTGAGCTCTTTCAGGTCTCTGTTGTCTATAAACATTTTCTAAGAATAATTTAAATTAGAGGGATTGTTCACCCAAAAATCAGTCTCAAACAAGATGTCCCACAGGGATCAGTTCTCGGCCCATTACTATTTATTATTTACATTTTGCCTCTTGGACAAATTATTCGCCACCATGGTTTTCAATACCACTGCTATGCCGACGATATCCAAATATAAATGATTCCAGACAATGAATGCTTTAAATGATCCCAGACAATGAATAAGGGTCTTATCAAGTGAAACGATCGCTCATTTAATAAAGAAATAACTAAGTTTAAGTTTTATAAGCTTAAATGCTCGCCTTGCTCTGTACTGCGATGCACGTTTGTGACTCTCCTGTTCGAACTCGTTCATCAAAATGAACAAATCTTTTTCCTGGTCAATTTGTTTGTTTCGTTTGTTGAATTAACCAAATGACTCGGAAAAAGATTTGTCAAACAACGTACATTTATGCATTGGGCAGATATATCCAAAGCTACTTAAAGTACATTCAGCCACATTCCTATGCACTACTAAGCTGCATGTTATCAATATGCATTGGTAATCAAATCTATGACTTTGGCTTGCCAGCCCTGAAGCATTCTCCATACCAGTTTAGGTCACATCTGTGTTGTAATTTTGAATGTCTTTTTTCATTTTATTTTAAGATTTGGGTATGACCTTTACAAGAACCTCACCTGACTATGATGCAATGTTCACAGCCTCCATGTGAACCTAATGCATGAGGTGTTTAATGGATGTTTCAGACGGTTGGGATTACATAGATTAAAGCTACATTATAGTGAGGACGGATAAGCAGTGATATGCTTTTAATGCATTTACATTAAAGCATTAATGGCTTCATTAAAACAAGATGTTTCTTATAACGTAAACAGTAAAGTTTATAATATCTGTTCTGTGTATATTAGAATCTACTGTATATATTGGAATCATATTTTACAATGCAGAGACTAAAATTATTATTTTTTTGTTTGTTTTCTCAGAAAGCTTACTAAATTGCTTCACAGATGCAACTCATGTTTTAGAAATTATAATTGCTTTGAGAGATTCTTTAATATAAACGTTAAAGAAAAATGGTCGTGGGCTGATATACACTGTAATTTTTACATTTAAGTATATTTCTGAAGGTTGAGTAGTGAGCTCATTGGCTACTGCTACAGTAGGAACCAATCAGATGTGCTCTATAGAGACTGATGTGACTGCAAGCAGATAAGAGTTAAGGACCTTTGATCCTGCGCCATCAAGAGGTTCATGAAGAACTTTGCATATTAATTCAGTATATATTTTGTGTGTGTGTTTCTGTGTGTACCACATATATCCTTATAAAATGAATAAACATTAATTACCCATCTGGGAGTCACATCCACCATGCACGCTAATCCAAGTACTTAATTTAGAAAAAAAAAAAACAAGTATAAACGTTAACAGATCAGTAAACGTAAAATGTCATTAGTCACACAAACTCTCATAATCTACTCCATTATAAAGACTTCTGAAGAAACAATGCACAATATCCCTAATCCTTTATTTTAATTGATTGACATGGTCATGTGCTTATTTAGAACAAAATAAACTTGTTTTAAGAGCTCTATACAGACACCAGATTCTGTGTTGTTTGCCATTAGTGACTCAGTCTCTCTAGTGTGTATTCTCACATAATTTTCACAAAATCACTTCAGTTTTGAAGTAGGTGGCTGAGTGGCCTTTAGCTTACAGATAATTAGCTTGCCACCTATAATCACGGTGTCTTGCGGAAGTGAGGGTGTACTGACAGAAACAACACACATCCGGAGAAAAAAAATCTTCAAGAAAAGCAATTAAGAGTCACAGAGCTGAACTATAGATCACACTGACCTTTATCAAAGTGTATGGTGTATATTTTACATGACATGGTTTTAACTTCATTTTCAGGCAGTTATCATACAGTTCCGCCACAAAGTGAAATTACAAAGGGGTTGATTTGCTGCTTTCGTGTCACAGACAAGCGAAGTTCTTCGATGAATATGAGATTACCTCAGATTCTTTCAAGTGTTTAGTTCCAGGCATACAGAAAAAAAAGGATGTTTTATACCCTTTAAGCCGATACTGAAACATTCTAAAGCCCAGAACACACCAAGCCGACGGTCGGCCGTCTGGCAGATTGTTTTGCGTTAGCCAAATAAGTTTCCTCGGATACGCACGGTTCCATGCCGTTGGCTGAAAATAGTCCTCGTCGGGTTTGTTTCGCGCGATTCGACGTATTGAATCGGCGTCAGGCCGTTGGGGAAAGAGAGAACTCTGATTGGCTGTTCAGCTTGTTGAAACAGTCAGTGCACGAGAATAAACGCAAAACAGCAAACAAAGAAGTCAAAACGGTAAAGATAGAAGGCTGTTCTTATGTTACGTCTTCTTACCTGAGTGTTCCTTGGCGAATATTTCAATATTAACATGAGTGGAGTGGAATAAAGAAAGTGTTCAGCAGGATTGATATTCAAAAAGGTAAACACGCGCTGCTTTGTTTACGTTATGTGTATCTGCAGCCGGCAGCGTCGGTTTTCCTTTTTGAATGACGAATATAGACTAATATATCTGCAGAAATAGACAGTTGGCTCATTACACGCAGGCGCAGAATGCACATTCTAGCTGACAGTCGCCTGTAGTTCTCTCTTTGTGTTCAAGTGCAGCTTTTACCTCGACGAGAGGCGACAACACAGTTGGCTTTCATCAGCGCTAGTTCGTTGGCGTTAGCTTGGTGTGTTCCGGGCTTAAGAAGGAGGTCTTGGTGACCTGTATCGATCTTGTTTTTATATCTTTAGAGTTTACTTCCTAAATAGGCTCTCTGGTTCTTTCTTACTGCTTAAATCGTTGACCCTGAAGAACTAGTAGCACAGCATTGATGATCTGTTATTGTCGATGTAAAGCTTTGTGGTTATTCTCAGTTGTCTTCACCTATGTATACACGTTTCATGAGTACACTCAGTCAAAGTCACTTTAAGGAAAGTCAGTTCAATTTGTGGTCATTGTAGTCATGCCTCCGGGCAGCTATTTCCTATGCAGGCAACAAACTCACAAGTACAGCTCTTCTCATCCTAAATGGAGAATAATTACATCAGGATTAAACGAATGACCATTGATTTATCTTGACATCAGAAACTACACAAAGTGCGCTTGCCATTTCCCAAATATATTCACTTTCAGATGTAATATTGTAGCAGTGACCCCTTCCACAGACCGACAGGAGTCCAAGTTCCCTTCTTCGGTTCGGAGATAGATAAAGGGACTTTCAGCCTGACAGGGCAAAGTTCTTCTCCAGACGCTTAGATCTGAGAGGTGAAAGACAAAGCCAACACTCCGATTCAAAGATTCTAAAGATCATCTTAAATATTTAGCAACCCCTTTTGGCTTCCTGACATTTATATGGACATCAAAGAAGTCAGTCTCCATGCACAAACAGCGGAATAAGATCGCCACTGATCTACCAGTGAACTTCCCTCAGGTCAGTCTGTCTGACTGGTTCAGTTAATTCTGTATCTTTGAATTTTTCAATGGCCACAGTGGTTGTGTCACTCTTTGTAGGGTTTGTGCTGTTCTTGTGGATAATCCAAGATGAAATTTGTCATTTCAGATCTAAAGATCCCTTGAAACAGGCGTTCTTTGTCAGTTCTGTTAAATGGAAGGATTGAAATAGTGCTGTGTTATAGTGCATCAGGGATAGCTGAAAGCTTACCTTTGGAGATGCAAAGGTCTTTTTCGAGGGGAGCACGTGGCACAACCAAGGGTGCCGCACAAGCCCTCAAAAGTGAAGCCAACTAACACAGTCTCATCCCAAGAAGTCATATAACTGACGTCTTGGGACGTCTTTTGACCATACTACAACATCCGCCTTTTTAGGGTACCCTTAAACGTCGGTCACATGATGATCCCGGGCCGTCATACAACTGACGCTTTACCTTTAACGTCAGTTAGGTGACTGGGTAGGTTTAGGGGTAGGTTTAGGTCTGGGGTAGGGTTAGGATCCGATAACAACATCTAACCGACGTATAAAAAGGCGGATGTTGACGTATGGTCAAAAGACGTCCCCAGACGTCAGTTATATGACGTCCTGGGATGAGACTGTGCTGAGCCAACAGTATGAAAATGGTATGTCCTAGAATAAAACTTTAAGTGTTTGTAGCAGAGTTGTGTATGTTGCTTGTGTAAAAAAAGTTGAATCTAACTTAATATTTTTTAATGATAGAGCCAAAATCAAAATGTTTAAGGCTGTGCCCCGCTCTCCCCTATGTTTTCTTTTTGACAAGATGCAATCAATTTAAACAGAACCGTGGTTTGCAGACAGTACTTATATGAAGTGGGGGAGCAATTTCTTTTCTCGGCAGCACTGGCACTGCTAGATGAAAAGGTTTCAGGAACTTTTCAGGAGCAAATAACTTCAAACCCATTGCAAAACCCTTGAAAATGTTTCAAAAGGACAAAAAGACATTTTAATGCAATCAGAGGGCAGTTACAGCTACCGCAATTCCTATGGAGTTCCAGGTTATATCCAACAAATGATGAACCAGATGAGTAATTTTCATTAGATTACTGGAGATCTTTCTCTGTTGTTTGTTCACAAAGACTACCGCAATTGAGCAGCTTAATGTTGAAATGTGTTCTACCTCGTATGCCATTGCCTCTCCTTGCTCTCTATCCTTCTCAGTATGTGAACAAATCATCTCTACAGCACCCTCTTTTGTCATGCTGTGACAGTAAACAGAGTCAAATAAGTCTCCGAGACTTGTATGATTAGTGTTAATTAAAACAAGCTCTGGGACCTCCAAATGGTCAACACGGATTTGAGAGCTCAAATTTACCTTTTGAAGGCCTGAGAGTAGCCAAGTAACTAAATTGAATGAATATCTTATTCATTCCGAAGTTAAACTTGTTGAACTCCCTCCCCCCCTACTGAAGGCCCTTCTTCTCAGCAGGAGGTGGCTGTAAAGTCTGCTGCCCACAGAGCTGTGCTGAGAGGGCCATTTTGCCCAGAGCGCTTCGCATTCATAGGTCAAAGGTTGCCATCATTAAAAGTGCCATCACAGAGTTTTGATCTCCTGCGGTCCCCTTTGCCTCGGCTCCTTAATTGAGATTTTTGTCCTCGTTATCCACCCAAGCTGGGCCCTAATGCCTATACGTACGTCTCTCAGATTCAAATAACTACCGCTAATGAATGCACACTGCGAAAATGGATAAATGTTGTCAAATTTTGTGGTCAGTTTTCTTTGATACCCGAAATACTTTGGCTCCAAAGACAAAGTTTGAATGAAGAAAGTTCTAGAAACTTCCGAGCTTTAGAGGGCCAGGGCTGAAATGAACATCTGTCAGTAGGATCAGAGCTGTGTTGTGTAGGAGTAGTGGGTTTGTGTAGTCAATATGGGGTTTGTTAAAGGGATAGTTCCCTTAAAAGTTGAAATTTTTCCATCGTTTATTTACCGTCATGTCATTTCAAACCAGTAGGATTTTTTTTCCATACAATGAAAGTAAAGGGGGGTCCAACGTTTGCTTTGTACAGAAAAAAAAATAGACGTTTTTTTTTTTCTTTTGTATTGCACAGTTTTGGAATGACATGAGGGTAAGTAAATGATGTTTTCAACTGTCACTTTAAATTCTTACATTTAGGCCTTGCAATCCTAACTATTTGATACATTCATGATACCTATAAAGGTAACAAATCAATGGTTATAGTTTATAATTACATTTTCATTATTATTATTTAGGGCTGTCAGTTAACGTGTTATTAACGGCATTAACGCAAACCCATTTTAACGGCCTTTATTTTTTATCGCGTGATTAATTAAGTCTTTTTGGGCTAGCAAACTTTGTCGTTTTTTTTTTTTTTTACATGCTTTGCTTATGCAACAGGCACGCCGCACACACTTGTTTGGGCTTGTGAGCCAGCCAAATAGTTATGGTTAACGTTATGTTATGAGTGGATGGCGAGCGTGAGACGAAATGGATGCCAATAAGATTCTGAATAGAAAGTTTACTTTTAAAAAGTTGCCAAATGGTTCCATTTACAAGAGACCAAAGTAATCTGTGTGTTATGGCCAAGCACACACAACCAGCTGATGCGAATTCTCCGTCCTCTCGTCAATATCAGGACCTCGTCAGAATTTCTTTCACCCTTTTACAGTGTTACATTGTGTCAGAGATTATTTGCTCCAAGTAAGAATGTTAGTGTGAAATTTAACACAGAATGCAAATGTTGTTTTCAATAAAAAAAAAAAAAACCATTTCCACAAAGCAAGCTGATCCACTTTTCCATGTTGATAAGAGCAATAAAATTAGAAAAAAAATAATGGGACAAAAATAAATCAAGAGACATTTAGAATATATAAAAATGTGCAATTAATTGCGAGTTAACTATAATGCGATTAATCACGATTAAATATTTTAATTGTTTGACAGCAGCACTATTATTATTATTATTATTATTTTATTAAATTCAGTCTGTGATTGTGTAAGACAAAAATTTCACTCTTGCCAAAATGACCCTATTTAGACTCAAATGCCACAATAATACAACATAATGGCTGTGCGTGTATAGATATTTTAATTTCAGATTTGAGTTCATGCTTGAGAGTATCAATTATAAGGAGATGAAAAGAAACATTGTTGATGGAGTTGGAGTATTTCAGACTCCCATCAATTCACTGTAAAATGGCTATATTGGGTAAAATAATGGACGTAATTATCCGAGAGCAATTGAAAATCATTTTTATCTTGCATTTATGTAAATAATTAATTAAGATTTAGCTCTAGCAATTCTTTGCTCTTCCAAATAGCATGTGCCTGTACTGTATTGGCCTATCATTGTAATGACACTGACAAAACTTGTCTCTAAAGGGCTTTATGAGACTCACTCTAAAAGCTTTATCCTGTATGATTCAGTTACCTGGCCTTTTTTCTTCGAAAAATCTTGCATTTTTGTGTTTGTCTATAATCACGCTTATGGTTACCCTGTAATATTAAAGCATAATGTTCTGTTTTTAACAGTCTATACTCAGAATACATTTATAAAAGTGTTTTCCTGGGCTGTTCTGGCTTAAAATTGTGGTAAGCAGGAACGTGGGAAAAACACACAAACTATATGCAAGCATACAGCTGTATCTGTGTGTTATGTCCATTTGATATCATTGTTCTTACAGACTGTTATAAAAGACTGCATTTCTCTTGGGTTTTAATTTGCTTGCATTACAGTTTGTGCTGCACACTGTCACTTCTCATTAAGACAAGTTTGATTTGAAACGTTATCCCCAGGGATTCAGAGTAACTTTGGATAGTTGCAGACCACCACACAATTATAAGGAAAAATCCAACCCAATTTCATGAGAAAATTATTTTACAAGATTGAGGTTTCGTTCGGATTTGTACGATGTGACTGAAAGGAAACGTGTTTTTTAGGAAAAAAACTAAGCATAAGCATGATGGTCCACCCCTAAACCTATCCATAAGTGGGGTAAGTATTTTGTACAAATGACGTCACGTGACGTCTGGGTGGTAACCCGGATGCGCGATCGTTATGGAGGCCTCGGTGAACGTCTGAAAATAAATCGATCGAGCTACCAATTAAGCAACAATTTCTGATGTGTAGCCTAGTTGTTCAAGATCAGACAGGTAATCTTTCTCAAAATCGTTCAATACAGTTTATGCATCAGTTAGTCAAGCCAGTGACTAAAATATCAACTTCATATCGTTTCTTTTAGTAGGATGAAAATAATCTTATTTAAATTGTGAACAAATTATACAGAAAGCGATCAGAGAACAATCTTTCCACGGAGCATGAGCTTATCTGGACAACTTGTTATGAAACCAATGACGCACGTTACACTGCGCAACGAAGCTCTAACTGTATGTACATCATCATTTTTGCATTGGTGAAAGCATTAGAGAGAGTGAAGAAACTATGGTGCAATGATAAGATCTTCATTCTTGCGATCAACAGACTGTCCTCTGCTTGCTCAATGCTCATCACGGCAACATTTTATGTGATGGGAATAGATCTAAATACTTTGAAAATAACTCACGATTCGTTAATCTCGATAGCTGTAATAGTAAGACTAGTTTTCAATCAAGTGGTTTAGACGACGAAGGCTTGTTTAAATCAGAAGCGCACATTCTGTTATTTCAGTTTCAAATCTTTTTTTGAATGCTGTTGTTTTAAAGAACTACACTGCTTGTCTTGAATATGTACGATTGACTAAACATTCTATATAATTAGTCCACTGCTGATACATTTAAAATGCAAATTATCTTGAGAGTTGAGAGAGAGAAATGTTTTTACCACTCACACCCTGTTCATTTTTCTTAATTAAGGGCTTTTAAATTAACTACAGGCTGATGTAACACATGTTATTATTAATAGTTAACAACCACAACTGTGTGTGGTAATGTCAGTGCAGTAAAAGTGCTCATTAGCATGATATGTCTGTTAGGGTCACTGACTGTAACCCTGATCAGAAGGAGAGACAGTTAGGCGAAATCAGAATTTATGTTTTTCCCATTCCACTTAAACTTTCAGGTTCAGTTGTTTATTAATAAACCTTGTACTTTTTTTTAATTAAACAGTCCTGGATATTTATATGCAGAATTTTAAACCACTAAAACTGCCAGACCACTAAAACATTATGTATTGGCTTTCTTGGAAAATCAAAAATGCATAGTTTTGGAAAGAGAACAAAATATACAGTAGATGCTGAGTAAACACTGCATGTCACAATCTTCAACTTTTTCAATTACACCACTCAAACAAAGAGCATTTTTATCTGCACAGACCGAATTCAGAGAGTACCATTTGAAAGCAATCCTCTTAGAGATATGCTTTTCTGTGAGGACAGTCAAAACCTCCTGCAAACTCGAAAGTTTCAGCTTGAGACGAAAACGACATGGCATTACAAAAGCATATAAAACACACAAGAAACAGGGTGTTATTTAAATGACAGGTACTGGCCAACAATCTATCAGTTTCATTAAATGGATATTTCCCCCCAAAATACTTCGCCCTCACCCTGTTCCAAACCTATCTAAAAAAATCTTTGTGAGTTTAAAAAACATAAGCGTGACTAAATGAGCATTTTCATTTCGTGGAGAATTATCTCTTTAAGATTGCGGTATACAGTCACGTTGTATCAGTTCTTCTCTCTGGATAAGCACAATGGCATTTGGCTTCAGCCATCTAGTGCAAATGTCAGAATTCCCCATCAAGAAGTCTCTAATTGATTTTTGTTTGCAGACCCCTTTGTGGCACCTGTTGTAAAGGGCAGAGAAGGGAAAAGAGAAGTCGGTGGCCTTTAGCACACAGGGCAAGACCAGCGCTCGGTCACAAATTCAGAAAAACGGTACAAACAGCAATTAGCACTGCTCTTTCCATGAATATAATACACTTCGGTGTCCTGTTCCTCTTTTAAGCATTAGATGTCTCTGTCTCAAATCCCACGATTTTGGTTGTGAGAACTAATAGATATAATGTATTCGATAAAAAGTATCTTGTACATTGACTGTAGTAGGCTACTATTAATTACTAATATATTCTCAAAGTAAAATAATACAATGCTATTGTTAGGAGTGTGTTACTTTCATTGTGTTTTAGAGGGTGTTTACACGACACTGTTTCCTCAACTAAAAACTTTTTGGCCATTCATTTACACAACAATGCATTTTGAGGGCCTGAAAACATTTGAAAACAGTTAACAAAATGCAAGTTTTTAAAGCAACATTGTAAACTTGAGACATCACGAATTTGATGTCATGCACATGCATATTAATTGTTCCGTCTATAATGTACAAAGCTTTTCTTTATTGAGTGACATCGCCAACTACTGCCCTGGCATGCATAATACAGCGCTTTAATACTAAAAAGTTTTGAAAATGTTATCATCTGTAAGTGAAAAACCTGACATAAAACTTCTCAGTTTTTAGTACAACTTTGTCTGGAAAACTTATGTTAGTTTTTATGTTAGTTGAGTTCCACACCTGTTCCCTGTTGTTTTGATTATCCTCCCTTTTATATAAGACTTCAGTTCATTCAGTCCAAAAGCTTTTGCAGTTAATGGAGATTTCATCCAGGGCACGAATCTCCCGTCCCACCACATCCCAAAGATGCTCCATTGGGTTGAGATCTGGTGACTGTAGGGGCCATTTTGTTTTGGCCATATTGTATTGTGCAGGGATGCAATAAAGGGATGTAATTATCCAGTTTTATGTCATGTAATTATTATGCTTTTCTAAGCAGATTATCACTAACTTTAATAGACACTGCTAAAAAGCATCCAGTGCTTTGCACAAAGTTGAAGCTTGAATTAGAGTTACACTGCCAACATATTTATAGCTATCTGAATAATAATATTCTTAAATGGCACAGACATTGCGTCTTTCACTATACTGGAATTTTTACCGCCTTTGTAAAACATGAATAACTGTAACAGTTTTAATGTATTTGCCAAGGATGTACAGTATTTGCAGCTTAGACTTATGTTTCTGGCCAATGTGCAAAATTCATACAGTGTTCACCAGACATGTTGATAGAAGTCTGGCTTGCAGGACTGTTTTGGAAATATTCCATGTTTAAATTAAGAAGTTAATCCTCTCGAATACCTCTGTGTAACAGTTTTATATTTAACAGAGTTTCTACACATCAAAATCAAATATTCACTCTGTTAAACAAGCAAATATTTTTGCCAAAATGGTGATTTTCATCGCTGCTTTCATTTCATCATCCCTACCCTGTTTTTCACATTCCACAGCGAGTCATATTTAATGAGCCAAAATAACCAGTACTCTTTCCTCTCTACCCTCAATGTTTATTTATTTGTCTGGCTTTGTGAATTATTAATCGCTCTATGGAGGTTCTGCTTTGAAGTTTGGTAACGTTAGTCATTAAGTAAGTGTTGCTCCCGCAAGTCACAGAACTTTACAGAGCAAAAACAAACTCCAAGTAACATTACAACAACCGATTTAAGATTGAGAAACAACCAATTAGTTAGTATTTGCTTTTGATTTGGCGTCATTCAATGTCCATTTATTTAGATTTATATTATAAATAGATGTTATTGATTCATTAATTTTTGCCACCTGTCTGTATTGATAAAGACATTTTCAAATCTTTGGTGCATTTTGGAAATGTTGCCTGCTTGCTAAATTGGGGCGTTTATTGGTTGAGCAGGAGGCTGATATCAGTTGGCATGAAAAGCTCTTATCTCTTTTATTGTGTTATGATACTGTGCTATTGGCTCTGGCTGGAGAGGCTTATTGTGACCGCGGACTATATGAAACTTGAACCTGTTCGCAGACGTGCAAGTGAGACCTGCTTTGCTTTCTCCAAGTGATCGCTTGAGTCTTTCCTTCTTTGTACGCTTTTGCCCAGTAATCAGTTTTACAAATTGCATTCACTGAGTACATGAGATTTGCAGCTTCTCCGTGAAGTCGAAACCTCCGAGCAGCAGAAATAATCCCCATTTCCGAGGGAGGGAATAAGCTCCGTTTTCTGAACACCTGCTGCAGCCTTTTAGTTTTTTAAATACTTCTCAAGAGATGTGGGGAGAAGACAAATTATTTAGATGTTAATATGAAGGCACCTGCATACTTTCTATTTGTAAAGACACAATTGAGCTAATTTTGTTTGTGTGAAGGTGAAAGTCTGACATGCCCAAAAAAGAAAAAAAAGAAACCTTTTGGGTTCAACCTTAAACTGAAGGACGGGAGGGTTTTTCTCACCTAAGTCTAAAAATAAGTCTGCTCTATTGCCAACATCTCTTGTGTGAAGTGTACAGTAGCCGTTACACTTCCGATCATATCACAAGCTGCCCACACATCACATCTGTTAGAGTAAACCTAGTGCAGTGCTCACTTGTAAAAATGCTATAAGAGAAATATATTCTTCTTCAGCTCCTCCATCACAGCACTGAATGTCTTCCTTAAACCCACAGAGTGTGGAGGCGTTTGCTGCACTTTACTGAGACAGAGACCAGCAATGATATGTTGAAATTAAGAGCGCTGGTGTTCGCAAGCTGTTTTAAAGTGTAATCTCAGCAGATGAGGACATAGAGATGGATCAAACTTCTAGCTCTCAGGGGCAGCGCTCTAATAGGAGCCTCACAGATGTGAGAGATGGTGTTAGTGGACTGTGAAATGTACTGAAATGCATCTGACTCACTTATTATTTGGTATGATCATTTCAGAGAAATCAAATTCCTCCTGATCATATCAGCAATTATAGTTTAAAGGAGAACCTTTGGTCTCATAAAACATTGGTACCTAGTCAACTGGTCTCTGAGTTTTGGTTGGTCAATGATAATTGAATGTAAAGAGTTCTATCTCTTAAAACTGTTTAGCGTGTAATGCTAGTAATGGGGGCATTGAATAAGTAAAAAGAAATCGCTAGTTTATACCACTAACAAGGCTCAAAATAGCCCCACACTAACACAGTAGCATAATGAGGGCTTTGAGAACTTTGTAAGTGTACAGACCGTTTAACAGGAAGATAGTTTATAAAGACAGTACACTTCGTGTATAAAGGTGGCGCCATCTTTGGAAAACAGTCTCGACAAGTCGAACCACGAACGCCATTCATACAGTTCAGAAGTTCGCTGAACTTCATACAGTTCAACTCAATTAGCACGTCGTTCGTGGTTCGACTAGTCGAGACTGTTTTCCAAAGATGACGCCGCCTGTTTACACAAAGTGAACTGTCTTTATAAAATATCTTCTTATTAAATGGTCTGTACACTTACAAAGTTCTCAATGCCCTCATTATGTTACTGTGTTAGTGTGGGGCTATTTTGAGCCTTGTTAGTGGTATTAACTAGCGATTTCTTTTTACTTATTAAATGCCCCCATTACTAGCGTTATATGAAGAGTTCAGATGCAAAAGCCTCTAAATGCCATTTGAAATTTTCTTCTAAAATGACAATTTTTATCAAGCTTGTATATTTAAGTTAAGTAATTTCACTTAAATGTCAATTAATAGGTAATCTTCATTGCCATTGAAGTGAAATTACTGAACTTAAATATACAAGCTTGATAAAAATGATCATTTTAGAAGAAAATTTCAAATGACACTTAGAGGCTTTTGCATCTGAACTCTTCATATGCTAAACTGTTTTTAGAGATAAAACTCTTTACCTTCGATTATCATGAAAACAAATCTCAGAGAACGGTTGGCATGGTACCAATGTGTTATTAGAACAAAGGTTCATTTTGCGCCGTAGTCCTCCTTTAAAGGCAAAGTGTGTCGTATTTTCTAAGTTACACATTTTCTTCCTCTGCTTATTGGGCTTACAGAGACTTTTTTGTGACATTTTTAATGCTGAATGTCATCTGACTCAGCCAATGTCCAGTTTGCCTATCTATCCATCCATCCGTTCGTCCATCTACATTCAGAAATCCCAAGAAAACATAACGTGGGGTTATTGATCTTTGTGCCAGGGCCGGTGGGGAAAAGCTCCATAAGGTGGAAGGTGGCGTTGAGGGCATGGAGAGGGCGAGAGAGAAAGAGAGAGCGGGGTGCCCTCACAGCCATATGGGCCCCGGCACCACCGGACCCGACCTGCGGCCGTCCTCGGGACGGATGGCCAGCCAAAGAGAGGAACCATCTGTGCTCAATGCCCTCCATGCCGGAGGGTCATCATCTCAAACTGAGTCTATGGAAACGCCAAGACTTTCTCTCTCAGTCTCCCTCACTATCATTGCCTCTGTTTACCCTCCATTATGGCAATGAAACAAACTTTCAGACGAACTTATAGTCCTTGAAATGGTGTCAGAATCAGATCAATGAATATGCTGATAATTCAACAATGCCATTGATGGACATGGAGAGCTTCCTCTATATACCCTTCCTTTGTGGGGAGTCCATGCTGATTCAGTTACAATAGCATCAAAGTCACCAGTCACGAGTTCATTCTCACAAAACCGTGTGCCCTGTTCACTTTCACAGATGGTGTGATGCCAAGCCATCCCTTGGGCCTCTTATTGTGCATCTTTCAATGTGGATGCAGTGTCCTATAAAGGTCTTCGAGATGAAGCCGCTGAGCAGCGTCTGCAAAATCAAAAACTGTTTTACATGCTGAGCGCAAGCGGTTGGGTCTACAAAAGTGTCACAGAGGAAAGGACACAAGCTGAAAGGAAATGAAACAACATGACTCATCTAAAAGGCTTATAACGGCATAAGCAGTCTGTATCACCTTTGAGATTAAATGTGGTCTTGCAATTCAAAGGAACATTTGTGTAACTACTAGTAATTTAAAGAAAACAAACACAGAATTGCATGTAGTTAAGGCTGTTTTCACACTTCAATTGCATGGTCAATTCCGTGGTACGATTGGGTCATATTTCTGAGTATATTATAATACAGAAGTTTTAAATCTGAAGTATGGGGCTGCAAGCAAGTCTGTAAAAAAGTTGTGCTGAAACAACATAAACATTTTTAATTTAATTTGATAAAATAATAATATTAAAACAGACCAGATTTATTTATTATTACAATTTTTCACAATGTAAATGGGTTTGGGAGAATGCAGATTTGTTTGTACATCACAAATAGCTAATGTAATATATATATATATATATATATATATATATATATATATATATATATAAAACATTAATGGAGTAAGTTTTACAAGAAAGTACTATTTTAGTCTTTAATTTAATGTGCTATGCCATTTCTTTGTCATAGTTTACAAGGACTTTCTGAGTGAAAATTGGGTAACACTTTAGTTTATGGTCCAATTCTCACTATTAACAAGGATATTGGCTATTCATTAGTACTTATAAAGCAATTATTAATGTCTTACACTGCATGACCATTCTTCATCCCTTAATCCTACACTGTAAAAAAAATATTGTTGGTTTAACTTAAATAAGTAACCTGGTTGCCTTAAAATTTTAAGTTGATTGAAATGGAAAAAGTCAGTTAATCCAATGAAGCAGATTGATTTAATCATCAGAAACTCAAAATAATATGTTATCAGAACTAAATAAATTATTTAAGTTAATTTGGCAAGAAAAAAAACGTTGTGATAACAAATCTTGAAAATAATTTTTTACAGTGTACCTCATATCTAAACTTAAAAACTACCTTACTAACTATTAATAAGCAGTAATTAGGAATTTATTGAGGCAAAAAAAAAAAAAAAAAAATCCCCCGAGCTTCCTGTTTTGATTGTGCATTAATAAAGGGAGCAATGAACCCAACAGTGACCTCAAACGGAGTGCTTATTCATAGATGGAGGCAGAGATCTAATAGAGAGACTGAGAGCAGAAGAGATCCCAGAACTGCTTGTGCTCTTATTATGTCTGCCTGGCAAGCACACACAAGGAAGAATAGAAGCAAGCAAAGTCTTTTTGTCATCAGATAGATCACTAACTAATTGGGTCCCTGACGGTCTTGAAGATCTCTGATAATGGCTGCCGTCCGGGCGAGACCCGCTGGCCGAGTCTAAATATAACACAGACACACAAACACATATGGTTTTACACAAGCACATATATAGCCTCACAATCACCACTCTCCTTTCAATTCCTATTCTACCATAAATTCCCAAGGAGTGTGTCTAAATTCGCCTCCTAGTCCAGTAGTAAGTAGTAAACAACCAGAAGTGTGTGAAAACATTTCTATCAGCACCAGTTCAAACTGAAATAATTTCAAGAAAGGCATAAAATAGGGTTATACAGGAGATATATTTACATAGTTACATTTCAATGCTGTTTCTTATGAATGTGGGTGTATTGTTTTCCACCACACCACCTTTATATGAGATTGAAAGGGGAAGGGAGAAAAAAAAAACTAATATAAAGCTTGTGTTTGTTATTCAGGAGAACAAATTATTTTTTGATTACAGCTTTTTGCATATACAAGTCTGAGACAGTGTCTGGTGAGGGAATGAGAGAATGAGGTTAGATGCTAATAAATATGGAAATGATCCTGTCGCCTCTCTCTCTGTTGACTTTATCCAGGTGTGTAATTCTGTTTAATAATAATGCTGACTCATGATAATGTCCTGCTCATTCTGAAAATGGACAGATAAGGCCAAAGGAAAGAGGCATAAAAAGAACGTTTCCAATTTGTAATGTTATGCTTATTGTATCCAGTTTCATTTTTAAGTTTCCATGTTCTGAGTCAGTGACATTTCAAACATTATTTCTGAAAATTTGGATCTATGGGATTTTTTTTTAAATCATATATCGCTGCTACAAAGAGCCAGGCAGTGGCAAATATACATTTCAATGCCAAGCAACACCATTGTCCCAATATCAGTATATTTTATTTAAAAAAAATTAGTAAATTATGCAATATTTTTTTTTTTTTTTATATATCAGTGTTTTTTTTTTATATATATATATATATATATATTTTTAAAAATATTAATATAGAGCCCAAACCATCATAGACATTTGTGGGACTGGCCCATTGTGTGTTTTAATATTAATATTCTTTTTAATATTGATATAGGGTATAAAAATATTGATTTTTAATATATAATATAGACGTTGGTCTATAATCACTATAGACCAACGTCGAACTAACAATGAACTGAAAGATAAACCAGGCTTAAATAGACAGAACAAACCAATAAAAGATACATGAAACACCTGTGACAACTTAATCCAACTATTTGTAACCAAGGAGACTAAATGGTAGGGAAACAGAGAATGACAGGACTAATTAACAGAACAAGAAAACCAGCCTAGAAACAGACATGAAGAGAACAGGAGATCAAAAGCAACACGAACAAACTTACTCAAAACATGACAATATGTAAGAAAAAAAGACAAAGATTTTGAGTTTAGTGTATTAGGTGACAGATCACGCAGTTCCTCGCCGAGTTCAATAGTCAGGACAAACAGGGCGAACGGAGAGGTCAAATTTTTATCTGCCACACAGCTCAGCTGGCTCCAGAGGCTTAAACTGTGATATTTATCCTTGAGGTCTTGAGGGGAGGGGGGAAAATATGTGTAATTTCACGGTGTCTTCAGGGAAAATTTGATCCCTGCTGGGTGACAGGCTGATAAATAGCAACGAAGAAAACAGTGCCTTCCCGAAACGGAAAATAATCTTGGCTTTCTGTGTGTATGAAACCCGAGGAGGAGGATGGACAGTCACAAAACACTGACTCCACGAGTGCTAGTTTTTTTTTTTTTTTTGTCTTCTCCACCGGCACTACGTGTAGCACGCATCCCCAATACTATACAGACCTGATTACTTGCATAGAAGCTCATTTTCTTGCTTCTATTTTAGGTTTATGGGCCAAGGTGCCCTCTTGCCAGATATTTTCTTATTGTATTATTATATGGTAGCCCCTGGCATGTTGGCTCTTTTTATGTGAAGCTATATGATATGTATATTATAGTTAAAACTATTGGCTGTAAATTATCTTAAAGTAACACTATGTAGTTTTTTATCCTTCATAATATATTTCCAGGACCCTTGTGATGGTACATCGACTTACAATAGTTTAAATGACACGTCTGCCATAGACTGATGTGGTCTGTATCGCTTTTACTTGCACTTTGTAACTTCGGGTTTCGGGTAGTAACCGAAGCACAAAAAGAACTACAAAATTCAACTGCTTATACGGTATATGTCACTTCCCCCACCACTTCCTCAAATTGTCCGTGGCGATTGTTGATTCCAAAGCCGGTGCTGGATAAACGGCGAGCATGCATGTGTGACAGTTAATTGTTTTACTAAATTATTTACAACAGCGGTTATGGACAATTCCGCATCCAACCTGTAGGGAAACTGCAGAGGAAAAGTTACTTGGTGTTGCTTTAAAGGGATACTCCTCTTTTTTTGGAAATAGGCTCATTTTATCACTCCCTCAGAGTTAAACAGTTGGGTTTTACCGTTTTCGAATCCATTCAGCCGATTTTCTGATATTTAAAAGAATATCAGTAACCAGACAGTTTCTGGTCTCGTTGACTTCCATAGTATATTTTTTTTCCTACTATGGAAGTCAATGAGCCCAGAAACTGTCTGGTTACTGATATTCTTTTAAATATCAGAAAATCGGCTGAATGGTTTAAAAAGCGGTAAAACTTAACTGAGCCTATTTCCAAAAAAGTGGAGTATCCCTTTAAAGGCATCTTATAATGCTTTTCTTTTCTTTATTATGCAGTTACAGGACCCTAGTTTTTTGTGACAGCACCACCTACCAAACTGAATCACCAAAAACATTTTAGCCATTTTGTGGCAAAGATCACAGAAGGCCCCAGACTATTGTTGTTCAACATTCACTATTATCCATGCGATCACCGGGCGCTTAGCGCTTATATACCTCGTCTGGAACAGCCTTACAGAATTTTCCTTTTCTTTAAAGTAAGCAATGACGACTACTAATGCAGCAAGTCCAGGATCCATGTCTTCCATCTGTATCTCAATGCCATGAAGGACTGCCCTCTCTTCCTTGTTCCATTTCAAAAGTTACGTAGCACTCTTTTTCCCTTGCCAGCAAGTGATTCTCGTAGTCTTGATTCCAGCTCAATTCCGGTCAATGTGCAGAAGTGCTGTAGTAAAAACTTCTGCATGAAGAGGAATGGCCACCCATTCTGTATCTCTGACAAGGTTGGTGGCTGTAACACAGTCTTATCCCTAGACGTCTTATAACTGACGTCTTGGGACATCTTTTGACCATACGTCAACATCCGCTGTTTTAGGGTACCCTTTAACATCAGTTACATGGCAATCCTGGGACGTCATGCAACAACTCTTTACCTTTAACGTCAGTTAGGTGACAGGGTAGGTTTAGGGGTAGGTTTAGGTCTGGGGTAGGGTTAGGATCCGATAACGTCATCTAACCGACGTTAAAGGGTACCCTAAAACGGCTGATGTTGACGTATGGTCAAAAGACGTCTCAAGACGTCAGTTATATGACGTCTTGGGATGAGACTGCGCTGTAACAAAACACTGTTGCTCATACAGTAATGTTATGAGGTCAATGACCTGCTTCTGGTCTACACATCTTTGTCCCTCCTTGGAATAAATAGTCATTAGTTCCATTTTCTTCTCATGGAGAGATTCTCTATTTTCTCCTTCAGGCAGCTGTGACGGCTGCCATTTGACACAGCCGTAGCCATCCGTTTTGGCACACTTTCTTAATGGTCCAGCAGGGACCATTCGTTTTGGTTTTCGAAGTCGTGTTAGGGTATTGTCTCTGTTTAAAAAGTCTATCCTTGTCTTACCATCTCTCACATCCTCAAGCGTTTGGATCTAATGCAAGTGAACTGTTGACACATTATATTGCTCTCTCGCTGATGGCAGGTTCAACAGGCCTTTCAGATTGTCTTTCAATGGGACATACTGGCAAAACCGCTCTTTACCAGAAGCATCAAAACCAAGATGAACCTGTATAGGCTCCACATAATGGAAATTGTTCTTAAAATATGTCTTGTATCTGATCTGAACATGCCCTCATTATACATTTTTAATAAGTTATCTTTTGACAGTCCATCTATGATATTAAAAATCCTTTCATCAGGAATGTCAAGGTTTGACAGTTCTTCATGAAGTCAAACTAAGTGTGACATTGAGTGCATAGTTCTTGAAACTCTTCTATCAGAGTGGATATTGTGGAAGCAGGAAAAAGCTTGCATTTGCAAGTAAAAAAGGGCCAAGTTGGTAAGAAAATCTCAGGAAATTCTACAGTCTCAGTCACTTCATCATTTCCCATATCAACAGCATCATTGTTCACACCTCTATCTCTACATGCTACCAAATCCTTTGTATGTGTCCTATTGAGGTGAGGTGAATGAAGGTGAGGTGAATGGTGAGGTGAGGTGAATGAAGATCTGACACTGAAGAGCTTCTGACAAGTGCTGATAAGGCAAACAACTAATATGCATATAAATGCTCACAGAGACTTGAAAGATGTGAAGATTTGAAAGTGCATTCCTCAACCTGACAGCTCAAATCCACAACATTCTGAGATCTAGTCTAGCTGGTTTAGGCTTTGAGTGATTTTGGTGTGTGTCTAAATGTCTTGAAATTACAAGGATATTTGGAAATCCCACATGGATATCAGAAATTTTCACGGTTTCTGTGCACTTTATATCTAGGGATTGTGTCCGAAGAGAAACAACATTGTTTGCATTTGTAAACATTGTAGGCATATGTATACTCTCAGAAAAAAAGGTACAAAAGTTATCACTGGGGGCTTTTAAAAGGTAAACTTTTGTCCATTTCATGAGCTAATAAGTACATTTTAGGTGTTAATATGTACATTTGGCGTGCTAATATGTACATTTTAAGTGTTAACATGTACATTTTAGGTGCTTATATGTCCATTTCAGGATATGTCAATTTCATGAGCTAATATGTCCATTTTAGGTGGTAATGTGTACATTTTATGTGCTAATATGTCTATTTCATGAGCTAATATGTCCTTTTTAGGTGGTAATATGTCCATTTTAGGTGCAAATATGTACCACTAAGGTACCAACATGCAGCCTTTGGCTACAAAAGTGTACTTTTTGAAAAGGTACAGCCCCAGTGACAAATTTTTTTTCTGAGAGTGTTAGATCATGTAGCCACTGGAACTTATGTACCTGGAACAGTTGTTGAGGTCTCTTTGCTGCAGTATAAAAGAAAAGAACCAAGTGGTAAAAAAAATAACGCACAAAAATACATCTCAAAAATCGTAACAGTGCGAGATTTTAACATTGTTTTATTCAACAATGTTAACGTTACTCTAAATTCAAATCGAACACGTTATAATTGTAATGTTGCCAGCCATCTTATGCTCTCACAAATCGGGAAATGGCACATCCTTTTACAGTCTATGGTCCATGATCCTATGAAAAATGTGTAAAGTATTACCCCTAGCTGCGTTTTCTTCTGACTCGGGAGTCGGTTGGCTTCACTGCCTCACACGGTGACACTGACAGTTAACGTTAGCTGGCAAGAGAAAAATCCAAGTGATTTTATTTTCGGCTAGGGCACCAACACACTACAGTACATACACACTTCAAATTGAATTTTAATTCAACAATGCTATCCTTCTCTAAACCGATGACATTATAAAATGTTGCCAGATTAGAAAATCTATCGAAATCATGCGCAAATAGGCTATATAGATTTTTTGGGGTAATAAAATGCACACAGGACACAGTTTACTGGGAATTGTGCCACTAGTTGACGTTACTTCTCTCTTTCTCTCTCTCAAAGTTGAACAAACAGAGCCATAAAAACTCTTCTATTTATGTTTTATAAAATCAAAGCCATATATCTAACCAGGTTAGGTTCCAAATTTGAAGTTGATAACACAAAAAATGAAGTTCCCATGAAATTCTGTGTAGATGTAATACAAAAATCAAATCAATACAAATCAATATCACTTCTGTTACAAAATATGGAACCTTGAGACCTTTCTGACAATGTGTTTGATCATAAATTATGATGGGCAACGAAAAAGTATGGCAAAGTATGTGTATGGATTCTGGTACCATTTGGTAGAGGCCAATATTTAAAAATGATGGGATGTTGGAAAAAATAAATTGAGAGTGTGCTTAATAGCGACATAAGGAGATAAGAAATAAGTAAATAAAAGAAAAAACATCACTTTTTTTTCTTTATGCGGAAAAAAAACTGTAATTTTATTACTTCACACAGAAGTTTAATACGTTCTATATAAAGTATTCCCAAATTATTAAATTATAAATTATTTAAAATTAAAAACCAACCCCAATTAATCTGACAGACTTCCATTATTCAACTCAATGTCCAAACAATTAGATATTCCTTCCCATCACTTTAATTTTTAATGTGATTATTCAAGAGTTGAAGAAGCTTTAAGTACAGGAATATCTCAACTTCAGTGTGAAAAGGCAATCGTTGTCTTTTGTGCTATAATGATTTAGCTGAGGGAATTTCATCCTTACAAAGTGAGGTGTAAATCTTTCATGCTCAAACTATGGGGGGAAAAAAGCCTCTCAGCAGCCTTAAAGAGACACTTTGCAGTTTTTCTTTAGCTTAACTGAAGAGCTTCGGCATTATTGAAATGGTTACTTGACTTCTTTCGGGTTGAATGGTGGCCGTCTCCACAGATATGATGTTAAATGAATATGATTACCTGTACACTGATGCAGTTGGTGTGTGTTTGTCTCTATCCATTGTTATCTTCAGCTTTTGACTCTAATGCATGCTCAACTAATGGCTGTGAAATATTTTATGATGAGTTTGGGTTTAAAATGAGGTGCTAAAAGCTCATTAAGAGGTGTGAAGGCCATCCATTTGCCCTGCATTCTCTTTTCAGACCAACCCAAACTATACAAGACAAATCTTTTCTGTTATTATTTGTTTTTGCCTTCTTACTAGAGATACATAGATATTGGGACTGGGATTCTGTTCCTCATAGAGCCTCATACTAAACACAGCAGTGCTGTCGCACATTCATACATTAGCACGTGATATGGTGAAACTAAACGTGCAATTAGATTCTATTTTTAACACTACATTTCGGCATGATTTTTCCCACTTTACAATGTGTAAATATATTTAATGTGTGTATTTACATGCATGTTTCAGGAGAGGCATATTTGCAGAAAATCTGTACTAAACTGATCTCACTATTCCAGGATGCTGGTTGTAATTTCAGTTGCACAAAAGCGGCAATTTCCTGAATGTCTGTCTGTATCTTTCAATTCCCTACATATAATGCAGTGTCCGGATGCTAATAATAATGCAGATGAGCCGACATTTCTTTGTTGGTAAATCCAAACATAAAGTGTGATATAACCAAATCCTCCTCATTCATTTTTTTTGCACCGATGATGATGTCTGTGGAACAAAAAAGGAAGATATTTTGAAAGAAGACTTTTTAGATTTGGATCCAATATTCTTCAAAATATCTTCCTTTTATGCTCTATAAGAAAGACATTTTATGTAAATCTAAATATATCAAAGCAATATCCATATTCTCAAATTGACCAACAAAATCTAAATGAACCACACATTTTGTCAAAATGGGTTTTGAGTGAAACCAGACCTAATCTGTGACTGATTAATCCAGATTTATAGATCAATAGAGTTTGGAAAGTGATATGAAAGATATTGTAGGAGCCTAATTTTGAGCCTAATTCACAATTATTGGATATTATGTGTTGTATTTCTGTATTTTAATATTTGTGTTTTGATTGTAACTTTCTTTCTTTGTGTTTACTAATTATACACTGTAAATATTCTCTATATTTACCTTGAAATTTGTTATGTGTAAAAATTGTACTCGAATTGCGACTGTGAGGCGGTTGTGCGTTCTTTATAGGAAATAGAGTGGAGTCGCACAGTTTTCTTTACTAATGTGAGTGCGCATTGCAAGAATTCCAGTCAACTCGCATCCGTGATATTTTGGATTTAAGATTATATTTGGTTTCTTTTCTTTTCTTTGTTTTATTTACTAACGAGTTTGGATTAAAGGAAGAATTTACATGAAGAAAACATGTGAAATATTTTTTGTTTTAATTGGACACGGAGCGAGTTGACTGGAATTCTTGCGATGCGCACTCACAGATTTTAATGTTAAGTAAAAAGTTATGGGGGACACAGTTACTGTGATTTGCAATTGTAGAGCATATTTGTATAGATTTATAGTAGAACAAACTGCATGGTTCAATGCCATTTAAACACAATCAGGCCAAAACAAAGTTAATTTCTGGAGTTGGAGGCCATGTCCACACAGTTTTTCCCTCCTGCGTCTAAAAAAACAACACCTCAGTCCACATGAAAACGCAAAAACAAGCCATTAAACACTGTCAAGAGCATGCTACACCAGCAGGTGGTGATATAAACCGAACTGTAAAGCCATGTCAGCCAATCAGAAGCCGTCAGCCGTGCAAAAACTCCGGTTTCGCTGTCTACACGACAACACTGCAACCGGCGTTTCAGAAAATACTCACCCTGGCAGGGGTTTTCAAAAATGTTCGGTTTCAGTGTCCTGATACTGCGTTTCCGCGTGGACGAACGGCCGAACCGCGTAAAAAAAGTCACGGTTATAAAAATACCCGTTCCCATGTGGACATGGCCGGAAACTGGAAAGCGAATTTTCCAGAAAAGTTCACTTTGGTGGTAAAACCCATTCGAATTACTATTGGTCAATTGCCATTATGTAATAGGTAGGCGTGGCTCTGGGGCTCCTCCTCCTTTATCATGGAAATCTCCGGTTCATGTCTTCTGTGTAGTCCATCAGATCAGATGTGAGAAAAAACATGAACACACTGCGAGCGGCTAGACAAAGAAGTTGTAATTGAAACTATAAGAGACACTGACACTGTTTTTTTAATCACTGTTTAATCCTGTAAAGCTGCTTGCTTTAAAGCAATCTATGTATCTATTGCTATGGAGTACTTGCTTTTAGAAACGTACTATTGTGTAAAACGGTACCACCCCATGTGACAGCCGTTACCATTTTTTGTGATATAGGAGACATCCGCTGGATGTATTTCATCTTCGGTTGCTTAGTTTACACAGTGTTTTTGAGTGGAGCGGGAGGTGGCGGTGTCCAGTTGCTGGCACGAGTCCCGGCACGGATAGAGAAAAGCACTGGCTGGCATATGTGAGGTGTTTGGCACCGGGCCACACAGAATCGAGCATGTGAGTACTATAGCACCTCGGCCACTGACCTGTTCAAAAGCAGACAGGAAAGTGACGAGGCTGTGAAAGGCATTGGAGCAGGTGTCCTCTGACGGAGCGCTCCAGAGCAATGTCATTTGTTTCTACATGGCCTCCGCAGTCAAAGAGACAAGGTGCCCCTCGTGTCCTTCACTAACTCTGTTTTAATTGCCTGGAAGTTGAACGTGGGGGATAAACACAGAAGCCTATCTGAGAGGACAGAACACAGGAAAGTCAGACAAGTCAGGCTTTCTTTGTGCCCCTGAAAGTGTGAAATATTCGAAATGTGTTTGAAACAAAAAGCACAGGACAGTTACTTATAGCATTTTACAGGAATAGTTTATCTTCCTGTCCTCTCATTTTCTTCTCCATGACATCACGGCTGATAGATTTCCTGCGCTCCGGTTTTCCGGGAGCATTATTAACCTAAAAATATGTTCTCTTCATCATGACTTATTAAATTCAATTTATCCTCTTTTGATGTGGGTTAAGCTTGTAATCAAGGCTTACCTCAGTCATCTTGTTTCCTTGATTAAATTTGTATGGTAGCATAAATTATGCAATCTCATGCATAATACAGCATTTAAATGCATGTTTTTACATTTTCTTTTGATCAGCCTTTTAAAAACAGTTTCCAACTTTTTATCCCAGGATTTGTCCCTTTATTTTGTGTATGTACACAAAGGGCTCCTTTCTTGGAAAAAAAGTACTTTGAGATTATTCATGATGCCTTTATAGCTAAATGTATTCGTCCCAGAAATTCGTCCCAGTGTGAACAGGCCTTTACGCTGGATAGTTTCAATAGCTATGTTTCCATCCAAAGTTATGAATTTAACGTAAATCTGGAAAATTGGCATCTGGCATATACATTTGGGGATAAAGCACTACTTCCATCAAGTGGGTTGAAGAACAAAATCGTCACATCCTGATAAACTGGCAATAAATATCCCTAAGAAAAATAGAAGTTGATTATTATTATTTGGTAAATGTGTTTCCATCGTAGTTTATGCATTTGATTTCTGATATATATATATATATATATATATATATATATATATATATATATATATATGCAATGTTCATGAAATTCATCATGAGTAATGAATTCCCCGGTGTATTTTTCTTAAGAATGAGATTCTTAGGATGAGTAAGTATTCTCAGGAGAATTTGATCTGAAGGGACCTGTAAGAGAATTCAAAATTGGACTGTATTACTCCAGATAACAATTCAACTTTCACACTATTTCTTTCAGTATGCACAAACCCTGAAAGCAGTTTTATGGGTTCTTTCCACACCTTTAAAGGTCAAACGCTTCACATAAGCCTTAGCACATCGTAACGAATCACAGATTCAATTTTACATTCGGCGTCTGAACTTTTATAAAACATTTTGGTTTCATCACAAAATGCCCTATTTCTCATGCCATTTGGGGAAAGAAAGCACGCTGGCGGGCACTGCGCTGGCCGACGGAGCTGTTTGTATGGATGACGTGTTGGAGCGGAGCAGAAACACGGACAGGCAGCTTGACATTTGTTGCTTGTGAGGAAGCAGTGGTGTGCTGGCCACTCTATGGGCCAGGCCTGGTGGGAGACCGAGCCCTCATGCTGCTCCTCTCACCCCCTGCTGAGCCTCCTCCACCAGCCCCTCCATCTGGAGGACCAGAGGGCCTCTGCTGGGGCTCTGCTGTCTCCTCCCAATGTGGACTCACGCTGGCCGCCGGTTGGGTGTTTCATTGGGGATTAATTAGGCACAGGGAGGCTTGCTGGTACCGGGCCATAAATAATCTGTTTGGTACAGTTTTATTTTGCGCAACTTCTCTGTTTCCACTGAGAGATTTGGCGGAGAAGTGTTGTGATGTTTGTTTTACAAAATTAGCTGAAATATGGTGTCATGAATTTGCTCAAATAGTGCAGATTTGTCAGAGTGACAGGGTTGGTTTTGGGAAAAAACGAAAAACAGATGGTGGTTACAGTACTGCAAATTAAGTCAATGATTGGTGGAGAAAATTTGCAGCGTCTCTAAATGGCCTTGTAGTTTTCCAATGTTAAATTGATTTGTCATATTGTACTTTTGACTCCTCTTGCGTTGCCCCATGGGAGAAAAGTATCCATTAGATGCAGACTTTAAAATCTTAAAAGGTCAACTATTTTTTCTAATGAATGTAGTGTATTTGAACATACTAATTTTAACACAGTCTCATTTCAAAAAGTCGTACAACTGACGTCTTGGGACGACTTTTGACCATATGTCAATATCCGCCTTTTTAGGGCGCCCTTAAACATCGGTAAATGTTTTTGAAAGAAAACGTCTTATGCTTATCAATGCTGTATTTATTTGATCAAAGATACAGTAAAATAAACATTTATTATGATTTAAAAATTATTTTTAAATAGGCATATAGTTTATAATTTCAGTATGATTCCTCTTGTCCTTAGTGTCACATGATCATTCAGAAATTGTTCTAATATACTAATTTGGTACGCAAGAATCATTTCTCAATTTTATCAACATAAAAAAAACAGTTTGTGCAGCTTATATTTTTAATTCAGGATACTTTGATGAAGAAAGTTTTAATGGCCTTTGTTTATTCAATCAAATCAGAAAAATCAGATGATACATGATAACATATGTTCTTGTTCAAAATACATCTTGAGACATAAGGACAGGAACTCCATTCCCACACAATCCTTCAAAAAAAAAAAAAAATAAAGATTAAGCCAATAAGACAAATATTTATGTTTATGTATGCGCATACCATATGTACCGTAGATCTAAAAAGCATTTGGCCACTTAAGCCACACTTAAAAATATAAAAATGTAATTGCATCATATATAAACACAAGCACATTTTTAAGCCAAATAGGAGACCTGACTTCATACATCGTCTAAAATCACCTCAAGCATAATTTGCTTGCAGATGCAGTTTTTCTGATATTTTCTTTGGAATTCAAATAAAATCTAGCCTTTTTTAAGTGTGGCTGCAGTGTCCAAATAGTTTTTTTGCAGGGTGGGTTTGTGTGGGTGTTTGTGTTGTCATAGATTTGCACACAGACAGTGGAGGAAGGCAGTCATTTTGGCAGATGGAGGGGGAGCGACAGCCTTGTCTGGCAGAGGAGACGAGAGGATGGAGAAAAACGGCAGATGGCTTGATGTGTTAGGGGAACTCATCTGCAAGTGGTTCAGGGGAGGTCCAATGGAGGCACACATACACACACACACACACACACACACACACACACACACTCATGGAGGGCAGTGGGTGGCCACAGAGGAAAGTAAAGTAAAAGAACTAGAGGCATAGAAAGACAGAACAAGGGAGAGTGAAAAGATGGCTTGGGAAGTGGACCAAGAAGAACTTGCCTCAAGATATTTCAGTAGGAACTGAATAACGAGGGTAACCAACAAGGGGCTGAGGAAGAATGAAATGGAAGGGCACGTGGTGGGACTCGGGAGTTAGGAAAATCACAATATTTATTCATTTACCAACAGCTAACCTATTTCTACAAACTGATTGGTCCAATTCTTATCAGTGGCGTACACAAATTTCAAACCATGTGACAAGGCCCCGCGCACAATGGAAAAGAACAAACCGATCTCACGACCAAGTCGTACGAATTTGACGAATGATTAAAAAGTGGCTAATTCGTAACAATTCATACGACTTCACTCGTACGAATTAGTACGATTTTGCTAAATCGTACATATTTTGCGAATTGGCTAATTCGTATGAATTCGTACGAATGACCTACCTTACCCCGCCCCTAAATCTAACCATCACGTGGGTTTAGACAAATCGTACAAATTCGTACGAGTGAGGTCGTACGAATTAGTACGAATTAAAATTTTTTTTAATCATTCGTCGAATTCGTACGAATTGGGCGTGAGATAGTGTTGGAAAAGAAGCATAAGATATTACGCAGTACTCGTTCCCTTTTCTAGAGAGAACAGAGGTTACGTTTGTAACTGAGTACGTTTCTGATTGAAAATGCATACAGGTTATACGTACAAATAAGTGTGTACTTATAGTTAGAGAGATCCAGTGTCACTCATTTCCATTCCATATATGAATTTCAATTGGGGACGTTGACTATAGCAGCAGACATAATGGCAGTCCTTTGATCAGACATGTTTTACCTTACTGCACACCGTTCTATGAACTCATTCCATATGTGACAGATTTTATATGCAAATAACTGTATTATGCTAGATTGCCTGAGGTTCAATGCAAAAACACACATTAGTCTAATGAGACATCATGGTTACACAGCAGGTGGTAGTGGCACAGACACTGGAGCTCAGATCAAAGAAGGAATGGGCAGGACAGATAACTGATGGAAAGAGAGAGAGATTCCTTTGCTGGAATGGTGACGGCAGCATAAGGGTCAGGACTGAGGGCTAAAGATGTTACATGTATGAAAATTAGGAGCGTCTTAGTCAATTTTTTTCCCCCATTATTTCTGAGATATGCTACCATTTAAAGTGTTCCGCAAGTACAATTATTATTGTTATTATTAACAATGTACATCTTCCATGTGGAGGCACGTTTTCGCTTTAAAGTAAAAATTAAAAGGTAATTGTATCTTAAAAAAAAAACATAATTGACATAGTTGAATATGTCCTGAAAAAATATAGAAAAATATCAACATATTCATTTTAAAATATTTTTTAAAAAGTAGAAATGTGGAAAAACATGAACATTTCACATAAACTTAGACACATAGACTTTATATCTCACTCTTGTCGTTTTGATTTGAACAATTTCTGAAAATATGCATGTTAATATTTTACTTATTTTTCGTCTTCTTTATGAAATAGATCAGCAGTAAACTTTATGATCAATCACATACTGCAAAATTGTTTTTATGACTCTTCAAAGAATCTCATTTTGATGGGCATTTGACCAGCACTTCCAGTTATCGCATTTCATCAGTGAATTCAGTTGAGGTTTGTACTCAGATACTCTGAGTTGGATATTAAAATAACTTCATAAGTTGACTGAAGTAAAATATCAGTCGTACCCTCTCCCAACAGTATACAGTCCAAAACATCTGTCAAAGTGAATCACTCTTAGGGCAGGTCTGCTTTCTGTGCCATTGCCATCTTATTTAATATCTGGCTGAAACAACAGAAACAGGGTGTGACAACACCACACAAATTGGCTCGCTTGCCTGGCCAGCCACTAGTGTTTCATCCAATCTCAAAGGAGGCTCCAATTTCAACTCTGAGAGCCCTAGTAATAAATAGGTAATGTATGTAATCACATTTATATTTCTAAATCAGTCCCATTACAACAACTGCACTTCCCAGATTATTTCAGATTACATTGTTTATTGACCGTATTACCACGGCTAATGAGTTTTTCTGCTCAATAAGTGCCTATTTCAGTAGATGTCACTTTGACCTTTGCAAGGCTAGTAGTGTATACTTGACATAGACCATCTGAAAGACTTAATGGCTAAATAAATACAATCAATAAGCATGTTCAATCTATTTTTTGTCCAACAAATTTAGATTTTGAGTGAATTTTACAGGGCTGCCGCTGTCCCCGACTAAAGATTTTTCTAGTCTACAAATCACACAGAAAATTTCTCAGAGCTGAGAAAGAATATTATGTTTGCAACATCGCTATAACATTAGCCAAGTTTCCATCAACTTTGTCAATCGAATTATCTGAAGTTCGGAACAAAAAACGGTGAACAAAGTTGGTTTATGTGAACAAAGTAGTTTCCATCCAACGGCTTCAAAGCGAATAAAAACTTGTGCGTAATGACGTCACATGCTGTTTTGCGATTAAATTGATATGAGACATTTTAAGGTGTTTCCATTCATTTTCGCAATGAATCACACAACATTCAAACAAACATTTGCGAACAAAGTTTTGGTAAAATGGATCGCGCCATCTACCATCTACCATCATATCATGGCAACGGTGTGTTATACTTAGCAATGGTCTGTTATCAAGAAATAACAGACCACATTTTACATTAGAATTCAACCAAGCGAACCAACAACAACGACACTATCATCGACACTACCAACGACACTATCAACACATTGCTACGCTGATGCATCATCATAGAAATGCATTTGTTGACACCCGTCATAAGTACGCAAACAGAGCTGAAATACTGGGCGGAAATTAACTAAAACTTCTTCTATGTTTTGTGGCGGGTTGCAACAATAAAACTTAATCACAATTCAATACTAATTCGACAAAAAAGAGTTTCCACCAGCGTTTATCGCATAAGCCGTTTATCGATCAAGATAAAAGCTGATGAGACCGAACCTATTTCGAATTTTTCGATCAATCGAATTTTACTGATTCCATAACGCATTTTTCATTTGATATCACTTAATTCGGATAAAAATGTGTGGATGGAAACATAGCTAGTGTTCTACATTAAAGAGAAACATCAAAACTATAATTATTGAGCCTTTAGAATAGGACTGACTTTGACTGTTCCAATATGGCATCCAATATATATGGTAATTACCACATGGACAAGCCTTGTTACAATCTGTCAGTCAAGGACTGCACAACTTCGCCTCTTGTAGAGGATTTATTTATTTATTTATTTATTTTTTGTGACTAACCGACTACTTAAAATGAATCTTCTTGTAGATTAACGTTTGGTCAACTATTGGGGGAAGCCCTAGAAATTTAATTTTATCTGATTTTTACACGGAGCATCGATATCGAGTATAGGTACTACACTTGAATTTGATTTCACTTTGTGAGTCGTTAAAAATGTATGTTTATATAGTATGAATATGGGAAGTATGAATGAAATTCAGACTTTATCTGATGCTTTTACTGTTAGTGATGCTTTTTAATGTTGGTAAACTCTTTCCTGTGGCATCATGGGATATTAAAGTGCGTCCGTCAAATGTACATTTCAGAATCTCTCGGAAAAAAATAGGCATTTCGGGTACTTTTCGTCTATTGTTCGCCTACTACTCTTTTGGCGTACTGTTTTTTGCATACTATATAGTAGGGAAGTATTCGATTTCTGACCTAGAGATGGTCTAAAAAATTATAAATAGAGCCTTTACATGTAAAACACACCACCACGATGGGTGGTTGCTAGTAGATGTTTCTATGTTTGTCCCTTAATTCTCCCATTCAATGTAGAAATTTTAACATATTTTACTGTCTGTCAGGTGAAAATCATACATCAGTCGCCACATAAAGCATGAGCAACAATAATAGTGGTGCTTGCCTAACAAAGTGCTACTAATAAACAGTCATTTCAGGAAAGATACGGCTCTCAGCTTCCAGTTGAGAGGTCATTGAAAACAGTCAGTGAATAATGCAGTCCAATTTGAATATTGAAAATTCAGTGTTTTGTAATCCACTGTGCTGATTATATAAGAGGACTTGATCATTTATGAGCTTGACAGCTCTTGTAGTTGATGTACCCAGTCATTGCAAGGACATCAAAAAAATGCTGCATGGATGTAAAATGACAACCTTAAATCATCTGTGGTATTAAGCACAATTAGGCCATAAATAATGTGAGTAAACATGTCTAATCGTGTTTTACAGGATGAGAGTGTTTGAATAAGAATAAAGCTGTCGGCTCAGACACACAAGTCAGGAAGAACGAGTCTGTTTGTCCTGTGTTTTTCCCACTTTTTCCCACTTGCACTGTCTGTAAGAGCTGATGTGAGTGAGACGGCGACTAAAGGGAAATATCACAGGACTGCTCTTATGCAATAACGACAGTTAATGGCCAAAGACCGAGAACAATTTTACTCTCTTGCTGTGGTTGTTTTATGGAGAGATCTACATTAAAAGTCTTTAAAAAAGTCTACTGTTGTGTTCTCCAGTACAATTTAGAAATCATTTCTATAATTTATAATAATTAAACATTAAATAACAAATAAAATTAATTAGTTTATCAAGATACTGGGTTAGATCTTTTGACTGAGACAACAGTTCTGCTTTCTAGTCCTGATAGTTTTATGGAGAGATCTGCGTAAAATGTACGTTGTGTTTAAATCATAAGAATTGGGTGCAAGAAAATTACCATTTGAAGTTTCTTTGAGTAGAAATTTTTACCTCATATCATCGTTATGCGCGTGAGCTTGTTAGGGAGCTTACATTTGTTATTGTAAACTGGAAATAGAACTAAATATTTGCGGAAATTGAAATAAAGCTGAATCAAAATGTAAATATTAGATTTTATTTCTTAAATTGAAGCGAAATACTTCATATTTATTTACAATTACGATTACATTTCTCTTTCTCACAATGCAGTTTGAGATCATATGCAGTACGTGAATGATTCATGAGTTGCTGCCTTAGATATAATTTTATAATAGCTCTTTTAATTAAGCTTGCTTTCGAACAGAAAATTGTGCAAACCTTGAAAAACTGTGAGGAGAAATCAAGTATAAATCATATGAAAACAATTAAAATATGTTGAATTACACTTAAAAGAGTCTCCTGTCAAATAAATCTATGTGTCTGCTGAAAGTTGTTGCCTTTTTGCTGCTTTTATATTTGCTGATGCAAACGCTTGTAAATAAATTTACCTTAAGGGTCAAAACCGTGTATTTTTATGTGGCACTTCAAAGTTAAAAACATTGTGTCTGGCTTTGAATTGTTTGATTTCAGGGACCTCATTGTTAAACAAATATCTTTGACCAGTACAGTGTCATGCTGTGTGATACTATTTGAGAGAGATCACTTTGATCACTTTTTTACAGCAGAAATAATTTCTATGGGCATTAAATGTCAAACTTGTATGTATGACATATTACGTTTGGATTAACTTCATGTGTAAGATCATAAATGAAGTTGTTTCAATGTTAAGATTTTGTAGTTCCCTGATGAAAAATCCTGCATTGCTGGTCACCAGCATCCTGGTGGACCAGCATACACTGTAAAACAAATATTTTTTGGTTTAACTTAAAAAGTTAAGTAACCTAGTTGCCTTAAAATTTTAAGTTGAATGAACTGGAAAAAATGAGTTAACAATGAAAGAGATTGATTTAATTATCAGAAACTCAAAATAATAAGTTATCTGAACTAAATAAATTATTTAAGTTGATTTGACAAAAGAAAAAATGTTGTGATAACAAATCTTTTGTTTGACCTATCCAGTGACAAGTGTCTAAGTTTAAAGACATTTTGGTTTTCTTTCATAACACAACTTCATGTAACACTTTATTGATCAGTGTCCTTTACATCACTATAAACTGCAAAATTACATGAAACTAACACTAAACCAAACCCTAAAGGAAGTAGATGTAGTTAATTATTATTAATTGGTACGTAAATGCATAATTTCACTGTAACATAGACTCCTTAAAATAAAGTATAACCAACTTCCAATGTAAAATCCAGACTTTCCTTAATCAGTCTGAAAACTGTCAGATTTAGAAACATTAAACAACTGTCGCCCAAGGGATAACATGGGAATTTTTTTCTGAAATCATCTTCAATAATTCCCACCACAGAGGGAAATTTAATTAAGCATTCACATACAGTATTAATATTGTCCACACATGGTTCTAAATTTAATTGGGGCATAATTGACACATTAGATGTGAAATAGACCACAATCCCAAATACATAGCCAGCGGCTGACGATACCACCAAATGCAGAAACATAATAAAACACAAAGATATTTAAAGAAATGTGAAACTGACTCGGTTATTGCTCGGGTGAGATTTGATTGCTCTCGACTTAAACCATTATCCCTATGGGGCTGCCGAGCGGCCTTATATGATCACAGTACTGCAGGCTCTATTTCATCTTATAGGATTAAAGTGACAAATGTTAGCCTGCAGAGAAATGCAAGGTGGTCACAATACCTTTGTGCTATTCTAACATTCAACAAAGGGCCGGCCACTCCGCACACTGCAAATCAATGTGGTTTTACCCCCCTCCCATGAAACTATATTGAACTGAACAATTGGTGACTTCAAACTGTCTTCCTCCTCTTTTCCGTCTCAACAACGTCAGTTTCACCAATGTTAGCTTTCGGTCTTTTCTTTGTGGTGGCCTAATCCTCTCTTTGTGACCGTTATCATGTTTGTATTTTCGATATAATGGGAAGAAGCTCTGCTGTCTTGGGGGATTGACACTTCAATTGTTATTCTCATGCCTTGTTTACAGCCAGACTGAATGTGTAAAATGAATTCCTGTCGAAAACAGAGTGAGAGGAAAGAAATAAGGCAAATTCCAGGTATTGAATACGCTTAAATTCGAGTTAGAGCTTTGTTCACTTGTGTTTACCTCTGAGACTAAATGACAGGTTTCAGAGGCAAAAAAATAAGTCCAACCTTGACTGTGGTGTGCAGCCTCTTTACAGTGATATATTCATCCTTGCTTGAATAACTAAATTCTATCCAAATTCTACTTTTTGCTAAATGCAATGTGGCATAAATTTGGGACCGAGATGTTTCTTGCACATGTTGCCCAGTTGGGTCCCACCTATTTGCAAGTGCACATGTTAAATCCATATGGGCAATTAGCATGAGGCCATTATGGAACCCATGGACAATTCTATAATAGCCCATTTCATACCCATATGGGCCCCACATAGAAATGTGGGCTGAGGTGTGTGTGCATGTCAAAAAAATCTATTCTGGTTCGAAACCTGTGACATAGCCTATAAACACTCACGTCAACTCAATAACTTTATTTAGCGATCATTTAATCACTACGTTCCGATTCATCAAACGGAATGAAGTCATTCCAAATGAAACAAAAGGTGTCCATGTAAACGTAGCTACTGATTAATTCAAGACAGGAATGCGACTAATGTCCTAATGAGTGAGATATTTAATCAATCATTCATTGAATCATTCTTTTAAAAACAATTATTAATTTAAAAATGAAATACCACTGTGTGGCCTCGACCATTTTTCATTGGTGGAGAAAAATAACTTAAAAGTCACACTTTCAATCGTGCTGTCTTGCCTATGTAATATTTCCAACCCGATCTCACGACCAGATCGTACGAATTCGCCGAACGATTAAAAAGTGGCTAATTTGTAACAATTCATACGACCTCACTCGTACGAATTAGTGTGATTTTGCTAAATCGTACATATTTTACGAATTGGCCAATTCGTATGAATTCGTACGAATTACCTACCTCTTATCCCGCCCCTAAATCACGTGGGTTTAGACAAATCGTACGAATTTATACGAGTGAGGTCGTACGAATTAGTACAAATTAGACACTTTTTAATCATTCGTCGAATTCGTACGAATTGGTTCGTGAGATAGCGTAGAATATTTCTTACACACACACGCCGAATGATTAAAAAGTGTCTAATTTGTAACAATTCATACGACCTCGTACGAATTAGTAAGATTTTGCTAAATCATACATACATTTTTGAATTGGCCAATTCGTATGAATTCGTACGAATTACCTACCCCTTACCCCACCCATAAATCACGTGGGTTTAGACAAATCGTACGAATTCATACGAGTGAGGTCGTACGAATTAGTATGAATTAGACACTTTTTTTAATCATTCGTCGAATTCATACGAATTGGTCGTGAGATAGCGTAGAATATTTCTTACACACACACGCCGAATGATTCAAAAGTGGCTATTTCGTAACAATTCATACGACCTCACTCGTACGAATTAGTAAGATTTTGCTGAATCGTACGTATTTTGCGAATTGGCCAATTCGTATGAATTTGTACCAATTACCCACTCCTTACCCCGCCCCTAAATCACGTGGGTTTAGACAAATCGTACGAATTCATATGAGTGAGGTCGTACGAATTAGTACGAATTTGACACTTTTTTAAATCATTCGTCGAATTTGTACGAATTGGTCGTGAGACAGCGTAGAATATTTCTTACACACACACAAACACAGACTTTGTCAATATGATTAACTTCTGTTGTTTTTAAATCAGTACCAGAAAGTATGTTCTAACACGACCCTGACGAAACCCTCAAAGAAACCTGTGAGAATCATTAGATCGAAACATGAAGATTAGTGAGGACACATAAAATGTCCTTGAAAATTGGTTATCATGACATTTTACTAGTAAGGACATTTGGCCGTCTCAGTAGGCACATTTTGTGTGTGTGTGTGTGTAACTTATACATGTGAATGAATGGAGGGAAAAAAATGAATCTCAAAGGGAAAAAAACAACAACAATGGGCACAAGAGGACCTCATTGGTGAATGAAGAACATGGAGTCAAGGTCATGGCATGAGGCGTGTGATAACTCTGCATGATTCTCATTCTCAAAGTCAGCAGAATAACGGCATTAATGTTTTTCAGTGCCAAAGCTGGCATGAAGTAAATAAATAAATAAAAAAGTCCCTGAATTCCAAATGCCATCTCCCCTAATGCTCACAGGCACTGCTGTTAAATCATTTTCCCTTGGTCAACATTGACTGACATTGAACATCGAATATTGGCTCATTAGTACAAATCAAAATCTTAAGGGACGGATCGTTTTTGAGGTTCTGGCAAGGGATGGCGTGCAGCTGACAGCTTCGTTTCGGCAAACCGACGGACGAGCACTCTTTGGTCCTCTGTGAAATTCGTGTTGTCACATTATCTGAATCAAACTCCTTTTGGAATGAAGCATTTACCACGTGACTGACGCATGTATGAGTGTGTGCTACACCACAGAGTGGTTTGAATATCTTTTGTGTGTCTGTGCTCGGCAGCTCAAAGGGACTGAAAGGACTGCATTTGTGTGCATGACATTTTGTGCCTCTCCCATGTGTGCATATTAATGACACGTGGTATTTCTGAAGCCCAATAAAATATGCCCCTTGATGGCGTTGTGCGGATGGTGTGGGACGTGGCGGGGGGTTCGGAGGGAGAATGGGTTTCAAAGGCGACCTGCCTCTTGTTTGGTCTGGGAGAACAAGTACAGTGTGTGTGCCTTGAATAGCAGCAGACATCATTGTGGATTAAACTCATTGAAAATACAGAGCCCGTAAGAGTTTCAACAGTTTTTTTTTTAAATTCTGAACAATAGTTTGAAAACCACCTGGAGTCTTTTTTTTTGCATTCTTTTGGGTTTGCAATCAGGCTTTTCAAGCTCTTTGTAGTTGAGAATACATTTTGTGACAAAGTGTTCATTTGTTTTTTAGAGGAATGCATCATTAGATGTTTCCTGATGTTTTGCAAGTTTTTAGATTCAAATTTTGATCAAATTTGAGCAATACAACCTCCTTTTCACACAAATTTAAGTTTTAGAAGTGGTTGCCCTCTTTGAAGTTTTAAACATTTTCATAGTCATTTTATAGCTCTTTTCACTTAAATGGAAAATAAATAAAACAATGAGGGATAAAGGCAAAGAAGGACACAGATAGATGAATGGGTGAATTAATGTACCGATAGTTGGATGGATGTACAGTGATGGATAAACAGATTGGTGGATGGACGGACAGATGGACGAATTGGTGGAAACTTAGTTTCAAAGCAGCTAATAACATGAACTTACTCTTTTGCAGCAGAAGCAGATAGCATGTTCCGTAGCTTGGCGATGTTTCCGAGGCTGTTTTTGTAAAATATAAAATATGATTTTTCAGACTAATATAACACCCAGGACTTTAACTGTAGAGGAAACAGGAGGAAGTATAGTACATCCTTCTAAATGCGAATTCTATTCTAAGAGCTTCTGTGTACAGGATTCTAGGCCAATAAGTAATACCTCAGTCTTATCTGAATTTGATAGAAGAAAATTACCAGTGTCTTTCTGTCAACTTGAATAGTTTTGAGATTTCATCTAGTTGTGATGATATATATATATAACTAAGTATCATCAGCATTGTAGTAGAAACTACAAAACTACAAAACATAGCAGAGGGCCTATCACAGATGCTTGGGGCACTTCATAATTTACTGACGTTAACTTAGATTTTTTCACATTTAAATAGACAAAATGGTTACTCTCTGATAGGTACGATCCAAACCAGCTTAATGCCTGTCCCTTAATAACAGTATAAGTTTATAGTCGATCTACGAGTATTTTATGATCTAACAATCAATTCGAACAAGCTAATCAAGGCCTGAAGTTACTAGAAAGCTACAGCCATAGTAGACATGCCTTGGTCAGAAGCTAGTCAGTAATTTGTCATTTTAACGAGCACAGTTCCTGTGTATATTATAATATAATTTTCTTGCAAGTAGAGCACAATTGAGCAGAGTCTGCTCAGCAGACATAACTTTTTCGGGTAGATTACACTCTAAATGCACTAAAATGCTGGGTTGTTTTAACCCAAATTTGGGTCAAATATTTGGGACAAACCAACCCAATCTCCCGACCAAATCATACGAATTCGACGAATGATTAAAAAGTGGCTAATTCGTAACAATTCATATGACCTCACTCGTACGAATTAGTACGATTTCGCTAAATCGTACATATTTTACGAATTGGCCAATTCGTATGAAATCGTACGAATGACCTACCCCTGACCCCGCCCCTAAACCTACCCATCACGTGGGTTTAGACAAATCGTACGAATTCGTACGAGTGAGGTCGTACGTATTACACACTTTTTAATCATTCGTGGAATTCGTACGAATTGGTCGTGAGATAGCATAAGACAAACCCATCGAGTTGCATTTTTTTTTATTAAATTTTTAACCCAATGTTTGAGTTTGTCCATATTTGACCCACAATTGTGTTAAAACAACCCAGCATTTTTTTAGAGTGTAGACATAAATGGCAGATTTGAAATGGGTCAGTAATCGGCAATTCATTTGGATCTATAGAATCAAGAATCAACTTTAAAAGGATGGACGAATGGGTGGATAAATGGATGGATAAAAAGATAAAATATTGATGGATAGATGAAAGAGAGAGAGAGAGAGCTGTTGTACCTCTGATCACAGGCACCTGTAAGTGAAAGAATCCTAATAGCAGCTGTTCTTGAAGGACTCTCTCTCTCACACACACACGCTAAACAAACACACAGCAGGCACACCACTTCACCCTCGAACACTCCATTCATTGACGCTTTTGCTTTTGACACTCATCCCTCTGCCATTTGTCTGAGATCATTAGGAGTGAGCTTTCTTCACTGTATTAAAGGTACTCACTTATCCATCTCACTATGAGGAGGAGCGGGAGTCTGTCTCCAGTGGTACACACACGAGAGGCCGAGATGCCTTTCGGAGTCTTACGTTCTCTTTAAGCAGCTAATAGAGCTAATTTAGCTTTTATGGGGCTTTGTTGGAGGTGTTATCGAACGGCTCGCTTTATCTACAATTTAAACTTAGCAGGTTAATGAATCTGAAAGCGAGCCATCTTTAGACGAGGGAGAGAGAAAGAAAAGCTCAAAACTGATGCACCTTTTTTGATCTTTCCATGATACCTGAGACACCACATGGAGCTGATCTCCTTACATCTCTACTCTTAGATTCTTTTCTGGCGCTCCCGTCAGCGTCCCAGCAGAAATGGCATTAATTGCTTCAGTGTATAAAGTAATTATCTCAGGTAATTAAGACCCTGTATAGAATAAGAGCAATTGGACCGTCCGCATTCCCAGGAGTGAATGAAAGCTGAATTTCTTCCTTTTATGTGTATTAATTGAAAGGCAAAGGAACATGGGATCAGAAAAAAAAAAACTCCTGGGCAATGAGACATGCGGGGACTTTGGGGCTTTAAAGTCACGGCCACAGTAATTGTGCGTCTGAAGCTTTTTATGTCATTTGCTGTGCGTGTGGGGTTCATAACAATCTGTAATCACAGGAGGCTTTAGAGAATGTAATTGAAAATCTGCAAAGCGAGCCTCTCACCTGTATTAAATTGAAATCCAAGGCCTCGGTCACCGTCAATACCTTCATTGTTCTTTTTCTACAATATAGAATGATTTCTAATTGCTGCACTCACAGTCATTCACCTGTCTATTAACTGTTCTTATCCTGTCTTATCTTATCTTATCCTGGGGGGGTGGGGGGTCATTTACTAAAAGACTATGCAGACGAGGCGAACACAACGGGGGCTGTTCATATAATCTCAAGGAGAAATTCCTTCAGTCTTTTGAGATGCATCATCATGCATACGAATGCTACGGCTTGACAAAGTGTTTACAGTCTGTTGATATCTGTTGCTAACACGGCCTGAATGTGAAGCAGTTGTCCCACTGCCGGCAGATCAAACAACAATCTGGCAAGAGCATTTTGCCAACAAAATGGTCCTTCGTTCGAGATTAGAGTGTACAAATATAGCTCAGGTGATAAATAATTAATGAACGTCTCAGTACCAACGCATGAAGTATTGACATGAGGTATTGACAACATTCAATGGACATACAATAAAATTAGCGTCTTCTGACTGATTTTATTAACAGGCTGAGAAACCAAATAATCTTATAAAAGGAACATAATTTTGTTACAAACCTGTATGGCTTTCTTTCTTTCTTTTGTAGAATTTTTTTTTTATTATTTTTTGTAAACATTATACAATTAAAGCTAACCCAGATAGCAAACTGACATTGAATCAACGTGGAAACATGACATCGAAACAACGTTGATCTGACATTGTTTTGCTCATCGAATTAACATCAAACCAACGTCAGACGCGTCATTCTTCAAAACTAACAGAAAATCAACTTGAAATCAACGTTGTTTCAACGCTAGGAGAGCAAACCAATTTTCGGTTTTCATTTAGCTTTGAAGAATGCCGCGTCTGACGTTGGTTCAACGTTAATTCGATGAGCAAAACAATGCCAGATCAACGTTGTTTCGATGTCATGAGAGACGTTGTTTCCACGTTGATTCAATGTCAGTTTGCTGTCTGGGAATGGCATCCAAAACTACATCGGATAAAAACAATGCATTTTTCTAAATATCTTGACTTGACTGGACTTGAAGATGAATAATTTATGACAGAATTTAAATTTCTCGGAGAATATGGTCCCAGTATGTTAGTAATGAGTTACAAAAGGGACCGTTTACATTATAAAAACGAGAAACAACCGAGTCACCTTTCTTTGTCATTGACAAACAAGGGTTTGTCGACGGTTTAAGAGTCACTGAACACACTGGCTCTCTTGACAGGACACTGTATTTGCCCAGAAAACTGTCTCACAATAGAAACTATCTCTCTACAGAAGGCCAATAAAGCTCACACATTAGAGTGAGAATACGTCATTGCTGAGCCCGTCCTAACCAAAGCCCTGCCGCCTCTGGGGAGACCACTGGGATGCCATGTCTCTCGGTATGACATTGACTTTTATAATAGGTGTTTATCCACTCAGAGCTGTCTCTGGCCAAAACAAAAGCCTCATAAGCGTTCGATTAACTGTAATTATTTTCGGTTCCCCCGAGATATGTTGCGGACGAGGCCTTCTCTTGAACAACCATGGGGTGCAGAGCTCATTCAAAGCAGGGCACTGCAATGACTTTTAATTGACAATGACGGCACTTTCCATTACACTTTGGTGTCCCATTACTTTTTTGTATAAATCAGATTTATTTATTCATTCAAATATTATGAATTGAAATGTTTTTGATTTGCATACGAAATCACTTAATTACGAAAAACGTTGTGTATTTTTATAGCAATATGGCAAGACAAGGAGATAATCTTCGATTTCCTTTTCAAATGTTAATCAATCACCAATGTTTGCACAAATGGAGGAGCTCCAGAAGCATATAAAAAGGGAATGGCAGGACTGGAACATTTTTTTTTTTTAGGCTTATGTGCATAGTCGCCTGCTCATGGTTCTTGTAATGTTGTTTATGTCTATTATGTAAATTTATGGGTGGGTTTGTCCCATAGACTGTAAAAAAGATGGACGACAGCCCTTCGCTCTTTTCCATCGGAGAGAACTGAAGCCGTCAATGTCCCGATCTCTTTGAACTTGAGTCTGCGCACTTACGTTTTCGGGACCAGACATGCGCAGTCGTGAGCAGGAAGTAAAGCCACAAAATCAAGACCCCGCGCTCACTCTCGCAGAATCACAAACAACACCTAAAAAATAATGAAGCTACAGTAGTTCAGACTAACTCCTTTAAGATTTGCATCATTTTGCGAGTCATTTATCCCGCCGATTAAATAGCAACAGCGCCCAAGACCCGCCCACAATTTTACTTGCGCTGCACGCTATAGATACTTGCGTTTCAAATCGTTAAAATAGGGTCCTTAATGTTACAAAATATTTATTTATTTGTTTAAATAAATGTTGTTCTTTTGAGCATTTTTATGAATAAAAAAATCCTAGAAAAAAGTATCATGGTTTTTATGAAAATATTATCCAGCAGCTAAATAGTAGTTTTCCAGCATTGATAATAATTAGAAATATTTCTTGAACAACAAAGCATACCGTCACAGACTGTATTTCCCATCACATCCAAAACAGTATTTAAATCAAGCTCCTGAGGATATCCAACATTTTCTTTTTTCTTATTTCTTACTGTTATTTCTTATTAATTCATAGTTTATTGCTGAAAGAACATTTGCATAATAATTTTCAACACGGTGTTGACAACACCCCTCCCTTTTTCCCCTTATTCATGGAAAGTGCCTATTTAGTCAGTTCAAGTTAAGGTACACAGCACATTTGAATTCTACTTCATAGAAAAGATTGTAAACCAGTTCAGCTCAGCAGTGATGGTACACTATTACCAGGATATGTGGATGCATACATCTGAATGAAGTCACTAACAGCAAAGTGCACATGATAAATGGTGCTACGTGTTTCCTTCACAATGCAAAAAGAGGTGCTCCCATCACACTAGAAGCAATCAAGTCATTAAATCTCTGAATAAAATAGAGCCTGCCATCAGTGACATGCTTTTAAAAACACCCCCATATAATGCAAGCATGTAAAAGTTTACGAGCCTGTTTACTATTCCCTAGGTGTGGTGATTGAGTAACTCAACGAGGAAGATGAGAAGAGGCATTATAATTTACTACCACTGCAATATGCATCGTGCGCGCAGGATGGCAACACTAGTAAAGAGCCACAAATTGATCTCGCTCGGAAAAAAAAAAAAACATCTTTAGCCTATTAGCATGTTTGTGGTCATGTTCCACACACACACAGAGAGAGAGAGAGAGAGGGGTCAAGTGTCAACGTTTCTGGTGTCCTTACTTACTAAATGGACTTTCTGTAAATGTGAGTCCTTAATGATGTTTACATTATAGTTCTCAAGCCAACTGAGATGTCTCCACATATATTACAAACCAACAAAACACACACAAAAAATATATATTTTTCAGGATTCACACTTCTTTCTGATTAATTAAGTTTGTTGCATGAGACGGATTTAAAAACGCCTACAACACTGAAACGCGGAGGCTAATGAATGAAAAAAATAGGCTACATGTATTTACTTAGTTTTTTATTTTAATGTTTGTTTTTAATCTATTCCCATTTATCTTTGCTTTTGCTTGTTTGCCAAAATCAGATACTCCTTCAGGATTTCCCTGTGTTTGACTGAATCCTCCCTCTTTCATCACAAGCCTCTGAGGGCCTGCAGATGAGAAGCATTTGCACAGCATGAAGCCACCGCCACCATCAAACTTCATGGTGAGATGATGCTTTAGTCTGATAGCTCAGTTTTGGTCTCATCAGACCACAGAACCTTCTTCCAGATGGCTTCAGAGTCTCCCACATGCCTTATGGCAAACTGAAGCAAAGATGTCATATGACTTTTTTTAACAGTGACTTTTACTTTGCCACTCTCCCATAAAGCTCTGGCTGTTCAAGCACCCGGGCAATAGTTGTTTGCAGTCTGCGTAGTCTCACTAAACCTTTTAACTCATTTAACCCCAAATTAGACTTATTTTTATCCAACAACAATAGATCAAAAGAGTACAAGGACATTTTTATTGGCCAGAACTTCTAGAGATAAATAGCACAGACACTGAACAAAGATTACATTTTCTAGTGTGCATGTGTGAAATGCCTGCGATCGCACACACTATCAAATGTGTATCAAAAAGTATACTTTGAAAGGCGATGTGTTCGGAAAAACATGAAAACGTCAAGAAGTGTAAACACAAATAAGATACTGTAAAGTGTTACCGCTTGAAGTGACACCAGGTAACTTTTGCTCTCTGGGTCCCCCTACAGTTGGGAAACAGTATTGTCCTCTACTACTGTCGTAAACTCTGTCATCCTACATGCACATGCATTTGTTGACAACCATGATAGTCCTGAACACTGTAGGAGGAGGTTACATGCAATTTCATGGGTTTTATTTTTTTTTTAACGACAAATGATCACGATGCTCACATTTACAAGCCAGCATTATTATACACTTTAAAAATGAATATGCTTTATCTAATCAAAAAAATTGTAGCAAAAGATTACAAGCAAAATTATTCATTGAATTTAACACACTAGAATTGAGTAATAATTGATCAAATTAATTCATTAAAAGTTAACCATTTAAAATGAGTAAAACTTACAACAACCTCCAAAAAAAACATAAATTGAAGTCATCATTATGGTGATCGGTGTTTATTTTAGGATTGTTTTAAAATGACGGTTTTCTTCTTCAGTGATTCTGCTTGTTAACATCAAGTGTCTTCAATGTTGGCAATAAAAAATAAAGAGTTCTTAGTTAATCTTTGACATCTGTCTGTTAGTGAGATATGCTTGTTATTTTTTTTTGGTGTAAACTTTACTCATTTTAAATGGTTAATTTTTAAGAAATCATTTGATTAACTATTAATCAATTCTAATTTGATAAATTTGATTAATTATATTGCTTGTAATCTGTTGCCACAATTTTATTGATTAGATGAAGCATATTATTTTTTTTACAGTGTAGTAGCCTGGTAGATAATAACCATATATCATCAATATTATAATATCAAGCTACCATAAATTAGTCTGCAAATTTTATAGCTAACCATCAAAAACGCGTACCAATCACGTTTACTAGCTATCAGATTGATAATTCGCTTCTCTACTATCATTACTTGATTCATGAAGGATAAGATAGTTTCTGTAAAAGTCAAACAGACAAAAAAATAAAAAATAAATAGTATGCATGCGATATACTTAATAGTCCAAAAGCATGACAGCCAAGTCCGCACTCTGGTTTAGATAGTCTTCGTTGTTTTGGAGTTTAGTAGGGTAGATTGTTTTACATTGCATGCGAAACACAAATGTTGACATATAAACTAAATGTTTTGTTCATTTCAACTATGCAAAAATTATGCAGCTCTTAGAAGCATTGTAAATGTAGTTTGTTGCATACAATTACTATCTTTTCCTTTATGGATTAACTATTCCTTTTACTAAAACATGGGCAATAGCTACTCCAAGATCACACCGGCAAAGCATGACACTCGTTTCCTGTCCTCTGACACCAGATGGAGAAATAAACAATTAATAATAGCAGTTCAAATGCTGTGGAAACTTCTGCAGACAATTTCACAGAGATCTTGATGAACCTTCAGCGTTGCTATGGCAATATATACCCCCTGTGGTTAAACATAGACTCACTCATTCACTCAAACATGCAGGAAGAGAGACAGGGATGGTGAGGGGTAGGAGGGATTTTACTTTTTTTTTTGGCCACCAGAAGGAATAACAACCTCTTGTGAAAATCAGTTAAAAATCCCGTGGAGGAACTGATGCTCTCCTCTGCTGTAAGATTTGAACTGGAGCTAAAAGCAAAGCGTGAACATCAGTTGAAAAGCGGTTACTTGCTTTGACGCTCTTTAAAGCAGAAACACACATGCTGTACGTTTATATAACTCTATTGTAAATACTGAACGTCCTGATATTGTATGGGACCTGCTAAACCGGTTCAGTTTGTGACTAGTTTAAACAGAGGTAAAAAGGATTTCTGTTTTGGCAGGTCATGGTCACTCATCATGACAAGTAGAATAAACCATTCAGACCGCATTGATATTTCAACAACATTTGATGTTGATTGTAATTACAAGATAAGAATAGAAAAAAAGTTTTAAAACAAGTTTTGATTCCTATTAATTTGGCAGTGAACAATTCAGGTGGATTTCAGTTGATTGAACCAGATGAGAAGTTTATCTATATATATTTTTACTCTTTTGATTCTGGTTTGGTGACAGAGCTCAGACATTCCTGGTTTGTCTTGTGCATATATATATATATACAGTATATATGACTAAATAATCACAATGATGGGGTGAAATGGGCTGTAATGCATAGGGCACCAGGTAAAATCTTGCCTAGGGCAGCAAATTGGTCAGGGCCGGGCCTGCCCCTGAGCAACAAGACAATTTGAGTAAGCTCAAAGTACACAAATTTAAAGATTTATATCATTTAACCTTCCTGAAGCAAAAGGACACCAGCAGCAAGCCAAATGTGCTAAACAGAGGCATGCTGTCATGTGTCATGCTTTCTCTCCTTAATGGATTATATCACGTCAAGAGTGAATGATAAGTCTGGCATCTCATTATTATCATTATTATTATATGGCAAATAATCAGAATATGTCTGTCCACCGGGAATGACCCTCTTGCCCCCGGCTTTCCGTGGCTGCTATTTGTCACTTAATTAGCTACAGGATATTCTGGTCCCGCAGGCCACTCAAACTGGTATCTGTCTAAGCATTTTGATAGCCACAGGGAAGGTGGACATACGGCCACAGGTATGCTGCCTCAGTCAACAAGTTTGACTGTATTGCCCGAAGCAGCGAGAGAGCTACAAACATAAGCCACAAGTCACTTCAGTGCCAAGAGAAACATTGAAAATAATGTGCATGATTCCACACACTGCATTTAAGCTGAGCTATGGTTGTTTTAGAGCTCCTTTAGGTTCCACAAGAGATTTCTTCCTAGTGTATTGTGACTTAAGGTTTAGTAACAACCAGGAAATCACATTAAACATTATAGCAAGAGCCATAAACCATCTCTGACAGGTAAAATGACCACTGGCATAATATGTTGTATATAGTTTTTTTTTTCTTTATCTTTTGAAGACATTGCCAACAATGAATCACACTATTATGTGGTACAGTATCAAGGGTTTTCAAACTTTTTGATGCCATGGAGTTGCCCAAAGGACTTCCTTGGTTTCCACCAGAGGGCTCTCCTCCTGACTCCCTTGCTTTTTCATCATGAACTTCTCATAACCCATTGGCTTCATTCAAAAACATAGGCAGCTGACTTGTTGTCTCAGTGGCCCATCAGGCAATGACTTTACAGGCTCACAAAGGTACCTCACGAAACTGACATACTTCTAAGGCAGTGTTACGATTTAATGATCTACTGCAAAATAGAGCGAGCTTTGGTGAAAACTAAGTGAATATTTAATGACTAGCAATTTCTCCCTAGAAATGGCATCATAACTGGAAAAAAAATCATCAAAAATGAAAAAAAAAAAATCAAAAACTTATGACTGGTTTCTTGGATTTCCCTGTTTGCTTAAATATCTGAGTAAAATATTATCTGAGAAATATTTACTTTTTGTTGATCTTTGAACCCTAACCATGTCAATTACTGTACATTTACACTTCATAGATGTTTTTGCCCTCAATATTTATATTTAATCTAAATTGGTATTTTGTTGTATATAAATGCTGCATTTGTGTAATTTTTTGTTCTCCATTTTTTTCGAAGACCCACAGCACACCCTTCCTGCCACTTGGGCGTCCCTGGACCCTGGTTCAAAAAACTCTGTGCTAGATCCTTATTGCTACATGCATTCTTCAATCATCTACTCCGAAAAAGGTACAGTACATTCATTTTCAAGTCAAGTCAAAAATATTTATATGCCGCTTTTCACAATACAGATTGTATCAAAGCTGCTTCACAATATAAATCAAGACAACTTAACAGTGTTTGTTTATTCATGAAAAAAAGACAATCAAGCTTGGTACAGCTGATCAATGATGGGTCATTTAATTTGAATATCCCCAACTGAAAAACTCCATCAAGTGTCCCGATGGAGAAAAAAAAGCTTGGGAGAACCTGTGGTCATTGATACAGTCCTATTAAATATCTTTGTCTTAAATCAATGCTACCACTGCTGCATAAACTAAATTACATTGGCTTGCCGGCTATTCTAGGAATCTAAATTGCTGGTGGGACCTAAAACACAGATTGGACAGTATGTGCTTTCTGACCATAATACTGAATGAGAACATCTGCCCTGTAGAGTTAAGTCGAATGTCTGAGAAATATTATTAGCTCTTTAATTAAAGACATTAATCCACATGTACTCCTCAGATCATTCACCAGTCCAGGTTATCACACTTTACAGATCCAAAACCTTTATGAGAAACCCTTTAGCTCAATGCTCTGCAGAATTTATTCTTTGAAAAACCAATTTGTGCTCCAGTCTTAAAGGTCAGGATCCTGGCTGAGATGTCTGAAGTGGCCATTTTAGGAGTCTTGTTTCAGTCTTGTGTATATATAATGGAGCCTGTAAAGTTTTTTTTTTTTTTTAAGTTTTTTTTGTTTTTAATACTGCTCAAGTGTTAATGTACTACAATAATACAAGGAACTAACTTGTGATGATGTGTGTTCTCTCTTGTTCACAATTTCCAACACTCCCTCCTTTTTACATTTGGTATTCCTGAAAGAGACTTCAGTAACCAGATAATGAACAAAATTGTAAATTGTTGGACATTTTACCTAAAAATCAAAATTCTGTCATTTACTTACACTCATGTCATTTCAAACCTGAATTACTTTCTTTCTTTAATGGAATGCAAATGAAGAAATCAAGCAAAAATTCCGAGCTGTTCTATTTAACACAATGGGGGTAGGTGTGTGACTAAGGGCCATCAAGCGCAAAAACTCCATAAAGCATCATAAAAGTAATCCATACGAGTATGTGCATATTAAAAGTCAGTGAAGCTATAAAAGCTTTGTGTGACGAACAAACCGCAGTTGTTTTTCACAGAAAATCATGCTTAACAGTCATAGTCACCAGTCATTACATGTAAAATGGCGGCTAGACACTCGTGTTCCAGGGTTTAAAAGACAACTGTGTATTTTGAAGTATGGGTGTTAAATATTCGTGACTATTATTTTGTATAAATATAATTCATTTTCTTCTTTGTTAATAAATAAATTATTGTGGCACTTTTCTTCTTAAATGCATAAATGTAGGCCATGTTTACATAGAGAAACGCATGGTTGCTTTTTGTAATGATTAAATTTATGAATATTTAATTCATTCGTACATCAAAGCTCCATAGACAGCATTACTCTTGAGTAAGCGTATAACTTGATCCAATGTTCAGCATCCATAAAAAAAGAAACCTTTATTTGTATCAGTTCACGGAGGGTTCAGAGCTGCCTTAATATTGAATTACAAGACAAGACTTTTTCCATTTTTCCTCTTCAGCTGGACCTGAGAAGGTTTCAAGGCAAGCATCGGTCACCTCAGTATCGACATTTTAATACAAATTCTCCCCAGGTTCGCTCCAGACAGCCTGTGCTTTCACCCCTGAAGCCTGCCTGAAGGGAAAGTGTCTTTCTCAGCACATCCGCAGGGTCGATGGGGACTCTAATGTACTATTAAACATTTAGATCTTCAGCTTCCACTAATGGTGATTATGTGTACAGGTCCAGCAGAGAGGAGACAGCGTTATGATTCTGACTCTAACAGATGGGTTATGATGTGAGGTAACATGGGATTAATTTGGATGGCCATGTTCAGTCTCTGCTGTTATCAGTTTAATGAAGCTTACACATGCTGTGTTTCTGTTTATTACATTTTCAGGTAAAATCTGTGTGGCGCTGTGTGGATTTGGCACGGATGCTATAGAATTTTCTTTCATTTTTGGCCAATATGTTTGATTTTTGAACCAAAGGCATTGCGGTATGAAAACAGACAACAACATTTATTTTAACAAATATTGTCTGTTGATTTTAATACTGTAATATACTGTAATGTAAGAGTAGTATCAGAATATTTTTTTATTTTAAATTTCTTTTTTATTATTATTTTATTTCCAGAAACCAAGGGTGGCAATGTATTAAAAATAATTGAATAATAATTGCAAAAATAAATCTGGAGGTTTCAGTAACTGAATCTTCTTCAGGATCTACGCTATCTCACGACCAATTCGTATGAATTCGTACATGTGATTAAAAAGTGGCTAATTCGTACTAATTCATACGACCTCACTCGTACGAATTCGTAGGATTTGTCCAAACCCACGTGATGGGTAGGTTTAGCGGCGGGGTCAGGGGTTGGTCATTCGTATGAATTCATACGAATTGACCAATTCGTAAAATATGTACGATTTAGCAAAAATCGTACTAATTCGTACGAGTGAGGTCGTATACGAATTGTTACGAATTAGCCTCGTAAAATTCGTACGAATTCTCTGGGATTTAATTTTGTTTTTCTATCAATGAAATTACATAACTGTTCTGTTTGTGATTTCATGGAATTTATGTTTATTTTATGAATTTACCTTAATTTACATACAATGTCCCAGGACTATTTTCTAAATCATTTTAAGTCATGGATGTTTACTGAGGCCTAGAAGTTTAAAATCACTTCTAGACCCTTTAGGAATAGTTCAGCCAAAAATGATTCAAATGAATCATTTGATTTGTTTGCAGGTCTGCAAAGTTGTATCTCATATTAACCTTAAGATTACAAACAGGTTCATTTTAAACCACGTTTGAGATGTTCCATCTGTACTTTAATTCACTTAAACTCAGGTATTAAATGCAAAGGTATCCCAGTGAGACCTGCAATTATTTCTTTAGGCTATGCTAGCAAAGGGATTAAAAGGTGGAGAGAACGTTTATTCTGCTATTTTAACCCCTTAATTGGCATGGGATCACTGGTGATCCCGGATTATGGTTGTTCAAAATGCATTACTTTTAAAAACCCACACTCTTACTTGATCTGGACAAACTCTGCATCATAAGAAAGGTTTAAGTCTCCTGCTTCGATATTTGACCACTGTTTATGATTAAACTTGTTTGTAGTGATATTAATTTCTTGATTTATGCCAGCACTGCAAAATATTTTATCTGTAACGTTCGTTATTTTGAATAGAAATCATCACTCATAAAACATTAATTCTCGTATTCTCCGGTTTATTTGTGTTCAAATACATACAATATACAGCAACCGCCAGGTCTATTAGTCCAATGGTCCGTATATTTATAGAAATGATTAATAATTGTCACATACAAGTAAAATATTTTGTCATCAAGAATAACATTTCTATTCATTTCCCACTGAATTGTACTATCTGAAGAGCTTAAACAGCGAACGGAGGGAGATGTGTATGTTTCTTCCTGATTTGACGTATTATTTGACCTCAGAGCACTGTCATTCGGCTGTACAGCTGTCAATCATCTGACGTTGTGCAGCGTGACCTCTTCTGCACAACCCATCATGTGTTCATTTCCTCATACTTGACATCCGTGAAAACAAAGCGAACGCGATATCTCTTCATCTGAAATAGGAAGCTAATAAATGCACGATTGAAATATGATGTGTTTTGTTTGTGATTTTCGTGCGATTTGGGGTTTTCATATGAATAAAGAATGTGTACAGAATGCAAATGCTAGGTAAGGCTAGCCCATAGCTTCATCTAAAATGCTAAATATAACATATTTCAAAATCTTTTCATGACTTGAATCCATTTTAATCCGCGACCGGAATATGATACAAATACTCGATGTTGTTTTAAGGTGAACTTTGAATAAAAGTGTAATATTAATAAATTAAATTGTGACATGTAGCTTGAGGCTACTTGTTGTGCTAACTGCTAGTGCACCTGCTATTCTTACAATACATTTCTTTTTAAATAATCCGCATTTGAAGTTCCAAGAATGTTTTTTTATTTTTTATTTTTTTTTTGGTTTTGTTTTCTAATAGGTGGATTATTCATGTAGGGTGGGATCAGAGAGGTTTAGATGGCCAAGCCATAATACAGGCTATAATGGCTGAATTCAAACAAAAGAATAAGGATAAAAGAATAATGAAGATAAGTCTCATACCGGCAGAGGTGTGAATGTTTGGTCGATTTAATGAATAGAACATGAATGGGGCAGCAGGCTCCTCGTCAGACATGTTTTTTCAGAGACTGTAAATGGGTGTTTACAGGGCAATAAAAACATTTGATAAGAATCATTAGCCTTCTCTAAAACTTCCCCAAAGTCTCTTCTGAAATAGTCTCACATTAGGCTTCATAAAATGCACAATTTTAGAGATATCATCCTCAGATTTGAAACGAAGCATGAGCACAGTTGTGGCTACACTTGAGTTGTAGTTATAAGTTGCTATCTTTATTCACACATTATTTTTTATACATTTAATAAATATGTTCTTAATATTTGGTGTTTTTGGTTTTATGCTTGATCTCATATATCTCAATATTAATAACAGTCTGGTAAATTTTGAGTCTTGAAATGTAAACTCTCAAGGGTTGGCTTTCTAAATATATGTTGGTTATGTGTCTAATCAGAATTACCTATGAGCAGCAACCTTTTTATTTTGGGTATCTCATATATGCGCCACTTCCCAAAATTGGGGCCGACTGCTAAGGGGTTAAGTGACAGGCCGATGGATCTCCACACCAGGCAAAGGGGAATGAACAGCCCTCCTGTGACTTGAGAATTGATTGCCATGCAGTGTTCAAAATAAAAAGAGCTAGGGAGAGAATAAAAGGAAGAACAGGGGCCAGACAGAATACATGATGAAGTAAAAATAGTTGGAAAAGGAGAGACAAAAAGAGTGTGAGAGAAAGTGAATGAATTGGGCACTGACTAGGAGTCAAGTGATCAAATGATGAAGAGAAAAGATATGATGTTCATTCTAATGGGGTGGAGATTGTAGCCACAGAGTCTTTATATTTGAGGTGAGTTGTAAAAACAAATTACTGTTTGCAAACAGGTTTCTCATACAATCACCCATTTGGCATTGGTCGACCAAACAGAGAGTCTCACCCGCAAACGCATGCCATTGGCTTAACCACTGTTGATGTGTTCGGCTGAAACTCAAGTTCAGATTTTTTGGTGAAATCACATTTACAGATACACTTAATCAGACTTGCAAATGAGGAGAACAATAGACACAATCAAACCAACAATATGCAAGTGTTGTGACTAGTCCCAGTTAGTCCATAGCCCTATAACACTAAAATTTTTCATATATTTTCAGACAGTGTTTCACAGATAAAAGAAAGACATTCACTTTTAGAACAGTAACAGGCATTCATATTCAGACCATAGAGTTTTTCAAAAACTAGGCAATTTCTAACGTAATTATTAAGGTTGTGTTGACTTGCAGGAATAAGATCATAAAAATCATGTGCGAAACTTCAATTAACCTGAACACCTCAGGGACAACTATTGTGTAGGTGTGCATTGTAAATACCAATATTCTCATTAAAAAAGGATGGGTTCAGCATAATGCATCAATACTTCTTGGACTCATTGTACTTCAAGACATGATGTATGGAAATGAGATGTGGAGTTTATGCCACTCATGCTTGATGGAGTCTCCAGGAGCTAGTTAAAGCTGAGGCATGCATGAACGCTGTGTGAAGTACACACATCTGAAGCGCTCAGGAGGATCTTGATGAATTCAGAGTACTTTTCAATACAGTTGGTTAATATTTCAGGGCACTACTTTCCGATACCTGTTTATGAGGCTCACAACTCCTGTATTTTTAATGCTTGTAACTCACTTCATCTCTGCAAGCCTTCTTCATTTTATCATTGATATGCATGCCTAGTATTTGTAATGCTTGGAAATTTTACAGATCAAATAGAGTAGGCTATAATTCCACCTAAATAGACAATATCTTGCTGAAATAACTTTCATATAATGGACATATATTTCTATGTTTTGTTTTTGTATTCATATTTTTTAATCAAGTTTAAGGTATGGTGGTTGCAATGGACTAGTCTAGACTTCCAACACTATCTCACGCCCAATTCGTACGAATTCGACGAATGATTAAAAAGTGTTTAATTCGAGTGTTTAATTCGAGTGAGGTCGTACGAATTAGTACGATTTGTCTAAACCCACGTGATGGTTAAGTTTAGGGCCGGGGTAAGGGGTAGGTCATTCGTACGAATTCATACGGATTGGCCAATTCGTAAAATACGTACGATTTAACAAAATCATACTAATTCGTACAAGTGAGGTCGTATGAATTGTTACGAATTAGCCACTTTTTAATCATTCGGCGAATTCGTACGACGGGTTGAGACTTCGGGTTGAGACTTGAGACCTCGGGTTGAGACTTCTGGTTAAAATTTGTTAATAAAATATGTAAATAATAAAAAAATTGTTAAAAATCACATTAACACAGCTTAATATGTAGAGTAGACTAAGCAAACCACTTGTTGGTTGATTTGTTGCCGGTTGTCGTGTAGACAGTAAAGGGGTTTTGCCTTACGACGTCAGAGTGTGCGCCCGCTCTATGCCGTTATCCGCCAACGGAAACCTGTTATAACTTTTTGTTAGGCTTCTGATTGGCCAATGTGTCTTTGCGGTTTGGGTTATATTGCCGCCTGCTGGTGTGGCATGCTCTTGACAGCGCTTGATAGTGTGTTTTTGTTTTTGTGTGTGGACGGAATTAAAAAAAAAAATTGTCCGTGTTGACAAGGCCTTGGACAGTACCCTTAAAGGGACAACTTTGTATCTGCCCCTATATAAATGGTGCATATAATACCAAATAAAGTAGTAACAAGATACTACTATGAACCTTTGGAGGTAAATAAGGCAACTGTTCCTTTTAGGGGACTATAGTAACAAGCTGTTGTACCTCCGAAGGTGAAATCTTTCCACATTTCTTTCTGAGAGTGTATACAACAGAATATAATTTAGAATAACCATTTCCATTCAATGAAAGTCAATGGGGTTTGGACTTTGTGTTCTGCTGAAAATAGAGAGCCTCAAAGAGCTGAAAATAGATAGATAGCAAACACATCCCAATATGTTTAAAATAGAACATCTGGACTTGTCTGTATAGCCCAGTAGTGACACTGGGAAGGTGGACATGCTCAGTCCAGAGCGACATTCAGGATTACAGGGTTGTTTAAGGCCTAACACATCTCTGAGGGCAGATGAAGCGGAGCCACGGAAAGAACACCAATTTTGCTCATTGTCCAGCTTCTGCTGTGTTCAGGTAGACAGAAGCAGCAGACTAGAACTGGCGTGTCATAGGGGTACAGAAAGCTCATTTAGGGGACGATATGGTGGACAGTCTGGCATTTCAGTGGCAGATAAAATTGAAGTGAGAGAAGGCCATGGTGGCAAAGCTAGATGAAACTTGCCACGGATGTTAAACCGTGTGTAACATCCTCTGTATATGTACAGAAAATGAACGGAGAGTGCCCATTGCTGTGGTCTTTCTCCTGAGCCCCAGCTGTGGGCCGTCACGCTTTTATATCCACACGTCCCAGTAGAGCACGCGGGGAGCTCATTGCAATGTGTTATAGACCACATCAGACTTTATTTTTCACAATGTGCTGTGCCACATGAATCTGTAGCTGATAGCAAGTGGAAAGCGGTCACATTTTTCTATTTACTTGAGTTTATACACGGCGTCTAACAACCGGCAGACTGAATTTTTCATCAGCCCATAGTTTAAATGAGAAATCTGTTTGGCTAATTCATGCCACATTGCCGTGGTTTGCATATTGAGGATGGTATGGAACAGCCTGACAGTGTCAGGAGAATTCATTAGCTTTGCCATTTGGTAAGCGATAACTTTGGGAGGGTTCAGTCATAGTTTGGTTCCATCTGGTTGGCACGGCACTTTTGTGCTGGGAAACACTGTTGGCTCGTTAAATATGGAGGACGGCCGGCTTTCCTCTCCACAAATGGGTCATATTATCACTGATGCGTACCGTTCCTGCCTGCATCAGTTCTGGAATTTAAATGATAGAATAAAGGAACAGATTGATCACTTTCTTTTTGGATGCATCCTTTTGTTTGAGGAAGACTGAGGCAAATCTATTTGGAAAAGATGATTTTTTCAGTCACAATGAACAGCAACATTAAGTCTTTAAAAATGTGTGCTTTTTTGACGTTAAAACTAGAACTTTCGATTTAATGCGTCAGTTGAATGACGCATTATATGAATTCTTTATGGGAAATAATAAAGTAAAAATTGCAATTATTAATGCATTTAACACACCCACCCCACACCAGACTTATATCGACCATCTTACATTTCATACAGTTGTTTGATCACTTTGATGAAGCAGAGCAACACTGCATAAGAATGCAGTTAGAATGCCCCTAAAATTGAAGATATCAGAGAAAAATGGTCATGTATGAGTGTTTGGCTCAGCTTTCAGAGTCAAAGAACTGAGAGTCAAACTGTAGCTCGGGTTTGCGTGCGCCCGGTTCCTGTTTAGACCCGTGCTGCGGGGGCGGGGCACGTGACACGATTCACGCGCGCCAATGTTCATTCGCTCGTTCTGTAAACTCCATAAAGTGATCCCAATTACACCGTCACATCGATGTTACGTCGAACGTGAGCAACTGAAAGGGAACCCTCTTTTGGGACCTTTATTTTTAAATGTACATAGGAGCAATTGCAATTATGTAATTAGGATTATTTGAAAGTTTTTGGCTCAAAGTGTGGAGATGACAGTTCAAATTTCATAATGAGAACTAATATTCACTGATATTTATGTATTTTATTTCACTTTAGAGTGTTAAAATTTTAAAATTAAATAATTATATTATATCATAAAAAACTAGTCATGTTAGGAGGAGCGCGGGGGTGAGTTCAGCTGGTGAATAGAGATGTGTTCCTCACCATTTGCTTGTGCCACTGAGTGGCCACTTATGCATTTGAGAGCTGCCCAGATCAGCCCGTTCCCCCCATTATACCCTTCACTCATCCTGCCAAACACCATTTAAGCATCTTTCATTTCCTTCCCTTGTTCATCAGCAACTTATTTTTTTTTTAGTGAGACCAATCATTTCACGCCGAGCTCCAGCAACTATGTCCAGCACCTTTCTGCCAAATTGCATTGAAGAATTGCCTCAAGGCATTTGGCATGGCTTAAAAACACTGCAAGAACGTCAGAGAGGAGGATTAAATGGGCGTGATCTCTTCATCATTTGTATTTATATCGCTATTTGAAGGAAACTGATTTGAAACTAAGAGTGCTGATTGCTGATGATAAGTGATGTATATGTTTGTGCAGCCCAGAGAGTTTAATGATTATGGCCAATGTTTTTTTTCAAAGTCAAAATCATGACTGGATTAAGAGTTCCTCATCATCACACCACTAAATCACAAACAACCACTGCATGAACGGGATATTTTAAGTGTATATCCTTTGATCTCCAGACTCCGAACAACAAATATTAGTCTGATTGGTCTCTGTTTTCAACTATAAATTGAATATGTTGCCTTACCTTGAAAACATATCTCCCCAGTCCATTGCAAAGGTTGTCCAGCACTTGTCTAGTAAACATCAGCATCTTGAAAACAAGCAGGTGAGATGTACAGTACTCTATTTGTTATGTGATCTGTTGAAGTGCTTACCTGGTTTTAGTGGAACAGTTATTTTTAGTGGAACAGTTATTTTTCCTGTTATTCCAGATAACTTGGAATAATTTTGTTGTATATACTTTTTTGTAGTGAATACAGTAACACTTTCAGAACAAGGAAGTGCAGCACTGAACATATTTTAAGTTTGATGTTGATGAGGTGTAGCTACTTGACCCTTATATATGGGTAGGATAGAGCTGTAGTTTCGGAAACCCAGCTAAAGTTAGCCAATGAGCTTGTTGTTTGTCTTCACTTAGATTGTATACTTTCCTTGAGTAGAAGACTCAAGGGGTGGTGATGGCGCAGTGGATAAGACACATGCCTTTGGTGTGAGACCCGGGTTCGAATGCACTGTGAGATACCAATGTGAGCAAGACACTTAACCCCTAGTTGCTCCAGAGGTATGCGACCTCTGATATATATAGCAATGTGTTGAATTTAGTCACCCATATGGATTACAGGCGTAAGTAAACATGGTCCTCTGAGACATGTTAAACTGGGCCATTATTTATATTTACATTCTAATTTTCTTTGCATCCTGTTCTTACCTTACCCTCCTCTGCTGATTGAGGGTTTTACAAGTCCCAAAACATGGCTTTGAGGTACCCTGTTTCCTCACTTCCCTGCTTTGAGGATAATTAAAAAGAGCATGCTAATAAGGCATTTTACTAAGGCATTCTTACTCAAACACCTAAGTCTCGGCGTCTCAGCACTCATGTGCTGATCTTGGATACAGAAAAGGCGTTGATCTTAGTTGCATTTCACTGCATTACCAGACCTCATTTCATATATAAACATGAGTTCACAGTGGAAATTTACTTTGGTGACACTCCCAGACTTACTGGGGGTAGAAGTTGACCATTTGCTGTGGGGATTTGCATTCAGGAGTTTACACATTTTGGGGCAAGGATCATGTCTAAAGGGCACATTCCTTTGTGTGCTAATTATCCCTAAACTTAAAAAAAAAAAAAAAAAAAAAAAAAAAACACTCTTCACCGTGACATCTGTGTTTACTGTTTTGGAGGGCGGAAACCATGTTTGGAGATCTTCTTACAACGCTATCATTAGGACATGGGATCTTTATCTATCAGGCGGAAGTGTAATAAAGAGACAGGAAGAGAAATAAAGTGAATGAGAGAGAAATTGAGTGTGGTTAGATTGGACTGTGGCTTTATCTTCTAATGGGTCATTTAAAAATAAATATTGGGAAAAGAATGGTGAGCTTCACATAACCACAGGCATAACGAGATGTCTTATACTTTAAAATGAGATTAAGTTTCTAGTTTAAAGTATTATAAAATTGTATATAGGCAATAGATTGATGTACTAATCATGTTAAAGTACTTTGATAATTGTGTTAGCACAGATAACACAATAACAGGACAATTGACTTCTGATTCAGTTTACACTAAATGGACATAGTACTTTGGATTTTATTTTAAGATGACGGTCAGAGAGCAGAATTAACTTGTGAGGAGTACAGATTGACCTTCGGAACATGTGTCAGCTTAGTAAAATCGAGAAGAGACATGATAAGGAATTTTATGGTGAATTGCGGAGTGTGTAACTTTTTAGAAATCAAACATATCTTTGCCTGCAGGAAGAGGAATAGTATATTTAATATGAAATTAAATTGGATTTTCTGAAGCAAAAGGTGACTTTTCTGAGTTATCACACCGGAAACATTGAAAACTTTTTAAAATGAAATCCCACTTCGTTTTAACAATCTCTCGTTGAATGGTTGGTTAAATCATCATTTGCCTCTTAAGTTCTCCTCAGTTCAATGGAAGAGATAAAACTGCTGCCACTGTGTGATATAAAATATATTACAAAATATTAAGATCTGACATTCAATTTCCACTCAAGGGAGCATGTCTCGACAAGACCTACAAATATTGTGTGTGTGTGTGGTGGAAACTGAGGATAGTTGTCGCACAGGCCATATCAAGTCCGATACATGTGGCACAAGGACACAGGATTTCCAACAAAAAATAGGGTTTATTTTATCCCAAAATAAGAAAAGGTCCCAATTAAAGGGTACAAACTAAATCTTGAACTTGTTCTAACAAATAATCTAGCTAGACTTAAATAGCTACAGTAGACTAAAGTAAACAAAACTTAACGCAATATAATGAAAACTAAGAGAACTGAACAGAGGCGACGGTGAAACAAGACAGGGGAAAGCATACAATCAACAATTTATAAATCATCAAATTAGTTACGAGTTAACAAATCAAAATACATAGAATAACAAACAACCCATATAAAAATACAAACCAACAAAATGTTAAATAGAAATAAATTGTAACCAATCAAAAAATACAATTTTCATTTTCTTCACACCCCCATGACATAGCATCTAGTTGGTATCGGCTCCGACTATAAATATTTCCTGCTGCACGCACTTCAGCCTTTTGACAGTTGAGGCCGCGACGACGGACAGACGCACCTGTAGCCTATCCAACGCCATTCTTTCAACCTCCATGCAACTGTAACTTAAACTAAAATAGAAATAAGGATAAGGAAACAGACAAAGTAGGCCACAATTTAAGTCAGTAAGTTTGCACTCCAAACCAACAGACGAAGTACTAACATGTAAAAATAAAGCTTTTGCAAATTTGTCAAACAAAATCTGTGTGGTGATTTTATTACCTGAACCTTAAATCCAATGTACTTTAGTAAACTCAAATATAACTGAATGATAAAGAGAACGAAAATAACTCTCAGTAAGTAAATATAAATGTATGTATGCCTAGGCCTAGCTATCGTGAATGACACCGTATCCGTTAACGTTGTATTCCGGAGTCCGGACACTTTGCACAGTAAAACGTCCTTTAAGATATCAACCCACTGAAATATAAACCTGATTGTCTCGTCTGTCCCTGGGGACATGCTTTCCACACGTTTTAAAGTTTGATTGACACATTTTGGACTAATCATTTTAGAGAAATCATGAAAAAACTGCCGGGAGACGCAGTGTCCGTATTACGGATTAGGTGTTCGACGGCTGAAAATTTCTTCTCACTGTGTTTCGGACGCATACATTTTAAGAAATGTAAGTTTGGTAATCATATTAATCTTCATAAATTTGTTGTATTAGCGTCTATATTTTAATCGACAATTGCTCATTTGAGCGCGTCAATGCCTACACTCTTTTAATCGACAATTGCTCATTTGAGCATTATATTCTATAACGTTAGGCCTATATTTAAGAATTTAAATATTAAATTAAGATTTTCTTAATCACTTAAAGTAGCTACAAATATTTTCAAATTTTAACTCATAATTAATTTAAGACCATATTTTTCCCCCCCGTCATTTTCTAGTGGGTGATCTTGTTTTAAGAGCCGTTTTCTATGGAGGTTTATTCTCCGCTCGTCCATTTGTCCTGCCGGAAAAACATTGAACAGTCAAGAGTGTAACTCGCGTTGATTTCTTTGAAACGATTATTGGCTCTGAAAACATTTCACGATGTAAACAACACTGGTCCAGAAGCACTTCCTGTTTCAGTTTGTGGTTTCTTAATTCCAAATGTAAAGAAAATATCTTAAAGATGTTTGTTTAGCTTTTTGATTCAGTTGTATATGTTCTGTATAGCCTACTTTATCCCAACGTTTATATAGTGTTAAAGAACTAAAACAGGAATTGCTTCTGGACCAGTGTTTTTACATTTCGTGAAATGGTCAAGTATTTATTTATAAAATCTGCGAGAAATTGTCAAATGTCCGGAATACAGTGAGTCTACGTTAGGCTACCCTGTGGCCAGGTTCGGCCATCACAGGTTTTAAGTCCAAAAGTCCAATTTCCAAATACACAAATGTTTTCTTTAGCAGTCATGTTTTTCCCCAGTCAAACATCTAGTTCAAAACTATAATGGCTGTGATTGTAACTGAAAACTTGCTCTTAGGACAGTTCAGTTTTAGGTTGGGGCAAGTTGTCACACGTTTTACATGTACATACATTTTACGTAATACCATTTGTGGCATATTAATGACAAATGTGTTTGTATGATAGATCGTTTACAATTGTGTGTAGATACTGTTTAAATATTAAAATAATGGCTAATGGCAGGATCTATTGACCATTGGCAACTTGCCCCTAATGTTACAACATGCAGTCTAAGGGTTAGCATAGCCTTCTTAGTTAATTGTGTTTCTGTATTTATATTATAGGACTTATTAAAAAGATGACAACTAAGCAGACTCATTATTATTTTTTCATTGAAATCGGTAGGCAATCATCTTTGCGGGACTGATTACACACAACTGCAATATTATCCGCCTAGTGGTTTGTATCAGTAGTAAAACAGTGAGCACAGTCAAAATTTGATCCCGGTGTGAGGTGCGCTTCTAGATGCTGTCATCCCACGGTAGCTGTCCATTCAGGACTGTGTGTAGCCTATTTGTAATACAAAATCCACATGAAAACGTGCCTAAATCATCATCAGTCCACCCATATCAAGATCGTTTCATTAGGCTACGCGATACGTAAACGGGAAAGAAGACAATCCGTGCCATTGCACGCACTCGCGTTACATTTCCCGTTCGTTTAACCACAAGGAGTGTGGAGTCAAGAACCAGTTTGAGCGGAGAATAATTCGAGGCGCGCGCTATTGGCTCCCCGTCCTCATCTGTCAATCTGCGGAGGCGGGACTCAGTGATCGCGCTCACAGGAGGAGAGAGATGCACGAGCTGTACTTTTCTACTGTGTTGGAGCGCTTCGCACTTCCCGAGCTCAGTCCGAGCGTCAAGTGAACGGCGTGCGGAAAGCGCAGTTGGACTTCAACCGAGGAGAAGTTATTGAAGGAGCCTGTAGTATTGATTGCAGCAGCCTGCACCTGGATACGCACCACCATCAGCGCGCGGAGAAGCGAAAGAGCGAAGAAAGTGTGTTTCGGGCAGCTGTTTAAAAGGAAGGCAATATGATGGTGAAGCAGCATGTGCTGTTTACCCTGTACAGCATCTGCGGGATCATCCTTAAAGGTAAGAGCGCTTCAAACTTTAAGCAGCCTGTGCATTGCAATTTGGGGGGGGTCATCATCATTAGCCCTATACGCACCATGTAGGAAGGGCATTATGCTCTGGAATGATGACGATGATGATTTGTATTTCCATAATATTTCCAAAGGGCTCCGAGTGAATACGGGAACAGTTTCCCGTTAGTCATCATTGTTGTGGTGGAACTGAACGGTGCACGTTTGGCCAACACTGATACAGAATCTTATCACGGATAAGCCTGCACACACTGCTGAGCTAGAGCCCCGCTTTTATGGATTACCAGTCAAAGTGTGTTATAGCCCAACTTTAAATAAACGCATGATGTTTATTGTATTTTAAAACTATGTGTGTGCTTATATGTGTATTTAGGCACATTTGTAGCCTATTGCTTGGAAATGCGATATGTCTCTTAGTGGCATGTTATAGCATCTGGTGCATTTTTATATTTTGTATTACAGGCTGTAGTTTGTGGTGCATTTTGAGATAGCCTACGCTGTTTTATGGATGTAGCTATTATGAAACGTGGTCATTTATTAGCTATGTTTTGTTCTTGTTAGGAAAGCCCCAGATTTCACACGGAGCGTGAAGCTAATGGATTTAAGTGATTTTTTTAGCACCCATAATCAGGTTTTGGTGTGTTTTTTTTGCGACATAAATGAATGAATGGTATTTGCGGCAATCCGCATCTTGGGGTCGTAGTAGCATCAGCTTTTTTTCCTCTTGCGAGAGTTGCGGAGCAAGTGGGCTACACCTGTCAGTTTACATCTGTTAGTGTAATGCTTTATTCACTCATATTTCCAAACTGTAAAATTGACATTACGCCATATCAGATGATCATAAAGACACATGTCTGCATTTCTGGGTTGTTTACCTCAAGTCTTGTAGTTTCGGCTGGTGGGCTATATTCATCATCATTCACGCGCGACACTGTAAACAGGATCAGTAGGGCAAGGTCGAGAGACGTATTCGCGCGGGGTGACCGTGTGACAGGAATACTTGATGAATACGTCAATTGAACGTGCCTATTGCTTTTAGGCGCACTGGATGGCAATATATGCTTTTAATTGAGGGTTTAGAGGTTAGTTTATGACTCAGCATGATTGGTTCAGTGTGACTGCTCATATGTGAGTATTTGTTTTGTCACTTGAGAGTAAGGTTACGACGTCCCGCCAATATAGTGAGCAGCAGCCACCGCCCGGTTTCTATGAACATCATTTAATCCATATGAATAACCTCAGATATTGACTAACCTCAGATATTTTCTTGAAGTTGCTGTAGGTAACAACCATTTGTGTTCACGTCAACCTCACTGTGACTAACATACATTCATCCAATTTTTTACAAAGTGGTGAGCTATGGTTTCGACGCAATAACCTACATCACTCATACATTTCAATAATAGCCAGATGGTGATTTCAGGATGATAGGGACCGTTTTTTTTTCAATTAATATGAAGGGCAAAATTCTTCCATTCACCCTGAATTCTCCCCTGATAGCTTTTGTAATATGTGCAGCAGTAGAATTTACAAAAGTCTTATATTGTTGGTTTATTAAATAGTATTTTTGTTTGTAGAACAATAGTACAGTTGACTACTCTGCAAAATCTAATAAAATAAAATAAGTTAATTGAATTCAAACAAGTGCTCTAAAAAACAAAGACTTGACCTCTAGAGATGCTTCCCCATGTGTTAGATCCATTACAAGCTCGTAATGTCAAAACTTGTGTATTGGCTTTGTCTTGATATCAGTGAAACATGACTCTTCCAGCCAGAGGTGTTTACATCTCAAACAGTCTGACTTGCAGATCTGGCAGTTTGCGACTGCATGATGAATGCAAGAGTGACAGAGAAGAAAGCAAGTATTTCCATTCCCCCTTCTGTATACATGCGTGTGGCTTCCTTCCTCTGCCCCGTCTTTTGACAAAATACCCTATGCTGTGTGTTGATAATCAGTCTGAGGGGTGGGCCATTAATAATCAGAGATAATTAAGCACATTCCTCAAGGCTTCACTTCTAATGAGTCAGCAGCAAGCGTGAGACTGAAGCAATGTATTGATTTCCCCCAGCCTTCTCCCTCTCTGCCTGTAAATCACAGAGCCTGTGTCTCTCACCCAGTCAACAGCCCCACTGGCTGCAAGTGCCTCTTTCGGTTCTTTAACACACCTCTGAGAGTCTGGCTGCATCTGCTTACCATGTGCGAGCGTGTTAATAGGCTTAATAAAGTGCGGCAGCATGCTGATTTTTAAACGATGGAGGTCAGAGGGTTCTGGTAGCCCTGTCTGTTCAGCAATTGATGATCAATAGGTCTGATCATTTTGATTTCAGTGGTACATTGATTGATTGTCTCACAGTCACAACATATGTTTCTGATTTATCCACAAACCAGTTTGACTTGCTGAATTTGTTTGAAAATTGAAGCGTTAATCATGTATGTGAAATGTTGATTTAGATAAGTGGATGGTTGATTAGGTGTTTCCAGGATGAGTTAATTGTATAGTATAGTATGGGTTCCCATGCTAATTGACAGCCTGGAAATATCAGATAATTGTGATTTCCAGGTTTGATATACATTTTTATATTTCATTTTCCTTAAAGTACTACTTTTTTCATTGTATTTAAAGTTCCACTACTTTAAATTAAGTTATGCAAATCTTGAAAGTTTATTGGTTAAAGATATAGATATATATGGTATATAGGTATATATATAGGTATATATAGGTATATATATATATAGGTATATATAGGTATATATATATAAAGATATATATGTATTTTAACCCACTTTTACCACTATACTTCTATCCCCATTATGTCATATTGAGAAACTAAATGTCGCAGCTTTATCGTACTGGCTATTTGAACTGCAAAAAGTGGCTGATTTAAAGGGATACTCCACTTTTTTTGCGAAATAGGCTCATTTTACAACTCCCTCGGGGTTAAACGTTTGAGTTTTACAGTTTTCAAATCTATCCTGCCGATTTTCAGATATTTAGAAGAATATCAGTAAGCAGACCGTTTCTGGTCTCATTGACTTCCATAGTAGGAAAAATATATATACTATGGAAGTCAATGAGACCAGAAACTGTCTGGTTACTGATAGTCTTCTAAATATCAGAAAATCGGCATGCAGAATGGATTAGAAAATGGTAAAACCCAACTGTTTAACTCTGGGGGAGTTGTAAGGAGCCTATTTCGCAAAAAAAGTGGAGTCTCCCTTTAAAAAATGGTGAAAAACGAACAAAACTTTTAGCTCTTTTCAGGCACCTAAAATACATTTTCCTTTACAAAAATGAAACCCAAACAAAGTGTTATTGGTCAACTACCCATTTCTTGACTGCATTTTCCACTGCTCTCAGTGGCCATCTGCAATGGGCACGAAATCCCAGCTGCCTTTTATGTGATGGCCATCGATTACTCTTAAAGCCATGCCAGTCTTCCTCAGTAAGGTTGAATGTTTGAAGCACAAGTGCACATCCCTGGCACATCCGTTCATAGGGATCTCTGCGTGCTGCCGGCAGCTGGGGGTTTGGAGGAGCATGGCAGTTATGCAAAGCATGTGGCAAACAGTGCTGCTCCTCCCTGTGTGTGAGTACTATAGCCCCTGTGAAGTGCTGTTGTGTGGACGTCTGCTGAGTAATAGCAAAGCTTGGCTCCCTCCTCGGGGACACCAGAACTGAGTGGGAGGACTATGTGGTCCTGCTTCATAGAGGATACACTTCTTTATACTTGTTTCTCTTTTGTGGGTACATTCCCTCTTCATGGACTGCTTGTGTAGACGATCTTTCATCCTCTTTCTGTCTTTCTTGGCTTCGACAATCCTGTGCTCTGAAAACTTCTCATGCAAAGCATACACAAATTTCCAAAGCCAACCCAGTCGGCTAGGGAAAACAAAAAAAGATCAATTTTAAGGGCGAAAAACATTATTTAGGAGACAAAATGCTTCTTTCATACCTCATTGAGTGGGCTATTGTGCATTGAGGCAAGTCTCTGGCCCCCTGCCTCTCAGCCAGCTTATCCCAACAGAGTGACTCCAAGCTGGGCATTGGCCTTCCCGGACCTGGCACTTTTATGGAAGTAGCGTGAGAAAGCACTCCTTTAAGAGAGGGCTGGCGCGGATGTGTTTGTGTATATATGCAGTCGTGTTTGTGTCGAAAGTGGAGGTTAATGACCTTTTTTCATTCCTGGTGTGTTGTCTTTGTCAGTCGTGGAGCGTGAAAAGCATCTGTGCAGGTGAGCGGCAGCACAGGCAAATGTGCTCAGACAGGTGAGAAATGGAGTCGGGCGTAAGCTGCCATTTCTGCTGACTAGAATAAGTATTTGTTTGGCATTAATTTAGCAGGGGATCAACACAGATTTTTGGGGGGGGCGCAATACGGAGCTCCTCCTATGGCCCATTCTGTCATGTGCGTGTGGTATCATTGCAGTTCAAGTCTCTTTCTCTTGTTTCTTTAGAGTGCAAAGAGGCTGAGCGTGTCCCTCTTTCTCACTGTGTTGCGTATGTGGGTGTTTGTTTGGCTGGCTGATTGAGCCAGGATGGAGAACAGGATTAGGAGTGAATATCCTCCTCTTCTTTGTATTTGTCCTCTGGTTGGGTTGCTGGAAGCCTCCTAAACAGAGCACCCGAGATATATGCGCTCTCTCACTTTCTCCATCTTTCCGTTTCATGTCTCTGTCTTTTCTCCTCCTCCATCCTGCTGTCTCATCTCCTTCTTTCTCTCTCTCTATCTTGCTCTCAGTCTGCATACAAGCATCTAGGCCTGGAGCGTTTCCCCCAGACTCCGAATGGAGCTAAGCCGCTGAAGCCCTGCTGTAATCGTGAGGGATTTCCCGTGATCAAAGGCCCTCTTTTGTTCTTCCAGGTGTTTGAAAAAGTTAAAACAAAAAGTGGGTGGAACTGTCAACCGTTCTGTGGTACAGCTAGGCTTGGCATTACACTTCCCTTTCTCCTAAAAGGTGCTGGAAAGAACATGGCCTTTTGCAGGGATTTTTTGAAGGGGTTTCAAAACACAAACTCGTGCTGAATCATTGCAACAGTCTCGGAGGAGATGTCTTCTAAAAAATAAAGCATAACTTCATCATTTTCTATAATACCAAACAGTTAGCCTTTGTAGGATATTTTTAAATTATTTGCTTAAGCTCACAGTGGGTTTGGTAATCTAATCGAATCTTATGCAAAGATATGCAAAGGATTTATCTCTAGATTAAGATCTTGAGATCATAGCCTATGACTGTACATATAGTCAAACAAGTAAAAAAAATGCTGCAATTCTTTCATTATTTACTCACTTTTTCATTTTATTTCAAACATGTATAAGTACACGTTCTGTGGAGCACAAAAAAGATGTTTTGAGAAATGCACTTTTAAAAAAAGTGTGTAATTGTGCAAAAATCTGTTATTTGTAAGTTAGTTATTGGCCATGTAAGTTACAAATAGGGATGTATCAATAGGATTTTTTTTGGCCGATACCGATTTTAATATACAATTATTGCTCTATTCCGATAACGATATTTGTCACTTTCTCTCTTGTTTGAACTTTTGTTATTAAAATAGATAGCCTAGTGTTTTTGATCATTTTTTTAAATTAGCAAAGTTTTTTTAAAAAAACCTTGCATTAAGTTATACTAGTTTATTGCTGCATCATCAAATAATTTTTAATGAACATGGATACATTCAGCAGGACAACATGAACAACAGAACAAAAAAACTTATGAAATAAACAGTGCTTTTCGGTAGTTTTCAGGTACAGAAATAAAGTAAACAAATATAAAATAACACTGAATATTCTTCACTGTATAAATTAAATACATATATTATTATTACATTGACACAGCTAAATTCTACTGTACAACATTCATTTTTTTCTGTCACAGTTACTTTAAGTAAAACTTTTGCTGAGAACTTGCAAGAACTTTTATTTTAACGTGTTGACGTGAACACCTTCGAGTTTCTGTTGTGTTTATGATATGACGATAGATTTTCTCAAAGAAAAAAACGGTAAAATTCTCACAAAGTGACGAGATGAAGCACCGCGAGTGTCACGTGTGCTGATACATTGGTGCATCTTTAGTTGTACTATATACTGGCATCAATATGCCATCCTTTAATACCGAAAACCTTGTCATCAATTTTTTACGGTTAATTTCAGGCAACCACCGCTGTTGTTTGTTTACTGTAAATTTAAGAGGATTTTAATGAAAGTCAATGGGGTTCAAAGTTGTTCTGGACCCTATTGATGTGCTTAATATGGGCAAAATTCATTGAAAAATTCTTTAACATACAGTATTTTTTTTTTCAGTAGAAGAATGGACATGGTAGGATACATGGTAGAAGGAATGGTAAAATAAATAATGGTAAACAATTACAAAATTATAATCTGTCTGTGAACTGTCCCTTTAATTATAAATGAGCAATGAGTAAATGCATGAGAGTGTGTGAAATCCTGTTACATTACAAACACAATACAAAAGTGGAACCAAAGAATACCAGATCTGCAAAAGAACAGCACTGTGTCCTTGACTCATAGTTCACTCCTTGACTCATAGTTCACTCCTCTCCGTCATTGTGCCCTCTACTGTTTTCATTTGGATTTTATGGAAAATTAGCTACCCTCTCTTCCAAATAATCTCGGATTTTGCTAGCACGAGACACAATCTTTCACGAGAGACGACACATGCTCCGGGCTTGCTCCGCGATTGGGTAATCAATCACTTTTATTGACAAAGGTAGATGAAATAGTTAGTTCAGTAAAATTGAACATCTGCAAACGGTGAGCTGGAGGCATTTGGTGGAATGAGGGTCAGTAAATCAAATGCTTGAAAATAACCCCCTGCAGGCTCTCCTATGAGAGAGATTACCTACAAAGATCCGTTTCCGCCCACTGTTGCCTGTCGCTCTCTCCAATAGATGTGGTTTTCACAACTACACCGTCTGGCTTTGAGGATAGAAGGTGCTTGGCAACAAACACCGGCTTAGTGGGAGAGGACATGCATTTCAGAGCAGGATTGTAGAGATCAGTAATTGACACAATGTTTCAACCGAATTTGTCAGGGAATTGCTGGGTATTGTCACTTGAGCCTTTAAACGGTCCGTTATTTTACCTCAGAGAGATTTTAACATGCTCTAAATCTGCGTTTTGGCCATTTTCTTGGCATATTTAAAATGAAGTGACACCTGTTTGTCTAGAATCTTTGCAGCGTACTGTAGGTCTACCCTTCCTCCTTTAATTCCTCGCTCAATTTCTCTCGGTGCCCATCACTCCACCTCCCTTTCGTCTCTTGTCGTATGCTGTTGGGGTTGTGTGATGCCATCTGCCTGCCTCTTGTGAGGGAGAATTGAACACCTGCAAATACAGTAAACAATCAATTTATCAGCAGCTCAGGACAATATGCACCTGCCAAAGTGTGCACACACACTTGAGCACATGTGCACACACACACACTCACGCTCCTCCTCCTTTTCACAGTCAGTAACAGACCATCAGCCGTTCAGCAGCCAACTGGATCTCGAAGCTCCCCCGCAATTACATATGACTGCATTTGTTTGATTTTGATGTTGCAGCAAACACGTCTGGTTTCCAGATTTTCAGTATTGCATTTAATTGACCATACGTTGAACGTCGTGCAGTTGCATCCGCTGCTTTATGTCAGACACTTTCAGTTGAATAAATTCTTCAGGTTGTTAGTGTAGCCATTTTATTGCAGGTGCTATGCCTGGTATTACAGCAATGCTATGTGAAGTATTGTAGAAAATGCGAAACAAAAAAGAACGACTTTCAGCCGACAGTTAGATTGAATGTAGAGCTTGTTAGTTAACATAAAACCTAGATTTATACAATTCTGAAAAAAATGAGCCATGTGAAAGTCCTGTTGATACAGTGTGGCGCTATTTCCATATCAGCTGGCCTTGTCCATCTGCTCGGAGAAGGTCAGCGTTTATCCGTAGTGCATTAGACATAAAGCCTTTGTTTCCCAGCATGTGTGTGATGAAGATTACCATGTTTCACCTTCCATGCTGCTGCTGATACAGTTTAAAGATAAACATGAAGTTGAGCTTCCTTGTTTGCACTCTCTAAACTCACCTACTCTATCTCTGTTTTAGTGGCATTTTTGCATTGGTGGGTTCCACCATTTTGTTTCACTGTGAATTGGCAGTTTTAAGATATAGGCTGCTACATATCCTGATATTAAGACTGAATCCCCACAATCTCATTGTACCTCCAGCCTGCTAGCTTTACTGAAAACATACACACAGATATAACAACATCTCACCAGTGTTTTTCACCCCCCTGCCGTGAATGCTGCTTCTGTTCTGTCATGCAAATCTAGCTTATTGCTCTCATTGTGTCTTTCGTCAAATTTTCATGTGAGGTCACAGACTGGGTGTTTGTTGAACCGCACGGAATGTAAGAGGACAGAACTAGTCCATATCCTCAAATCCACATGAAGAGGATTTTGTAAGTGGATAAGATTTGTCATAATTCAATTTTGAGATCATTGTTCCTCTCGTGGCTGATCTAATTGAGTCACTTAAAATTGAGCTTCCCAGATTACAGAATCGAGAGCAGAATGACAACACAACTAATCCCATCGTGTCCAATGATTCCAATATTCTATATGTTTGCTGCACTGTAATTAATTAGAGCGCTTTATGTTTTCTTTCTTATTGTTGTATTGCATTTTTGTGCTTTGGAGAAAGAATTTCAGTTGTGTGGTTGACTATTAGTAGTCAAGTTTTCTAGTTTCTGATTTGATTGGAAGGAATCTAACAATTCTTTTTCACCTTAAAGGGATACTCCGCTTTTTTTGGAAATAGGCTCATTTTACAACTCCCCCAGAGTTAAACAGTTGGGGTTTACCGTTTTTGAATCCATTCAGCCAATTTCCGTATACTTGGAAGAATATCAGTAACCAGACAGTTTCTAGTCTCATTGACTTCCATAGTATATATATTTTTCCTACTATAGAAGTCAATGAGACCAGAAACTGTCTGGTTGATATTCTTCTAAATATCCGAAAATCGGCTGAATGGATTCGAAAACTGTAAAACTCAACTGTTTAACTCTGGGGGAGTGGTAAAATGAGCCTATTTGCAAAAAAGTGGAGTATCCCTTTAATGATTCAAATTCCATTAACATTGAAGTAATATGTGAAGAGAAAAAGAGATTCAATATGCCAAATGATGAGATAGAAAGCTATGAATCTGTGTTTTGATATACAGCAAAAATACAATATGCAGCTCATATATAAATGGCTCTTATGAGTTCAAAACCACAAAGCATTTTTTTTAAATGGAACCAGCTTTGAATGAGAATTGTCTGGCAGACTTGCTATTTGTGTGGATTGTCTACATTTTCTATTTTAAAGAGTGTTAGCTTTGTCGTTCAAGCATCGGTGAGCAAAATCAGTCTTAGCGTTATTATTGTCAGGTCATTGATTTTAAAGACCCTGTTTCCCTTACACTTGGTAGGGTAAATAGAACTTCTTTATAGCTTCAGCTAACATATCTCGGGAGGCACATCTCTATGCTTGCAGATCAGGACCTGTTTAGAAATGAATGTAGATTGCATTGAAAGTTGTTTGGTTTTAGATGCAGAACAGCTGTGGTTTGGTTTCACACCCAATTGTAGCTATGTGCTAACTAAGTATGAAAACACAGCTCTAGGTGTTAACCTAACAATAACTCTAAAACCAGCATGAGATAGACAATCATGCTTAACTCTTTTGTGTCACTAAAAATAGAGCCATGTGGCCAGACGCTTGCACCCAAACCACACTCCACTATCACTGTCTGACTGTCTGCACACGCTAAGCTTAGCTAATCCAGCGGTCTACAATGACCTTTCACCATCTGTTATGGTGGTCTGCTACCCCAGTTCAAGAATTGAGTGTCTTTTTTGTCTTTTCCATCTGTTAGTAAACATAGTGGCCATTTCTAGATCATTCAGCAGAAGCAACCTGGCAAAAATAGGATGTTATAAGAGGATAGTTTCCTTACAAGTAATTCGGGTCTTGTGATTGTACGTTTGACATGGGCTCCGTCCCTCTGCGGGATGCTGGGGCGTCTGTGTAATTGCCTGTTTTTAGAGGGCACAGTAGTTCTTAACGCAACGACCGTTCTTAATGCCTCTTCCCTCTAATGAGTAAAGATAAGACAAGCTGATGGATCCTGCGAGGATTGGAGCCGGCTGATCTGAGATGGCAGCGTACTTCATTACCGCCTCGCGCCCCAGCCCAGCTCTTCCGTGCCAGCTCACGCTCAGCCTGCCATCTCATGCAGATGCTTTGAACTCAAATGCCAGACAAGTCAGCAATCAAGAGTTTCAGCTCTCATCGCTTTCAGAGTAGCGAGACGCTGCCAGTCAGGTCTCAGCCCCGAGAATGAGGAGCATGGCCTGGTCTTTGTGCTAATCCTTCACATAATGAAAGATTTAACACGAAACCTAGGAATTTACGTGTGATGGATGTCTGGAAACGTACGCTTACGTTTGCAAATGTTGGGTTGACATTTAGATCAGTTGGTCTGGCTTGAGGATTAAAAGTCTGGGTTTGTAACCCGAAAGTTGTAAGTTTTAAACACAAAGCAATCCATTTGAACCTAAACTAAAATAAATTGCTTAGCAGATGTCCAATCCTGCTCCTGGAAGGCCACTATCCTGCAGAGTTTAGTTACAATCCTGATTAAATACACCGAATCAGCTAATCAAGGTCTTAAGGGTTGGCTGTTGATCCCGATATACTCTCATTCACGATTCCCATTACTCCACTAATATTGTGCACTGAAAGAACGTATACGAATCAATGGGTGAATTCGGGCACTGAGTGCACCAGAAGTTCTGCAGAGGGCATCTTCTGGTGTGACAAAAGAATTCAAGTTCTTGGAGACTCTCTAGCCCAGTGGGTAGCCATTGTGTGTACATCGTTGCACATTCATGAGGTCAGGGGTGTCCAATCCTGCTTCAGGAGGACTGATTTCTTGTATAGTTTAGCTTCAAACTGCTTCAACACACCTGCCTGAAGGTTTGTAGTGGAGGTCCTGAAGACCTTTATCAGCTGTTTTTGGTGTTTAAGTAGGTTTGGATCTAAAATCTGCAAGACATTGTCCTGATTGAGAATGTCCAGTCCTGGAACTCATTCAATTATGGAATTGAAAGAGTGAAATCGATAATATCCCATATGGTTTCTGACACCACAACAAATTGCTGACCCCTCAAATAATGGTCTATACAAGGGTATAAGAGACATTTTGGACACAGTTTTAGAAACTTCCAGACAAATGTGTTGGGGGCAGTCAAGAGCTAGCCTAAACTAGTCATTTGGCCCCTAGGAGCATGATTGGACACCCATTTTGGATCTTCTAAATGCATAATAATGAAATCTTTGGTATCTCTGAGGACATGCACTTGGTTTTGTTTGGGTTTCTGGGATTAATGACAAGCTCTTATGGGATTTCAGTGTTTTTCAAGGCCTTGTGCACGCTTACAGGCAGGTTACCATTATCCACAAGCTAATTGATGATTATTAGCCAGTGGTTCAGATACTGATGTCATATGTCAGAGTGCCTTCACTCTTCGCCATTGAATGTTTCTTTCTGTTCAGCATCCAAGACTCTTGTGCCTAAATTTGTACTGCTTACAGAAAAGAAGCAGCTTTGGATAATAAGCACATAGAAAATAACATTACTGCAAGTCAAGCAAGGAGTTTTACAGTGGTTTGCATTTTCCAAATGGAATTAGAGGGGGAAGATGAGAGCTAGAGGGAAAGAAGACGATGACTGCGGGCTTTTGTACCGAGCTGATAATGTTGGGTTCAATTCTCTTGCATTGTCACCCCCCTGTTCTGCATGGATCTGAGAGACAGACCCGGCTCAATGGCTGTTTGAAACGAACGAGACTCCTTGTTCTTCTCTTTTCTTTTTCGGAATTGAGTTGCCATGCTTTTCCAGCGCTTTCCTCAGCTGTATAAGAAAGGTGGCAGCGGGAGAAAGATTGAACACTTGTTTATTTGTTTCCATCTCATCACAGCAGCAGCCCCAGGGATCACGCTTGACGTGAAGCCACCCCACAAATGAAAGTTGTCGTCTTCGTGTGGGCAGTGCTTTTTCAGACCCCAGGCCGCATTGTGAGGGAATGGAGGGGGTGGCGTTTGGTTGTGTAATCTGCATGTATGATTTGTGTTTGGGGGTATTAAGCCAGCAAATCAGGACGACTCCACTGGCACACCAAAGTGAGATTATATAAAACCAAAGCAGATTAACAGACCATTTTCAGTTTCCACTTAAATTGTTTATTATATTATTACAATAGTTGTTATTATTAGATTGATAGATTTTTCAGATTGTTAGAAGTAAAAAGGGATTCTGTTGTGGCTAATTTTGGACTTTTAGGGCTATGTTTTGAAATCTGTCTTGACCATCTGATTGACAAGCTCTTATTTCTTACAACGGTCATAATATATTCCGATGGTTCATCAAGCACAACTGATTGCCAGGTTGGTGCGGCATTTGAATAATGCAAGACAGGAACATACTTTTTATATTACTATGAGAGATATTTGAGCTCTTTTCTCAAAGCTCTTGCCACACAGGAAATTACACTGATGTATAACCTTCTTCCTTTGCTTCAAATATCAAACCTTTTAATTAACAACATATTAAGCACGGGAAGAAAATATAAAAATGTAATACAGAAATAGGAAAAAAAAACTGATCACAATTGAATAGAACTAGATGAAGTGGAAATGCTGTTAGCCAGGTCTTCTTAAGGACCTAAAGGAGGATGGTGAATTTTTGCTCTGCAATATTAACAGGACCCTCAATTAATCCAGTCTCTGCTTGCTAATCAAACCCTAAATCCGAGCAAAAAATAGCTTTTCATATATCGCAGATTGCTTTTCCTTTTTAAAGTGAAACCTCTCACCCTTTCGCTTTCAGATGCTCAGATCAGGCTAAGCCTTTGAGATGCTGAGAGCGAGTTAAAAACAGGCGCTATGAGAAATCTAGTAGAGATTGAGGAGGAAATTGTTTGCCGCTGTCAGATGGATGGATTATAAGGGTCACATTATGGCTATCTGTGTCCACCGGTAAAACGCGACAGCTTCCTTTCCATTAGTGCCGGAAACAAAGCCAGTGAGAAATCAGCTGAGTGGATTTCTCTTCACCATGTGTCCTCAGTGCCAGGTCCAGTGGCTGTACCATCGTCCACAGCGATGCCAAACTGCTGAGCTCAACTTTATTCTAATGAGGGTCAGGGATTGTGCTTCTTCCACATGCAGGTGAATCGAATTATGAGGGACAGAGCATATTTATCAGACTCCCATCTCTGAGTCTTGCAGACTGCAGCTGACCATTTGAGATTTCGTCATGGAGGTTGAGAAGGCACATGATGAGGAGAGAGAGACGTAGGGTGTGTTCAAAACAGACGGCAGCCGATTTGCGGGTCCAGATGGAACAGACTGTTTTATGCATTTTCTAAACTGAACGTTGAGGGAAAGTAGTGGAATGATTTAAAAAGAAATGATGTTAAACAAAAATGTTTGCTGATCTAAGCAAACAAATGGCATGATGTGCCAGCTGTTTGATGTTTTGTAAATTTACTGAGCTTACTTGCGGTAACAGGTTCCATGTGGGCCAGATTGTGTTTTGTTTGAAGTTCTTGTTAACTTTTTTCAGAGCTTCTTTCACTACACTATTATCGAGAACAAATTCAAGTGAGTAGAGACATCTAAATTAATAGTTCCCATTAATTAATTAGTTAAATGGTTGATGAACTGAGAAATCTAACTATGGGGAGAAACTGAGAAATCTAACTAACTATCTAATATATGGGGAATTATGACGTCAAAGAGGAAAAAAAACACCACCACCACTGCAGAAGATCACCAATGCCTACTTCAATATGGCCGGTTTAGCCCCGCCCACCGATTTGTGCATTACACACATAGCTAAATAACATAGGCACCTCTTGATCACAACCGGATCGAGCTACCGAGCAATACAAAATATTGTGCAATGCCTGGTTGTGGAAGAAGACAGTCGCTGCATAAGCTTCCTCTGGATTCTTGAAAAAATAAACTTTATTTTTAATGACTTTCCAGCTGATGAGGTAAAAAATTGTCCGTCTGTTCGCTTCATTTCACTGAGGATTGTTTTGTAGACAAGACTGGATTTGCAGACCGTTTAAGAGTAATGAACGGTGCTGTGCCGTTTAAATTGGATCTGACAGGAATTGTGCACACACGGACTCTGGGTCGAATATGTATGGGTCGAATCATTCCGGTTGCCATTTTACAACATTGGACGTTTTCAAAACAATATCCCCCAAGTGCATCGACGGGTGAGTTGAAACTCATTATAATATGCAAAACTGTTATCCACTCATAGCAGTGGGCGTTTACTTCTAAGTCTTCAGTGCGAGATGCCCATAAAAACCGAGGGTTTTTCAGCTAGACTCAAAACTAGGGTACAAAATAGCCTGTTACTTATTCATTTTGAAGTTTTTGAATGAAAACAGACAACAGTATAATACAATTTAAAAAAAAAAACACTTCATGACCCCTTTAAATCCCACTTTCACTACCATTCTGAAATAATACTTACATTTTTTTAAATAAAAAATGCTTTAAAATAGTAATATTGTGAAATGTTGTTCTTTTTCAATATTTTTTTTTTATATATAATTTATTCCAATGATGGCATATATATATATATATATATATATATATATATATATATATATTTAGCATTTATTACTCCAGTCTTCAGTGTCACATGATCCTTAACATATTTTAATATTCTGATTTGGTTCTCAAGAAATTAATATTTTCATCAATATTGAAAACATCATCCTTTCTGAATAAAAGTATTATCTTTCTTTGAACAGTTGATTGACCCCAAATAGTTTGAACGGTAGTGTACACATTATCTGCTCTGAATCACTCTCATTCACTCTTGCCAAATTTCATGCGCTGCAATTGTGAGTTATCACAGCTTTTCAAAATTGATCAGATGGTTGCATTTCAGATGACAGGATGTTATGCAAACATTTTATTTGGTCTTGTCTCGATGGCCTCTCGCCTCCGGATACTGTCGTCGAGAGAGAGAGAGAGAGGGAGACAGACAGATAGAAGCACAAGATGCATCTTATTGCAAACAGCCCTGAAGAGCTTTAACACACTCCTTCCATAATTATCTGAGTCAGATTTTGATTACATTTTGGCAACAGAGGGTTTTCTGTTTTAACCACAGACCTGCCTGTTCACGCAAATAGACATACTGTAACTGATTTGTACTAGCTGCCAGCTGAGGTAAAAGTATCTGCTTACCTCAAAGATCATGCATGGCTGACGTGCGTATAGCCAGTAATGAGCAGTTATCAATCAATATGTCATTCAATAAATAATACACAACTTCCTCTGCCATCCCTGTTGAAATGCTAATGGGTTTTACCGTCTCCCTCAAGAAGACCTGCAAGGTTAAAGTGTGCTGCTCTGGATTCTCTGTTCTCCATAAACATGTGCTGATTCATTGACGAGCATGGAATGTGAAATCGTGTCTGCCTGCTAATAAATCATTGGTTGCTTTTAATGTTTGATGCATTCTCATTAAGATAAATGTGTCTTATTCACCTCCACAATCAATTTGAGATTTTCACCTAGATTTAAGAGGTTTAAATTGTTCTCTGTTGAGTTAAGAGTGTCTGCATCCTTGAATAATTGAAAATGTGAAATTAACCTGTAGACATGAATAGTTAGGAGGTGTTTTGAATTATTGAATTCCTATTTAGATCTTCCTGTTTTGCTCATTCTCACTTTATCTTGTTTTCCTGTTTTGTCTTCGATTAGTGTAACCAGTATGTGTCGCTAGAAGAGAAAAATCAATGTTCATGTTGCATCAGGATTTGTCCAGTGGGATTGTAAAGTACAAGTTTGGATCCATTGGCACTCTTTAGAATGTACTATTAGCTAACTTATTACTGAATACAGACTATGAACTCCTTACCTCCTAAGTGAAATGTTAGGAATTATTTTATGAGACAGTAGTACAGACACATTATACATATTATACTGAGGCAATATTATGTTAGTATACTTTCAAAAGACATAGCCATTGTTTTGGTTTTGTGTTTGATGCCTGTAGCCTACTAAATGGGATGGAACTGGGTACCGTACGGGATTGGTACCATATTGGTCAATGGCTGATATTTTAGTTTTTTTTCTTTTTCCGAAATTATTATGTTTACACGATAAACGCTCGGGGGTGAAAACGTAAAAATATTTTATCGAATGTGCCTTTCGTTTACACGGTGACGGCATTTTCGGAGCTTAAAAATGCAAAAAAGTGAAACCACCCTCCAGAGTGGAAATCTTAAAAACGCTCCACCGCCGCGTTCCCGTGTAAAGGGTAAAAACGCAAAAGTCTGCTTGACAGTGAAGGTTGTATGCAGGCGCGTGGACTTGGTGTTGTTGTGTGGCAGTGCTCCACATTGCCACCTAGCCGCCTGGAGTGCATACTACATTGAATATCGCACACTTTTGCGTCACCATATGCACGCGGATTTCCCACCCAAAACGGTTCCCTCGCTCTAAAGTCTATGGGATTTTTGAATGGGTTTTTGCTAAATCGCCTGAAATAAGGTCTGTGGTGAACAAAGCCTCTAAATATTTTCACGTTTTGATCTACGACATAGAACACACAGTCATAACCTGCTTGTGTTTTTATAAACTTTATTGTGTCTGCTTGTGTGTTTTTTTTTTAAAAAAACTTAGGCTTCAAAATGTATACATTTTGGATTCACTTGTAAAGATCATCTTGATAGACAAAACGTGTAAGGGTCACTCTTTGTTAAACAGTTATTTTTTTGCAATTTTCCAAAAGTCTATAGGGAAAATGCATAGCTTTTCGATCGAGGGAACCCATGCACCACTGGCTTCCGAGTTGTTCTACAAAGTGACATCATCACTTCGGCACTCTATTAAATGTAATATTTAGCAAATCCCAAAAATAATATCCATTTTTTATCTATTGTGGTGCCTACATTGTCTTTAATTTTTTTTAATTTGAAATGCTGGCTATTTATCAGTTATCAGCTAAATATGAAAATAACAATTGCCATATTGGTAGCAGACAATCATTTATATCACCCCAATCCCTAGTTCAGGTGCGGCTGTAATTTTTTGGCCCAAGTTTTAATTATTAAGATTCTCACTCTGACTCATTTGTCTACTTTGGCTTTGGTTATATTTATTTGTTGTTAAATATGCGCCCTGTGACTCATAAAGCAATTTGTCACTTGACCAGCAAGACACTGCATTCAAGCTGTTTGTCATTGTACATTGAGCTTAGTAAGTTTATATTTGGTTTCATTAAAATGGCATCTTTTTTCAGTAAGTGTATTTAAATTCTCCAGCTCATTTCCAGAGCTTTGGAGTCTTATATTCCTGGAGTTCCCTGAACCATTCACGAATTCCCTCTAGAAATCCTGATGCACGTAAGGTGGTTTCCAGGCCAGTGGAGGGCAAGCGTATTGGCATGTATTGAGATCCGTCCATGCGTGAGTAAGCAGAGGCCCTCACTGCGTTTCAATGAACTCTCAATGAGCTTTTCGAACTCTGGCCCCACGTTTACGGCTCACGTGGCCATCTAATGTCATTTATCCAGCTCTTTGGCATCAGCCTGATGCCACGCTGATGTGCGTGACCAACCGCCGGGTTTACGGAAGAGGGTCCTAATTAAGAACCATAACTTACATTTTTGAATTCATGTTTCATGGCTGGTAACTGGCACGCAGTGGGTGGAGATTTTAGTTGAGCGTTTTACCATGGCACATGTTCAAATCAAGCACCCTCTTTCAGCAGCTTAAATATATAGAGTCGGTTCTCTTTCAAGAGAGATGTGGGGAGGGCAGAGCAGAAGAGTATCCTGGTGACGATCTGGACTGCATTGTTGTTGCGCACTCATGCAAATGCTTTATTACATTGGGGCTTTTCAAATTGAGCAATATCACAACTTAAAGGGATAGTTCACTTCCAAATTAATTTTTGATATGTTTTAGCTTACCTCAAGGGCATCCAAGATGTAGGTGTCTCTGTTTCCACAGTATTTTCAAATTTGATACGTGACTGTGATTTACAAGAGGTAAAAACCTTACAAATACTGTTTGTTTTCTCACACAACCCGCTCATTTCGTGTCTTAGGCCATCAATGTGTACTTACATTTATGAGTCAGTAAATCATGTTTAATTTGGACTTCTCTGTGCAAGCTCTTTGAGGATCCATATACCTTCATTATATGAGTTACAGACAAGAACGGTTTGACCTAAAAATATCAAAAGTGAAAATACTGTGGAAACAAAGACACCTACATCTTGGATACCCTTGAGGTAAGCTAAAACATATCAAAAATTAATTTCAAAGTGAACTATCCCTTTAACAATGAGCTTTAACTTTTATCTGTCAAGTTAATCAGTAATGACTTTCGCAAGTACCATACTTACACTCTTGGTGTGTACAGGCATGACTGTGTGCTCCCACGGGAAGATTTATGTGGTTACAAATTTATGCTTGTACATGTTGTGAAATGTTAAGCCCTAAAGAGATTAATCTCATAGATTCGTTTGATAGATCACATTCGGTAGTGTAGTCAAATATTTAGAGTATGTCTTGTAAATTTTCTACATCAAATCTTTTTGTCAGTTGGACTTGAAGTGGTCCAGTGGCGTTTCAAAGCTGATGTTCTTTAAAGCAGGATCCAAAGCTCATTTAGACGGCTCATTAGATTCCGTCTGCATGCTCATTTATGGGGCTGCTCCGTCTGTGAGAGCCCTAGCAGCATGTAAAGGCAGGCCAAGGTCAGACGCGGAGAAAGAGAATACAAAATAGATCTAAATCTGTAGTTAAATCTTTCTGAACTAGGAGACATGGCAGGATATAACTTGATCTAATACTTGATGTATCCAAGGCCGGATTTATGCATTGGCATTCTAGGCACGTGCCTATGCTTGCACATCCAGGGGTGGTCCGATTTCAATGAGGAGAAATTAAACATTTTTAAGTTATTATTATTATTTCACTCAAATGCTTTAACATAAATCATAACTATAGTCACCCTTTATGTCTATTTGTGTGCAAATTTTTAACCAATGACAAGTATTACAAAGAGCTTGGGACCACATCTCATAAATCCATTGCATCCTCAATCTGTCAGTTAAACCACATAACTCATGCGACAAGTGGTTTGGAGCATCTCTTCTTATTTTCAATATAAGGATAGATAAAGACTGGTTCTTTGAATAAGTAGTGTTTTATTTACTAGAAAGTTAGTAACACTTAATATATTAAGGGTAATCTTTTATGAATTTGAGGAGCGGAGAAGAGCATCTTGCGTTTGTTGCCGAGTCGCCTTGCTCTGTTCTGTGATGCGCGTCATCAAAATGAACGTGTCATTACGCTCGTTTCGTTCATTGAATGAACCAAATGACTCGAAAAAAGATTTGTTCATTTTGATGAACGAGTTTGAACAGGAGAGTCACGAACGCGCATCACAGAACAGAACAAGGCGAGCATTTGTGCTTATATAACTTAAACTTTTTTATTTATTTTTGAAATGGTCAATCGTTTCGCTAGATAAGACCCTTATTCATTGTCTGGTATCAAGTAAATCATCAGCAATTTTTTTTTAAAGTGAACTACTCCTTTAATATTTGATTCCTTTTAAACCTTAAGGCACAAGTGAAGATTGGCTATATCATTTTATATTCCTTTTTGACTGAGTAACTTCTCCAAAATGAAGCATTTTTTTCTTACCTTTACCTACTTTTATCCCTTGGAATTTATCATGTGTGTCAGCCCCTGGCATCAGTGTCACATGGAATCAGGGAAAGTCAAATCCACTTAAAATCGACACCGAGCTGCTTTCTATCAATACATCGGATGGTATAAATGTGCCTGTGAGAGTGGGGGAAAATGGAGTGCATCATACAATGATGGGTAAAACCACATCCCTCCCTGCTTGTTCTGCTGTAAAGCGCAGATTCATGTTGATAACAAGAGTAATTGGATTATATTCCTCTTTCACATCTCTGCCAACGGAACATCTTCCTGCTGATCGGAAGAGCCACACTATCCCGCTGCGCGAGTCACCAACTCAAATGTTTCTGGATCTCTCTCTTTCTCTCTCCCCGTAGCTTGAGTTCTGTGTTCTGCTTCAAACTCTTTCTCCTTCATGCATGTTTGCACATGTGCGATATTCGACTTGTTTCCAGCTCTCTCGCTCTGTTCTAAAACTAGTGAGCTCCCTCCATCGGCAGAAGTTGTGGGAATCATACAGTAGGTCTCAACTTAACAGAAACAGATGTTCCTTAAGGTATGGTGCATTCTGGGATAAACTGTTTTTGTCTGTTATTGATTGATTGATGTATTGATTGTCATACATGCAACCGAATGTTAAATTTGGTTTTATTTCAGAGACAGAGGTTACTCAACCGAGGTTACTTATGACCGCTATGGTGGACAATGCAGGAAATATCCCTTAGACATACTTAATATTCATTCAGAACTGAAAAATATAAAGAAAATGTATTTGTATGATACGCAGAGCTCCAGAGCAGATTTCCTACCTACATGGAGTATGCCAAAACAGTTCCATTTGAGTTGGGATTTGCATTTAAGTCACGGTCAGATTCTGAAATCTGTCTATTATATGGAGAAAAGTCCTAGAATGTTTTCATCAAAAAACTTAATTTATTTTCGACTGAAGAAAGAATGACATGGATATCTTGGATGACAAGACTAAACTACTCCTTTAATAATCTGATTACGTTGGTCAGAAGTGAAAACTAATTTGTCATCACTCCCTGGCTAAGAAAGCAATTGTGTGTGAGACTTAAGATTCATTAGCCACTATAGGTAAATGACTATAGTGGCTAATGAATCATAAATGAATCGAATCCTAAATGAGCCTAATGAATCAAACCCTAAATGAGCCGATTTTTGCTACAAACCAGTGTGTTTATGATATCAGCAGGATAAATGGTATTTCTACCGCTAAAATAACAAAGTCTCATCCCAAGACGTCATATAACTGACGTCTTAAGACGTCTTTTGATAATACTTCAACATCCGCCGTTTTAGGGTACCCTTTAACGTCAGTTACATGACGATCCTGGGACGTCATACAACTGACGCTTTACCTTTAACGTCAGTTAGGTGACGGGGTAGGTTTAGGTCTGGGGTAGGGTTAGGATCCGATAACGTCATCTAACCAACGTTAAAGGGTACCCTATGTTGACGTCAGTTATATGACGTCTTGGGATGAGACTGCGCTGGATAAAATGATTGGAATTGAGTGACAACAGAAGCCACGCACATTCAGGTTACAAATGGCCACATGTGCTCATACTTTAAAACTAAGGTGGATAGTGTTATTAATGTATGTTACATTTAAACAAAACAAAACAGACTTGTCTGTAAAGTGTAGCGAGACGACCCTATTAGAAGGCAGCCCACTGTTTAGGTAACCCAAGGTAGGCAGTAATAGAGTTCTGAAAATAAAGCTTTTATGTATCGGATAACATTTGGATTACCTTTCTTTGTTCGTTATCTCCATCCACCGCCACTTTTAGTTACCGTTTTTCTTCTTGTCCACCCTTTGTCCGTCTTTCCCGGCTGGAGCCCCATTAACCTAATAAGACAGAAAGGAGAAGCAGATGATCTGGGTGTGACTGTGTCATCTCTCCCCCAGGACGAGGAGGTTAGCCCTAATCTGAACCAAATGAGCACCTTGCCTTGCCGCTGCGATCTTCATTGCCGTCTCCGCGGCTGAGGCATGAATCAGGTTAGATTTAATCACCACCCCGCACCCATCGCCCTCATGTGAGTCACGTCTGGCTAAATTAAACCGAGCAAGGGACTGAGGTAGCCACACTCTCCCTCGATCAGCCCCGCCGAGGCCCAGCGCTCAGCCAACGTTTACGTGACCGCACTGCCAGACAGCTTTCGACTCCCTCTTTGTCTCTTTCTCACTCGCTCTCTGTGAGTTTTTTTTCTTTTTTTTTTTAGCCTGGCTGATACATTTCATAGAACCATTAATTGATTTTTTTTTTTAATTGCCAGTCTTGTTATGCCAAAGCATGCTGTTTCATTTTCAAGGTGTTGTGATGATTTATATACAAAGGCCCTTAAAGGACACACACACATGCAGCAGAAAAACTCATGCCAGGCGCTCTTGTAGCCCTGAGGGATGCCCAGCTTGATTGGCAGAAAGGTTTTTTTTTTTTTTTTTTTTTTTTTTTTTCTTGGACTGGCACACATGAGCTCGATAGCTTTGGTTGCAGAGGCAGGGAATGTTTTGCTGGTGAATTAAACCCAAGCCAAATTCACTTTGTGGTAATTTTATTCACACACGACACCTTTTGTGCATTTGTCCGAACGCATTTTTTGTGTATGCTCACCTTGCTCTAGTAATTCAAGCAGAAACTCTCTGAGAAGTGAGGAGGCTTGGATTGCTGCTTAATTTAAAAAATACTCTTTTTCTGCTAGGCTGTGAGAGTATGTCATATTCACATCTTTTCGTCTTTTTACATTAGCTTTTTTGGTTGTAAAGGGAGTTGAGGGCTTAGACAAACTTATGCAACACTTGATTCTTGCACTCTCTGAGCTGTTTGGTTAAAGCTCATGGGCTTAATTGAGGAACGTGATTAGCTTGAAGTATTCCTTTTTGATGACTTAAGAGCATACAAGATGTGATCATGATACAGTTTTCCCTCTCTGTCTGATTGTGTATCTCTTTCTTTGTCTTTCTCATGAATGCTTTTTTAAAGGGATACTCCACTTTTTTAGGAAATAGGCTCATTTTACAACTCCCCCAGAGTTAAACAGTCTAGTTTTACTATTTTTGAATCCATGCAGCCGATTTTCTGATATTTAGAAGAATATCAGTAACCACACAGTTTCTATGTTACTATGTCCCAATGCTATGGAAATCAATAATACCAGAAACTGTCTTGATACTGATATTCTTCTACTGTAAATATCAAAAAACGGCTGAATGAATTTGAAAACGGTAAAAATCAGTTGTTTAACTCTGGAGGAGTTGTAAAATGAGCCTATTTCCAAAAAAAGTGGAGTATCCCTTTAACACCAAGCGCAAACTTTGAAGACATCTCGTTGAAGCGAGCTGTAACTTATTAATCATGTGTTGTTCCGGCTGCTGACTCCTGCACTTCTGAATGCAGAAAACTGCAGGACTAAAGAAACTAAACTAAGCGATTGAAAAGGTCAATCTTGTTCTGTGTGTTCGGTATGAGCCGGGTTAGCCCTCCTCCCATTCATTTTTCCTAAGAGTATAGCTTTCCATTTACTTATTCACCAGTTCAGTTCTTGCTTTGCCCACACTGTCAATCTGGCCTCAACCTCACAGGATCTTGTCATAACATGTCTGTTCATTTAATATGCAATGGATGTGAACTCCATCTCTTTTTTCCCCATAATTAACTAATATATCTTCCCTCCATCATCATCCGTCTTGCTCAATCATGCCATCTCTGTCCCCATCTCCGGCCTAGTCAAGAACGCTTCAGCTTTATCATAGGGTAGATCGCTCTATAATCTCAAGGTGAAGAGCTAATACCATTTCCCCTGTGACCTTTAGCTTCCCTTCTCCAAGCAGAGCAGACTGTGACGGCACCTCACCCCATCTTCAATTAATTCCCCGCTCTTCAGAATCAATCCACCGACTCTATCTGTTCAGTCTGAAAGCTCTGATAAAGACTGAATCCCTTTTACAATCTGGTGCTTTGACACTTCCCCTTCCTGTCTACTTACTTTTACTTGCCACCCTCATAGAGAACTTTCTTTTGGATCCAGAATCTCTCTCTCTCTCTCTCTGTTTTTATGTTTTTAAATCTCTTATATACTCATTGAATCTGCTTTTTTTTGACCAAAGGTACAGTTTAACAGAAATATTGTTAAATATTACAATTTAAAATCACTGGTTCCTAATTTAAAATATATTTATTGCTGTAATGGCAGCTGAATTTTCATCAGCCATTACTCCAGTTTTCAGTGTCACATGATTCTTCAAAAATCAATTCTTCTTATTATAAATGTTGAATGAAATGCCACATAGAGGAGGAGAAGATGCCAGTTACAGTTACAGCGGATAACTGGCTCAATTTTAAATGACGATGCCCACCCTCTATACAGTGAATTTCAGCTTCTTACGTCTAGACAAAAAGTATATAGTCCCAAACGGCAGAACAAAGCGGTATCAATTAGAGGAACAATGTTACAAAATACCAAATTTATTTAGGATAGAAATATTTTCTTTCTTTTAAAAATTTTTAAATTAGGAATGTTTTGATTCCTTTTTTTTCTCTTTCATAATTTTTCTTAAGCAGCGAATCAGCATATAGTCACCATTTTATTGTATGTTTGATTAAATAAATTCAACCTTGGTGAGCATATAATTATTATTTTTTTTCCTTTTTCACTGGTGCTGAAGTCTAATGAATTCTTTATATTGCCTTGTTTTCACGCACTTATCTTTTTTATAGTCCTATTAGTTGCTGTGGGTTAGTATGTCTGTTAGAAAAATAAGGACAAAGTAATTTCATTAAAAGTTTATGGAGTGCTTTAATTCGCAGAGAGCAATATGTTTGAGTTGATTATATTGCTCTCTGTGAAATCCGGCATCTAAAAACAAAGCTGCACCCGTCGCAAGGACATTATAAACCCGAGTATAATTACACCCATTCTGTGCGTTTCACTATTAAAATTGAAGTGTGTCTGTTCCCTGTCTGGAGTGGCTTGTATTAAACGAAGCCAAGGTTAAAAACCACGTCGACGACAGAGCCATTCAGACAGGGAAAGAAAAGGCGACAAAGACTGGGAAATGGAGAAAAAAAATAAAATATTTCACAGCCTGTTTTACAAATACACACACACACACAACCCACACACAGCTCATTCATTACAGTCACCCATCTGCCATGGTTGGCAGCAAAAACACGGTGATCGCACACACTGGGGCCTATTACGAAGTTCTCCTGAAGCTTCTCCATAATGTTTCACCTATGAAGACAATGCAAAACAGCTTAGGTTTAAATATGCATCAGTGAGTTTTAAGACAGAGGGATGTGGACAGATATTGCTCGGGTTGATTCCTGCCGCCACCTGTGGTTATGGTGGAGTTGTGGGCTTTAACTCTCACTCCACACATGTGATGTCGCAAGTAACCCAGCAGAGTGGTTTGCATAAAGGCTACAGATGGTTTAAAGGGATACTCCACATTTTTATTTGGAAATATGCTCATTTTACCACTCCCCCAGAGTTAAACAGTTGGGTTTTACCGTTTTCGAATGTATTCAACCGATTTTCTGATTTTTAGAAGAATATCGGTAACCAGACTGGTCTCATTGATTCCATAGTATATTTTTTTTCCTACTATGGAAGTCAATGAGACCAGAAACTGTCAGGTTACTGATATTCTTCTAAATATCAGAAAATCAGCTAAATGGATTTGAAAACGGTAAAACTCAACCGTTTACCTCTGGGGGAGATGTAAAATAAGTTATCGGTCTCTTATCTCTCACGGAGGAGCGGGATTAGCGTCCATGTAAACACTACATTTAAATTCTCCAATCAGAATGAATTCAATTAGATTGAAACCATAGCTGTACATGTAAATAATGCATGGCGACTGCAGAAAGCAAAAGCTGAATCCCGGACATTGACGGCAGGACATGTCCGGGAAAAAGAGGACGCTAACCCCTAAAGTTACTATTCGGCTTTCGCCACAGAACAAGAGCCTGCTAGCTTAGCTTCAAAAAAAGATGGCTGACACTATGTGTAATCCCAATCCTCTATAATGCATCCGTCTGCGCTTTCAGTAGCTTCATCCATATTTTCAAAAAGTTTCTGCCGTTGAAATCAAACGCACTGGCACTGATCTGTGATTGGTCTGTTAGTGCATTAGGCCCAACCCCCATAGGCGGGTTTGAAAGGGTAGGATCTAGTGCTTGTAGTCTTTACAGAAATCCCCCCTCTTAAACTTCCTCCTACAATGACGTGAAAAAATTGACGTTTTTTTGCGCCATTGTAGGAGGAAGTGAAAAGGTAAATAGCAGATTTTTCCAACCCGATCTCACGACCAAATCATACGAATTCGTCGAATTATTAAAAAGTGGCTAGTTCGTAACAATTCATATGACCTCACTCGTACGATTTTGCTAAATCGTACATATTTTACGAATTGGCCAATTCGTATGAATTCGTACGAATGACCTACCCCTTACCCCGCCCCTAATCCTACCCATCACGTGGGTTTAGACAAATTAGACACTTTTTAATCATTCGTCGAATTCGTACGAATTGGTCGTGAGATAGGGTTGGAAAAATCTGCTATTTACCTTTTCACTCTAGGATTTTTCTCGTCTCAGGGCCCAGGGAAAATGAGAGAGTGTCGCATGACCATTCAATTGTATGATTGGGTTTCTAACAATGGAAAGCTTAATGCAAATGGGTGGAGTGTCCCTTTAAGGATCAATATGCTACAGTTTTGCTTAAGTTCATTACAATTATTATTATTATTATTTTAAATAATTTAAGCGATAATATCTATGCAGGATTTTTTTTTTTTCTTGTACAATTTTTTTTTTTGTTTCCACTTTTTTCCTCTTATTCCATATCTGCATTCCACTAGGTACATAAAAGCTTATGTAAGTCCTGGAGTTGTTTTAAAACTCTAGTTATTTCTGGCCTTTGAAAATGTAATGAGGAGTAAGATATCCCAAGTTAACCTTGAATCAAAGAGAGAGAGAAAAAAAAAGTCAGTTTATCTCCCAAGCGGCATTTGTGGTTGATTGTGTACGCTTTTTTTAGGGAGAATTCCTCTTCTCTTTCTGTCTGAGTATCTGTGGCTGGCTTCTTTCTGCCCCAGTTGTTCGAATGCAATGTTGAAGCCTCCGGGAGAGACAGTAACTCCTGTTGTTTTTGTGTGTGTCTGTCTGAAGCTTCTAGAAGAGCGCTGGACTCTTGTGCTGTGCTGAGGGAGTCTGATCACCGTCTGTCTGTTTGTGTCTGTGAGCATATCCATGAATCATTACGGTGACTGCAGATGGTCGTAGGCAAATACAGCCGTAAAACACAAGGAATCTGTTGTCATTTGGTTGGCTACTACCTTTGACTGCTGATTATTTCTCAGACCACGTCTATCAAACACTGTATATCAAATAAATATTGATTTAGCTTAATTGAATTGTGTTGTTTCTCCTGGAAACCTCACTAGAAGAGGAAGTCTGCAGAAATGGAGGGCAAAAGGCAAAAAGATTTATTAATAGAGATGGGAATCAGCAGGGACCGGCTGAAATGATAAATCTGTATCTTGGTCAGAATATGATAATATTGTGATCATTCTTTGTTTAATGTGCAGTTATTGGAAATCTTTTGTTGAATTGTTTCTCTTTCATATGCGCTGGACTCACTGAGCTGATTTGGTTTGTGTTTGTACAGAAATAGTGGACTGCAAATCTGCTGCCATAGTAGCTGGATTTTTTTCACCCTTTGCTTTATAAACACATGCAAATCTTGTGAAAGGAATTACACAAACATACTTATGTGTAATGTGTAAAAAATAAATGCAAAATATATCATAAAGCAATGTTTAAATGTTTAATTAGGTGTATTTCCAGAACTCATATGGTGCAGTAGGTAAAGAAGTCAGTTTTATTAATTAAAAATGCAATATCCTGTGCCCAGCTCTTGAGGTATCTCCCTGTCTCTGTCCTGCCAGGACAGGAGCTGTTAGAGTTAGAGATAATGTTATCTGAACCTAATCGACTACACCTCCAGTCGGCCTTGCGCTGACCAGCGGGCTTCCTGAGCGCCCTTTAAATGCTGTCGGGTCAGAGTGCGACATCTTGATTTACTTTTTTAGAAAGCATTTGTGTGCGAAATAATGTAGTTCAGGATAAGACTTAAAGTGGTAGTCATTCCAAACCAAGAAGGCTTTGGTTAATCTTCGAAACACAAATTAAGATATGATTAATGATCTGTCACTCCATTGAAAGTCAAGATGACAACGTATAAGATCCTAAAAAAACGTCATAAAGATGTCTGAAAATAAATGTAGATACATAGGGTGCATTAATCCAAATCAATGCGCCAAATCTGTACATCTGAATTTAATCTATTCATCATATAAAGCGATAGTATCTCGTTTCTTGGATAAACCGCTCGATTAAAAATGGATTAGTTTTGTCTATATGACCTTTTTGGATCTTATATACAAGACCCTGTGGATCTTCTATGTTTTTGTTACTTGGACTTTCAATAGAGGGACAGAAAATTAAGATATGTTTTATGATCTGTTTTTCCATTGAAAGTCCAGGTGACAACGTATAAGATCCTAAAAAAACGTCACAAAGTTGTCTGAAATTAAATGTAGATACATTGGGTGGTTTAAACCAAATCAATGCGTTAAATCTATACATCTAAATTTAATCTATTCATCTTTTAAAGCGATTGTATCTCGTATCTTGGATAAAACGCTCGATTCATATGGATTCGTTTTGTCTATATGACCTTTTTGGATCTTATATACAAGACCCTGTGGATCTTTGTTTACTTGGACTTTCAATAGAGGGATAGAAACCTCTCTGGTTTCTCATCTAAAGGGGATAATTCAATTGAACTATCCCTTTAATTTGTGTTTTGAAGCTTTAAGTGATGAGTAAATGGTCACAGAATTTTCATTTTTGTGCAAATGATCCCTTTTAAGTTTATGACAGCTGTATTTTTTTGAGACAAAGTTCTTAGAAATGTGGAGCGTTTGGCCTAAACGTTCACAGGACTGGACTGAGGGTTCACTAGCGTGGAGAATGTCACGAGCACAGAGCAGCAGATGGTAGAACTACACCCAAAGAGAAAAGCACCTGGTAACTGCCTTTGTCCAGACACACAATGGCTGCCATGGGAGAGTCATTACGGCTCGATAGATGGGCCGTCTCTAGTGTGTGTCCTCACATCCCCATTGTTCCCCTGTGGTTCAATCGCTCGAACTTTTAGATAAAAGGTCAGATGATCTTCTCTCATGCCTGTCTTTATTGCAAGAGAGACCTTGAAACATATCAGTCATTTATATTCCTTACTTCTGATTCTTTTTCAGAAATGTCGCCCGTCTGGCCTTAAATTAAAGGCTGACATTTTGACTTTCGATTTGCCACACAATAGACCGAGATGCCGTGGTAGGTTATAAAGATGAAGTTGAGAGAAAAAAAAAAAGAATCATGTAGTTAAAAGCTCTTTCAAAGAGTAACAGCCATCAGAACATGTCTCGTCTTCCTGGCATTAACGGAATCCATTATTTAAAGCTATTTATCATGAATGGGCTTTATGCCTTTAAAATCTTTAGAGGTTTAGATTCAATGCCTTCATTCTTTTCACTGAAAGATGGAGCAGTATGTAATCAACTCGGAATGAAAAGATGTTGAAGGACGGAGATGGAGTGGAGAAAGCGTATAGCTGTCTCTGTTGTTGGAGATGTTTTTGAGAGGGATGTAGAGTCAGATACAGGACACAGAAAGTGATGGTGGCAGGTGAGGAGAGGCTCTCTCAGCCCACATCACGACTCTGGAGCCGCTGCCACATCCACTCTGCCCACCTGTCTCATGGCGAAATGGGAGGAAAACCATGGTGACATTTCACAAACACGTGCAAGCACACACACGGCAGTGACGAAGTAAACATGACGTCCTTTTGCTGCTTCTAATGCACAGAAGCACATGTGACATTGCTTTGTTGCAGCCGAATGGAATGCAGGGGTCTTGAGGGTTTTTTTTATGTAACCTGACACCCCCAAAAAATTAGTTTATAAATAATTAAAACTAAAGGCTTTGAGCCACCATTTGCAGATAAGACGAATGGCTCTGAGCTTCTACATGCATCTTTACACAGAAAAGAGAAAGCATTTGATTTGAAATTTTATGGCACCACTCTCTCTCTCTCTCTCTCTCTCTCTCTCTCTCTCTCTCTCTCTCTCTCTCTCTCTCTCTCTCTCTCTCTCTCACTCTCACTCACTCTCTCTCTATTGTAGTATCAATATATAATACTATATTAGTATCAATGAACTACTAGTATCACTATATACTATATTTCCATCCATCCATCCATCCATCCATCCATCCATCCATCCATCCATCCATCCATCCATAATAGCACCACTTTTTGCCATATATTTATTTAGTTTATTTAGTTTTATCAAATGCCAGTGCTGGCTTTAGCCACTACTAGGCTACTATTTATGCTATTATGTGTCTACGACTAATGCTTACAAACATTATGGACCTGAATTTTGTATATTCACTAAAGTTGTAAATGTATTTTTCATGTATATATACTTTATGATGTTAGTTTTCGATTTTTTCAAGGACGTAAACCAATGCCAACGCTGTTTGTGTATATAGTTGCCAGTCAGATCGATGCTTTTGTGTAAAACAAACTTATACATTTAAAACTTACTTTACTTCTTAAAGTTAGTTAAGTGTATAAAGTTATAATACACTTATAGACCATTTTACAAGATGTAAACAACACTGGTCCAGAAGCACTTCCTGTTTCAGTTTGTAAATGGTTTCTTAATTTCAAATGTAAAGAAAATATCTTAAAGATGTTTGTGTAACTTTTTGATTCAGTTGTATATGTTCTGTTGGTTGAACTTTATCCCAACGTTTATATAGTGTTAAAAAACTGAAACAGGAAGTGCTTCTGGACCAGTGTTGTTTACATCTCGCGAAATGGTCTATACTTATATAATACACAAAAATTTAGGCAAATTATCATTCAGGAACATTTTGTAAGATCCGTCTTTAGGGAGGTTCTGCTTGACTCTCTTCATCGCCGCTTTCTGGATCTGATTCTGGCTCATACTGATACTGCAGTATCGACACCATAATATTAATTTGACGGGAACACACATGCAACTTTCGCCCGTAAAGGTAATGGGCGTGAAGTATCCGGACAACGTGCACTACAGTTTAGCCAATCACAACACACTGACCCAAACTAACCAATCTGAGCTACTGCCTGTTTCTGAGGGAGTGGTTTCATACACTCAGGAAGTCAACCGGTCTTTCAAATGACAGAGGAGAATGTGGCATTCAATAAATGTGAAATTTATGAAAAATAAGTGTTATTGCGCCCCACAAACACAATCATGCAAAGAACAAAACCACCGCAGTAAACAGTAAACCACCCCTTTAAAAACCACCCAGGTTCCAGACATGCTTTCCAGCAGCATAATAGATAGAGAACAGAACCTCAGTAGATATAGATCGATTCAGATACAGTAGATCTCACATATCAGTGGGATCCTGAAGGTTAACTGGCACTGTGCATATCACCAGACAGCTGCATTCTGACTTAATCGATACTTAAACAGAATGAGCCTACCCTTCGTCTTTTTACCTTTCACATGCTTTAATGGACAAATGCACACGATGGTTTACAGGAAAGAGGCTTGTGCTTTTGTGAGCAGATGATGCACGTTAATTGTGTGTCCCCATCGAACCTTTTAAGGCTTATGAGGGAAAATCAAACTCATTGAAGAGGATTTAAATTTGAGCTCAGATGCGACTCCGAGACTCCTCTGGTTTCGAATATGAATTTATCGATTGCAAATGCATGTATATGCACAAATAGACACATGCTTGAAAGGAACTAGCATACTTTCTATATTATATTACACAATATAAGCTGTTTTTTAATCGATTAGGGATAGGTCTGCATTTATGAAGAGAGATGGGCATATGCTTGATGAGCTATGCCTCAACCAGTCTCAAAACTTCTTGAATCGGGTCGCCTCTTACAGTCCTGTTTGGCTCATTCTCTGGAACCCTCCTTACCCAACCCTCTCTCATCCATTCAACCATTCATATCATCCCCTCTTCTCTTTCCTTCCAGTTTGTATCAGGGGGTCCTAATTACTTGGCCTACTTTGAACTGAGATGATGCCCCCACTCTGAGTCTCCTAACCAGACACCCAGATCAACCTACCATTCCATTTCCCCTTCCACTTCATCCTTTCCCTACTCATCCTCAACTCTCTTCAATAACAGATCCACCTGACTACCACTCCATTTCCCCTTTCACTGCATATTTTCCATGTTCATCCCCAGCTCTCTTCAATAAATCATTTCTGTCATTCATGGTTGTGGCCACCTTTCTCCTTGCTAGAGAAAAGGTATTTAATGATTGGATCACATGACTAACTGTCATGTGAAACTTTGCCATTAATGTGACCAATAGTGCTTTATACAAAAAAAAAAAAAGAACAGTTTTTATTCCAGACATAAAATGATTGACATGTGCGTTTGTTCTTTACGATTACAGCAGTGAATTAAATGAGTAATTTTCTCTTTCTTCAGGTTTTAAAGCAGAATAAAGCCCTATTCGGACGGTATTAACTTAACAAGGGTAGATGTAATGTAATTTTAGCACAGGGTGTCTGTAATATTAATGGCCAATTCGCACTGGATAAGATATCTCAGTAAAACTGGCAGACTTACCTAACGCTGAAAGATCTTTCGTGCTTCCAACAATTGCTTTCAATCTTCTTTCTGATTTAAACGCTATGTGGAAAGTATCAGTAGTCAGTATTACCTGAGTTAAGTTTTCCTAACCTTTTTACTGAAGGTAAAATTCACCGTAATCTTTACTGACATTGTCCATAACAAGTTCCGTAACAGGACTTGAGTCACAGAGAAGCTCTGGTAACCTCTCCATGTTTAACTAGTCTCATCCGAATATGGTTTAAGACTTGTTTTATCTGTCATAAATTAGTATTGGCGGACATAAACTGCAAAATGTCCTATACAGAGACCTTTATACACATATATTTTGTTGCCACTTGGAGAGAAATGTCTAAAAGTTTTATACATAGTATACGTCCACATATTTGACAATATAAATGGCACTTATCCTGACCATTTTTTATTGGCAAATCAAGTGGTTTGTTCTTTCTTAAAGCCTGATAATCTGTCCTTACCCATTGAAGTGTGTAACTCAGCCAATCAGATTATAGTTTGCCAGGTCGAAAAAGTGCCTTCCAGTTTTGTCTGCCAAAATCATCAAATGGATTGAGTGAGAGTATCCAATAATGAGCAGCACATCTGATAAAGCAATTTGACATTAACCAAGTGGAGTATATGATATATATATATATATATATATATATATATATATATATGACATATCTGTAGGGAAACACTGTATTTAGAGCATGTGCAGCATGTACCATATAAATATTTGACTCGACATCCACAGATGACATGTATGAGGGTGTCAGAAGTCAGCACATTAGGTGATGGTGCTGTGGTGGGATCAAGTTGTATGCTGGTAACTGGAAATGTGATAGCGTGAATCCCAGAAGGGTCATGAAGTGTATCCATCTTAACAACTTTGCAACGTTGTTAACTTTTCCAACATATTTGCTAGCAAAGAGGTCATTTGCATAAGCAATAAGTCATGTTCTTTGTCTGCTGATCTTTCCCATTCCACATTAATGTGCCTTCACAGACCACATTAATCCATCAATGCAAGTCTTCGTTCTAGAATGGCAATAGTTTGCCACTGAACACTGAAGTTGATCTTTATCCTAAGATTGTGTGTGTGTGTGTGTGTGTGTGTGTGTGTGTGTGTGTGTGTGTGTGTGTGTGTGTGTGCAATCCTACACTCATGCTCATCCATTATTCAATGAGATGTATTGACTACCTGCCACCTGTCTGAGGCGTCAGGCCCACCGTCACACACCTGACTTTGAATGCAAACAGAGTCAGGTGTTTTTGGACATTTGTTTTCCCTTAAAGTCAGAGTTGACCTATGTGTGTGTGAATGCTGCAATATGCGTGTTTGTGTGTATTCTTGTGAATTGCAATGAAATGGGAGGTCGTTTAAATTCATCAAGGGTGTTTGGTCACTTTCTTTCCATTAATTTTTGTTTCCAAATGAAGAGTTTTTTCCAAATAGGCTTCATTCTTTTTCTAATATATAAGCCATATGCTTTTGGAATATTAATGTGGGTGTCAGATTAATTTACTGAGTTTTCGCACTTAGCATATTTGTGTTAACAGTTCGGGCTGAGATTTTTTTTTTTATCCGCATTATGTATTCATAGGCCTTCAGATGGACTGATTTTCTAGTGCAAGCTGCGCATATAGATGTACAGTACGAAAAGGTTGTTTTTTGATCAAAGGTAGGTCTTGGTGTATTTTACATCGCAGTGTCAAAGTAGTATGCATTGTAGCGGTTTAATGAGTCTTTCTTGGTTAGCATAGCTTTTGATCTGAATGTGATTGTAGAAAATTTAATCACGGCAAGTGTGTGAGCTCTGTAAAGCTTAACTGAGTTACTGTTTCAGTCTGTGTGAATTAAAAGCTCATGATGATCTGTTTTTGCCAAGCCGATTAGTAGCAAGTTGCACTGCTACTGTTTAGGGGTTTGAAGAAACCACTCAAATCGTGTGGTTTGTTGAGGAAACGTGTGCCGTAACTTTACTAGCCTTTAAACGAGATGTAATGGGTGAATAAATACCATAAAGTTATATTGAAGGAGGGACCCAAGCAATATTAACAGTGTGGAACCAAGCTCATATCGTTCAAATCGGAATATTGCTAAAGCAATTTGGTAAATTTGGTTCTGTCAAAGTTTAAGTTGTTTGTTACAGACTAAATATTAAAAAAATATGCATTTTGGACATTTAATTTGCATAATAATGTTTTCCTTCAACATTTCTCTTTTTTGTAGCAAATAAATAAACAAATAAATAAATAAATAAATATATTTACTATTGCAAAAACAGTCAGGTAATTTTAGAATGTATCGGTAAATCTAACTTATGCACATTTTGGATTTTTATTTATTATTTTTTTCTCCATCCATTTGTGTATAAATCTAAATATTGTTTAAAAAAATAATTAAGAATGTATTTGGTAAATGTGTTTCTGTCATAGTTTTAACATTTTGTCTTCTTACAGAATAAACGTCTGAAATGCATATTTAGGAAATTTTATTCACATATTAATGTTTTTATCCAGCATTTTTCTACCGGAAAAATAGGAATATTACAGAAAACTATTTAGTAATTTAAGAATTTATTGAGTATATATAGTATGTTTCTAGCATAGTTTGACGTCTTACTGAAAAAAATATTTAAAAATGTTATTTCTTGAAACGTATCATTGAATTAATGTTCCCAACCTGCATGAAAATACATAAATTGAAGCCTGACTATAAAGACATTTGACTAAGTAACCACTTAGAACACCCTAAAAACATTTGTCTTTGATTTGTCATATGACGCATGACTGCTTGGCATCATGTTTTCCTATATGTTCAATCATGTGATTCCCCTCCAGCGTGTGACGTCGTTCTCCAGGGTCTCGGCAGGTGGTCCCTAGCCTCTTTTAATATCAGTTTAACAATATCTGATTACATCCATGTAACAGGATTAAGAATGCCACTTGCATGCCTCTGTCATGCCAGTTCCCAGTTGAGCTTTCTTCAACACCCTGATATACTAGAATGCACAGGCAGTTTGTTGGTGGGTGCGTGAATCATTCCCTGCTGCTGAGGATTTAACTCTTGACAGGCAAAGCCCGGAGCCAGTCATGACGTGCAAGGATGAAAGAACAGCACGTCTGACAATCTGCTTATTGTTTGGAGTTCTACAGGGGTATAAACACATTCTGTTATGACGATTGATTCATTATGTTTTTTGACCTGCACTGGTTACACCGGTATAGACGTACCGGTATTTCACGAGATGTAAACAACACTGGTCCAGAAGCACTTCCTGTTTCAGTTTTTTAGCACTATATAAACATTGGGATAAAGTGCAACCAATATACAACTGAATCAAAAAGTTAAACAAACATCTTTAAGATATTTTCTTTACATTTGAAATTAAGAAACCATTTACAAACTGAAACAGGAAGTGCTTCTGGACCAGTGTTGTTTACATCTCGTAAAATGGTCTGACCAGTTCAGCCTTTCCTAAGTTGACAGATTTCTGTCAAATTCAATAAAATACAACAATAGAGACTCATCGCATTTTTTTTTTTAAAGTTAACTACTCCTTTAAGGTGCGGTCATATTTTGGTGAGATTTCGCAGCAAAAAAGTTGTCAGTACTAGTGTAGTGATGTACTTTATGAATCGCAGCTCACACAAAAGTCACTTTCAAGTAAAACAATTTTCTTTTCGGACCGAGCACAAAAACACATTTGTACCCAATCAGGGGTAGGAGAGAGAGCTCAATGCACAAGACAGACATTAGCAAATAGACTCAGCGGAGGTGTGATCCTATTGGGTAGGGCCCTGTTTGATTTAGTGATGTCAAATATCAACTAGAAATTGCGTACTGTACCTTTAAAATGACTGGATTTCTTTCACAGTTATCCACTGACCAATGGTAAATGTGACTGCATCTTTATCGTTGCAGTCTGAGAAACAGAAAACACTTCATTTAGTCTTCTTTTGTCAAAGCACACACATATTAGAAAGCAGCTTAACTCGCATGAAGGTAACTATAGTTAATTTAAAGCGTGTGACCATGTATCGTGCTGAGCTTTTTGCCTGCTTGGCAGGACCACCGCTAGGCTATCCCCAGGTTGCCCGCCTAGAAGATTAGAGGGCCTTATTCTCCATTTAGCCCTTTAACACCTGCTTTCTCTGGTGGGCGAAACTCGCTGCCGACAGGACAGCTGGGCTGAGCACTTTATTGAAAAAAATATGCAGTATAAATTGTTTTGGGCTCTGCAGTAGAGCAGAAGCCTTATAAAGACCTTTCAGATTCCCCAGTGTTTAGGCCGATGGCATTTTAGGACAAAAAAGAAACCACGAAACAAAGAAAGATGTGGCTTCTGTCCTTTTCAGGTCAGGAAATATTTATTTCTTTTTGACACGCAGTGACACTTGAAGGCTTTCAGGGGGGGCGGTATAAATTAGTAAGTGAGGGAAAGGGAAAATTCAGGCACTGCTTTTTTTATATCTTTGTAAACTTTAAAACAGTTTAGACTGGGTCAGCTTTTAGTATCTGTTGGGTTCCATCCTTCTACAAATTCGGTGGGGCGGATCTTCTCGATTCGTTTTTGGCAGCCTCTGTTTGTGTGATGCAGATGCCGCCACTGTGATTTGCATGTCTTGCTGAGTGTGTTTACACATTTACATCTCATATGCTTTGAGATACAGAGACCCCGTCGTCTAAGTGCCTCTCGATATCAAGAGGTTTGTAGGTACGTTGTAGGCTTAACCACTATCATCAAGCTGTAGAGCCTCGATCGTGTTTACTTCACACCTCTGAGTTAATGTTTTACACAAATGCTTTGATTGCTCACTTTCTATATAATTGTCTATTGTCAATGCTGTAGCAAAAAGATGAAGAAAATATACCCAGACGTCAGATGCTACGAGTGACGCTAAGTGTCTTTTGTCTTATTGCCTAACTATTATTGCGTTGAAGATTTGTTCGACCTCATTTGCTGAAGAGGGGAAGCTAGTTTTTGACGTTGTGACTCTAAAAAGCACACCATGTAATTTCATCATTGTGCGTCTTTCTAAACCATCGGCATGACAGCTAAACTGAGCTTTCCTCATGGGATCATCAAGATCGTTGCATTTAGACTGAAAATGGCAGGGAAACAATATCTCAGTGTGTGGGCTTTGTGGGATAAATGATTGGTGGACACACTGGTGGACACATCTATCGATCTATCTATCGTTGTGGAAATTTTGTACCTATGTTTTAAATAATAATTAAAGTACAGTATACATGTTTATTTCTTACAAGAAAGGCAGTTCCCACACAGATGGAAGGAGTTTATATACAAAATATCACCCTCCAAGATGTACCCCCCCCCCCCCCCCCCCCCCCCACCCCGCTTCGTACATCGTTTCAGTTCTCCTTTTTCACCTATGCCTTGAGCTTTGTCTTGTGCTTAATGCATCCTGTCTTTATTTGGACTATTTGCAATTTCCCTGACACATCATTTTCTGAAAAGGTACATCTATTGTTTAAAACCTCTGTATGTAAAAGAAGAGAACGTCTCTGTTTTATAAAACACACAAGCGTATGTTCAAAAAGAAAATATACATAAAAAAGATAAGATAATATGATTGGTTCTTCATTCACTGCCTCTTCTGTTACTAGGTAACAGGAGACTTTGTTTAAATGTTTACTTCATAGATGACAAGTTTGAATTTAGTCATCTGTCTGGTTCCATTTCTCATTTGTTATTTATACACACAATCAGGTGCTTGGCATACACACACTTCTCTAAAGTACAAAATGTCTTAGTACATTGTCTATTTTGCAGATGAATGAGGTCAACTGATACACCATGATTAGATTAATATACAGTTTAAAATTTCCCTTACACTGTCTGTCTGTCTGTCTCTCTGTCTGTCTCTCTGTATCTGTCTGTCCTGATGACATTCCTACGTATGAATGTAGCCTGTAGTACTGAAAATGTCCAGCTCTGATGACCCTGTTAAACATGTGGCACCACTAACTCATCAAAGCAGTCTGGAATAATCACATCAGTCCATTTTGTGGTCTCACTGTTTCTCTCTGTCCCTCTTTGTATTCTTCGTTTGTGTGTATGTAGGCCTTTATAGTGTCTGTCCTTCTGCTGTCCTTCCTGTGTTCATGGGGATCTGCTACATCTTCTTGTTGATCTTATTTTATTCTCTTCCGTTACCTGTGCAAACAGGGCAGATAATTGTATTAATGTGGTGCATGAATCACCAATGCAGCCATGTGAGAAATCATGGCAAGGGGGTGCGTGCAGCTGCTGCTGAGTCCTACAGCTTGACTGCTGTTGTACGGAACCTCTAAATAGAATTCATCACTCAAGTCTATTTTCAATGCACATGGCTAATTGTTCTATTATGTCTTACCTGTAGTGCTCTGTGACCTAGAGTTTGATTTTCTGTCACTAATTGATCTGTGCCGTCATTTTAAAGTATGTGAGGCTCAGTGCGCTTGAAGGGTTTGAACCGGATTGAGACTTGCCGGCTAAGACATGACGAGTTTAATAATTTTACATAGGCTACTCTGATTTTGATGGTTTTGACATAGACTGTAGCAGGTACAGTAGGTGGACAACCAGAATAAGACTTTACCGCCACCGTTCTGCCGCGGCGGTAAAATTTGGGGTGTATTTGCTGCCTTTTGCCACTAAGAGGCGCTATAATCACAGACTTGTCCGCTAAATTTCCCTTTGTGCCACCTGGTGGTCATTTCGCGAACTACTTTAAAATGCGACTGGTTTATTTTTGACACGGTGGTAATGGTCATTCTGGTTGCCCACCTACTCTATATTAGGGTGCTGTCACTTTAACATGTGATGCACATATCTGACTATCTGACAAGCATCAAACATTTTAAAACTAATTTAAGACTGTGGATAAGCGAGGATGGATAACCAGAATAAGACTTTACCGCCACCGTTCTGCTGCGGCGGTAAAATTTGGGGTGTGTTTGCTGGCTTTTGCCACTAAGCGGCTCAATAATCACAGACTTGTCTGGACAAAGTGTCCGTTTATTCTCTCTAATGCTTAAGTTGGTGTTGCGTGCGTGCGAGAGAAGTGCTCTTCAATTTTCTCATTCCTCAATAGTTTAACGTAATAAATTGCATCCAATTTATTTTCACTGACTGTGACGTAGGCCTATTTTAACTTTTGATTCATAAAATGTTCTGCAATTCTATATTCTATTTAAAATGTAGGCTACTTTTGCATAATTACGTTTTGCTTTCGCTAAATGTCCCTTTTGCGCCACCTGGTGGTCATTTTGCGAATGACTTTAAAATGCGACTGGTTTATTTTTGCCACGGCAGTTGTCGTGGCGGTAATAGTCATCCTGGTTGTCGGGTGCTGTCACTTTAACACGTGATGCACATATCTGACTATCTGACACGCATCCAACTATTTTAAGTCTGTGGATAAGCGAGGATATTTGCCAAATACAGACGTTTTGTCAATTTTTTTAGTTTTATTCCCAAGAACTCAAAATCAGTCTGAGAAGCGGCTACTCTGGGTTTGGGCCAAATTCCTTAGACAGCATGGCAAATGGAAGTTTATTTTTGGTGAAACTGCAAGGGTAGTCAAATGATGCCAGAGAAGAAGAAAAAATGGATGCTGTGTTAACTGTTTTAAATATTTACATTGTGTTGAACAGAAACTATTAAACACAGAAATATTATAGTATCTACAACAAGCGTTTGCAGGTAAGTATGGTTCCCTTAAACCTCTGTGTTTTAATATTTGACCAAGAATTAACATCTACAGCTGACAAACTGAGTCTCTTATCATTTTGAGACCTCAGATGGCGAGATGTGTGTTTTGGGGTTTCTGGCGACAGGTGGTAAGACAAATGCGCGGGAAAGTGATTAAGTGAGTCGAGTGGGGAAGATTAGAGCTCAAATATTTTCTTTGGAACAACTGATAGCGAAGGTTCAGGGGAGGTTAGCAATGAACGTACATCCTTTTGCCAAAACTTTATCTACTCTCATTCATTACGGATCATCAGGTGTTTTAAACCTGCCTCTCCGCTAGATGAACAGTCGTGTTTATTTCCTAATTAAGGTTCATAATCCAGAACGCTGTCATAAACGGCTGCTGTAATTGTTTTGTTCCACCAATTATGAAGTGGTAATTGATGGGCACTGGGGTGGAGAATTTGTCGCTGTTTACTTTTCTGGGATAGTTATGTGGTATAACTTGTTATCCCAGAACCACATGGGTATGAGTGTTTATGCGCAAACATGTAGTTGTATACATTCTACATAATGATCCAAATAGATATAGGTGAGATGCTTTTAATAATCGCAGCTCATGTGAAAAACTGTTGGTTGTTTACTGTCCTCTGCTCCCTCAGTGCATTTATGTAACTTGTTTTCCTGAGAGCAGAAATGAGGTTTTGTAGCCCTGGCATGCCGCTCTGTTTTCCCATTTGAGCTCCATTGTGAACGAGAGCTCTCCATCCCAGACGGGCCGTGCTTCCTCTCTCCCGGGCAGCCAGTCGGGTTACTTTACGGCCCTGCCAGCCGAACTCATCAGGCGGCAATAGACAGGATCCGGCTGGACGAAAGAGATGTTATGACGTAGGTTGAAGTCAACACACACACACAATAGTGTACACCTCGACACTCACCAATTCATTTGCCGCTTTATTGGCTGCTTTCTGCTGTTGTGTTCAGTGATTGTTATTTTTTTTTCTTCTCTCTGCCTCTCACCCTCCCTTCTCACTTTGTGAGCTGAATCCCAATTGCTGAGTTGTTAGACGTCAGCACCGTTTGTTCTTGCTGTCTTATATAATTTCATCCAGTCATACTCACCTGATGCTGTTCTGTTTTGTTTTGTTTGTTAAAGGTGAGCGTTCATATTTGCCGTGGCCGCTGCTTTTGTCTCACTAATCTCCTTTAGTGATTGTTCTTGAAAAAAAAATCCTCACTGTACATTTGTTTCTATCGGACTCCACTGGTAAAACAATAGCTCCATGGATACTGTGTTTCAGAGCAGTTTTGTGAGTGTAGACTCATCACGTATCATTATGGAATCTGTGTGGTTCAGCCATTTAGTAACTAGAGTTTAATGATGTTAGTATACAATGTTCACTTATACTATGCGTTTGAGTTGAGTTGCTGTTAGCTTTAGCATGTTTAGCTTCTACCTCTACCACTTCACATAATAAATTGTCCAATATCCCACACTTTTTATAGGTAAACAAGTTAATTGCACTACATGTCATTGCTTTTTTTTCACAGTGTGAATACAGTAATTAGCCTAAAATGGCATTGAATAGTGTATAATGTTAAAGAGGATGCATGCTAGATTTGTTAAGATCTCCTGGGTTGTTTGTTTACCCTCCCGTATCAAAAGATCCAATATGGATCCAAACTGATAGAAGGTCATTTGTACAAAAACAAGTAGGCATAAATGTCCACCCCTAACCCTAAACATAAGCATCAGTTGGGCGTAAGTAGATCGTATGAAAATGTGCATGAGATTATACAGATTTAAATGAATTAGCCACCAATTCAGCAAAATGTAAACTAATTTCCATAGTATTGTTGATAACCCAGACAGCAAACTGACATTGAATCAACGTGGAAACGACGTCTCTCATGACATCGAAACAACGTTGATTTTGCTCCTCGAATTAACGTCGAACCAACGTCAGACGCGGCATTCTTCAAAGCTAATTGAAAATTGAAAATTGGTTTGATTTCATAACGTTGAAACAACGTTGATTTCAAGTTGATTTTCCGTTAGTTTTGAAAGAATGACTCGTCTGACGTTGGTTCAACGTTAATTCGATGAGCAAAACAATGTCAGATCAACGTTGTTTCAATGTCATGTTTCCACGTTGATTCAATGTCAGTTTGCTATCTGGGAACCCTGATCCTAAATATGGCTCAGGGTTCTTTTTCTGTGTAAAGGTCCACATACAGATAGATTAACAGGCACCATCTTTTTCTGTACTTCTTAATCTTTTTTTATTATCTCCAAACTCCAGTGAGTCTCCATTTTCGAAGAGCAAAGCTGTGTTTGTCTATGATAGTCTGTGGGGAAGCAGACCTGCTCGCTCCTTTAAGAGGCCCTGATGCATGAAGTGCTGCTAAATTACATATCATTTGCTCGTCTTTTCATTGGGCTTAAATGGGGCTGTAATGAACCTTTGCCGGCGTCTCTTGATCTTTTGCTGCCGTCTGATAGTGAGAATACTCAGTGATTGTGTGTATCCCTGTTTGTGTGTGTGCGCTTTTGGGGACTGGAAAAGGCCTGACATTGGCCTCTTTTAGTCACAATATGAAAGCTCTGACTAATTTCACAGTTTAGTTAAATTTTACAGATTCTTAAAAGATGTGGGCCTCTATCTTATGCTAAATAGAGAGTTCATGCAAGCCTCTGTTGCAGCGTTAAAGCGTCTGATTGCCTCATATAGAATACTTTTTGGTCGACACATTCACGCATAAGCGATTAACCTCGTTGAGGGAACTGTCTTTGATGTATTTGATCATGAAGTGTGTACAGTCCAATAGGGATAGCACAAACAGCCCAAGAGGGTGGGGAAGAGCGCACAAGCTTAACACGAAGTACACACAAACAGTCTGGATTTGAGGCAAGGAGCAAATGAGGCCAATGAGTACATGATTCCATCATCGAGTGCATCATCCATTAGTTGCGAAAGTGAAACAGACTTTTGGCCGGAAGTCATGGTTTGGTGTGATATGTGATGGAGAGATTCAGGAAGCCGCGTGTACATTTAGGATTCTTGTGGTTTCTGTGACTGAATATGTGGTGTGAATGACAGACATAGAGGACCCTCTGAAGGAAAACAATGTAAATCTATACTGTCTACTTCGGGAATCATGCTTACAGCAATAACGGAGTCATAGCAATGATGAATGAATTACATATGTATATACAATGGTATTTACATGATATTGTTATGCTACATAACCAAAAAAAAACAAACAAATTATATGGGTAAAACTTCCCTTTACAGTCCAGTTACCCATGTAAATAGTTATTATATTATATCTTATTATATCTTATTACTCATTATATTATAACTTATTATATCTACTTATTTTAGTAACTACAATTACTGGGTAATAACTAGTACTAACCCTGAACCTACCCCAAAACCTACCCCTGTTCCATGTACTTACCTTATATTAGCAAGTACTTTCTAGGTAAGTACACTGTAAGTACACTATAAATACTGTACTGTAAAAGGAAGCGTTACCATTATATGTTATATGTATCTTGCAAAATATTTTTTTAGGAACAGTTTTTATCTGATAAATTTAGAATCTGACAGTTGGTGACCTATATATGCATCCTAGTATATTGAAGAGTTGAGGAAAAGGTTCGTTTTTAGATATATGTTAGACAATGAGAGTTAATGAGAGTTACTCATTAAAAATATTGGGTGTAATACATTGCAAGTAATGTTTTGGTTGCTATTGTAACCTCTGTTCCCTGGAGGGTGTGAGACTTGTCGAATTACGGGCTCTTGGGAGCCCCAAACTTATAGACGTAATTTGCGGGTGGGACATATTCCTAATCACTTTTTGTCAGGGTTGATATTTTGGTCGTGGCTCCTTAAAGGGATAGTTCACCCAAAAATGAAAATTCTGTCGGTATTTACTCACCCTCATGTTGTTCCAGCCCCCTAAGACCTTCGTTCATCTTCGGAACCCAAATTAAGATATTTTTGATGAAATCTGAGTGCTGGATCACTCCTCCATACTAGTCCATAGTCTTCTTGAGGGATTGAAACTTGCCGGCCTCAAAAAGTTATTAAAGACATCGTTAAAATAGTCCAAGTGACTACAGTGGCTCAATCTTAACTTTTATCAAGCGATGAGAATTATTTTTCTGCGCAAAAATAAACATGAATAACGACTTTATTTTTAACTATTCATTTCCTTCTCTTTGGGCCGAAGATGAACGAAGATCGTACGGGGTTGGAACAACATGAGGGTGAAAGGCGTCATATATGACGGCGTCCCAAGGCGTCATATACAGTACAACGTTTTTACCAAAGCGTAGACATCCAACGCACATGGCACCCTTTAGCGTCAAGATCAAAAATCACACCAAAGTTACACACCAGGCCAGAACGGGACAATTGGGTATTGTCTACTGAAATTTTAAAATCCTTACATTAAATGACATTAATTGTAGTGACAACAATTGTTTCTTTCTCTCTGTGTGTGTGCTTTGTTAGCGATGTGGTTATGAAGTGTTGTGATCCAGTGAAGATGAAGTGCTTGGTGTGTGTAAAGCTGTTTGATTGTTCTGATTGCATGCTGAGTACAGAGAGACAGATCATGCTTATTCTCACACAGGAAATAAGTTCATATTCTCCTCCTCAAACCTTCATGATCATCGGAGATGAGAAATATTCCGTATGCTAACAAAATCCAGTGTCCTAAAGTATGTGTGATACGACTGATGTTTCCAGCGACAAGTAATTTGTGTTTCCACGCTGTGAAGCGTGATTTGAGATCAATAAGATTTCACGAACAGAGATAGCTTTTATCACTTTTTTTGTATCAGGCATTTCCCATTGTCATCTTTGTGCATCACATTAGTTTTTTTTTGTTACTTGCAAACTCATCTTTTGTTTACTTCAGTCTGTAATTCCATTCTGTGGCCATTTACCTCAGTTTCTTAACACTGCTGAAACATTAATGTTAAAAGAATATTGTCAGTGGGTGATGGGAGCAGCTGTGTCATGTTTGTCAGCTGACCCACTTTTGCCTGATTATGAATTAAAATTGAATGATGGCATCTGAGATTGGCAATTAAAAATGCATGGGGTGCCACATTCAGAACCAAGAGGCCAAACGCACAACGCAGTGTTTCCTCCGGCCTCCTACGGAAACCATAATTCGCTACTGGGGCTTTTAAAATTGATCTTAGTTTATGTTTCTTAAATGATCCTTTGTGATTGTTTTTAAGAGGAACGCCAAGTTAAGTGTGGCGTGACTAACTTCCTTTGACTCTTATATTAAATGTTAATGTGCCATTCCCTCCTCCCCGGCCAATGTCCCAAATCTACTCACCCACCCTGTGGTTAGCAGCAACGTCCAATGACGCTTCCACAAAAATCTGAATGTCTGAGAGAAAAGAGTTCATTTCTGGGACCTCTTTCTTTCCCCCTCGGTCAGTTTTGTTTGAGACCATTCAGTCATTCAGTCAGTCAAATTATTTAATATGCACAATTAATGCACAAAAACTATAAAAAATAATAAAATATAAATACAAACAATTAAGTTTGTGTGTATGTGAGTTCAGCAATATGACTTGCACATTAATACTTATTGCAGTATTTTTGGTTGGACAGCTTTTGCCCATCTCACTTTCAGAAAAAAAAGGTACAAAATCTGTCACTGGGGCTGTACCTTTTCAAAAGGTAAACTTTTATCCATTTTAGGTGCTAATATATACATTGTAGGTGCCAATATGTACATTTTAGGTGCTGATGTGTACATTTAATGTGCTAATATGTACATTTAGATGCTAATTTATACATTTTAGGTGCCAATATGTACATTTTAGGTGCTGATGTGTACATTTAAGGTGCTAATATGTACATTTAGATGCTAATTTATACATTTTAGGTGCCAATATGTACATTTTAGGTGCTAATATGTACATTTAGGTGTTCATATATAACATTAAGGTACCAATATGCACCCTTTAGGCACAAAAGCATACCTTTTGAAAAGGTATAGCCCCAGTGACAGCTTTTGGACCTTTTTTCCTTAGAGTGTGCTGCCGTGCACATTTGTTACTTATTGGAGTATTTTATCTATATTATCATATTCATTGTTAGTTATTTAGTTTGTTAACTGGATAGATGGTAAATTATAAATTATTATTATTATTATTGAAGGATCATTTAGTATGACAAACAATTTTTGCATATTCATAAACCCCGCCTCCACTCACTCACGACAGCTCAGGGATCCACTCGTTGATGAACACACATTGACATGATTGGTTACAAGGTAGTTTGTGACATCAGAAACCATATTTGGTTCACTGTAGTTTTGAGGAGAAAATACTCAGCAATGGTGTATGAATTTGCACATGGTTTGTCTTAAAGCATATTAAAAACACCACATATAAGCTTGATTTTCACCAGAGGGAGACTTTCAGTTAACAGACGAGTTTTGCTCAGTTCAAATACGGCTTGTTGTGTCATTTCCGCATACTTGTTTTTTTCTACCCCCTATCAATAAAGCATCTTCTTGATCTACAGTACCATCTAGTACAGATATATCCGAGACCTGAGGCTCACAGCTATTTCATATTTCATAGCCATACTAAGTCGGCAAGTTTGGGCTGTACAGATGGGGGCGCTGAGGCTGGAGTTTACCAGCGAGCAGAATCAGCATGCGTGAGAGGAGTCGCCGCCTCTTAGCAGCAGGCCTGCTCCGAGACACTGGCTTCAACCTCACCAGAATAACAATGCGAATTTCTCAAGGCAAGGAAAAGAGCTTGAGTTGTGGAGAATCATATCCTGTTGACCTTGCTGTAGGAGTTGTGATATATTTTATCTACCATTGATTTTTGTCTTCCTTTGTTGATTTTTTTTTTTTTCCTCTCCGAGTCTACCCCTTCACAAAATTAATTTCATCTCGACTTAGAAACGAAACTATCAGAATTTGAATTACTCTCCAAAAGCGGGGGACAGAACAAGGCGAACTTGACAAGATTGCTTTGCAAGCGGTCTAAAGTTTTGGAATGGAATTACAAGGGTAGCGCCAAAGACAAAACCGTCCACAGGTATTACTATACCACCCCATACATGTACAATTTCTCATCTCTCAGGATTGTCTCGCTCTCGTTCTCAGTCTCGCAGATGTTGATATATAAAAGATCGTGAGATGAGGGGGTAACTAATCTCCGAGGAGTTCAGTTGATGTTCCAGTCAGGCAGACAGTGGTCAGGGCCCCGTCACCTTGTGAAGCTGGGGTCCGTATGGATAGACAGCGTGCGTAGACCGTTACAGTCTGCTGCAAAACCCCGAGAGATCCAATCTGTCAGTCGGGTGGATGAAATGCTGAAGTGTGGTGGTTGTAACACATCTTTGTTGTTGAGACCATGAGAGACTTGACAGCTCCAATGTTGTAACAGCACTGAATTAAATGAAGGCATCTTGTAGTTAGTGAATGGTTTGGTCGTATCCTTTGTCATATAGTTTGTGAACAGGTTTTGTTACTTTAAATCCACTTGCTTCATAAATCAGAACAAATTGCACATCGAATGGGCTAATTTCGGCTCATAAAACGCAAGCTTTAGTTTTGTCTTGAAAGCAAGTGATTTGTTCGAGATCATGTGATAAATAAGCTTTAATAACAGTTGCTCAGATATTTGCTAGCTGTCAAGGACAGACGAGTTCCAAGGTGGAGAAAAATGGGCGTTTGTTGCATAACATGTTTTCTCATTTCAGACTCTCATTATGTCCTTAATTTAGCCATTAACACATTGCTTTGCTTCTGCAATCACATGAATGCATCTGCAGCCGACAGACTAATTACCACTGTTTTTCTTTCCCTGACAGATCCAGTATTGGATGATTTTTGTCTCAGTTTGTTTTAAAATGTAAGAGAAAGCTTATGTAACAGTGTGCCCTTTGTATTTGTCATTAGCATTGCCATTGCTTTAGTTTTTGATTATAGTATGACGTTCGTTATGGGCTTTGGAATCAGTTTTAACTTTGTAGATTTTTTTTTAATATACGCATCGCTCTAAATTTCCCTCTGATCCTTTTTCTGCGCATTTATTTATTCATTTTTGATAATCATGTTTATTGTAAAAAATCACGACGCTTCTTTTTCCCTTTAATTTAAGCTGTGGAAGTCACCGCCTTACATGCGCTGGAATATAAACACTTCTAAGTTTTCAGAAGACAGAGTTAGGAAATGAAAACATCTGCCAATATTCCCTCTCATTTGCATTTCTAATTGAAGCTTTTAAATGGCGTCATTTCCAAACGCTCACAGAGTGCTGCTGTCACTTTGCAATATTTTATGCAAATGAGCAAATTAGCCCATCTCACATGATAAATGCCACAGCCTTGTGTTCTAAATCGATGTTATATCGTAATTCTTCGCTTGCTTTTATTCTGATAGGCCTGCTGGTGACACCTTGACAATGGTCAGTGTTTCCTTAAATTCTGGGAACTTGGCAAGCTTTTAGATCCTGAATATATTTCCCTGTGTGTGCAAAGTAATCTCTAATTTCTATGTTCAAATGATGTGTGTGTATGTGTGTGGTGATTAAACTAACTGAAACTACATGTGCATTATACAGTTTTAATGCACACACTGTAAAAGTCAATTTTTGTATGGGGTATTTTGTAAAAAAAAATTTTGTAGTTTTGCCAATTGAAAATACATTGGACAAATAATTTGGACAAACACAGAAACACACAAATTAAGTTTATTTTAATAAAATTAAATTAATTTTTTCTACAGTGCACCTTACCAGCCTATCAGAATTGAGGGTAAAACATGATTTTTTTTTAACTATTGGCTTTAATCAGCTGTCACTTTAGCGTGAGTCCATTAGCATATAGCATTAGCACCTCAGCTCCACCCATGCCCCGCCTGTTTGACCATTTTATTTTATCCGGGAGTGACAAGACGTGACGCGTTGCCAAGATGGCGACGGCCGGCCCCGCCCACTTAAGGCTTCAAAAACGCTCTGAAACCTGAGGGTGACGTCACAGACACTACGTCCATATTTATTTTTACAATCTATGCTCAAGACACATCAAATTTGTGAAAACTAGCAGGCTTTGTTGTATTTTATGTGCATGGGTTTTTTCACTATTTTATTGTTTAATTATTTGTATGTTCGCCATACCAGATCCAGCACTTTACTGTATTAAATAGCACTTTAACACAATTAAAATGTACGTAATGTACATAAAACAGCACTTTTCTGTGTATGTGTATACGTGTGTGTCTGCGTACTAGATTCCCTGTCAGCTAATTGTGGTGTCTTTTACAATATGCTGTTAAAAAAATTATGGCGTCTTTTACATCGTGTCGTATCATATTCAATTTCAATGTTAAGCTGTGTTATTTTGTACTGTAACGACCTGATGGGCGACTGCAAATAAAAAATAGCCTTTGGGATAATTCTGGTATATTTGCATTGCTGAAAAGCTAAGATGTTCATTAATATGCACTGTCCCTTTTAAATAAATAAAATAATAATAATTATCTAGTCCAACAATACCAAATACATTAGCATTGCCACATTCAATAACATGCTAAACCTATTCAGTGTTGTGTTTGTGTGTGTGTGTGAGAGAGAGAGATTGTGTCTGTGATTGTGTCTATGCCGAGACCCCCCTCTCAACTTCCACTGAAAACGGACAAAACAATTACAGGCAGGCGCAGCAACTCAGCAAAATCAACACTCTCTAAAAATAGAACAAAAAACGGTTTGCTGTAGCATGTGTGTGTGTTTGTCCCAGAAGTATATTTCTAACTGAGATTATTGTATTTATTTATTTATTTAGGACATACTATTTAATCAAAAAACTAGCATTAAAACTAGCATTTAGTAAATTTGATGTTGTTTTCTGCACTATATAATTTCGGGTAAATTTTGTAATTTCTAATTTTTTTTTAGACTTTACAGTGCATTTGATCTATTACTGTGTTCTTTCAGAGATGGTGCGTTACATTAAATGTAACCTGAGTAAAAACAGTTGCTTTACTGTGGTAAAAATCAATGTGATGCACAACCTCAAGTGGCTTTTTAAACTAGTTAATGTAACTCAATACATTATTATACCATTTTAAAAAGGCCATAGAGTGCTGTATGAAACATTTTTTTGTCATAAACAAAGTTTCATGTTAATGTATGGCACAGTGTGGCTATATCTGGGGATAACAAACAAATAGATATTTTATTGTTTATGAAACCACCTTTTAAGTTTCCGTTTCTGCACAGTATAACAAGCTTAAAATCAACTCGTCCTCTTGTTTGTATGGCAATTTTGATTTTTGCAGCAGCACTTGATCAATGGAAATGAAATTGCTCATCTAGCCAGACAGTCAATAGTCTCGAAACAGCCGGCACTAAATGTCAGGTCCCCCTTCATATTTACTGTGAATCAATGGAGAGTGTGAAAGAATGATGGAGTCCAAAATGGCACGTCAGTTTATCTACAGGCAATTCGTGTTGCCTTTTGCTTTTGTGTAGGAGTTATCCTTTCTCTCTGATCCAGGGTCAGGATCTGGCTACTTAAAGGGTGCTTGTATGATACGAACAACCTTCTGACAATGACTCATACTACAAAAATGTATATAAATAACATGATTCTTTACATCCGTAGAATCTTCCATTGGACAAAAGGTTATTTATATTATTAAAATGTTATTCATACTTGTAGAGTGAGATATGTCAATGGGTTCTCAACACGGCCTCATGTGACATTTATTTCATCATCCGTGGCATTATTCCTTTCCCATGCATCATTGTGCACACTCCCTCCGTAAGCACCGTCAACGCTGATTACGATAGCCATCGCCATGAAAAATGACTAATCAATATCACAATGGTGTTGAAACAGTCCCCTAATGCTATTGGTAAACGTTTACAGGCGGGCCTGGTGCCAGCGTCCAGCACTGGTTCAGTCTCATTCAGAGTGATTTATCTGGTGCTACATCTGATCTGATGGTGCATTCAGGCTTGGGCTCTTTAATATGGTTGAATTGGCTCTGCAGGTGATGTGTAAACAGTCTGACTGGAACTTCCATCCCATTGTGCCTAATGGATCTGTGTTGTCTTAAAGTAGAGCTGCATTTTTGTATAGAGGTCAAGTTTTTAAAGTGTGCAGTTATTTTCAGGGAAACGCACGGCTAAAGTACATGCATTCCGTGTCCATGTGGAAGAGAACCAAAACCCACAACGACTGCCATTTTGATTGCTATCCGTAGACATCAGTGTTTACATCTGAACTATAAACTTGTATCCCAGGACTCTGTGGTAGTTTGACACATAAATAATGATACTGTGTGGTTGAAAAGATTGCTTGTGAAGCCGTTTCATATACAGTTTGCATGATAACTGCTATCTGTGGGTCAGAGTCAACGCCAACACATGTTTGAATGTTCATCGTGATCATACTTGTCAAAGATTTAATAGACGGAGCCGAATCGTTGTCAGTTAGCAATAAGATGGCATGGGTGTTTGAATAGAGATCACAATCTTTTCTGATTAATCGTGCTGGTAAGTGCGGCTGTCAAACGATTAATCGCAAATAATCGCATCCAAAATAAAAGTTTGTGTTTACATAATATATGTGAGTGAAATGTGTATAATTATTTTGTATATATATATATATATATATATATATATATATATATATATATATATAAAATATAATATTTTTTTCTTAAATATACATGCATGTGTGTGTGTGTATATATATATATATATATATATAAATACACACACACACACATGCATGTATATTTAAGAAAAAAAAATATTTATATATAAAATATTTATGTTTATATATAATATAAATTATTTATAAATCTATATACAGTATGGAACTATTTCATAAATATATACAAGTATATATATATATATATATATATATTAGGGCTGTCAAACGATTAATCGTGATTAATCGTATCCAAAATAAAAGTTTGTGTTTACATAATATATTTGGGTGCACTGTGTATATTTATTTTACATATATAAATACACACAAATACATACAAATAAATATTTTCATGTGTTTACTGTATATAGATTTAGGTAGAATTTATATTATATATAAATGTAAATATTTTATATGGAAATATTTTTTTCCCCTAAATATACATGCATGTGTGTGTATTTATGTATATACAAAATAATTATACACACTACATATATTATATAAACACAAACTTTTTTTGATGCGATTAATCGTTTGACAGCTGTAATATATATATATATATATATATATATATATATATATATATATATATATATATAATTATACACAGTGCACCCACATATATTATGGAAACAAACTTTTATTTTGGATGTGATTAATCTCGATTAATTGTGATTAATCGTCTGGCAAGTAAATTCGAAAACTCTTGTATAGGTATTGTATTGGCCAATATTTAATCATTGTTGATTTAATTAGTTTTCATCCTGAGGCTGTTAATATTGACCGAAAATAAGGTGTTTGTGAAGACACTGTTATACTAAACACTCGTACATGTTTTGTTCTAAACAATAGACATAATTCACCACAGATGTTTCTTCCCACTGAATTACCTTCAGAGCTTCACATTGGTGTCTAGATAGTTATCTCCCCCATGGATTTGGAAATATCTGTAACCTTGAACAACAATCATGCTGTTGAGAGTTTTAAAAGGCTCTTTTCTTTGATGAGTCTGTTTTCAGTGGAGACACCGAGCTCCTGCAATTTGCTGATACGTGATTCCGACAGACACTTTAGCCTGTAAAAGAACACAGTGTTTGTCATGCACCCTGCTAGAATTTTCTGACCCGCTAATGGGCCTTTGTGTGTGCTTTTGCACCGTTTCCTCTCTCGCTTGGCAGAGTAGCTGTCGTCTTTTTATTTAAGCTGTTGAAACGAGCAAACAAACAAAACAGGTTTTATTTACACAAATATTAATGGGATAGTTCACACAAAATGAATGATCAGCCCCAAAATGACTAAAAGCTCAAAGTACTGTTTACTATGGAAGTATATGAGTAGCAATATTCAATTTGAAATGTAATACACAAAATAACAATGCATTTCTGTATTTAAATGTACATTTTCTGTTACATGAGTTTGTACATTTTGTTGGTGCAAAATGAAAATTAAAAATCAATTTTATATGTAAATTGAATACATATTATTTCCTTAATTGCATTTACACTCACAGTTTAAGGCTGGTGACATAATCGTCTATAATTCAGTGTCTAATATTTTAAAAAACGAAGCAACACAAACACATTTTTTTTTTACCGGCACAAAACATAGTTTTCTACTTCCATAGTTTTCCACATTTTTTGAAGTCATGGTCTATGAGGAACAGACCAAAGAAAAGTATGTGAAGTACAATTCACAAATAAATGATACTTTTAATTTGGAGCTTTTCAGTAAATCGGTTGATTCAGGTCACAAAACGTGAAGTATTTCTTCATGAATCAAACTGATTTAGACTCGAGTTGTGAATTCAGACAAAGCTGTTTACAATTCACTGAATGGGAGGATTATCATTGCATAATAACTTCAATTTTGATTTGTTCCCCACACCTTCAAAAGACAAAAATAGAACTAGAACCAATTTTATGTTCATTACGTTTGTTTTATTGTTAAAGTATTCATTCACTGTAGTAAAATACATTATTAAAATGTATCATTTTGTGTGTATGAAAAGTCATACGAGTTTAGAACGACATGATGACACACGTTTCTTTTTTATAAATCATTTCTAAATTCATTCTTTTGAAATCTCATGCTTGAGATTTGTCAAAATAGCAGTTTGAATGAACTGCAATACTATATTGAGAAGTGACTTATGAAGTGTCTTGTGTAGCTGTGGGAGTATATTATTGAGTTTTAATGTGTTTGTTCCTGCTCAATATTAATAAAATAATTATGATGTGCGGACGGAAAAAAAAAAACCTGATAATTTGTTGCAGTCGGCTATTTTTCAGCCTTCGGTGTTCTTAAACTCAGCGTTTGCTTCAAATTAAAGAAAGATAAAAGCACATGCGTTTTTGGAGAACCGACCACACATTTTAAACTAATCTCTATATGAATCCATTTTTTATGTACCGGTATGTTGCATGTGAAGTCTGTGCCTTCTGAATGGACCAAGAGTCTGGAAAATAAAGTTGGTGATGACGATCATCCCCACAATGGTAGTTTTGTTGGCTTTCTACACCTCCATCTCACTTGTGTAATTCCTGCTCCATCTGGAACTGTGCGGCAGACATCACAAGGGTCGTATGAGGAAAAAGAAAGAAAGAAAACCGCAAGAAGGGCGAGAAAGACGAACTCCGCAGTACACTGAATTTCTCTTCCTCTATTTTCTGCTCCGTTGCGCCTGAGTGATCTGTGGCCCATGTCTGGGCAGAAGAAGTGTTCATATAGCCCAGGCTTCTTTCTCTCGAGGGTTGTATAGGGTCAGACCTCCTGCCGTCAGTGGGCCGGACGCCCTGCTGATGCAGCCACTCGCTCGGCTGTGTTTTCGTAGGTCATCTCAGGTATGACCAAAAAAACTTATATAGTGGTATGAGAGATTTGATACTGTATCAACAGTATAAACCTTATTTTGCAACATGGAAGTAACGTATTTTGTGTGAATGATCAACATTTCTGATTCATTAGCCTATTGGTAAAAAAAAAAGATGCTTGTCGGATCAACAAAGTGCAGTAAAGGGAAAACTGTAAAAATCGTTAAACATGGTCTTGTCTGATCTTAAAATAAAACAAGGTTTGATTCTGTGTAAAATTAAGGAATAAAGGAATGAATTAATGTAAGTAATGTAAATTTAACTGAGTAAACATAAATAAGCAAACCACTACTTTGGTAAATACATCAATAAATATTTAAAATTTGTATATATATACATATATATAAATAAATTTATATATATTTATATTTAAATATTTATATATATTTTATATTTATTTATATATTTAATATTTATATTTAATATATATTTAATTTATATATATATATATATATATATATATATATATATTTTATATATAATTTATTGTTTTATTATTATTATTACTATTTTTTATTAAATTATTATTCATATTTTTTATTAAATTATTATTCATATTATTTATTTATTTATTTATTGCATGGCAAAAATGCCCAAAAAATGTTTGAATTTATGGAATTGTTTTAAAATTTGTGGATAAAACTGAATGTTGATGTAAAAGTATTTTTGTCAGACTGCAGAAAAAGTAGTCGACAGAATCATAAACGAACAAAAGCATGTTATGAGGGATGAACTATCATGGCTGTCTAAGAATGGACTCACTGTTGGCATTAAATAGCTTCTTTTTGATTAGAGTTCATTACAGAATTAACTGTTCATTTGAAGATATTTGTCTGAAAACACCAATCGCAGACTCTCGGATATTGATGAAAGGGTGACCAGAGCTTTTTATGGATGATCTCTTAAGGCCTGTTCACACCGACCGACGTTTAACGCCTCGTGTCTTAACAAACGGTGCCAGTGTGTGTGTGCAAGTCCGAAGCATGTTTGTGGCTCTAGTGCCCCATCGTCTCGCCTTAGTATTTCCCCTAATCTCAGAGTTGGTAATCAAGTGTTTTTTTTTTTCTTAAATTACTTTTACCTCACACAGATGAATGTGATTCGATAACACAGAGAATTCATTCTCCACAATTCGACTTTGAGCCCCATGACGTCCAAGTTTCAGCCCAGAAACACAGGAAGCGCGCCACAGTGATTACTCAGACACTTGATGATGTGGCATCTGGGCTGGAAGTGAATGAAAAGTCACACAAAGAAAGACTAAAGGATGGAAAGAAAACTAGAGGGAATTATTCTGCCACATTCATTAACTAACCCGTGGCTTTCACACTTTTTAAGGTGTGAAAATTGACAGGAAACCTTCAAAAAATCCTGTGAATCCTTTAAAAAAGAAGTGAAGTAGGGAAACCACTAATGATTTACATTTTAGTGAAATTCAAGGTTTAGATTTGACAGATTGAGTGAGAATTACAGCTCATAAGTTAAATCATCATGGATGCAGAATGCCACGATTGGTCTCTTTAAGGGTTAGTTCACCCGAAAATGAAAATTCTGTCAGTATTTACTCACCCTCATGTTGTTCCAAACCTCTACGTGTTTATTTGTTCTGCTGAACACAAAGGAAGATATTTGGAAGAATGTTTTAATCAGACAGATCTCATTCCTTATTGACCACCATAGTATGTATTTTTTCCAACTATGGTAGTCAATGGGGAATGAGATCTGTTTGATTAAAACATTCTTCATCCAAATATCTTCCTTTGTGTTCAGCAGAACAAATGAATACATAGAGGTTTGGCACAACATGAGGGTGAGTAAATACCGACAGAATTTTAATTTTTGGGTGAAGTAACCCTTTAAATCCACAAACTTACTTCCTTTGGCATATTAGAGCTTACCTCTCAGCTTCCCCCCCCAAAAAAAAAAAAAAAAAAAAAAAAACACCAGCCAGACAGACAAAACATGTCCGCCATAGCAGAACTTGAGCTATTATCATCCCTGCACTTCCGTTTAATCGTTCCGGCAATGTGATTGAAGAGCTGAAGTACCTCTGGAAGGCCGTGTTCCCCTATTTCATTTTTACTCCATTCTTCCTAAACCAGGCTTTTCGGTAGAAATTGAACTTATAGATAGCCTTGGACAACCATTAGACTCGAGGTTAATCCACTTCTGGTCCCATTTGGAAAAAAAAAGAAAATCTTTCAGCAAGTTTTGGAGTGTCACACAGACTTCATTAATCGCCTTCACCTCAGGTCTAATAGTTTCAAAGCTTCAGCTCAATGTAAGATAGCCGGTTTTCCCTCACTGGTGTCAGTGTCCAGACATTTTGTATCGTCCCATGCGGATTGTCAGCTCATAACAGGATGCATTGTAAAGGCTCTTCTGACCGTGTCTCACTTGGCTGACCCTCTGCCTGCTAGTTTTGCTTTCAAAGCTCCAGATCCCATAGAGACATTTCAGGCTGTCAGGTTGCAGCACACAGTCTCTCTGCTGCACATGTATGTCCTTCCTCTGTGTACACACACATCCAATACTGCTGTGTCAAGTCCAAACCCCATGACAGTGTGCTTGACAGTTGGAGCTTGTTCTTGTCATATCCTAGCTTGGGTTTCCCCTTAACGCCTTTGCGCAGAGCGATTTTATTCACACTGCTCGGCAGTGTGGATACCATGGACCAAATTTTCACCTCAGCGAGGGGACCAATCACAGAACGAGCAAGACGATGACGATGTCTATGCGACACACCGAAGCAGTTTGTTTATACCAATGGATCAAACATGGCAGCAGATGCAAAATTACCTTTCCAGCCTTAGATATCGTTCTTCTTAGATAAGTAGTTTAGAACGTTTTCGTCTTCTTCCTCGTATAATTGAAATGATTGGCTATGAGCTAAGTACAGGCGCATTTGATTTACATTTGAGGCATAATAAATGGCTCTGGGCGTTCGTAAACCACGCCTCAAATATGAGAAAATGAACTTCAGTTCAAGGACTTGTTACTGCTTACATATGAACAGACACACTGCGGTGAGCATGTAAGATTTGATGATGCTGCATAGATACACATTCATAAATCCCGTAGCAGATTTAGGCAGGTGGAACTAGGGGAGGTGGAGGGTTTCAGAGGAACTCTGATAGTGATAGTGCGCTGATAGTGCACTGCAGGACACACAAACACTGATCCAGACTAATTGACAGTGAGATGAGGCAGACTCATTGACTCATGTGATTGCTTCCAGATTGCATGTCAAGGACCTTTCAGTCTACGCCCTCTTGAAGTTCATGACTGAACTAGAAATTTGTTTAATGAAAATGAACTCAAGTTATAGCTCCAATGTTGAAGTTTGATTATGTTTTGTAACTGCTTTTGATAAACAGTCCCTTGCAAATGCAGATCATATTGTAATATCATTTAATATATTATGTGTAATATATTTATAATACATTTTGGCAGATTTTGGGGGGAAATGTAAATGTGCATTTTCGGATTAAAAAATGTCGCACTTTAGATTAGGGTCCAATGCTAACTATTAACAAACTATTAACTATGACTTTTGCCTCAATCAACTCCCAATTACTGCTTAATAATATATTAATAAGCATTTATTTGCATTTATATGTGCTTTATAAGAATCAGAATAAGTAGTAATAAACAGCCAATATCCTAGTAAAATGCATGGTAATGAGCAACTAGTTAATAAATTGGATTTTGGAAAAAAAAAAAGCTTTAGGTTTGCTGTGCTTGTTTGTAGGGCAGCACCATTTTTGACTAACAAATGTTGATAATATATATTATTATCAATGTATTAATAATTAATTATAATAATAATAGTGTTAAAAAATAAAAATATCTGATAAAAAATAATATTGCTATTGTAATATGTTACTACTATTTTATTGTTCATGGAAATGATTCATAATAATAATAGTAATAACTAATATTTATGTCGTTTTTAAACATGAAACCATCAAACTTTTATTTTGGAGTAAAACCGCTGAGATCTTGCCTTTAAAGTCATCTTTCATCCTGTACCGTTCCCATATTCTTTTCCATCTACCCAGCAGCCTCCATTCGAATAACTCTCAAGGATGGTGTCGCAATTTGCCGTGGGCGAACCAAAATTGCAAATGAGGTAATGGACAGTGGTGAGGTGAGGCAGATGTACCCACATGCCTGTCAGTACATTCAAAATATCTTCTCACTGAATGAAAGAGCAAGCGCTTTCTCCGACCCCAAATGTACACAGTTCCTTCGTGTCGACTTCCACCACATAACACTTTTTGTGTTTTTACATGGTTTCAATTGTACCTGCGGCTGCACCCTTTAAATAGCTCCCATTCATCAGCGCCCCTCTGTGCTGGTG